>CP119883.1:1200000-1909428 GCA_029542825.1 Malassezia sp. CBS 17886 | reverse complement strand
CCTAACCCTAACCCTAACCCTAACCCTAACCCTAACCCTAACCCTAACCCTAACCTAACCCTAACCCTAACCCTAACCCTAACCCTAACCCTAACCCTAACCCTAACCCTAACCCTAACCCTAATGATGTATCCAGAATTCGTTCATTGTGTCTCTCCTCCCTTAATTCAAACCGGTTGTTCGCGGTGGTGCTTTCAATTTTACTGGCATTTGGTCATTCCTATAGTTCCCTCTACACTTGCTGTGTCGCCTAAGGCAAGCCGGCGTACTTCATTTATCGTCCGCTATGGCTTGGCTTTGCCTATTTTTATAGAAATTAGACCGTTCTTGGTTTTCAGTATATGAAAGCCTGGTCCCATCATTCCAGTTTTCAGAGTGCAATAATTGGGAAACATACCCGCAAAAGTACGACGCTTTGTACCTTCGGGGTTGACCTTTTTCCAGAGCCGCCCTTCATTCTATATCGGACCTTGCCGCTTTAAGTATGAAACATAAACAGTTCAATTTCAAAGACGATGCAAAATCCTATTTTGTATATAGACATGAGAACAAAACTGCCGAATTGATTTTTTTTTGCTCGTGCGTAGGAATACTCGATGAGATGCCAATTTTAACGAAGCTTGCCGAATTTCGTTCCCTTTGTCTTCTCATTTTCGTTCAAGGATCGCTTCTCAACAACCTGGTAGGCCTCTCCCGGCGTGACGTAATCGTTCGACTTCCGCGAGCCTTTAGGAACGGCACGTTTACCGAAACTCTCTCCATACAAGCGTGGCGGCGTCGCTAGCACATCGTCACTCTCGCTCATTGATGAACCGTCTGTTGCCTCCGGTGTTTCCAGTGATGAACCCTCTTCATACGTGCCATCCCATGCCCTAGGCGGAGCATATCCGCCAGACAATGCGCCAATCCGCATCATTGACAACAGATTGTGCGCCGCATTCGTATGTTCGTACACTCCCCCCTCGAATGCAGTCGTCGCATCCCCACCAATTCGGGACGCAATGAGATTTCGGCCTCCAGGATGCTCGTCCATGAATCCACCCACGTCATGGATGTACCCATGGATAACAATCACGGCTCGCTCTTTCGCCATCGCCTCGTACTCATCCCAGGTGTACACAGGCAGATCATGTACCTTCTTCGAATACGAGAGTTCCTTCGACTCCTTGTATGCACGCCGCATCTCCATTGCCAGGCGGCCCTTGCGCACCTCGTTGTCAGGGAACACCTTGAGATTCCATGCAGCGCCGAGCTTCCCCATCCCCCAGATAAACCATTTCGTGGGGTCATATTGGTACCATTTCACCGCATTGCGGAAGTCCATCGGGAATTCGTGGTGGAAGTTGTGGTACCCTTCGCCAATCGTAGCAAACGCAGTGATCATATTGTCGCGGGGTGTGTGCTTCGCGTCAAACGATGCCTCGCCCAAGTAATGTGCAAGCGAGTTGATGCAGAACGTCGAGTGGTGCACAAAGACCAAGCGAGCAACTGCAGCAAAATAGAATCCCCCCGCCCAGTCGCCCCAGAGAAGACCAGCGACAACCGTAGGGAACACGAGGCCCCAGAGTAAGATCATTGGCAGATAGTACCGGTGCTGGAACTGAACAACCTTGTTCTTTTGCAGATCAGAAATGTCCACTGGTCCCGGCTTGCGCCGTGGTTTCAGGATCATCCATCCGACGTGTGCGTGGAGTAGTCCTTTGTGTGCACTGTAGGGGTCCAGGTCCGTGTCGGTATACCGATGGTGCGACCGATGCCCACGCGCCCACCATTTAATCGATCCTTCCACCGCACCAGACCCCATACACATGAGCACCGCCTGCAGCGGCATTGCTGCCGTATATGCCCGATGGGACCACAGTCGGTGGTATCCTCCCGTGATGCCCATTCCGGTCATGAAATAGTACACAACAGACCAAATCAGCGTCGGACGTTGAAGTGGGACCGTCGCAAGCCCGTAAAGTGCAAGAAGAGGCGTCGTCGTCAGGACCACCAAAGAGATCCATTGAATTTCCGACAGCAAGTTCCTCCATTGAACAGGTGGCAGCGGCTTCTCCTTCGCAAGGAGAGAATCGACAAAGGACACCGGCTTGCGCGCAGGCCCGGTGTCCCGTTGGTGAACATTCTTCCTCTGCGTTGCCATATCAACTGACAATGGTCGAAGTACGATCGCGGGACGCAACGCAGGTGGCAATGCGCTTTTGTACGGTTGGGTTGGGGCAAGTGCGTCGCCCGCATATTTTGAAGCACCCGTTCGGGCCGAAACGTAATCACGCTCGTTGCCTTTCAGCACTTACTGCAGATAGCCTTTGAGTTATTTCCCGTCCACGTGTTCACACGCGTTGGTAAGCAGCAGCACCTGCGTTGGCGACACACTGCGCGTGAAAACGTGGCCGTATTATAATCCAGTTGTAATCCGCGCCCCCAGAGTACGGTAACGTGCTATCTGCATTTAGGGAAAGGATCTCGTGGCAGCTGGTAGTACACTTAATTCCGGAATACCAACATCATGAAACTGATCGCGCTTTGCATGATCCTTGCGTCGTTCCTGATCGCGCTGCATGGTGTCCATGCGCAGAACTGTAAGTGCTTTTGTTATATTCCACAGCATACTGACAACGCGCTTGCAGCCGACGACGGCAACATAGTGTCCTCGGCCCTGGACCCTTTGAGCTCGGTGTATGCGTCCATCAACTCTGCGGCAGCGTCGAACAGCAAGCTCCAGGGTGTGGCTTCTGATGCGTCCAGTGTATGGGACACTGCTACGAGGGCGGTGCATTCAGGCGCGACCGGTGCCCCCGACAACGCACGGAGTATTCAAGCGAGTCTCGCTAGCGAAGCGAGTGTCGCCGCCGACGATTCGCAGAAGGCTGCCGCTTCGCTCACTGCGCTCCCCTCCGCGGCTGGCAGGCTCCTTACTGCATTTGTCGTTGTAGTGGGCGCTGGCGCCGTCTTCCTGTAGACTGCGATCAACTCGCATTTGGTATTGCGCACGGGCATCTGGAGATACCACGAAACAAATGGCCCTAAGGCGGGTGCTTCGTTGCAGGCGTCGAGTAGCGTTGCGGAAGTGAATTGCGGTATCTTTTTCGAAAGTGCGGTCTGGCTGGTGCGTTCTTTCCAACCCGCGGCCGGGCTGACTAGCGGCACGCCGAAACGGGGCGCTCGGATCATTTCGGGGTCATGTCACACACGCGTCACATTCGCACGTACATTGCGCTATGCTACTGCACGGTCTACAAAAGTGGCTCCAGGTTGATCTCAAGAGCTGTGCATGGGTAGCCAATGTCGTAGTGGCCTAACACTTCTGGGTGCAGGACGCCGATGGTGCCGATGCATGTGCCAGGAGTCTCATTCTCACCGCGCAGGTATACACCTGCCGCACGGCCCTCGAGGTACGTGGGCGACTGGTCCTCCGCGATGTAGTACCCACGCACGCCATCACTGGCGCGTGGAACAGCGAGCGACATCATGAGTTTGTCCAGCAGCCCATGCACAATCTCAAAGTCCGCGCTCGTGTTACAGTACACGGCGGCGACGTGGCGCTCATTGCGCGCCATGCGCTGCGTCTCCGTCGGATCCTTAAACGCAATATCCGACACCTCAAAGACCCGCATTGGGAGCGCGTGCTGCTTGTTTTCGCGCAGCGTCTTGAGGAGGCCTGGGAGAAGGCTCATGCGCACCACCTGGAACTCGGCCGTCTTCGGATTGGCAAGGACAATCATGCGGTCGTCCTCTGCACGACGGAGCCATGTCGAGCTTTCCTGGCGCGAACACAGGATGAGCGGGAGTGCTTCGGTCCAGCCTGCAATGGCGCATGCGCGTCGCACAACGTCGGACAGGTGGTTGATCGGGAGGGCCGATCCGACCGTGTTCGTTTTGGGCACGGAGCGTGGCAGGTTGTCAAAACCATGCGCCACCGCCACGTCCTCCATCAGGTCACACTCGTGGAGCACATCCGGGCGCGTGCAGGGCACATCCACCTCCACAATGTCGCCCGCGCCCCTCGCTTCGTGGCCCATGCGCTTCAGCAGCTGGGCCATGGTATCTGCGTCGTGCGAGAGACCCGTGCATCCGTTTACGTACGCAACACGAGCGGTCGTGTGGCGTGGTGTGAGGTCCGGGGATGTGACTGTGCGTCTGTGCGGATACACGACGTGGATCGGCTCGATTACAAATGGCTCTGCGCAGTGCACCGAGAACATGGTCACGAGCATGTTGGTAACAATGCCGAGCTTCGTCTGATCCACCGCCGTCACGTCAAGAAAGACATTCTTCGTGTGGAGCGTAATCTTGGTCCGCTCCGAGTTGATGATCGGCGGCAGGCTCATTACGTCGCCGTTCCCGTCGAGCACAACGGGGTACACAGGGCTGTCCTCGATGATCGGGAGATACCGAACCAAGTTGCGGTCCTGCGCATAGTGCTGCATCAGCGCTGGACCGGTGAACGAGCGCGTCTGGTTCAGTGGGACAAAGTCGATGTCGGTGGGCGACAGGGCGTCGTACTTGATCGGCAGCGCGACATGATCCAAGTCGTGCGTGCCCATGGATACAAGCGTACGCCGCCGGCCCAGGTTCGCATGCAGCTTATCCTGGAGGTCTATAAAGCTCGCGTAGCTTTCTGGGGTGAACTTGATGTTCCGCAGCACGGCGCCCGCAAAGAACGGGCGGATGCGCGCGGTTGCCGGGGCGACTTCGACCGTAATCGTGGAGGCGGGAGATGAGAGCCGATACCGGGGCGGGTCCTGCAGCTGGAGGAACACGCGCAGCGCGCTCAGGATGCCCTCGAAACAGAGAAGGTCGTACCGGTTCGCAGGCACGTCGATCTTGAGCGTCGGGCGCTCGTCAGTGCCGGCGACCGCCGCAGTGGTATCCTCATCCAGCTCAATTCCGTACTGGAAGCAGAGGTCGTCGAACGACTCGGTCGTATGCGACTGGCCAAGCCCCTCGAACAGCGCCTCCTTATCTACGCTCACCGTCGGCATCGTCGCAAGAAAACCTGGACGCGCAAACCGCACGTGCCTACGAAGGTCCGATTACGTCATCGAGTACTGGGGTAAGCGTGTGCGCCCCGCAGACATACCTTGGGGCCGCCGCCGCCCTCGGGCACGGTCCAGACGATCGACTGGTCTGGGACCTTAATCGAGCACGTCTTGCAGTGGATGCAGTTCTGGCTGTTGATCACGAACTTTTTGCCGTACGCATCCTCCTCGCCATTCGCGTCCTCCTTGTCCACATACTCGTACACCGCCGCCGGGCACACACGGCCCAGTAGGCCTGCGTAGGTGCCCACGTTGCGCTCGACGTGCCCCTTGTTGTCGCCGTCCTTGACAACAAGGTGCGACGGCTGCTCCTCCGCATGGTTGGTACCAGTGCGCGAAACAGAGGTGAGGATGTCAAACGACAGCTTCCCGTCGGGCTTCGGATAGGAGATCGGCTTAAAGCGCGACGCCGGCTCGGTGCACTCGTAATCGTGCTTCTTATGGTGGAATGTAAACGGCACACGCCCACGGAGGATAAGCGAGTCGACGCCGGACCACGCGACGCCACCCCAGAAGCCGAGTGGCCCGTCGAAACTCGGGCGGATGTTCCGTACCTCGTACAGCTCCTTCATCACCCAGCTGTCGTCGAGCTTCGTCTTGTACGCCTCCAGGTCGATCGGCGCATACATGGTTTCTTCGGTACGCCCCGCAAGCGCATCCACAGCCGCCTCCGCGGCGAGCATCCCACTTTTCATTGCATTGTGCGTACCCTTGATCTTCGGCACGTTCAGGAAGCCGGCAGAGCAGCCGACAATGACGCCACCGGGGAAATGTACCTTAGGGATCGACTGGTAGCCGCCCTCGTTCAGCGCACGCGCCCCGTACGCAAGGCAGTCGCCGCCCTCGAGCACTTTCGCGAAGAACGGATGGTGTTTCATGCGCTGGAACTCATGGAACGGCGACAGGTACGGGTTGTGGTAGTCCAAGCCGACGACGAGCCCCAGCGTGACGAGACCATCTTCCATGTGGTAAATGAACGTGCCGCCATACGTGTCCAGGCTCAGTGGGAAGCCCATCGTGTGCTGCACCAGACCCGGGCGGTGGTTCTCCGGCTTCACGCGCCACACCTCCTTAACTCCGAGGCCGTATGTTTGCGGGTCGGCACCCTCGCGCAGGTTCAGCTCGCGCATCACCGGCTGTGAAAGCGATCCATGCGCACCCTCCGCAAGGAACGTCACTGGCGCGTGGAACGCCATGCCCGGCTCGTAGTGCTCCGTCGGCTTGCCGTCCCGCCCAATGCCTATCGCGTTCGTCACCACGCCACGTAGGCCGCGCTTCGTCCCGTCCTCAGTCGTATCCCACACGGGCTCTGCACCAGCAAAGCCCGCATAGATCTCGACGCCCGCCTCTTCCGCGAGTTCCCCCAGCCACTTGGTCACACGCGAGAGGGAGACGATGTAGTTCCCCTTGTTGTTCATTTGTGGCGGATGCGGCATGGGGATGGATCCGTTCGGCGTGAGGAACACCATGTGGTCCTCCAGCGCCGGCTGGTACAGCGGTGCACCCTTCTCCTTCCAGTCCGGCACCAGCTCGTTGAGCGCATCCAGCTGGATTACCGCGCCCGAGAGAATATGGTTGCCCACTTCCGCGCCTTTCTCGAGGACAACGACACGGATTTCCTCGCCGCGTTCCGCCGCGAGTTGCTTGATTTTAATGGCCGCGCTCAGACCCGCAGGGCCTCCGCCGACAATCAGGACGTCGACCTCGTCCACGATCTGCTCTTCTTCCGCGGCTTGCTCGTCGCTCTGCTCCGCGGCTTGCTCGTCGCGTACCGTTCGGCTCGAGTGCAGACTCCGCACCGCCCGCGGGGACGACCAGGACGCCACTGGCTCCACACGCGGGCCGCAGATGCTGCTGCACTGTGCTGCCATTCCGCGCGCAGCAAGCACACCTCGCGAAACGCCGCGCACGCTGGTGGCGCGCGCAGCTCGTGCCATCCCACGAGTTAGCCACACCATGGTCGAAGGAAACGCTCTACGGATACGCCCGTACTCTAATGCCAATCACACACCGCACAAACGTCAGCAAGAAAGTGCCCACGTGGTGCGTCTTCCGTCGTGACCCGTCCGACGTGACTAAAGGCCGGGGCTGGGTGCGTAGTGGTACAGTCGTGCTCACGAGAGCAAGCATGTTTGATATGTTTTGCCCATGGCGGGCGCGCAGATGCGCGATTCTTTTTGGTGCTACAATAGAGCAAAGAAAAGGGTGGGGGAGGACTGCAGGGGGGGCGCACGACAACCAGGGTCAGGGACGCTCAATGCAGAAATGGAGGTCGTCACAAATGGCGCGCCGCGCTTCAGTCGCTCGCGCCAGAGATCGTCGTAGATTCGTAATGCATGCATGGACTCAGTTCAGGAAGCTCCAAGAGATAGGGAAGACGCCCTGACCAAGGTCGCCGTCCGTGAGCGCGGAGAAGAGGCCCTTGCTCAGGTCGAGCGACCCGTGCGAGCACGTCGGGCACGAGTCCGCGACAATAGCATGCACAGCCTTGTTGTTGTTTCCGTTCACGATGCGAACGACGCGCCCGCAATGGTTGCTGACGTCGTTCGTGCTGCCGTACTGCTGCGTGTTCAGAGCCACGATGTGGTCCGCGTTGGTGCTCCACCAGCCGCAGTTGCCCTGGCTCTCGCTTGCAGAGTACCACGTTGCATGGCCGCCCTGGAACACCTTGCTCGAGCGCGCACCGGCGTTGTGGGCGGGCGCTGCCGAGGCGCCCGCCAGGGCTGCAGCGATGAGGAGAAGAGAACGAGTGAAGAACATAGTTGGAGAGTATCCGGCAGAGGGGAAATGGATCGTTGGTGCCCAGCAGGGTCCCAGAGACCTCGAGTTTATATGCGCTGCGTGGCAAAAATTAGGGCAGGCCCCAGATGTCGAGGCACTATAAGCAATCTACCTGGCCGTTTTGGAAGGGACCCTGGACGACGTCCGATGCGCATGTGTGCGCAAATCGGACTACCCTGAAAATTGCCCACGCGGCGACGCACGCGCGTGGTGCAGCGTTACCGCGCTGCGACAGGGTTCAAAACGGTGGGCGGACGCTATGCGTGATTAGCTCACCGGTTGATCGGAAGCGCCTTGAGGGTGTACCCATTTATCCAGTCGCTTACGAAACGAGGGTGCATACAATTCGGGGATGCGCCTACTCGCTTCGGACCCCGACGAAGCAACCATGGCTGATACGCCGCAGTCGGTTGCGGAGTTTCAGCAGGCGCAGTCTGGTGCGTGCTGCGCGCGGAGCCAGCGTGCCTGACCGATGCAGCATTCGAGGCCGCGGTCGATACACAGCAGCAGTTGGTCGCCCAGCTTTCGGAGAACAAGCAGGTGGAGAAGGTGCGCGCACGCGTGACCCCGCTTACGCTCGCGCAGGAACTGCAGCAATGCCAGGGTGATACGCGCGTGTACAAGCGCACGGGGCCTGTGCTTTTGCCGCAGGACGCGACGGAGGCGCGTTCGCACGTCGCGAAGCGCATCGAGTTTATCCAGTCGGAAATGTACGTGACGTGGCGTGGCGCGGCGCGTCTCACCTAGCAGCGCGCGGGTCGAGGCGCAGCTCAGCGACCTCGCAGCCGCGCGGGACAAGGCGCGCAACGAGGTTGGTATAGGGGGGGAGGGGGATGCGCTCATCGGCAGGTCATTGCGCAGCAGACGCCGCGCCCTCTATAAGATGTGTCTCCTCGGCGGCCGCCGCTTGGAGGCGTGCAATGGCGGCGCGCACCTCATTCTGGTTCTCCTTCAGCGTTGCGACGTCGTCCAGCTGCCTGGCCCGCGAAGCGGCGGCCAAATACCCAGCCAGGAGCTCGTCCTGCTCCTGGAGCACACGCAGCTCCGCGTTGCGTCCCTGCGCTGCGGCGTCCGCCCGCGCCGGGCTGCGCGCCGGCGGCACGGCTGCGAGGGGTATCATCTGCGTGTGAGCCGCGGGCGTGTGCGTGCGGGTAGATACGCACAAAATGCTGCAGGTATTGCATGGCGCGCTGGTATATCGCCCCCTGAAGCCTTGCTTGCGTCGCGTTCTCCCCTGCGCTCAGGGCGCGAATCTGCCGCGCGAGTCTCTCGTACTGTGCGAATCGCCCCTGCAGGGCAGCGCGTGCCTTGAGGGCGTCCGTGGTGACCTGCTCGCCGATACCGCCGCGGGCGCCGTCGGTCTGTCGCTTTCTGCATGCGTCAGTTGGATTGCATGCGGCGGGGCATACCGAAGCGTCAGCATGAGCTCGTGGAATGCCGGCAGCGCCTCGTCGATGTCTTTCTGTAGTGCCTGGAGCGCCTAGCGTCAGCGTGTGCGACAGGTACAGCGCACCTCGTAGTACCGCGCGAGGAGAGGCACATCCCCGGGCCCGTGGCGGAGCGCGAGGCGTCTGCTGTGAGCACGCACGGACCCCCCCTTTGCACATACCGGACGGTCGCCGCGCATGTCCCGCAGAACCGCACCGCATTCGTCTCTGCCTCATACAGTGCCTGCCATGCAGCCGCCGGCGCGTGGCTGGAGGGCGGCGACGGCATGGACGTAAAGATGCCTCTGCGCCGGTCGATGACGAGGCGCTCGCTGCAGGATGCCGGTCCGATGTCCGATGTGCCACAGACAGTCCGTCCGCACAGACGGCAGTGGTGCCGGCGGAGGATGAGGGAAAACTTGGTGCCGCACAGCACACAATGTGACCCCTCCTGCCATTTCACCACGCTCTGCTCCGCAACGCGAAGCGCATGCGCTGCGCCGTCCTGGGCTCCAAACGATGCCAAGAGCCCGTGCGCCTTGCTGGGACCCGGCACCCCGGCGCAGTAGATGGCCACGAGTTTCGCCAAGCGGCGCTCCATGCGCTGCTCCTCAAGCTCCACGAGCCGCTGTCGTTGTGTGCGACGGCGCATAAACTCGTCGGTGCGGTGGCGCACGACGCCGCGCGGCTGGAAGCCGGCACGGTACGCCGCACTGTCGCCGAGAACCAAGGGCGCGGGCGGTGGCGGCGCGGGGCTCTCTGCCAGCACAGCCGTCTCCTCGTGCTCCTGTGCCAGCACGGAGGCGTAGGAATGGTGTACAGGTGGCCGCACAACGCGTGGCGAGCCGTTCCGGGGTCTAGAAGGCGACCTGCTGCTGCTGCGCGGCGGTGGGGCCATGGGCGGCGAGTCGGTGCGCATGGGGCTGGCGCGGTGTGCGTCCATGTCGAACGCGTGGCGCAGCGGCGGCGGCGCGCCGCCCTCAGCGGATGACGACGCGCGCTGCTGCACGTCGGACGCAGCACTTGGCGCGCGGCGCGCAGCGCCTGTGCGCTTCTGGTATGGCGCGTACGCCAGGCCAGCCGGCGGCCGATCGGGGGCCGGCTGAGACATTGGGTATGCAAGTGGAGGCCGGGAGATTAGGGATTTCGGAGATGCCGTGACCTAATTTTGCCTATCATGAAGAAATTCGTAAAAAAGAAGCAGGGCGCTCTAGCGCCGCCGCAACGCAATTAGCTGAACTTCCAGCTCGCAGTGGGATAAGGGGTATGCATCGGGGTCATCCATGCGAGACTGCAGCACATCCCAGAGCGTGTCTAACACAAATTCAACCGCGCCCTTGCTGAGTTTGCCGCGTTCCCGGAGTACCAGACGGAAGTGGGGCTCGTAGACATTCTTGAACATGTTGATCAGATGTTCCACATACGAGGTGTGCGTGATTTCACCCGCCTGCAGTGCCATCCATGCGGGCTGGGGGAGACGCAGCGGCTGCGGCTCACTGAGCACGGATGCGGATCCGCCGTTCGCATCTTGCAACGGGGCGGTGGAGCCGAGGCCGCAGCTCCAGTCGACCGCCCACAGGTGCTCGAGGTCCTGCAGCACACGCAGCGTGTGCATCGGCGTGCGTGGGTGCAGGGGCAGCGTGAGCAGCAGCCGTGCAACGTCACTCTTGAACATGCCGCAGGAAACGAGCCGCTGCAGGCATGGCACCAGCATATCGTTCATCGACGCCCAGATGTCTGGCGTGCGCGACGTCCCGTCGAGCGCCATGCCGGTACTGTCCGACTCGGAGACATCGGGCTCGGAGCGTGCGAGGTATGCCATCACAAAGACGCCGCCCTGCTTGAACTCGTGCGCGCGCGCATTGAGGAAGAGCGCCAGTTCCGCATGCGCGGTGGACACCAGGGACACGCCAGGCGCGTTCGGCGTGTGTGTCCAATGCATGTCCATAAGACTGAGCCCAAAGTGCAGCGACGACGGCGGCACCACACGTGAGCCAAAGGGGCGCGCCGCGAGCGACGGGAAGATGGCATTCTGCAGCGACTGCTTCTGCGCGGACTGCCAGAGCGGATTCATGTACGAATCTGGGTGCGTGTTGAGAAGATGCAAAAACGACCGGAAGTCCCCCTGCGACGAGTCCTCGTGGATGACCATGAAGCTGAGGTCCGGCCCGCCACTGTCCTCCTCCGCGTCCGCGCAGGTGCGCCGGGCGAACAGCTCCATGATCAGGCGGAGCAGATGCATGGACCGCGACCCGAGGCACCCGTACTCCGCGATATAAATCGCCGGGTTCTCCGTGTCCGTCGGTATGCCACGCAGCAGAATCGGAAGCACATCTCCCAGCTTCGACCGCACGCCGGGGCCGAAATGCCCAATGGTCACGCCGCCGGCGAGCTCGAGCGGGACGTGGCTCGGCTCCCCCGCGTTGTTCTCCCGCGCGGTGCCCACGGTGCGGTTCGACGAGTCACGCACGAACGACTGCGCGCCGCCGTCGTCTGCGTCTGCGGAACTGCACTCCGTGGGGGCCGTCGGCGACGTGAGCCGGCTCGAGTCGGACCACGTCACAGCGGTGGGGCGCGCGTCGCAGTTTCCGTTCGGCGCATCGCAGTCGCGGACCCGGGGCCACGAGCTCGTCATCGGCGTGGTGAAGCCGGATGACTGCGCACGGCATGATACGTGGGAGCCCGGTGTGAGGACGGGCGTAGGCGTCATGCTTTGCCGCGAAGCAGGAGCATCAAAGTATGAGTGCGCGAGCGGAAGCTCGTGCGCGTAGTACATCTGCCATGGTGCGTTGGGATCCACATTTGTGACAAGGTCGGGGCGGATTCCGCGCTCCCGCTGTGCATACGTGGAGCCTGGTGGAGCAAGGTCAACCTTGCACTCAGACGGAGCCACCGTCGACGAATTCAGCTGTCGAGGCGTTGAGCCCGCGCACCGCATCGTCTCCGTGGCAATCGCGGGGCGGCGTGTACCTGTCCCGGTCGCTCCGCCCTCTGCGACACCCAAGACACCGGAATCGCCCATGTGACACCACGCACTGCGAAAGCAAAGCTTCCGTGGACGAGTGCAGGTTGCTGCAGACCTCTGCTGTTCAGGGGATCCGCGTGAGTAGTGAAGAGTGAAACAGGACCGCCTGCAAGTGATGGGGTTGCCAACTGGCCTCACTTTCGGCGAGAGAGCCGCCACGACCGCCAGGGCCAATCACGTGTCCATGCAGGGTCAACCAGACTGTCGGGAATTATTTTCTGCCCGGGCTGCACGCAAGGCACGCGGGCAAATCATCGCATCTGGGGGATTTCTTGGCTACATAATGTACAATTTCCGGGCCGCCGCGTAAACGAAAGAATCTCCCGTGCGCGGGCACGTTACTGTGTCGCCCCCAACATGATTGTGACGTAACTGCTCGATGGCCTCCGTATGAGTGCCTGTCACACCGGATATACGTACCTCCGCGGAATACACCATCCCGTTCGGGAGGCACATGGGGGGGTTCGTATCGTCCATCACCTTGCCAGTCATGCGGCATATGAGCACAGAGTTCGCGAAATGGCTGCGTGGCATCTGCCGCGCAAGCGTGCCGAGCTGCCCCTCTTGGCACACGGGGCAGTCCGGGTGCCGATCGCCGTGCCTGATCAGCGGGGACTTGCGCTCCGTCGTGCGCGGGGGCGAGGCCCGGTCGTGCGAGTAGCATGTCAGCGACTTGAGACTCGAGAGCCCCGCACTGAGGGCAATGTGCATCAACGGCGCAGGGGGCAGGTCATACACCTGCAGCGCAATCGCGCGGAAGCGCTTGCGCAGCAAGTCCCATCGATCTCGCTTGTACAGATCCTGATAGCGCGTGTCAGCAGGCTTTCTCGCACGACGCGCCCTGCGTACCGAGTAGCAGTAGTGTGAGGGGCCACATGCCAGCAGGCCCAGTGCGCGCTGCGCCTGTGCGCCCACGTCGACGGCACTCGACTTGCCATTCAGTTCGCCGGCGTCGCTCTGCGTGAATGTCGCCGAGGTGCGGGGCGCTGCGGCCAGGTACGGCACGAGATGCTTCCGAGCGTACAGCACTGCATGCCTGCGCGCATGGGCAGAACGGTCGCGCGAATGTTCCACGAGCTCCTGCAGCCGCAGATCAAACTCCAATGTGGACTGGCCGGTGAGCGACCGTGTGCGGATGGGAGGGGAGACGCACTTTGGCTCTGCGCAGAGCGACCTTGTTCTCGGAGCACCACACGAGCGCCTTGGCGCATGTCGGCATCGTGTCGGGCGACGACGGCACGAGCGACTCCTCGATCTCTTGTATTTGTGCAAAAACAGGCAGGTCGACGAGCGCCTTGCACAGTTAGCGCATCGTGCCGCACCTGCGCACGGCGCGACGTACCTCGATACGCTGCTTCTTGGCCAAGTGCGCTGCACTGTCCGTGCAGCCGCTGCGCAGCAGATACTCAACGACGAGGCGGTCCAGTCGTGTCGCACACCAGTCATCGAACGCGCGCGACGCCAGCGACATGGTCTGCAGCTGCACGATGTGGTCGGAGCGGGACTGCATGCTGTCCACAATCTCATCCGCCTGCATGCCGAATGCCTCCATCTCCGCGGTCAGTTCAAGGCGCCCAGACACCAGCGCACCTTTGTCTGCAGCCCACGGAGACGCACAAGTACGCTGTGCACGATTTCGTCGAGCGGAGCAAGGTCCCGCGTCGAATCAGTCTCTGGGCGCTCTTTCGCGGACGTCTCGAGCTGGCTGATGGAGTGGACAAAGTCCCTCTCGCACAGGCGCTGCTGCGCCTTCAGCTGCGCGCGCAGCTCATCCACGGGAAGGCGAAGCAGAGGCTGCTCCAGAATGAGCACATAGTCCACCTCTGGCAGCCCGGACACGGGTGCATGCAGCACCTCCGCAGGGCTCGGGGGAGCGAGTAATGCCCCCATGCTGTCAGGACGCCACCCCGTGGGTGAAGCGTGGCGCAGCCCTGACTGTGTGACCTCCACATGGGCCAGCGCCGCCACACGTACGATGGCAGCCGGGGGTTTTTTTTTTTTTTTTTTTGCAACTGTTGAATGCATTAAGACTATGTTAACACAGACGTTCGTAGATACGGGGGATGTGAAGGCAGGGTGGGATGGCATCACTGCGTCCCCCGCTGCGCCCCTGCGCCCGCTGCGGTGTGCTCCTCACAGCGCAGCGCTAAGAGTGGAATTTCAAAAAAGGCTTGGGCCATAGTTGAGTATTGACCGAGCCATCCAGACGGACGGAGCTTAGATAAAGGACTTGCGAGCCTCCTCCGCGGCCTCAACCATGGCCTTGAGCTGCGCGGTACACTCGTCCCACGAGCGCGTCTTCAGACCGCAGTCGGGGTTGATCCAGAGCAGCGAGGGATCAATGAACTGAATCATCTCCTTGATGCGCTCCGTCATCTCCTGGGCCGTCGGGACACGCGGCGAGTGGATGTCAAAGACACCGGGGCCGATCTCGTTGGGGTACTTGGTGTTCTGGAAGATGTTTAGCAGCTTCGCGTCGCTCTTGCTGTTCTCGATCGAGATCATGTCGGCGTCAAGCGCAATGACCGAGTCCATAATGTCGTTGAAGTCCGAGTAGCAGAAGTGGCTCGCCGTGTTCATCGCATCCGACGCACCCGCAACAGAGAGACGGAACGAGTCCACAGCCCACTTCAGGTACGCCGACCACTGCTTACGGCGGAGCGGGAGACCCTCGCGGATCGCCGGCTCGTCCACCTGGACAGCCTTGATGCCCGCCTTCTCGAGGTCGACCACCTCGTCGTGCAGCGCAAGCGCAATCTGCTTGGACTGCACATCGCGGCCAATGTCCACACGCGGGAAAGACCAGTTGAGGATGGTGACCGGGCCAGTAAGCATACCCTTCATGACCTTCGGCGTGAGGCTCTGTGCGAACGACGACCAGCGCACGGTCATCGGGTGCGGGCGCGACACATCGGACACAATGATCGGCGGGCGCACGTAGCGCGAGCCGAAGCTCTGCACCCAGGCGTTCTGGGTGAAGACAAAGCCGTCGAGCTGCTCACCAAAGTACTGCACCATGTCGTTGCGCTCCGGCTCGCCGTGCACAAGCACATCGAGGCCCAGCGCCTCCTGGCGCTCCACGACGGACTTAATCTCGTTCTCAAGGAACTTGTCGTACTCCGACTCATTAATCTCGCCCTTGTTGAAGCGCGCACGGACCTGGCGGATCTCCTTCGTCTGGGGGAACGATCCGATGGTCGTCGTCGGGAACGGCGGAAGCTTGAGGTACTGGCGCTGCACCGCGCGGCGCTGAGGGAAGCGCGACTTGCGGCCCAGATCGTCCGGCTTGATGTTCGCAACACGGTGGCGCACCGCCGGGTCCGAGTTCTTCTCAAAGTCACGGCGAGCCTTGATGCTCTTCGCGTTGGTCTCCAGGGCCTGCGCAACCGCGGATGAGTCGTCAAGCGCGCGGCCAAGCGTCGCGACTTCACCACACTTCTCCGTGGCGAACGAGAACCAGTCGGCAACCTCGGGCTTCAGCTTCTTCTCATTCGCAATCGTAATCGGCGTGTGCAGCAGCGACGACGAGGACGCCACCTGGACGCGGTCTACGCCGAGCTCTTTGACCGCCTTCTTGGCCTGCTCAAGCTGCGCGGCCAGGTCCGTCTTCCAGATGTTGCGCCCAGACACAAGGCCCAGCGAGACACCAATCTTCGTCGGCTTCAGCGCAGCAAGCACGGGCTCCAGCTGCTCCGGCGCACGGTCCAGGTCAATGTGCAGCGTGCCAATCGGCAGCTTCTTCACAATATCGACATTGCTCTCGAGGCGGCCGAAGTAGGTGGCGAGCACAATGTGCAGCGACGGCACCTCCTTGGCAAAGAGCTCGTACGTCTCCTGGAGCTGCTTCGCAAGGTCATTCGCCGCGTCGGTGACAAGAATTGGCTCGTCGATCTGCACCGACGTCGCCCCCGCCGCAGCAAGCTTCTTCAGGAGCTCGGCGTACACCGCACTGAGCTTCGGAAGGAGGGTGAATGCGTTAAAGTGCGGGTCCTTCGCATCCTTGGAGACCTTGCCAAGCCACAGGAGGGTGATCGGACCAAGAAGCACAGGGCGCGCGTTGTAGCCCACCTGCTTGGCCTCGACAAAGTCGTCGACGGCCTTGTTCGTGTTCAGATGGAAGGAAGAGCTCTCGGAGAACTCCGGGACGAGGTAGTGGTAGTTCGAGTCGAACCACTTCTTCATCTCCGTCGCCGGAAGGTCGACACCACCCTTCTGGTGACCACGCGCGAGCGCAAAGTACGTGTCGAGCGGGGAGAGACCGGACTTGCTGTACGCTTCAGGAATGATGCCGAACATGACCGAGGTATCGAGGACATGGTCGTACAGGGAGAAAGTGCCTGTCGGGATGACATCCACACCCTGGCCCTTGATGCGCTCGTACGTGCTGAGGCGCTGCTCCTTCGCGACCTTGAGGAGGTCGTCTGCGGATGTCTTGCCGCCCCAGTACGCCTCGAGCGCCTTCTTCACCTCACGAAGAGGACCGATGCGGGGAAACCCGAGCACGGCAGAGGAAACCATAATTCTGGATAGATAGAAGGACCGGTAAGGAAGATCGAGCGCTGCTCGAACTATGGTCCGTATGGTAAGAAGAAAACGAAAATGGGTCCTGCTCCTGTCTTCCGACAGCGGAGACCTCCCGCCCCCGGCCTCGCACGACTGCGCCAGCGAAATGCTTCCCAACCACGTGAGCTGTATGCTAACCATAGATGCGCTGTGTCCAACAACGATTGGCGGCCGGTGCATTCGTCGCTGCAAGTCGCTGACTAACGCACGCCCACGTTGCCGGCCGTCTAGCGGCGGCCAGCGCTGCGTGTTGGCCCGCCGGCGCGTGATGGAACACGCGCAAGGCCAGTGAGTAGGCGCATTGACCCGGTGGTGCAGCGCAGCGAATTCCAATAGATGGGCCACGTAACGCTTTGACCCTGCAAGATTTCCGTGCTGCGGGCGAGCAACTCCCGGGGGAATGACATCTTGACAACCCTGCGAAGCAGGATGATCATCAGGAATCCGAGAAGGTCCCCATAGGCTTCACAGAATGTAATGAAATAGAACAATGATGAGTTCTTCTAACAAAAAAGGGGAGCAACTGGCGGTAGTATGCACACACCAGAGTCAACTAGCACAGCAGAAAATATACACGTCCGGTAGCAGCATATTTGACAAGGGTGGGCTGCCAATGACCAGCTAGGTCAACAGCGGCATTTAACAGTAACGGCCAGGAATGACATCTGCGCAGCCGTCCTCATCGTTGGCAACGTTGCAGTCACTCGGGTCGACGCAGCAGCGAATGCACGCGCGCTTGGCAGCGGGCTCAACGAGCTCGACGTACGCTGCGTATCCAATGCAAACGGAGTTGCGCGGGTTGCCCTTGCCACCGTCACCGCCGTTGGAATCGTACTGGCCGCCGTCGTCGTCGGACTGCAGGGTGCTCTGCACGCTCGGCTTGATGCAGCCGGTGAGCTGCGCGTACTTCTTCGTCTTCTTGTAGTGCACCTCAGACCAAAAGTCGCTGTGAAGTTTGCCCTGAGACGAGTCGTACGGCTTCGTGCAGAACGACTTCGTGCCGCCGGGCTTTTCGCTGTCACCAATGGTCATGTTGTGTTTCGGAAGGATGAGACAGTGATCAGAACCACTGGTAATCCAGACTTGGTTGCCCGGCGATGTACGCGGCGCCAGGGAGGGAGCAGCCGACACAAACGCAATCATGCCAGCCGCAACCGAAGTGGCAAGGAGTTTCAGGGCAACCATGGGGGCGAGTAACGAAGGAGCCGGGATGGACGCGTTCTGAAACGCTTATCTTGTTTTAAGTGGTGGGCCAGAAGAGGGGTTGTTGACAGGAATCGAGGGTGGCACCTGCGGGATGCCGTGGAATTTTATTTTAGACTCCAAGTAACACTGGGACATGCCACAGCCACTTCCACAGTATATTTGGAACAGGAATTAATCGGCATTGTCGGAATGAGGGTGCCTGAAATCAGGTCACGTTGCGGCCGCAGCGCGCAGTTCATGGATGACAAAGCTTTGCAACTACGGGGCGTTTGCTCAGGCCCCTAGGGCCCTGTTCACTGCACGTCCGCGCAACGCCCTGCCACATGGCTTCGCATGGCCTGAAAATGCCGCATCAGTGCACCAACCACGGACGCTTCTGTAGGCGCAACTCGGAGTCAAACTTGTAGAGTAAAGGCTGCCCGAGCACGCAGTTCCGGGAACCGAGTGGCGCGGCCCGCATAACAAACAGACTAAGGCATTGAAAAGGCGACCGCGTCTTCGACCCATTCAGTAGGACACACACCCTGGGCATCTCCAACTGTCATACAGCATGCGTTCGTCAGTGACTTTTGTGGCGGTTGCCCTTATTCTCGGCGCGGTTAGCGCGTGGGCTGCATTGCCCGAGCAAATAAATGTGAGCGTGAAGAACCTCTCGCCGGAGTCCACGGTATACGACCCGACGCGTCATGTGTTCTACCAGTCCAACATGTACAAGGGCCTCGTCGAAGTGTATGACCCGGACTCCCGCGAGCACTTCAACGTGCGGATCCCTGGCGTGTCGTCCGGCGGCGACGGCGAGCAGCAGATGTCGGGCCTGTCCATCTCGACGCATGACAACGCCAAGCGCGTGTACGCGGTTACGAAGGACTACCGTGCGTTCAACTTTGCGGATCAGCGGAACAACGGGCCTGCTTCGTTCCACGCATTCAACCTTCCGCTGAAGGAGAACAGCAAGCCGAAGTGGTCCGTGGACCTGAAGGATGTGCAGCAGCAGTTCGAGGACTGGTACGGCACGCGGCCGTTTGGTTCCGTGGCTTCCACCCAGGACAAGGACGGAAACTCGTACATCGTTTTCGCGCTTGGCTTGCCCGCCATTGCCAAGGTTACTCCGTACGGCAATCAGGTGATTGCGTGGGCGCACGAAGACAGCAACGGCAAACAGCGCCCGGGCTACACGGGTATTGCATACGACCCGGCGACCAACCACTTGCTTGCGTTCGGTGGCCCGCGCCCGCTCACGTCGTTCAACCTGAACACGAAGAACCCGAAGCCGAAGGCGGTGTCGCTGAACGGCGACTTTGGCTCGCTCGACGGCACCGAGAAGATCAAGTACATTCCGGTCAACGGCGAGACTGTCCTGGTTGGTGCGCGTGCGCCCGACGCCGTCTCGTTCAAGACCTCGGACAACTGGAAGAGTGCGGACATCAAGACCACGTCGCTGAAGCAGCTTCGCAACAGTGGCTTCACGGACGTCACGGACTATTACTCGGGCGACGAGCAGGGCATCTACGCCAGCAGCGCGTTCTTCGATAACGGCGCGCATGGCGGCCGCAGCAAGTACCCACTTTACAAGTTGAGCAACAGCATCCTGCACTAAGTGTCTGGTACTGTTAGTCCTTCCCCGGTTATATTCATGTAGGCGCGGAGACAATATTTTATGTTATTTGACTCACTGTATTGGTGTTTCGGCGTAGATACACTACTACCCCGGCCCTGCTGGCGGCTGGCTGCGGACTCCACTCCGCTGGGCGCCACTGAACATGGCAGCGATGGGGACTGCACTGGCGTGCACGACCATAATCTACGTGTATCCATTGTATGCCACCTACAAGGTGCTCACAGCGGCGTCGCGCGCGGGGTCGACGCCGTCCCATTTCCGCTGGTATGCGAGTCCGCGCAGCAGCGCGCATCGGCGTGCGGACAACCAAGAGGACGCCAGGGTTCCGCGCACAGAACTCGCCGAGCTCGAGTACTGGTGCATGTACTGGAGCATTATTGCGGTGATGCGCCTGCTGGAGGCATGGCTGGAATGGGCGTGGAATTGGTGCGCAGGGCGCCGCGCGTCGCGCATTCACACCCGCAGGGTGCCCATGTACGCGCAACTGAAACTGGCGTTCGTCCTGTGGCTCCTTCTCCCTCAGACCAAGGCGGGTGTGGACTGCGCGGGACCTGACGGCAGGGGGCTGTGTTTCTATATTCGACATATCTGGCGCCGTTCCTGGACGAGCACGAAAGCGACATTGACGTGTTCTTTGCCCGGACGAGGGAGCGCCTGTGGGCGCTGCTCAGCCAGGCGCTCCAAACGCTCGTGTCCATTCTGGGCGACTATGCCGGTCTGGGGCCAGATGCGACGGTGGGCGGTGACGTGCCGTGCCGCTGACAGCGGCAGGGACCTGGGGACCCCGTACACTCGCCAACGCAGCGCGGTACCACGGTGGACGCCCGTGGCGCCGCAGGGGGCGCAGCCGAGCGACATGTGCCGCTCACCGCCGCAGGGGGCATGGCCCTGCGCTGGCTCTCTTCCGCGGCGCGCGCCGCCGACGTCGCGGCACATGCGCGTCTTGTGGATTGACGGCCGCGCGCGGAATGACAGCATGTATTGGTATCTACGAGCGAATGCACGACTTTTCTCATGCCCCTCGGTGGCTACTAGGCAGCATCTTGATAGTGGCCGCCAGGGTGATGAGCTGCCCGACAGTCTGCACCATGCCCGGACGGAAACGACGCATGTGCTTCACAGCGGCAGCTGCGAGCTCCATTGGCGGCTGTGGCGCCGCTGCACGCCACGACGACTGGCGCACAAGAAACGCGCCTATTAGTGTTCCGGAGCGACCAATCCCGGCGGAGCAATGCACCCACAGCGGCCCCCCCGCATGCGCATCGTCAATCATGCGCAGCAGGGCGAGGACCCGGCTCGGGTCGAGCGGACCATGGTCCCGCCAGCCCGTGTAGTGTATTTGGACCAGGTCGTGGGGTGCGGCGATCGACGGCGACGCAAGGCGCAGTCCGCGGACAGCCAAATCGGGCATCGTAGGCACGGCGAATTTGACGCCGGTCTCTGTCACGGACCACGAGCCATCGGGCAGGCAGAGGGGCTCGTCCGCGTTCGTGGGCCAGTATTGGTCACTCTTACAGAGACAGCCCTCCTGTAGCGGTGTCAGGTTCACGAGAACGGACACCTTCTGCGCGACCAGGTGGTGGAAAAAGGCAGGGAACGTCGGTGGCGTAGGCGCCTGCGAGGCGACGCATGCGACGGTGCCGGGATCACTCTCCGAAAGGGGGGGGAGGGGCGTCGCATTTATGTAGGGCCCGGGAAGAAGCGCATCGTCATCTGCACGGTCAGGGGCTGGGACACACGCACGCACAGGGAAGCACATTCACGTAGCGGTTCACGTGCGGACACCGATGTCCCTGACTGAGCGCCACATCAAACACGCGCGTCCGGTTGCGGATGTGCTGCGCATCCTCGTCGTCCAACGCTGCCAACTGCATGCCCGCGGCCGCAACCCATGCGTCCACGCTGGGCTCCATCTCGCTGTGCGCAGGGCAAAATCGGCGTGTGCTGCAGGGATGTGGAGGTGCGAGGAGGAGGGGCGCGCGCTGTGACTGCGCGCCTGTTGTCACTATGAGCTCGCAGCTGGTCATCGGCGCACGGATGCGGGGCCGCAGCGTGTCGAGCGCGAAAGCACCGGCGGAAGACTACGGAGCGGCGCTCACTGAGCTGGAGCTCTTGGAGCCGAACCAGAAGCGGCTGGCGAGTCTCACGGGGCGCATGACGACCATCCTCAACGGGTTCGACCGGCGCCTGGTGAGGCTGGAGAGCAGCATTCTCCCGATCCACCAGAGCACGCGAAAGTTATCGAAGATCAGCGCGAGTGCGTATCAGACGCGTGCGTGCTGACGCCGGCCAGACGTCGATGCTACGCAGGAAGAGCTCGGGCGCAGCCTGCACCACTTTGGTGTGGTCGTCGACGATGAGCCCTCGATTCTCCGAGGGTGCGTGTCTTCCGCCAGCGCGCACTGACAGCGCACCAGGCCGGACCTGCGCGACCCTTGGGCGTATCTGGAGTCGACGCAGCGCATCGTCAAGGGGATCGAGTCCGCCACGTCGGGCGCGATGAGCAACCCCGAGCAGCTACTGAGCAAACTGGTGCGCAACGCGCGGGGCGTGCACTGACACCAGCACTCTCTCGTGGACATCGCAGCCGTAAGCTCGGAGCAGGCGTTGGCGCTGACTCGCAGCACAACATCGCCGATCTGGTGCGCGAGTACACTTCCACGGAGTCGCGCCCCGTCAACCCGCACACGTACCAGTCCGACAGTAGGCGCCCGAAGCCGCGCACCTCTCACCGCAGCCACACCGCTCCCCGCGCTGTCGCCGGACTGCACCACGTCGATCAAGGCGCTCCTGCAGTTCCTCTCCACGCTGCCGAGAACGTCCGCAGCACCTGGCGAAGCGCTGGCATCGGCACTCGCCACGTACTCGACGGTAAGGGCCAAGTTCCTCGTGGGGAGCATCGAGCCGCTTTTGCAGCAAGTGTGCGATGTCGCGTCGCGAGCGCAGGACCCATCCATCCACGCGCCGCGCGAGGTGTACGTGGAGTACCACCGCGGCATGGCAGGCTTTCAGGACTGGCTGCGGATGATGGTGCGTATGATGCGCAATGAGCGCGCGATCGCAGAATCGATATTCGACGGGATGCAGTGGCAGCCGCACCTCGACGCGACGTACACCGACATCGTGAAGCCGATGTGCGAGTCGGTAAACACGCTGCTGCCGACGCTCCTTCCAACGCTGCAACATGGGCTCAACGCACACCGCATGCTCTCCCTGGACTTTATTGCTTCCTATGCAGCGGCGCTTGGCGCCGACGGGCGTGGCTGGACCGGCGTGGTCCCCGCGCCACTGGCAGCGGACTTGGTGTCCGCGGCGTCCACGGTGCACACGAATACCCTGCAGTTCTTCCCCGAGTTCATTCGGGACGTGAAGGTGATCCCCGTCCAGCGTGAGCACGATGCGCTGCACGTGAACGTAAGCGATATTGCGCGTCTTGGGGTGCAGCTTCTGCGCGGCGTTACCGAGTTCCAGTGCGTCCCAGAAAAGGACTGCGCTCACAAGCAGGGATGTCGTCCACGTGCTGATGCGGTCGCTGGGCCACCGCAACTGGGCGAGCGTGGGCCCGGCGGAAGGCGCGGCGGCCCCCAGCGCAGATTCGCTTTTCACGGACTACATGAAGGACCTGCTCACCGCGATTGTTACTTCGCTGGAGCGTACGTGGCGCGCCCGTACGCGGCGACTAACGCGCGCCAGGCTCAGTCGCGGCGGTACCACAGCCCACCATTGCGGCGATCTTTCTGCTCACGTACGTGGCGGGCGCCGGGTGTTGCTGACAGCAGCAACATCACGTATTTGCAGCGGGAGCTCGCCGCACTGCAGCCGACGCTTGATCCGTCCACGGCGTCCGCGAGCGAAAGGGTGCTGAGCCAGGCGCTCCGCTCTGCACGCACGTCGTACTTGGAGTCGTGGAACAGCGTCGTAAGCACGCTGGTCGACGACGGGGGAAACTCGCCCCATCCCGGGAGACTAAGCGCCTTTGGCCACAACGACGGCGCAGCGGCGCACGACCCGTTCGCGTACGTATCGGTGCTTGGGCATGCGTAACCATGCAGCCGCTTTTATGATGCGCTGCAGGAGAAGGAGCGCATCCACCGCAAGCACCCGCTGGACCGGACAAACCCAGCGCTGTCCAAGTGCATCCGCGAGGACGTGTCCAGGTGCGTGCCACTGCGGGCGCAGGGCGCGGCGCGGTTCACCTGCTCACACGGCAGGCTCGTGTGTCCGCTGTATGCGGTCTTCCTTGCGAAACAGCGCGGCACCGCGACAGGTGTGTCTCGGATGCATCGTGGCTGCGCTTACGGTGCAGGCACGCGGCGCCCTACGGAGCAGGAGCTCGACGCAATAATTGGCCAATTTTTCCTGTAGCACGCGCAATCCTAACGCAGGTTCCGCGGGGTGTGGAGGCCCAAGCGTCCCAGCGTAGTTCCCATTCGCCGATCCACTCCGCGCAGGCGGATGTTCCTTTTTTACGGACACGCGCGTAACATCTACGATTGTGCACGGTATGTAGGGGTTCTGCGTAGACGGGTGGGGCAACAGCATGTCGCGGGTTGGGGTACACAGCTTCCATCCACTCCACCACCTCCCCTTGCTTCCTTGTGAGCTGGCCTCACACACCTTGATCTCTCCCCCTGCACACTGGCTGTGCATCACGCGAACCATGTCTGGCACATGGGATATGTCCACGCGCGATCCACCTTCCCGGCTGCGTCGGTACCCTTTTGTTCGCACCATGGGTCTCGCCCTGGTGGCGACGGCTGTGTTGCTCGACTCGAGTGCGCATGCGTCGCCCGTCCACCATTCCCACGTCCACCACTTCCACCACCCCTCGGAGACCAAGCACGGACATACTAGCGCGCGGGTCGCGCACAAAGCCGCCAGCCACTCGGAGCCCAGTGCTATTTCGCCGGGGAACAAGCTTTTTCCGCTAGTGATTGTTGCGATCGTTGTGGGCCTGTTCCTGGTGATCGGAAGCCTCGCGTTTGCGGTACGTTTTGCGCTCACCAGGCGGAAGCCTAGCGTCGGCAAGTACGCCGACGAGAAGATCGTCATCTGCGCTCCCGCCTCCAGCTCTACGGATTCATTGGAGGAGACCAAGGCGCTGCCAGTGCACCCTCGGAGGCCGCTAACCAGCTCCGTTGCGCGCGGCAGTCAGGTTCGCTTCAACAGCGGGACTGCGCCCAGCCACTCGAGTCCGATGTACTTCCTGGACACGGACAGTGCCACGGCGCTGGCCGATAACGACCTCGCCCCTATTCCCGAGAAGCTGTCCCGACCCAGCAGCCCCCAGACCTCGTGCTATGATTACTACACCTACGACGACTTGGACAACGCCCCTTCTGACCCTGTTGATGCGCAGCATGCGTGGCGCATCCATGTGCTGGACGAGGCTTCCGGCGAGGCCGACGCATCGATGGAAGGACCAAAGCCATCGTTCTTGCCGCGTAACTGAGCAGCGGCTCGCATGCGCAGTCCAACGACCGGTCGCGTGCGGAGTCACGTATGTCGCCACCATGTCAAGTTCGTATGCCGTGCTGATACAGCAACTCCGCCAAGCCCTCCATCACCCAGTACGCCATATGCTGTTTAGTTCGGACACACCCCCATGTTGTACCCTTGTTCCCTGCAACAGTTCGCATGATGATCCGCGACCCGAAAGGCACGCGTTGCGCACGTGACCGCCCTTGGTGCGGTGCAACCGCCGGCGACGAACGGACTCTCAGACCAACGATGGACTCAGCGCTTCAGGATGCCATTCGGAAAGGAAAGTCGTTAAAGAGTAGGTTGTCGACACATGTATGCAAACCGAGTCTAACGCGCCTGTGCCGCAGAGACGGAGATCAGTGATCGGTCGGCGCCGACTGTTCCTGGAGGTGCGTCAAGCTCCGCGGGGGGCGCAAGTAGCGGCTCGGCGCGCGCGAGTGCGCCACGCGCTCCTGCGCCACCCGCCGCTGGTGGGCCGGCAGGGATGGGTGATATATTTGCGGCAGGGCGACCGAAGCTGCGGTCCACGTCCGACGCGCCCCGCGGTGTGCCAGCACCGCGTCCGCCTGGTTCGTTTGCCGAGGCAACTGTTCGGGATAACTAACTTGTTCAGCACCATCCGCACGTCCACCTGCGCCCAATCGTCCGCAGCCGAGCAGCCCTGCGGCTCCGCCGCCGCCGACCGGACGGCCCCCGGCGCCGCCACCACCGCCAACCAGTGTGCCAAAGGCACCTGCAGCGCCGCGAGCTGGCAGTAAGCCTTCGCGTGGCCCCCCGCCTGTGGCGCCGCGGGCGAAGCCTCCGTCTCTGAGTGCGAAGCCAGCATCGCTGAGCGGTACGCCGCGTTCTTCTGCGTCTGCATCACCGGCTCCAAGGGTTCCGCCAGCACCGCCGGCACCGCAGGCTTCGCAAGCCCCGCCAGCCCCGCCAGCTCCACCAGCTCCAGCAGCCCCGCCAGCTCCGCCAGCACCACCAGCCGCGCCAACGCCCAACGATCCTCTCGAGGCGTCGGCGCCTGCTCGACCGCCACCAGTGCGGCCAATGCCGGGTGTGGTGCCACCTCCCTCGCCATCGCGATCCTCATCAACTATATCGAATCGGACAGCACCCCCGCGACCGAGTGCCCAGCCACCGCCCCCGCCTGCAGCACCAACTCGCGCGGCTCCACCACGGCCGCCAGCAGCGCCGACTGCACCGTCACCGGCGGCGCCAGAGCCTCCCGCACCCTCCGCCCCTGCACTTCCGCACGCGGTGCCGGGTGCATTCAGTGCGCCATTGCCCGTGCGAAACTCGCCAGCACCGCCGGTGGACGTTCATGGCATGGGAGCGTCGGCGTCGACCCCGGCAGTTGCGCCGCCGTCGCGAGCACCGCCTCCGCCGTCTGCGAGGACGCCTGTGGTAAATGGGCCTCCGTCGGGATATGGTCGGTCGCTGTCCGGTTCCCCACGCAGTGCGTAAAAGCGTCGACTTTGCGAGTATCTAACATGGGACAGTCCCATCGCCGCCCGCACAATCGGGATCTTGGACATTTCCGCAGTCGGGTGCATTTCCGCCGCCACGGTCATTCCCCCGCACGGCGCACCAATACCCCAGCGGAGCTGCGAAGGGGAGTACGTTTAATCTTCACGCCCTCGGCTAGCAAGAATCTAGGTGGAACGAGCGTCGCGGTGAGCGAGATACAGAATCAGATGTCATGCGCTAAGACGTGTATGTAGACAAAAACGAAATATGGCCAAAACAACACACATTACTGCGTATACAATACGACATGCGAAAGAACCTTACGCGGCAAGAGGCGGAGGCGATGCGTTTCCGCCCGCAGGCGCAGAAGCGGCTTCAGCCGATGTGGGGGCAGCAGGCTGGCTGCTCTGGGGGGCGATGCCGGTCATCCAAGCCGTTGCGTAGCTGTTCGCCGAGCTCAGGTACGGCAGGTTCTCCGAGGGCGCATATTGGGTGGCATAGCTGTTGGCCGAGGAGAGCGCGCCGCTCACTTGCCCGCTCCACGGCGGTGCTTGGTCTCCCTGTTCGGGGGCTGTACGCGAGTGAGCAAGAGAGCGACGCAATGAAAACGTACGGGGAGCGGGAGCTTGGCTGGAGACAGCGACGGCAACGGCAGCAGCGACGACCAGGAGACGGAGAAACATGGGTGGTGGCTGGAGAGCGGCCGACTGGCACGCAAATCCGCCTTTAGGGGCAGTGATCGGGTTAGTAAAGACAGACAGGCGAAGTAGGGGGTGTGCCTAATGGGCAACCAGAACAGGTTGGGACGTGGTGATTTGCGCCGTTTTCGCAGGCCGAGCGTGCTAAGTAACCATGGGGACAGAGCCGACGACAGCCGAGCAAGCAGACATTCCAGGAGCAGGGAAGAGCGTGCTGCCTCCTGAAGCGGAGAGTGCTTCGAAGGCCGCACTGACCGAGGCGCTGTCGGCGAATGGGGCACTGGGGACCTCGACGGACCTGAAGAATGAAGGTGGCGAGATCCGCACCGTGTTCCAGGACCCGGTGAACTTCAATGTGAAACACCCGCTGTATAACTCGTGGACGCTCTGGTTCGACAACCCGGTGCACAAGGGATCGTCCAGTGCGAAGGAGCGGCGCGAGAGCTGGGGTGCGAATCTGCACAGGGTGGTCGATATCCAGAGCGTGGAAGCGTTCTGGGGCCTGTACAACAACATTGTGCCGCCATCGAATCTGCCGCAAAGCGCGAACTACTACCTGTTTAAGGAGGGAATCCAGCCCGCATGGGAGGACCCCGCGAACGGGAATGGCGGCAAGTGGAGCGTGCAGCTGCCGCGGGAGAAGCACCGTGGGCAGATTGACAAGCTATGGCTTTATACCGTACGTGGTGTAACGCGCGGCCGCTGACCGCAGATGCTCGCGGCGATTGGCGAGACGCTCGAGACGCCGGCGGCCGACACGCAGCCGCCGACGTCGCCGCTAGATGAGCTTGTGACGGGCGTCATCCTCCAGGCGCGGCCGAACTTCTACCGTCTCTCCGTCTGGACGCGCCGCGCAGACGACTGGGACGTCGAGCTCCCCGAGGGCGCGGAGGTGCCCGAGTCTCTCGCCGTCGGACGGCGCCTTGTGGAGATCGGACGATTCTTCAAGTCGGAGATTATGGGATACCCGATGGACGCGAAGGTGGGGGGTGGCTTTTCGTCTGAGGTCGAGTTCCAGAGCCACAAGGACTCGGAGAAGAAGCGCGGGAAGCGAACGCTCGCGAACTGATATTCAACACCGGGCCACGGGGCGGGCAGGGCACAGGGGGTGGGCGAACATGGAAATGCGATCACGCGCGCACAGCGCCGTGGTCGGTGACTTGTGCACGTAGGAGTACAAAATCTAATGTGGTATACAGTCTAGGATGGTCTTAGGCGCCGTGGTGCTCATTCGGCGTACACCCGGTAGAGCCTGCTACGGCGGCGCCACCTCGTTTGGGACTTGGGACAGCCACGGGTCCTTGAGAATCTCCTCCGTCATAATGCGCATCTTCGGATCAGGACACAGCATCTTCTTAATTAGGGGGCGGCACTCGCGTGGGCTCAGGTTTGGAAGCGGACTTGGCACGGGCGTGTTGAGGTAAGCATGCACAAAGTCCTGGAAAGTGGAATCAGACATTTTCGCGACGCGCCAGGGAAGCTCCTGGCACTGCATGCAGTAGAAGACAACGGCAGCCGCCCAGATGTCCACAAGACGTGCATCGTACTCCTTCTGCTCGAACTGCTCGGGCGCAATGTACGGCTCGGAGCCACAGAGGCCCTTGCTGTAGTGCGTAGACTTCTCCCAGCACATGCGGAACACATCGCTGACGCCAAAGTCGGTGATCTTGATGTGGCCGTGTCCGTCGAGAAGCAGGTTCTCTGGTTTGATGTCCCTGTGCGCGACACCCATCGAGTGCAGATAGTGGATGCCCATGATCGTCTGCTTGAAGTACGACTCCATCTCGATCGGCTTTATATTGGCCTTCTTGATCGCCGCGTACAGGTCGCCGCCGGTGCAGTACTCCATCACCTCGCACCAGTGCTGGTTCTCGTCCTGCACCAGGTCGACTGTCTCCACAATGTTCATGTGGTGCAGCGTAGAGGAGATGCAGAACTCGGACGTGAGTTTCTTCACATACTCCTTCTCCGACTCGTTTTTCCGACGCTTGCGGAACTCCTTGACAGCGTAGAGCTTCTCCGTACTCTTGTCCCACTTGTGCGCAATGCGCACAATTGCGGTGGCGCCCTTGCCGATGGCGACGCGCTCGCATGTGCCATATTTCTTCATCAGGCTCGCCACTTCCGGCGCGCCGGGTGGGAGGACACCGCCGGCATTGGCTTTGGAGCTCTTCTTCTTGTTTTCCTTTACGCTTGCGGTCCCGCCTTTGCCGGACGCGCTCGCACTGCTGTCGGAGCGGGCGCCGTGGCTCGTCGCTGAGCCACGACGTGCCAGCATTGGGCTGTTCATAATTTTGTCGCGGAGCGACGTGCCCGTGCCGTGGGGTTTGCCTTTCTCCGACGGCGGCCCACTGGTCCTCACGCGCGCGTCCCAGTCCCGCAGTGCCATCGCAGTGAGACGGTTACCGGGCGGGGCACCAGCGCCATGCTGTGCAGCGCCCGAGGCAGGCTGGTCCAAGCTGCCAAACGAGTTGTGCCGCTCAACATTGCCAAAGGAAGGCGTGCGGCTCGGAGGCTGGCTCGTCGACATCTTCGAGACATGCATGGCCTCCGTCGAGTCGATGAGCACCGCCTCGTCGCCATCTTCGCGCTGCACACTCTGGCCAAAGTCTCGCGGCATCGACGTGCTGGTCGGCGAGACTCGCACGTGACCATTCGGCTGAGTGGGAGCGTCTGGCGTATGGGTCGAGGGCGCGTCACGCTCGTGGGCAAGCGCGCTTGGGAGCATGCGACGCAGTATCCTGCGGCCACTGCCCCCCTTCGCCGCTGCCTTCTCGTCGACAGGCGAAGCTGGCCCAGGCGCATGCTGTGGCAACAACGCCGCTGCAGACACCCCTGCATCGGTGGCGCACGTCTTGGGCGGCGGCATGCGCGCTGCGTCCCCCTCCGGGTTTAATGGAGGCTTCGCCTGCGCGTCACCTGCGGCCAGGGATGTGGCTGAGGCATCCGCACTGCTCGGGGATGTACCCGCAGCACCTGCGTTGTTTTGCAGCGCCATAGTCGTCTAGCTCGCGCACACTCGGCTCGTCGTCTTCCGTGGAAGGACGCAGCAGTGCAAGCAGTGCCAATTGTGGCGCTGGACAGCACACGCCCTTCTGTGTGATGAGACTGCTGATAGAGGAAGGCACGGCCACACACTGCCCGCTTCGCCGAGTTTCCTCCCGCGAGCTGTTCCCCAGTCAATTTCCCTTCCCTCTAGGTCCCGGCCCAGCGTATTGATTTTGCCTGGCAGTTTCGCGGCATGTTCGGTCACGTGGTTTTACCGGGCATCAGCCGAAGCACCAAACTGTACGTGCTGACATAGCTGGCACGTCGCGTGGAGGCCCGTGTACGGCCGCTTCCTGATCATGATGGAGGGGCCGTGAGCGGAGTCGTGTGCCAAAGTGCTGACGCGTGCAGTACACTGCTGCACCCGAGCATCGCGACGCCGTTTGGACGTGCACTTCAGGCGCAGGGGCGTGTGGCGACAAAGACGTCCCTGATGTACCCAAGTGCGCCATGCGGTGCCTGCGTGCACTTGCTGACGCGCAGTCTTCCTCACGGATCAGAACGACGCCAAGGTCCCGCTGTCTAGCATGCCGAACCAATACCGCTGGGGTGTGGATCGTATGGAGGAGTTCCTGCTCCCGCTTGTACAGCGCGGACTCACGTCCGTAATCCTCTTCGGTGTTCCGGTGCTGAAGCAAAAGGTGCGCGTAGGCTGCAGCCGTGCCGCTTTGCACGTCAGCACGACTAACAGCAGGACCCGTCCGGCACGCTTGCGGACGACGTGGATGGCCCCGTGATCCAGGGGATTGGGCGCCTGCGTGAGCTTTTCCCGACGCTGTACATCGCCGCGGATGTGTGTCTGTGCGAGTACACGTCCACGGGCCACTGTGCGCTGCTGAACGACGACGGGTCCGTGCACAATGACTCTACCATCAGACGCCTCGCGGAAGTCGCTGTTGCGTACGCCAAGGCGGGAGCACACTGCGTTGCGCCGAGCGATATGATGGACAACCGGATCGGAGCGATTCGCGCGGCACTCGACGGAGCCGGTCTTGCGGACCGCACGGCACTCATGGCCTACAGCGCCAAGTTTGCATCGCGCATGTACGGACCCTTCCGGTATGTGGCGAACAGGGCGGGTTACTGACCCGTAGGGATGCCGTTGCATCTGCGCCGGCGTTTGGGGACCGCCGCTGCTACCAGCTCCCCATGAATGCGCGCGGACTCGCGCGGCGGGCCATCGTGCGCGATGCGGGAGAGGGTGCAGACATCATCATGGTGAAACCGGCCCTGCCATACTTGGACATCATTTCGGACGCACGGGAGCTCGTTCCGGACACGCCGCTCGCATGCTACCAGGTGAGCGGCGAATACGCAATGCTACATGCGGCGGCCGCCGCAGGCGTCGGCAACCTGAGGGAGATGGTCGAGGAGAATATCACGTCATTTATGCGGGCGGGTGCATCGCTCGTCCTAACGTACTTTACGCCTGAACTACTCGAGTGGCTGGATGCACCAGCCGCCGCGTAAGAAGCCCGGGACACGGACGGGGGCGGGGGGGGCGGGGGGCATCCGAGGAATTGTGCTGCTAGGGGCCAGGGGGGAATGGTGTAGGGCAGGAGACGCGCAGTGCAGTGTGAGAAGGCGCGACGAGGGGCCCGATCATCATCCAAGACAAGGTGCGCGGCTGCGCTGCATGGGCCATTTCGCTCGAAATGCAAGCGCGGGACGGATTGTGCTGCTGAGCCCACACATGGTAGTGCCCTATGGCAAAGGAAAAGGGAAAATAAAATCCACTGCGTCGCGCCAGGGTTCCCCCTCCTCCCCTTGCATACCTACTCACCCATGGGCGCCCCATTCCTCCCCGTTCCGCCAATCACGAGTCGTCGCCATCGCCCTGGTCCATGTCCCGTGGCTCGAGCGGCTCTTCGTCTTCGCCATACTGCACGACGTGGTCAATGGTGGAGAGGACCCGGTTCATGCTGTCCTCGCTGGTGAGGTCGAGCGGAATGAAAGACACCATGCTGTAGTCTTCAATCTGCGGGTCAGGACGGCGGGGTGTGGCGACGCACGAGATGCGCAATCGCTTTGCTGAGCTCAAAAAAGCGTGGGTTCGTGACGCTGTTCGCCTCGTCGACGAGGAGAAGCGGGTCAGGGTCCAGGTACCGTTCCATTTCCTTGCGCTGCGTGTACTTGAGGTCCGCCCTGTCGTGCGAATGCAGGACGAGGTCCATCTTCGTCATGATGTTCAGATGAGGAACGTCTAGATTGATCATGGTGCTCATCGCACTGAGCACGCCGGAGAAATATTTTGCCTTGTCGTCCATGAAATGGGAGTCCAGGAGATACGTCGCACAGATGCGGAAGTTGAACTGCTGCTGCATCAGCGCGGCGAACCGCGACATGACAGGGAAATGCGTGTACAGCTCAATCTGGCCGGGGCAGTCGATCACAATGTAGTCGTTGTCATAGTTGCCCAGCTCGTTCTCCAGCCAGTCCAGATTCTCTAGCAGATAGTCAAAGCAGTACACGAGTCCACCGTTGGGACCGAGGTCCATCTCCTCCATCACATCGTCCAAAGAGATCAACTCCCTTACGTCAATGGACGGCTCGTACTCAAAATGCTCCGCGGCCGGATCCAGGTTAAAGAGGTGCACACTGCGTCCGAGACTGTGCGCATGCGTCACAAGGGCCGAACAAAACGTGGACTTTCCCGCACCGGCCGGTCCTGCCGCGCGTCAGCACTGCGGCGCGTCCACGCACCCGTGACGAGCACCGCATAGCGACCCATGCTGCTGAGTGGGAACGGGCCGACGACGCCCTCCACAGCTCACCACGTGGCTCCATGCCTAAGTGTGGCGGGTGGCAGGGGGGGGGGGTTAGCCCCGCAGGCGCGGTTCTTACGCGTGGCACACAGCCCAGCGTGGGCTATGATAATATACAAAGCGCGGGGGGATGTGCGGTGTGAAGACCCGCTGTGGAATCGACACGCGTGTGCTACTTGATGTAGCGCTGCAGGGTAAGATAGGCGGGAGAGAGACGTACGCTCATGAACTTTTTGTGGAACTCGGTCCCTGGGCGGTGAGATAAGCGTCGCGCACGACGCACTCGTCAAGTCGTTCACAAAGCCACGCTTGCTGAGCTGGTTGTCGGCACCCACCGCTTGGTTCCGGAAAATCAGGTCCTCATCCCAGCGTTTCTCCATCTGCGCGTCGCTCTTCCTCGGGGCGCCATGCAGCGCCTGTTCGAGATTAAGCAGGGGATTGCCCCGGGCCACCTCCTCCTCATGCGTGAGCTGCTCAGCCTCCATCTGAAGCGCCTCCTGCTGGGCCTTTTCGTCGCGCCGCTCCTGCTTGATTTTCTCCAGCTCGCGCAAGAGTGTCTCTGTATCGTCCTCCTCGTCCTCCTCGTCCTCGTCCTCGTCCTCTTCTTCTTCCTCGTCCTCGTCCTCGTCCTCGTCCTCATCCGCCCCCTGCTCCACAGCATCTCTATTCCCCGTCACACCACCACGCACGCCGCTGCTGGTCAGTCAACCTCCGCCGCCACGCACCCATCCGCCTCCGCAGCATGTCCCTCGGCGTCGGCGTCGTCCGCGTCCAGTGACGCCGCTGACGCGAGAAGCCTGCGCTTGCGTGCACCCGCGTCCTCTTCCGCCTCTCTGGCATCGTCCGCGGCTTCCGCAGCGTCCGGGTCCCGCGCTATCCGCGCGCGCTTCTCACCCGCCTCAAGCTGCTCGCGGAGCTCCAAAAGCGAACGTCGCTGTGTATCACCAGGCTTGCGGAACTTGAGATGCGTCTGCGCGGGGAGCGCATACTTCGAGTATGCATGCGACAGATGCGTCGTGTCACCCTTACCGCGCGCGGCTTCCCATGTCGGACGGTGCGCGGACGACATCGCGCTGTTGGCTGACCAGCAGGCCCCGGCGTGCGCCCAGCGCCGCCGTAACTGTGTGGCACGTGACCCGTTTTTGGCGGCCGTGCGGTGGCCGTGGTGCGGTTGGACCGAGGATGGACGGCCGACGCGGCGTGGTCGCTCTATACCTGGATGAGTTCCAACAGGCGGCGCGTTCGTTCGACGGTGCCGGGATGCTGGCGTGCGTCGCGCTGGCGCCGCCGGCGCACATGGCGCTGCATAGCGCGCTGCAGACGGAGGTACGTCGCGATGTGGGAGTGCATCGTCTGACGGGGGAGGACCCGGAGATCCTATGCGACGGGCTCCATCTCGCCCCCGCTGCCGCCGGCGCACTGCAGAAGCGGCTTGCGTCTCTGTTGGCGGACTACCTGGGCTACATAAAGGGGACGCCGATGAGTGCGCCGGGTGCATACGATGCGTGGGTCAAGGTGTTCTCTTGCTGTTCGATGATCATTTCGCTGCCAGACACGGTCTGGTTTGTGGCTGTGCTGGTGTACGCGGCGCGGAGACTTGTATCACTGGCGATCGACGCGGACCAGCGCAGCGCTACGCGTGTGTATACAAAGACCATCGACGCGGCGGGCCGGCTGTCGAAGTGTGCGGGCCTCGTGGCGAACGACCGCACTGCCGCGCCCGGCGCCGAGACGAAGCGCGTGGCGGTCCTCGCGCTGGCGAATCTGAGCTTTCGCGCGTACTTTAAGCTGAATAACACGCGGCTCTGCGAGACGGTGCTCGGGTCCGTGCACAACGCGTTGCTGATGAATCGGCGCAACAGCGGCACGCCGGACGCGACCGGCGAAGAGTGCTACTCGCTCGCCGAGCGCGTTACCTACCGGTACCATTTGGGCCAGGTGCGTCTGATCCAGCATGTGATCGACGAGGCGGCGAAGCACCTGCGCTGGGCGTTCGACCACTGCCCCACAGCACACACGCACAACAAGCGGCTGATCGCTGCGCCGCTGATTGCGACATACATGATCCTTGGGCGCTATGCCGCGCCCGCGCTGCTGCAGCAGCTCGCGCTGACGGATGAATTCGGTGCGCTGCTGCACTACCATCGGCTGGGCTACGGTGCAGGTGTGCTTGCCGAGCTCGAGCGGCAACGCGAATGGCTGCGCACAAAGGGGCTGTACATGATCCTCTGCGAAAAGGCCATGCTTGGCGTGTGGCGCAATCTATTCCGGCGGTGTCTCCTCCTGCAGCACAGCACACCGCTGTCGACAACGGCGCCGCCGACGCTGCCGCTCGCGCGGCTTGTTTTGCCCGTGCAGCTCGCATGGGGCGATCCGTCGCTGACGCTGGACGACCTTGAGTGCATGGCGGCGAATTTGATTGACCAGGTGCGTTTTTCCATTCAACGTCCGCTGACGGATGCAGGATTTGATGAAGGCGTACATCTTGCATTCGAAACGCCTGGTCGTCCTGCAGAAGGGCCCGCACCGCGGGTTCCCCGCGGTCGCGAGTGTGTACCTGCGGTAGGGGCGGGGGTGGGGCAACGCAGGAAGGGGCGGTGCGGCGGCGGATAAGGGGGACTAGGGGATGCGAGAGCTGGGGGTCTTGACGGAGGCGAGCAAGAGGGGGGTTGCGTGGACCGTGGCGTTCCCCTCAGCCTCGTCCCACAGCGAGCGTCTCCGCTGTGCGCATACGTTCTGCCGCCTCGGCACCCGCATTCTGTGTCTCCGCATCATCGGCACCTTCCTCCTGTGTCGCCTCGTCCCCCACGCCATCGGCCCCCCCTTGTGTGCCTCCTTGTCCCCCGTGGGCCTCCGTATCCCCTGCCACCTCCCCCCCCCCGCCCTCCGCACCCGCACCCACAAACTTCCGCGTCGGGAGGCCTCGGAGGAGTGCGGACGACCAGTCGCGCGTCTCCGTCCATCCAACGAGGATGGCAAATACCTGGTTCACGGTGAGCACCTTGCGTGCATTCATATGCTGCCCTGCAAGGAACAAAGGGTCAATGGGCAAACGCGCGGTTGCGACGCCAAGAGCCTCGGCCTTCTTTGCGCACAGATGCTGCAGTGAGTCGCCACCGGAGCGACACGCACCTTGTACCGATTTCTGTCGACGATCCCCCCAATAATGTATGTCTTGCCCTCTTCGAGCGCATCAATCGTGCGATCCGTGTCCGCGGTGAGGTATACGACGTCTTCTTTGTTGCACCGCGGCGGCGCGTCCGGCGCCCACAGGGCCTCGATACCGCCGTGTTCAAGGAGACGCACGCGGTGCCAGCGGCGCCAGCTGCCCTCGTTCTTCTCCTCCATGTGGTGGCCCACGCGGTCCTGGTACAGGGACGTCTGCGCAGACCCCGCGTCAGGATAGGTGTGCGCGCCGCCCTGCGGGGGCGCGAAGCCCAGGCTGCGTCCTGAGATGGCACCCGCGCCCGCAATGACCAGCTCCGCGACGGGGTGCGAGCTCGTGCGATTTATGCCGTACAGATAGCCGAGCTGCGCCGCGAGCGATGTGGCCTCCTGTGGGTCAGTGGCATGCGGGCCACACGCACGTCGAGCGTCATCAGGTCGTCAAAACCCAGGTCCACGGCGACGCGCACGTTGCATGGCGTCGGCGGCGGACGCCGCGCGCGCAGCGGGTACGCATCCGGGTCCCGCTCGCACTGCTCGCGGAGCTCGCGGCGACGGTCCTTCCGGCGCTGGCGCTCGCGTGCGCGCCGCTCGGGCTTGGTCGCCTCCTTCTTTTGCTCGCGAAGCGCACGCTTGGCTATTTTCTTTGCTGCCGTCTTCGTCACCCACACCTGGGCGCCCGTGGTGGGGTCCGTGATGGCCACGGGTGGCGCTTTGCCCGGCACGGGCGGTGCCGGGCCACTGGCCGTACCACAGCTGCCAGCATCTTCCATACTGCCCTCTTCGCAGCGTGGCTTCGCTTGCACGCACGCTGCTACGGCGCGCCCGATCGCCGCGTGCATGGCAGCCTAGTAGGCAAGCGCAAGGGGTTGAGATCGGGTGTGCCGTGGCAGCTTGTGTGCACGCTCTCCTTGTAGCGATCATGTCGACGCCCAGCTGGACCGGAGCCGGGGCTGTGCAGGGGGAGGGCCCTTCGGCGTATGCCCATGCCGGTGCACCGTTGGGAAGCATGCGAGCGGAGGGGACAGCGTTTTATGGAGGTGCGTGGACGAAAGCATGGTGAATGGGATCTGATGGACAAGGGGCGCCGAGTGGCGCAGCCCTGTCAGCCGCGGCGTATATGCCGCGCGCGGACAGCGCGCCCGAGACGCAGGGGGCGTCGGCGGGCGACGCGGACGCGCACGGTGCTGCGGACGCGGCGCGAGGGGCGGAGGAAGACTACGTGACGTTCGCGCGGAGCACTCGCAACATTAGCAAGGCAACAGTGGATGCGGCGCGCAGTGCAAAGCTACGGCTCGAGCACTCGTACCGGCTCGCCGTGAACCAGGCCGTGGAGCGCAGCCAGCGGTGCGTACGGCATGCGTCGCGCGACTTACGCCAGGCGCGTCGAGCTCGAGAAGCGTCTCGCGCAGCCAGCGGACGGCGTTGCCGTCTCCGACGGGCGGCGGGAGAAGCTGATGGCGCAGCTGGGGCACCGCGAGACGAGTTTCCTGCGGCTGCGGCGCACGCGGCTCGGGCTCACAGACTTCCGCACGGTGAAGGTGATCGGGAAGGGGTCCTTTGGCGAGGTCCGCGTCGTGCAGAAGGTCGACACAGGGAAGATCTACGCGATGAAGACACTGCGCAAGAGCGAGATGTTCAAGAAGGACCAGGTGCGCATGCGCGCTGGGCGTCGCTGACGCGCAGCTTGCGCATGTGCGTGCCGAGCGCGATGTGCTCGCGGAGTCGGACTCGCCGTGGGTCGTGCAGCTGTACTACTCGTTCCAGGACTCGGCGTACCTGTACCTGCTGATGGAGTTTTTGCCGGGCGGGGACCTGATGACGATGCTGATCAAGTACGACACATTCTCCGAGGATGTCACGCGGTTCTACATTGCCGAATGCGTCCTCGCGCTCGAGGGCATCCACAAGCTCGGGTTTATCCACCGCGACGTAAAGCCGGACAACATCCTCATCGACAGCCGCGGGCACATCAAACTATCTGACTTTGGTCTCTCGACGGGGTTCCACAAGCAGCACGACAACGCGTACTACCAGAAACTATTCGAGGACCCCGCCGCGGGCACCGCGTCGCAGTCGAACCGGAACTCGGTCGCGGTGAACAGCATCACGCTCACGCTGAGCAACAAAGACCAGATCGCGACTTGGAAGGCGAATCGGCGGAAGCTCGTGCGTGCGGCGCGTGTTGCCTGGCTGACAACAGGCGTACTCCACCGTCGGCACGCCGGACTACATCGCGCCGGAAATCTTCCTGCAGCAGGGATATGGCCACGAGTGCGACTGGTGGAGCCTCGGGACGATCATGTTCGAGTGTCTGTGTGGGTACCCGCCGTTCTGCTCGGACAATGCACACGACACATACCGCAAGATCCTCGCGTGGCGCGAGACGCTGCAGTTCCCGGACGACATCCATTTGAGTCCCGAGGCCGAGGACATGATCCGCCGGTGCGTCCACGCACCGCCGCGCTCACTGGCAGCCTGATCTCTGCGCCGGAGCAACGCCTGGGGCGCAACGGCGCGCAGGAGATCAAGGACCACCCGTTCTTCGCCGGTGTTGACTGGTCAACGATCCGGCGGATCGATGCGCCGTTCGTCCCGCACCTCCAGAGCGTGACGGACACGAGCTACTTCCCCACGGAGGACTACCAGGATGTGCCGGACATCCCTGTCGGCGCTGATGTCGACGCCGGTGCGAAGGATCTCGCGTTCCTCGGATACACGTTCCGCCGGTACGAGGCGATTGAGGGCGCTTTATGAACGCGAATGGCGGGCAGAGAACTGAGGGGGGGGGGAGGCGAAGTAGGGCGGTGCCGCCAATCCATAAGCCCAGACACGCAAAAGGTGGGGGACTATGAACGCACCCGCGCCGACCGCGCGCGGAACGGGGCCGCCCACAGTGGGCCGCGCCGCGCCGCATGACGCGCTGTTGGAGCGCCACAGCGCACCGTCCCCTGCGCGTCGCGCCGCACGCACCAATCGCCGGCCGCACTGCCTCTTATGGTATCCAGGGCGCACGTGACGAGAAGAAACCCGGCGTACCTGCGGAGGAAACGTGCGTGGCTTCTTCTCGGGACACGTTTTCTGGCCGCGATGCTTGTCCTTCCGCGGCAGAGTGTGCTTCGTGCGCTGAATCGCGCCGGTGCGTGCCGCGCTATGCCGCAGATGCGTGCACCCCACGTCGTGCGTACGGGGCGCGCGGACGCGTGGTGCAGCGGGGCGGCGCGGGGCCTTGCGACCGCGGGGAAGGCGGACCCGCTTTTCATCGAGGAGCAGAGCGCGACAGACGATGTGTATGTGAGCCAGGACTCGTTCCTGCGCCGCCATCTCGGGGCGCGCCCGATGCAGATTGAGCACGAGCTGCAGACGCTCGGGTACGGCACGCTCGAGGAGTTCGTCAACAAAACGGTGCCGGAGGAAGTCCGCCTGGCGGGTGGCGCCGTGCCGGACGACGCGATCGTCGCGCTCTCCGAGAGCGAGCTGGCCGCGCGCGGCGCGGAGCTTGCGCTTGCGAACAAGGCGATGCGCTCGTACATCGGCATGGGGTACAACAGCACCGTTGTGCCGCAGGTCATCATGCGGAACGTACGTGGCATGTCGCGCCGACTGACAGAAAAGGTACTGGAGAACCCGGGCTGGTACACGAGCTACACGCCGTACCAGCCAGAGATCGCGCAGGGGCGCCTCGAGTCGCTGCTGAACTTCCAGACGATGGTCAAGTCGCTCACGGGCCTCGACATTGCGAATGCGTCGCTGCTTGATGAGGGTACGGCAGCGGCGGAGGCGATGCTCCTTGCGTTCAGCGGTACGAAGGACAAGAAGAAGAACGTGTTTCTCGTCGACGAGAATGTGCTGCCACAGACGCTGGCCGTGTTGCGTGGGCGCGCCAAGGGCTTCGGCATCGATGTCGTCGTGGCGCCGCTGCAGCACGACGGCACGGCGGCGCTCCCCGCGCACGACGTCGTGGACGCGGCGCGCCTCTTTGGTGTGCTCGTGCAGTACCCCGACGTGGACGGTGCGCTCGTGAACTGGGCGCCGCTCGCATCCGAGGTGAAGGCGGGCGGTGGCGTCGTCGTCGCGGCGACCGATCTGCTCGCGCTTACGATGATCCGCGACCCGGGCTCCTGGGGTGCCGACATCGCCGTTGGCAATGCGGCGCGCTTTGGCGTGCCGCCGGGCTACGGCGGCCCGCACGCAGGCTTCTTCGCCGCCCGCGACACGCTCAAGCGCCGGCTCCCCGGCCGCCTCATCGGTGTGAGCCGCGACACGAACGGACGCCCTGCGTACCGTCTCGCGCTGCAGACGCGTGAGCAGCACATCCGGCGCGAGAAGGCCACGTCGAACATCTGCACGGCACAGGCGCTTCTTGCGAACATGAGCGCGATGTACGCGGTGTACCACGGCCCCGAGGGGCTGCGCCGCATCGCCGCGCAGGTGCATGCGGAGACGCGGGTGCTCAAGGGGGAACTCGAGCGCCTCGGCTACTCGGTGCGGAACGCCGACGGCGCGTACTTCGACACGCTCACCGTGGACACGGATGCCCTCGGCGTGCGCGCCGCGGACGTGCTGCAGACGGGCGTCGACGCGGGTATCAACCTGCGTCCCGTCTCGGAGCACCGCGTGGGTGTGTCGCTGGACGAGACCGTGTCGCGGGAGGATTTGCGCGACGTGGTGAATGTGTTTGCGCGCGCGGCGGGGCGGCCCGAGGTCACCGCGGACGCACTCGTCGCCGCAGCGCAACAGCAGGGTCTGGACGCGGCGAGCCTGAACACGCTGCAGCTCGGCACGTCGTTCCAGCGCACGACGCCGTACCTGACGCAGCGCGTGTTCCAGGAGCACCACTCGGAGACGGGCATGATGCGGTACATCCACGCGCTGCAAGCGAAGGACCTGTCCCTCGTGCACGCAATGATCCCGCTTGGCTCGTGCACGATGAAGCTGAACAGCGCGTCGAGCATGGCGCTCTTGTCGCACCCGGGCTACAACTCACTGCATCCATTCGCGCCGCTGGACCAGGCGCAGGGGTACCAGACGCTCATCGCGGAGCTCGAGAAGGACCTCTCGATCATCACCGGCTTCCCCGCCGTGTCGCTGCAGCCGAACTCGGGCGCGCAGGGTGAGTTCGCGGGGCTGTCGGTGATCCGCGCCTACCTCGACACCCAGGGACAGCAGCACCGCAACATATGCCTGATCCCGACGAGTGCGCACGGGACGAATCCCGCGTCGGCGGTGATGGCCGGGATGAAGGTCGTCTCCGTGAAGACGCTCGCGGACGGCACGATCGACCTCGCGGACCTGCGCGCGAAGGCGGAGAAGCACCGGGATGTGCTTGCCGCGACGATGATCACGGAGCCGGGCACGACGGGAATCTACTTCCCACAGATCCAGGAGGCGTTCCAAATCGTGCACGAGAATGGCGGCCAGGTGTACCTCGACGGCGCGAACCTCCAGGCGCAGGTCGGCGTGACGAACCCGGTCGTGATGGGGGCGGATGTGACGCACCTGAACCTGCACAAGACGTTCAGCATCCCGCACGGCGGCGGTGGCCCGGGCGTCGGCCCGATCGGCGTCGCCGCGCATCTCGCGCCGTTCCTGCCGGGGAACCCCGTGGTGCCCACGGGCGGCGCCGAGGCCATTGAGGCGGTGAACTCTGCGCCGTGGGGCTCCGCGCTCATCCTCACGATCGCGTGGGCATACATCAAGATGCTCGGATGGCGCGGGCTGCGCACCTCGACGGAGGTCGCGCTGCTGAATGCGAACTACGTCGCGGAGCGCATCAAGCACAAGTACAAGGTGAAGTACGTCGGCAAGCACGGCCACGTCGCGCACGAGCTCCTCGTCGACGTGGCCGAGTTCCAGCCGCTCGGCCTCACGGTGATGGACTTTGCGAAGCGCCTCATCGACTACGGGTTCCACCCGCCGACGTGCTCCTGGCCGATCTCCACGGGCCTGCTCATTGAGATTACCGAGAGCGAGCCGTTTGAGGAGATCGAGCGCCTCGTCGACGCGCTGCTCAGTATTGCGGACGAGGCGCAGGAAATCAGGGACGGCAAGCAGCCGCAGGACCGCAACCTGCTCAAGCTCGCGCCACACACCATCGAGACGCTCACTTCGGACGCCTGGGACCGGCCGTACTCGCGCGAGCGCGCCGCGTTCCCGGTGCCGCGCCTCCGCACGGACAAGTTCTGGCCCGCCGTGTCCCGCATTGATGATGCGTTTGGTGACCGGAACCTGGTGTGTGAGTGCGGCGACGTCGAGTCGTATGTGGAGTAGTGCGTGAGGTGGGGGGGCCCTGCGCGGCGCCGTCTCCCCCTCTCCATGCCGACGCCACGCTAGGTTCAACTCCCGCGGGCGTTCCGGCTTTCCTTTCCTTTCCCTTTTCATGTACCGTATCTTCAACGATCCCACACCAGCATAGTACGAAGCGCACACGCCCCACACAGTCGGTGGGTGGGGGGGCGGGAAGGGGCGACGTCACTCCCGCCCCCCCCAGGTGCCCCGCGCTCCGGCGCACCGCACACCGACGTCCCCTGGCACACGAACCGCACACCGACGCCCCCACGCGCCCACGCGCCCAGACACCGGACACCCACAAACGCACATCTTCCCACCGCTGCTACCCACCGTCGTCTATACATGGGTGTAACGGCCTGCGTCGCGACGCTTCTTCGTCATCGCGGCAATCACTGCGGAGCCGGCGCCGGACCCGTCCTCGGCCTGGCGCGTACGGATGTTCTTGCCCTTGGGGCCGAGGATGTCCTCGATGGCGCCATGCAGGCGGTCATAAAAGTGCGGGTACTTGGAATAGAGACTGCCGTCGACGCCAACGTAGCAGCCCTCGTCGAGATAGCCCATTTTCGTGACAATGGCAGAGATGCCGCACGCGCTCAGCCGCGCGGAACGCGTGCCGATGAGTACGGCCAGCTCACGGAAGAACTTGCGCTCCTCGAGGTCCGTGTCGAGGCCGAAGAAGTACGAGAAGAGACCCATCACCGTAAGCATCTCGTCGGTCGGGTCCGACTCGATCAACGAGAGGAACGCGGTGTCGAAACAGAACGGCTTCTCGATCTTGTATGTCTGCTGGCCCAGGAACAGCACACCCTCGTCCACCAGGTCGCACATGATCAGGCGGAAGAGCTCCCCCAGGTACAGACCCGCGATCATCTTTTCGTACGCCTGCTCGTGCGGCTTGTTCGACGAGAGGTCGATGATCTCGTCAAACTTGGTGCGCACCGACGCGAGGCAGCGGTGGTCGAACGAATCGAATGCGCCGTACTCGCAGTTGATCGCCATGTCCTCGTCCTCGGGTAGGTGCAGGTGCTCGATCTTCGGGATCTCGCGGACGTGCTCCATGTACGCGGCGTTGCATCCCGTCCCGAAGATGCACGCTATCTTCGTCTTCGGCTCCACGTAGTTCGACGCAATAAGTGTGCCTGTGGTGTCGTTGATAATCGATGTGAGCGCGACCGGCACCTCGAAGCGCTCCAGACTCTCGCGCAGCATCGCTGCACAGTCACGTCCCTCCGTGTTCGGGTTGTCGAAGCCCTTTGTCCAGCGGATCAGCTCGCCGTGGTCAATGGCTTTTTGTCTGTGTGTCAGAGGGGGGGGGGGGCGGGCGGGACAGGGGAGGGGGGGGGAAGAGGCAGGCGGCAGGAGACACACGTGCCATTACGTGCCCAGTGCCCCCAAAACAGATACGCACATAATCGGATAGCTGAAAGTGAAACCGAGCGACAGCTTCTGCTTCACGAAATCACAGTCGCCAAAGTGCTCAGAGATGAAATCCTTGACACACTTGGCGCAAAAGTCGAAGAGCTTAGGCCCCTCCTGCCGCTTCTGCTCCTCCGTGAGACGGAACTTGGACTGCGTAATTTCGAACTTGCCCTCGCCCTGCAGGTCGACCAGACACACACGCAGATTCGTGCCTCCCAGATCCAACGAGAGGTAATGGCCGACCTCATCGCCCTGTGGCCAGCCAAATACGAACGTCGGGAGCATCGGCACCGTCTTCCCCTCCTCCTCGAGTCCCTCCCGCAACACTTCGACAAAGCGATGCGTAATGTCCCGCAGCTGGTCACTGGAGACGGAGAGCAGGTCCTTGAAAGACTGGAGCTTCTCCCCGAGGATGCCCTCCCGTGCATGCGGCTTGTCGAAGCAGTTGCTCGACCTGCTGTACAGGACCGACTTCTGCGGGTGAGCATGCCCGCCTGCGCCACGCACCATGCGCCGTTGCTCAGCTTGGTCGTGCTCCATGGTGGGACAAATGATCCCTGACAGTTCCGCGTTCCCCGGTCTGTGGACTATGCACTACGTCATGGCACCTGCATAAGCCGCTCTGACTAAACATTCAACCTCCGCTCGGCGTTGCGACGGCCGTTGACGAAATCGGGCGACTCGAGCGTGACTTCGGGACTGCCGAAGAGCGCGCGGTCGACGCCCTCGACGCCGAGCATGAAGGAGTGGTCCTGGTTCGCCACCTCGTATCTGCGGTCAGCGCATGCGTCGCGCGCACGTACTTCCACGAGCCGAAGCGGCCGCGGCTATAGATGTCGTAGCGCTGCAGCTCGGGGAGGAGCTCTTTCAGCGCGTCGTCGCGCTCCAGGGACGGCGTCGGGTAGCCCGGCGTAAACTTGCGGTGGTACGTGCTCACAATCTCGCTGTCGGGGAGAAGCAGTGCCGTGTTCACGCAACCGCGGATCGTGTCCTCGAGCACTGTGTCCCCGTTCACAGGCTTCAGGTGTGACTCGGACACCTCCATCACTGCGTCGTCAGCTGCGCGTGGGACGTGCACGTACTTAGAGACCAGTACGGTCCCCCCTGCAGCTCCTTCGACGGCGCTCCCGCTGCGGGGTCCGCACACTGCAGCGTCGGCAGCTTCGCGTCCGCCGGCGGACAGTTGTGCGGGCTGTAGTTGGAGAAAACCGTGGCGCGGTAGAAGGGACAGTTGTCCTCCGGGAAATAGAGCCAGCACTTGTCCCCGATCCGGTGCGGCCGCTCACCGCGGATGCCGAGGCCAATTACGTGCGTAGACGAGTACACGAGCTTGTCCTTGACAGTCTTCTGCATCCGCGTCTTGAGCTCAGCGGGGATGCCCTCCAGCTCGTCCACGAGGAAGTCCAGGCCCATCGTGGAGATGAGGTGCTTGTACTTGATCGACGTGCCGTCCGCGAGGTGCGCGATGTGGCCGGGTGCGTCCAGCTTCGCCACCTTCGTGTTGAATTTGAGCTTGTCCTGCGGCAGCGTCTTGGCGACAGCCTTCCAGATACCGCCCGTGCCGTCACGCGCGGGGAACTTGAACGTGGCGTTCGGGCCCCAGTTGCCCGCGACCTTCTTGTTCAGTGTGTTGGTCATGACCAGCTTCAGACTCGGCGCCGCGACACGCTCGCCGAGCCACCGGCACTGCATCTGCGGGTGAGTGTGGAGGTGTCGCAGATACACACCAACGTCGTCGGCACCGCCCAAACCTTGAAGTTATACGGTCGCATGAACTGCTCCGCAAGGCCGGCGCCCATCATGCGCATGATCCATTCGTCAAACGTCTTCGGCGGCTCGCGCGCACGCATGCGGTCCTCGGCCGCGTCAATCATACCCTCGAGGCACTGCACTTGGTCGTCCGTCGGGAGCACGGAGATGTTGTTCTGGTACGGGTACGGCACCCAGATATCGCGACGACGCACATACGACACACGCTGGTGCTCGTACCAGTCCGAGTCTTTCGGGAGCGCCTCCGCGAGGACGTCGTCAAAGTATGCATAGTGGGAGAAAATGACGTGTCCCCCGACGTCGAAAAGAAACCCCTGCTTTGTCTCATCCGTCGACGCGAGGCCGCCCGCGTGCGTGCCTGCATCCACAAGCTCCCAGGAGCCCAGGTTCTGCGCAGTGAGCGTCCGCTTCCGACATGCACACACCAGTTGGTTCAGACGCTTCGCAGCGCCCAGGCCTGTGGGTCCTGCTCCGTGAGCACACCACCCTCTTCCCCCCCGACCCTCTCCACGCACCGGCACCGATAACGAGAGTATCCACTTGCTGAGTCGCCATCGCGCAAATGGAAGGAATACTGTGGTGTTCAATGGTAACCCTTCTCTTGCGCAACCCAGCGTGTAAAGCCCACGCGCTGGCACTTCGCGCCGGCGTGCACCCCGCGGCATCCGTCCTGGCACGTGGGCGCGCGAGTATGCCGGATTTGTCACCCGCCCTGCCCCGCGCAAGACGCGGCCAGAACTGTACCGGTCACGTGTGCACGTGACGTGCACCAAAGAACGGAGCGACACGGCGACGCCCCCTCTCGCCACCCACCGTCGTCGAGAAGTGTACGTGGTCACGGCGGACGGGCGCCACGCGTATGCTGACATGTGCGCAGATGGTGAACATCCCGAAGACACGAAGGACCTATTGCAAGGGCAAGCCCTGTCGCAAGCACACGTATGTGTCCGTGCGTGCGGCGCACTCACACGCAGTCCGCACAAGGTGACCCAGTACAAGGCGGGCAAGGCGTCCGACTACGCGCAGGGTAAGCGCCGCTACGTCCGGAAGCAGAAGGGTTACGGTGGTCAGACGAAGCCCGTCTTCCAGAAGAAGGCGAAGAGTACGTGCTGAGGCCGCGCAGCGACTGACCTGTGACAGCCACGAAGAAGGTCGTGCTGCGTCTCGAGTGCACCGTCTGCAAGTACCGTTCGCATCTCGCTCTCAAGCGCTGCAAGCAGTACGTGTGGCATCTTGTGTCGATACTGACGCGCAGCTTCGAGCTTGGTGGTGACAAGAAGACCAAGGGTGCTGCCCTGGTATTCTAGATGCTTACCATGGCGAGCACTTTGTCGATCCTTGCCCGTTGAGAGGCAGTTTCTTTCACCAGACAGGCTGCGCCAGCGTGGGCCCTGTAGTGTAGCTTGCATGGGCGGCAATCAAAATCAGGATATCATGTCAACTCGACGTTTGTGCATGGGTATTTGTGGAGACGCCGAGGTGGCCTGCAAACATTGCTCCACACACAGGTGCCGCCTATGTAGGTCTCTCGGCCCTGTGTTCCGTTGTGGGTTTTTTTTTCGCTTTCCCCTCTGCTCCTCCCCCGTTGTGTTGTGCTGCCCCTTTCTGTTCTGCTGCCCCTCTGTATTTTGCTGTCCCTCTGTTCTGCTACCCGTCTTCCCCCCTCTCGTCCTCCTCCCCTCCCCCCCTCCCCTTCCCCTCAATACGGACGTGGAGCCGGGCGCGCCGGATTATACCAGCCCTGGACCTTGGGGCGCCCGTACGCCGGCTGCTGCGCGGCAGCGGGCAACCGCGGCATGGGCGGATATGCACCGGAGCCCACGGCGGGCGCAGACGGGTGCATCCCGGGCATGCCTGGTCCCGGAGGGCGGATCGGCGGTGGGGCAGGCATTGGCGCGGGATGCACACGTGCAGCGTTGACTTTCCATTCGCGTTTGTTCCGGTCGATCTCTTTGGAGGGCAGATACTTAGGCAACGACGCAGGGTCCGCCGGGTATGGTTTGGTCCAGAACCACTCGTGCTCGAGCGCTTCCGCGGCGGTCATCCGTTTGCAGGGGTCGAGCATGAGGAGCCGATCGATCAGGTCCGCGCACTCAAACCCGCTGCCGTGTTAGTGGAGGAGAAAAATGGGATACGCACACATCAACGGTCGTGGTGAAGTGCTGCTTGACGCAACGCGGGTAGCGGCCGAACTCGTAGCGGCCCTTCACGTTCGGGTTTGTGTCAGGGCGCCCGGAGGACGTCGCATTTTTGACCCCCGGCAGCGACGACCAGCCGGGGAAGTTGTCTTCCGTCGGGGAGCCGCAGAGCGCGGCGATAAGCTCGAGCTGGTTAATTTCAGAGGAGCCCTTGAAGATCGGGCGCCCTGTCACCATTTCTGCCAAGATGCACCCAATCCCCCACATGTCCACCGGCGGGCCGTAGTTGCGCTGCCCGGCGAGCAGCTCCGGCGGCCGGTACCAGCGAGTGACCACCATGTCGGTGTAGTTCTGCGCTCCCCCTTTCCAGCCACGCGGTTGCCACGCACGCCCGGGATCGTTGAACGGCCGCGCAAGGCCGAAGTCGGCAATCTGCAGCTGCCCATTGTTATCGATCAACAAATTCGCCGCCTTCATGTCGCGGTGGAGAATTTTGTTCTGCGCGGGTGAGAAGGGGACAGGGGACGGGCAAGGGGGAGGGTAGGAGCGGGGAAGGGGGCGGGGCAGGGTGCAGGAAAGGAGGGATGCAGAAAGAGGGGGATCCAGGAGAGAGAAACGACGCAGGACACAGAACCGCTGGGAAATACACGCAGAGAACGGCAGCAGCACCACAAACGGAACCAAGATCTCACCTTGTGCATGTACAATGTGCCCTCCAGGAGCTGCCGCATGTACAGTTTGATCTGGTTCATCGGCAGCTGAATGCTTGGATTCTCCAAGAGGCCATTCAAGTCGTGGTCCATGTACGGTTCGACCATGTACACCTCGCCCATCTTCCCGCGCTCCGACGAAGGCCGATACGTCATGTCGACGATGGGGACAATGGACGGATGCTGCAACGCCTTGAGCAGTTTGATCTCCCGCAGCGCCGTGATTGGCATCTGGCGCGTCAGCACGTATCCCTGCCACCACACGTACACCGTCCTTTACTTCGTAGATGGTCACCTTCTTCAGCGCCACTTCGCCGCCCGTCGAGATCTGCTTCCCCTTCTTCACCTCGCTGACAGGTCAGCCGGAGACACGCCGCGGCGCCACGCACCCAAATGTGCCCTGTCCGAGCTTCACGGTGACTTCATACACGTCCATCGGGCTGCATCCCTTGAACTCGCGCTCTGCCAGCGGAGCTGGCCGCGCGCGCGCGCGGCGCGCAAGCGTGCCAGGGCGGGGCCCCGCGCGAACGCGCACAGGTGTAGCAAATGTGCGGCGGCTCGGCGCCACGACACTCGCGGGGGGACTTGGCGCGCGGGGCGGCGGCCGCTGCGGTGCAGCCCGGTCCGGCCGCGCAGGCCGGGGTTCCGGATGGTCTGCGCGACGGCGGTCCGGCTCGCCAGGCCCTGGCCGCGAATCGGAGCGCTGCGGCTCTGCCCTGGTATCCGGCCGGCGCACATCTGTGCGCGAATCTGCACGGCGCAAGTCCAAGCGAGAATCCCGGCGGATAGGTCCGCGCGAGTCCGCGCGCGGGGGTCGCTCCCGATACTCCCGCGGCTCCGCGGGCCCATCGAGATGATACGGCGCGGGTCGCCGGCGCCCGTGCGCATAGTCACGCGGACGTCCACTCGGACGGTCGGGGTCATAGTCCCAGGGCCGCAAGCCACCGCCGCGGTCACCATCCTCGCGCGGGCGGTCCATGTCGCGGTCCGCGCGGCCCGCACGCATGCCCCGTTGCGGGGACAGCGGCGGATAGGCCTGCGCACGCACCGGTGGCGACCGACTGGGCGAGTGGCGCGCGTGCGGCGCGCGCGGCGGTCCGGGACGCGGCGGTGAGCGCGAGCGCCCATGCGCGTCCCTGGCGCCCCCGGCATCGCGCGCACGCGCATCCCTTGCGTCCCCGGCATGCCTGCCTCGCACATCCCGGTCGCCACATGCATATCTGCCCGCTAGCGGCGCGCGCGGCTCTCCGCGCCACTGCGTGTCGTCCCGGGACATGACGACCGCAGAGAACCCGACAGCACGGCGCCTCGTCCGCTGGCGCGGTGCTTACGTAAGACAGGGGCCTGCCTGCGGCGCTCCGCAGACGCGCGGGTGGCAAACGACAGCCATGTCTGCGGCAGGGAAGCCGTCTCGCGAGGAGATGCGGCGCGGAAGGGATCTGGAGGAGGCGCGCAAGGCGGGCAAGGTGCCGCCCGTAGTAGACGAGCAGGGGCGCGACATCAACCCACACATTCCGATGTTCATGGCGCAGGCGCCGTGGTACATGGACACGGGGAAGCCGTCGCTGAAGCACCAGCGGAAGCTGGAGGAAGAGAAGAACACCGCGTCGCTCAGCGACTGGTACGCACGCGGGGCAGTTGCGGGGCCCGCGTCGACCAAGTTTCGCAAGGGTGCGTGCGAAAACTGCGGCGCCCTGTCGCACAAGACAAAAGACTGCCTGGAGCGGCCGCGGAAACGCGGCGCGAAGTGGTCTGGGAAGGACATCCGGCCGGACGAGGTGGTGCAGGATCTGAGCGGGAAGGAGTTCAACTACGACGCAAAGCGGGACCGGTGGAACGGGTACGACCCCGCGACGCACAAGGAGGTCGTGAACAAGTACGAGGCCATCGAGGCGGAGCGGCGGCGGCTCCGCGAGGAAGAGATCGACAACCAGACGAGCACGGATCTGAATGCGGCGCGCAAGCTCGCGAAGCGCGAGAAGCGTGCGGAGTCCGAACACGACGACGACTTCGACAGCAGCAGCAGCGACGAGGACGACGACAAGTACGCGGAAAAAGCCAACATGGTCGGCCAGAAGATCGACGCGGACAAGCGCATCACCGTGCGCAACCTGCGCATCCGCGAGGACCGCGCCAAGTATCTGTACAACCTGAGCACAGACTCCGCGTACTACGACCCCAAGACGCGCTCTATGCGTGAGGCGCCGCACCCCAACGAGGATCCGGAAGACGTGCGTGTGCGCGCGTCGCAGCTGACAGGCAGGCGCTGTATGCAGGGGACGCATTCGAGCGCAGCCGCGGCGACCGCACGAACATGCAGAACCTCCAGCTGTTCGCGTGGCAGGGCGAAGCGCGCGGGAACAACATGCACATGCAGGCGAATCCGACGGTAAACGAGCTGCAGTTCCGCGAGTATCAGCAGAACAAGGAGAAGCTGGTCGAATCGACGAAGAGCGGCATCCTCGACAGGTACGGCGGCGCGGAGCATCTGAACGCGCTCCCCGCGGAGCTGCGCGCGGGGCAGACGGAGAATTACGTCGAGTACAGCCGCAGCGGCCAGGTCGTCCGCGGCCAGGAGCGCGCCAGGGTCAAGTCGCGCTACGAGGAGGACGGTACGTGCGCAGTGGGTGTGTCTGACGCCAGTGTTCGAGAGCAACCACACGTCCGTGTGGGGGTCGTGGTACGACCTCGAGAAAGGTGTGTGGGGGTACGCTTGCTGCCACAATACCGTGCATCGGTCGTACTGCACTGGGAGCGCAGGGATTGAGGCGGCGCGCAGCGCTGTGGGGGTGGGGGCGTAGCCTGCTGCGGGAGACGCGTAGTCGGTGTGCATGCACCTATATATACCCAGCGATTGCCATGCTGCGCGCCGCGTCTGGTGCGCTCTGAGCCCGTACGCTCTCGCATCCCATCCATGGGCGGCAGGACCGCTGGTGCGTCGCGTTTACCGGGGGCTCCGCCCACACGACGCTACGCATGCAAACGCTTGTGCGCGTCGGCGGCGATTTTCTCCACGTGCGCTGCCTCCTGCTTCGTGATGTCCTCGAGCTGGGCGTCAGTAGTGCCAGGTAGCCGACGCACCCTCTTGGACTCCTTCTGCGACTCCGACTTACTCACGATCTTGTGGTCTAGGTCATGCCTGAGCTGCTTCTGTGCGGTCTGCCTCGCCGACCTGAGGACTGCCTTTGCCTGTTCGCACGCAGCGGCACACCGCTGTACGAGACGCTGGCGCGTTTCGCCCGTCGGCCTGCGGTGAGCGCGGGCGGGAGGCGCAACGCACCGCGGCACGCCCACAACCAAGACGCCGTCTCCTTCCTCGGGCGCCGCGTGCGGCGTGAGGTCCAGCTTCGCCTCGTAGATTGCGCGCTCAATGTGCTTTACGCTCTGCGGTCAGCGGCGGGCGTCGGAGACGCACCGAACTGTCGTACGCGGAGACGACCAGCATGTTATCGCGCACGCCCACGGTCGCATAGTCATGCAGCGGCGTCGGCTTCGTGCCCTTGCCGACGGCCACACGCACGGGATCCAGCAGGGCTGCCGCGGTTAGTCGCCGCGCGCCGTCGACTTACATGCGTCGACACGTCCGAGCGAGCTGACGATCGACTGCACCTGGTCGCGGCACTTGCCCACCGTGCGCGACATCTGCGCAGCCGTTGTGTTGAGATCGAGCTGGCCATCCTCTGGCGCTGCGTGCGCGTCGGCGTCCGCAGACCCCTTCCCCTTCTTCTTCTTCGCCACCCACGGCGACCCGTGGAAGCGACGCAGGCGTGCCGGCGACATCCCGAGAGGCAGGCGCGCGCGTGGCTGCGCGTGTGGCGTCGCAGCCAGCGTGCGCGCGCCGTGTGGTAGCGGGCGCACACGACGGGCGACGAGTCGCGCCAGCATTGGTGGTGGAGGGGGCGGGTGAAATGGGGAAATTGGCCCCAATTAGCCTGTGGGGCGGGCGAAGCGAACCGCTGGATCGCGCGGCAGGGGATGCAGACACGAGAGGCCGGGGTGCGCGGCTACCGAACACATTCAGTATGGGTATATCTGTGCGACGCATCCATCTCTCGCCACGTCATTACCACCAACACCGCAGTCTAATCGTAGTCCTCGTCCTCGTCCAGTTGGCGCTTGGTGCCGTGTTGCTGAGACGCATCGTCCATGGACGTGTCTGCCAGCCCAGAGCCCGCATCTGGCGTAGCACCATTGGCATGCTCATCGGACTTGGCGGCGTCCGCAGCATCCACTTCCGGCGCCGCGACAGAGTCGCCGAACGTGGAGGTAAGCGGGGGGTCCGGGACAATCGCAAAGTTCACGTTCGTGAGACAGTGCTGCGCGGGAGGCAGGCGCACCCCGTACCGGTTCGACACCGGCGGAAGCGGGATGCTGTTCAGCGAGGACGCCAGTGAGAGGAGCATTTCGTGTGGCGGCGGCTGCGAGAAGCTGTAGTTCACACGGCTCTGGATCGCGAGCTGCACGTCGTCAATCGACACATTGCTGCCGCCCTGGCGCGACGACACATGGTCCGCGTACACGAGCGCGTCTTGGAGCACCTGGTTCGTGTAGCCTGCCCGGTCAGCAGGACACACGTCGTACGCACGATTTGCAAACTCCAAGAGCTGCACGAGGACCGCCGGCTCAGCGTCGTCCACACCCATACTCGCGAGGATCAGCGATACGAGCCGCACATCGCGCGGCATCGGAGCCGCATTCGCATTACCGCCGCTCGGCTGGCTTCCCGCGTGCGTCTTTGTCGCCGACATGGCGGTTGGCGGCGCGGTGCGACGACTGGCGGCGCGGCGCGGAAGGTTATTTCCACACCGCGCTTACTTCCCCTGGGGGAGGGGGCGACGTGTTTGCAAGGCAGCCGCAGCGTGGCATTCCCGCGCGCCCACGGGCGCCCGACCGGCAGGCGCACATGCTGATGCGGAGATGGGGCCGCCAGCGCGATCGAACCTCGTTCCGGTCTATCTAGGCAGACGTTTCACAGAGGCCCACCCCTGCTCTCCCTACTTAGTGCACGAGAAAGTTCTCCGTATTCAGATGTGCCGACGTCGAGAACGGGAGCGGCGTTCCATCGCTGACCGCGGTTACCTGGTCGGCCTGGTCGTCAGCATGCATCGCATCCCGCACACGCACCGCAAGGCCGAGCAGCGTGGTGTCCGATGAGAAGTCCACGGCGAGAGGGAAGAAGTCGTCGGGCTGCGCGCCGCCGGCGACGACGAACTCGACATTGCCCGCCGAGTTTCCGTCGTCGACGCGCGGCAGCGACCATGTCATCCGGCTGCTCTGTGCGTCGTGGACGAGCTCCCCGTCCTCATGCATCGTCGTTTCTGGTGCGCTCCCTGCAGGCACGGGGATGGAGAACACGACGTCCAACAACGCCATGTGTATATGCGTAAGCGCGTACTCCACGTTCACCTCGCAGCCGCCGCCGTCGATCGGGCTGATCCACACAGTGAGCGAGAGTGGGAGAGCCGCCTCGTCGGTCGTGACCGCACGCCAACGCAGTACGCCGACCTGCTGGTTCAGGGGGAATGGCCGCTTCGCATCACGCAACGCAATCGTGCGCGACGAAGCCCATGCGTCCTTGTTCACATGGGGATGCGTTCGGAACTGCACGCCGCTGCCACCGAACTGGTCCGGCGTCGCGACCCCTACGCTGAGGCGCGCGAGCTCCGCGTCGGATACCTTCAGCAGCAGGTCGCCCTTTATCTCCAGCGTGTTCAGACCACCCTCGCGGTTCGTCGTCGCGGACAAGCGCTCCTTGACTGTGAGGCTCACCGCGTCAGACGCCGTCGTCGCGGGAGGTGCGGTGGGTACTGCTGCCTTTGCGCTGGACGGCGGCAGTACTTCCGCAGGAGGGTGCGCCTCCGCGGCTACGTCCCGCAGCGGTGCTGCCTCTGCCGATGCCTCTCCGTCATCGTGCGCTGGCGCCTCTACACCGCCATCCGCTGCGAGTGCAGCAACGGGAGACGGCGCGGCGACGGCCGCCTCGGCGGCAGGCTGCTCCATGGCCACAGGAATGGGCACAGCTGCATCCACGGGCGCTTCCACGGGCGCGTGCGGCGTGGGCTGAGGCGGGGAATACCTCGCGCCAAACTCAGCCTCGTCCAGGAACGGAGCCGTCTGCATCGCGCGCGGCTCATCAAACGACACCGTCTGCTCCACACGGTCCTCGTCCTCGGCAATGACGCGCGTCCCCTGCCCTCCCGAGTCGTACGCAGCAAAGAGGTCGTCCTTCTGTGTGTTGACCGATGCAGACGTCGCCTCCACACGTTCCTCTTCCTCCGCGATCGTGCGCGTTCCTGCTTCGCTCGAGTTGAACGCCGCAAACATATCTTCGTGCACGGCGACGGATGCAGGGGTCTGCTCCACTTCATGCGCATCTTCCGTGTTTACATGCACGTCCGCGGTGCCCTCGTCGTGCACCGCGAACACGTCCTCTTCGTGCGTATCGACAGACACCGGCACTGTCCCCCGGACCGGCGCGGACGGCCCGTAGTCCGCGAAGGCGTCGTCCACGGGCGCATGCCGTGGAGCCTCGTCGTCTGCTGGTCCAGGACCTGCGAACTGGTCCTCGTGCTGGGTCAGGTATGCGTCAAATGCATCGTCCATATCGTGCGGCGGTGCGGCGCTGGTGCCCATGTCCACGTGCGCCACCTCGGACACAGTGTTACCAGACGGAAACGGTGTGTCCGCCGGCCCCGCCCGCGCCAGCGGATCGGTAGAAAGCATTGCGGTGTCGCCGAACATCTCCGCCTCCATCCTCACAGGGACCTCTGGCAGCGCCGCTTTGTCCATCAGGTGGCCTCCCTGCTCCGACGAGGGCACCGCCGTGCTCTCAGGCTCCGCGTCGAGGAGGGACCGCGCGGCGGGTGCGCCGCGGCGTGCACCCAACTCCATAGGCTTCGCGGCGGGCACAAGTGGTGGGGCGGTGGCAGCGGGTGGGGCAGCGGAAAAGGAGGATGGGGCGTCCGCCACGTGGGGTGCGGCATACGCCTGCGTCTCCTCGTCGAGCATCCCCGTGGATGGCGTGTCGTGCACACCCAGCGGGCTGGCGGGCAGCTTTGGGGCGGAGACGTCCTTCTGGACCGACCCGAGCACCGTTGCGCGCTTCCCTTTCCTGCCGAGCTGCATGCCCTTCCCCTTGAACGGGTTCGCCGCCGGCGCGGGCTGCTGCTGCGCCATCGTCTGCACGGGCGTCGAGACGGGCGCTTCATAGGTGCGCGGCACCGCCTGGTAGCCGTCGCCGCCGATTCCCGCGGTATGGCGGCGCGCCGCATCGCGACGCTGCATCTCGAGCTGGCGCGCGCGGCGCTTAAGCTCCTCCTTCGCCTCAAGCTCCTTATTCTGCAGGTGAGAAATGCGAGCGCAGAGACGCACTCGCTCGATGATCTCGTGGATGCGCTCCTCATGGCTCTCCATCTCCAGCATCGTGCGGACCTGCGAGACGGAAACGTTCTCGCGGTACCCCAGGCTGACAATCTCGTCAAACGCCTCGAGGATCTCAAAACAGGAAAGAAGCACCTCGTGCTCGTCCAGAGAGTGGCATTGGTCGCTCACCGCACGCGCGAGGAGATGCAGCGTGTCAATGTCCTGCAGGATGTTGGAGTTCTTGGTCGTGATGAGGATCATATACAGGTCCTCGAGCGGCTGGTACACATAGCGCACACTCTCGGTTTCGACGAACGTGTGCTGCGAGCCTGAGTTGATCAGCTTTGGGAACGACGCCAGGAGCGCCTCAATGCGCGAGCCCGACATCTCTCGGAACTGGCGGGAGATGACCGCTGCACCCGTCAGCGCGCGACCATGCACACCACGTACGCTTTCCGCCGCGCGTCGCAATGGATGCGGCCAAGAGCACCTGCCACAGCGTCAGTCCAGTCGCACCTCCATCCCACACACCATGCTGGGGCGCGTTTCACAGTGGCTCGCTGATGGGAACACGGCCACCGCTCGGCGACACACTGCCCACGGGCGCCCGGGTGTCACGTGACGTACCGCGTCCAGCCGCGCTCGGGGCACGGGCGTGGGTAGTGATTCGGCGCGGCCGCGGCGTGCTCGTCCGGGACACTGCGGCGAAACACGGCGCGCGCGGGAGGCACCGTGCATGGATCGCGGGTGGATGTGCTGTGTGGGCTCACGGAATGGTGCTACGGCAGCGGCATCGTGCGCACGCCGTCCTGGTCAATCACGCGAATGTTGAAATTGCCGACGTCGATGACCATGCGTGTTCGCAGCTCGTCAATGCAACGCTTCAGAAGAGCAAGGCCCTCGTCCAGGGACATGTCTGGCCGATGGTAGCGGTCCATGGTCGACAGCGTGAGGTATGCCGCATATCCATGCGCTGCGTACGGCACATGCACGAGCGTGCCGAGGTAGTCGAGCCAGTACAGCGCGGGTTCGCGTGTCGGGGCATCATACCCACCAAGAAGCAGGTTCACCTGGTACGGGTGGCGTGACCGGATCGCCTCCGCGAGCTGCGTGCGGATCCACGACGCGGCCGCCTGGGGCCGCAGATCGACGTTGTGCCTACCCGGGTAAGCTTGCGCACATCGTCCGCAGCGTACCGAATAGAATACAGACGCATGTTGCGCTCAATGTAATCCGAGAACTGGATCGTGTCGCCTGAATGCGTCAGCACAGGGACCGCCTCGATTCCACGCACCAGATTCGCCCGCGTACGTCATGACCAGGCTTTCGCTCAGCACCTTCTGCTTGTCCTCGTCGGACTTCATCTTCACGATGGACCTCGCGGCATTGCCATCAGAGGCGATGATCGCGTAGCCCTTCCCCGTGATCCCAAGGAGACACTCCATTGTCGCTCGCGGCGAGCCGCGCCGAGGCAACGCTGACGACGCCCCCGCAGAAGTCACGTGCTCGATCATGCGCGCGCGTGGCGCGTAGCCGCGGCGTGCGCCGGTGCCGCCTCATGAGCATGGAGGAGACGCCCGACGCCGGCGATGCCGCGCGGCGACACCTGATTCTCACCGAGCTCTTCGGCGTGCACCCCCGCGCGATCGTGGACGCGCTCGTGGTGGCCGCGAATGAGCATCTCTACATCCTCAGCTCGCGCCTAGAAGACGCCGTGCGGGAGCAGCTGGGCGACACGGAGGAGGCGGCGCGGCAGGCAGAAAAGGTGCGTGCCGTGTCGCATATGGTGCTGATGCAGTGTCTTAGGGAGTGCATTGCATCACAACGCTGCTGGAGAATGCCATTGACCATACGATGGACACGTTTGAGTTGTACTGCATGCGGTCCATCTTTGTTGTTACGCCGGAGCAGTCGGGGCTCATGACGATGGCACATCACCGTGGCCTCGACCTACGCGAGCGTGCCGATGCGCAGCAGGATGAAGAGGAGGACGCGAGGGATGGGGAGGCGCGCATGCGCATCATTCCACCGCACGAGGACGACCTCCGTCGCAAGGTTGCTTGCGTAGGTGGAAGAGCGCTGCGACGCTGACAATGCAGGCAAGTGCGACACAGCATCGGCTCGCACAGGCCGAGCGCGCGGCCACCATGCGCAGGGAGCGCGCGGAAGCGCTGAGGACGGCACTTGCGTTTATCCTAGACGGTGCGCGCCGCGTTGCCCACACGGCGTCCGGCGACCCTACAAAGGTCGCGGACTCATTCCAAGAATGCGTAAACGCCGTGCTGGGAAACGCAGACGACGTGATCAATGCACTGTCGCACTTGCAAGACTCTCACCCGCTGACGGCGCCGCTCCTGGCGCGCGCCGCTAGCGGCGAGGAGGGCGCTGAGGAGGGGTCGCCTGCGGAAGGCCGGCGCGAATGGGAGAGAGGGAGGGATGAGTACCTGAACTGGGAGGCCAGTCGCATTATTGCGAGCATGAAGCGCCCCCAGGCTGGGCGGTAGGCGCGACACGCCGGCGACTGGCAGCCGCACATCACGACGACGCGCCTCCCAGCACAGCCGGCGTGCACTCCAACGAGCCCTTCTTCCTCCGCTGCCCCTCTGCGCATATACCCGGACGCTAGACCATACCACACCGAATCTAGCCTGCATGTACGAGCACCGTGACTGTGACTACTGCACCTGGGCCGGCTGCTGGCCCTGTTGCGCAGCGAGTGCCTGCTGCCGATAGTATCTTTGGTAAGCACGCGCGATTCGGGTGACGTACTCTTCCCACTCTTTCGAATAGTCCTTCTGGGCGTCGCCGCTTGCGGGTGCTGCGGGATCCTGACCCTGCTGCTGCGCCGTAGCCTGCGCCGCATAGTATGCAGCCCATTCGGCGGAGTAGTCTTGCTGGCCTTCCTGTCCCATCTGTGCATACGCATTCGGGTCCTGGGCCCAGTTGCCTGCCGCGCGTCCGCTGCTGGTGAGCGTGCGACGCATGGTGTGCACGTACCCCCATCCCTGATCCATGCCAAAGTCCATAAACGCGCCCGCGCCGCCTCGGCTCGGGCCGGGCGTGTTCCACACGTTCGGGTCGCGCCAGGGAGGAATCTTCTCGCCGCGTTCGTTGAGGAGTGGGCCGGAGGGGAAACCGGGCTGCACCGGACGGGCGTTGGGATTCTCGCCGAGCTCCGCCATGAGGTTCGCGTACTCTGGGTCCACCTGCGCCTGGGGAGCAGGGGGACCCATGGGGCCGCCTGGCCCAAACCCGGAGAAGTCGCCGCCGTTCCCCATGCAGTCTCGCGCCAAGTGACCGTGTCCACCGCAGCGGTGGCAGACGATGCTTGCGGTCCAGTTGCGCTCCTGTCTGTAAGCAATGGCGCACATGGCGACGACGCACCTGCGGACACTCGAACTTGCGGTGCCCCTTCTCGCCGCAGTTCTGGCAGACTTGGTTCTCGTCGTCACGCAGCGTGCCGTTGAGGACCGCGAGCTCACGCAGCTGGTTGCGCTTGTGGTCATTCTGCGTCTCTGGCGTGGAGGCAGCCTGGCGTTAGTGTGGCGCGAACAAAGACGCACAGTGGCGACGACCTCGTTGATTAGTCTGAGGCAGAGCTTGATCGAACGTTCCGAATCTGCCGTGACGATACAGTGCATGTCTTCCTCGTCCTCCTCGCCATTGCCCTTTCCGTGCTTGACACTGCCACGCCCGCGAATGTGGATCTTCGCTCCGCTCTGGCCCTCCATCTTCTTCAACGTGTTCCCACGCGGACCCACGAGAAGGCCGAAGAAGTTGATCTCGGGAAACTCGCGCACGGGGAGATACACTTTCTCTGTCGGACGCGTATGACGCTTCGACGTGTGGTACTCCATCGTCGGTCGGTACGTGGGGTCGATGCGCATGAGCTTCTCGACAATCTGCACGCGCTCCTCGTCAAGCCTCTTGCGGTACCGCACATCACGCGTGTTCGTCCGACGCCCGAATCCGTCGTACATCGGCGGTGGCGACGGCGACCGCTCGCGCTCCGGAGGAACCACGTCGCCAACGCGCATCTTCTGGTTGATCTCCTCGAGACGGACTTGAATGGCGTACCGATCCAGGTCGCGCCCCGACACGTTCGCGGCGATCGTAGTCGGCCCGTCGGCACGCTCCGACGCTCCCCCCCAGCGTGACCGTCGCTTGCGCGCACCTAGGACACATCAGTCGCCTCGTCACACACTCTGCGTACCATCGCCAGTGTCACGCGGATGTGGCGGCGGGCCCTCGTCGGCGCGCCGCTTCGGCGGTTCCGGCGGTGGCTTCTCCGGCTCCGCCCGCGGTGGACCCCACCGGCGTGTCGCGCCCAGCGGCTGTGCATTCATTCCCGTAATCTGGGCATTGCTTCTCCAAGACATCGCGGGCGGCGTACGGCTTCGCGCTGTCGCAAAGAAGCAGTCGTATGCGATGACTGGACGGCTCGTTTTTCCCCTGCCGTGGACAAGCCCGCGTGCGAGTGCCACGTGGAGACACGTGCATTCACTCACGCGTTGGCCTGAGCCCACCATGGCCAAAAAAGGCGGGGCACGCAAAGGTGCAGCAGCGCGCGCCAATACCACGGCTCGCAGGGAGCGAGACCGAGACAATGCCGGCGAGGACAGCAGCAGTGGAGGCCATGCGGCCGACAAGCTGGCACAGGAGCACGACATGGGGGTACAAGAGGGGAAGGAAAACCCGGACGGGCACTCGGGCAAACACGACGCAGCGTCGCGCGAGTCCTCCGCTGACGACGCGGGTGCGGCAGGCAAGCGAGAAGCCACGGAGAGAGGCTCTCTCCCCAACGTTATGCAACTCCAGGAAAAGGTCCGCGATCTTGAACACGATCTCGCGGATGCGCAACGGGCACTGTCCGAGAGCCATGCAGCCTTTGCAGAGCAGATGGCCGACATGACGATGCAGCACACGCACGCTATGGACAACGCCCGCACTGATCTGGTGGAGCAGCTCAGAGATGCGCAGGGGTCTGTACATTCGTCGACGACGCGGATCTCGGCACTCGAGCAGGAGGTGGCCAGCGCGCGAAAGGACCACGACGAATGTGACGCAAGGGCGAAAGCACTGGCGCAGCGTAGCGACGAGGTGTATGCACAGAACGTGGAGCTCCAGCGGCGAGAAAAGGTTCGCTGCATCTTTAGAATGCGGACTGACTGGCCAGGAGAGCGCGGCGCACCAGCGACGGATGGATTCACTCCCTGCCGAGGAGAGCCTGTCGCAGTTCGCAAAGGGTTTGGGGTACGACGCCGATACAGAATATGTGCGTGGCACAGTGTGTGAGCGAGGCTTACATCGCGGACGCAGACATTGCTAGAGTCGGTACGTCACGGCGCGATCGCGGCCGCACCCGAGTGCCCTGCCCGACTAACACGACAGCTGCACGCCGCGCATAATGCCAAATATACCAAACTGCGTGAGGACGCAGCGCGAGTGCAGATGCAGGCGGCGCGGCGGGAGGAGTGCGTGCTTTCGGAGCTGGCGAAACTGGATGACAAGCTGGCAAACGAAGCGTATGCGGGCGGCGACGAGCAGCTCCGCGAGCCGCTGCGCCGGCAGGTGCAGCAGTGTCGCGTGGCAATCAGCAGCGTGTAGACGCGCGCGAGCGTGCCAATGGATCGGCCGAATCGGATGGATTCCGTAGACCGCCCCGAGGAAACTGATCGTCGCGTCTGCTTGCGTTGGCAGTTTCGGATATGCCGACGAAGGGACACTCACGGCCGCAGCGGTCCAATTCGATGGAGAAAGGCGCGGCGGTGTTGCGTGCTCTGGCGCGTACGCCAACGTACCATGAGTCTCAGGAGCCGCTGCCGGATAGTGCGCACACGGACCGTGTGTCGACGGCACACACGCCGGCTGCTTCTCGGTATCAGTACTGGGTGGTGCAGTGGGAAGTCCCGCGGAAAGTGCTGCACTGCAGCATCGGGTTCATTGTGCTCGGGTTGTATCTTCTGCACGTGAACGTCGCGAGTGTGGCAAAGACGCTCTTTTACATGCTCCTCGTGGTTGCTTCCGCCGACTTGCTGCGTCTGAATGTGCCGTCGTTCGAACGGCTGTACGAGGCCGTGTTGGGTCTTCTCATGCGGGACGGCGAGCAGGTGCGTCCGTGCCGCCGCCATCGCTCACGTGCAGGAGCGCGTAAATGGCGTCGTCTGGTATCTAATTGGCGTCCTGGCTAGCCTGCATTTCTTCCCGGAGGACATCGCCTGCGTGTCGGTTATGCTGTGCGTCGTGTCGCTGGCGCAGCTAACGCGGGAGTCTGTCGTGGTGCGATCCGATCGCGTCTGTCGCTGGCCGTCTGTACGGACGCTACACACCGTCGCTCCCACCGCCTCTTTTCGCCCGCCGCAAGTCGCTCGCAGGGTTTCTCGCGGCTGGCGCCATGGGTACAATGATTGCGTACGTGTTCTGGGGCACTTCGATCGGTGAGGCGGGCGAGCGGCGCGGCGGCCGTTCGTGGGCTCCGAACGGCTCTGCGACATTTGGCGTGCCTCCGACGGGCGGCTTCGCGCACACCGGATGGGACGGGTTTTCCAAAGGCTTCACGCTGCACCCCGAGTCCCGGTTACAGGCTGTGTTTGCGCGGCATGGTGCCGCGATGCCACCAGCGTTGTGGTACGGGATGGTGGGTGTACTGGGGGCGACAACGGAGGCGCTGGACCTCGGCGGGGTCGACGACAACCTCTCCCTTCCAATCCTGAGCGCATTTGGCATGTGGGCCGTTCTTTGGGTGTGGGGCCGCTGGGTCGGTGCATAGGGCCGGGGCGCAGCTCAGCATGCAGAAGGAGGCCGTACACTCGTTTGCGCCCGGATCGTAGGTTAAGCCTTGTTTACATCCTTGAATGTGACGCATTGGGGAGAAACATGGCCGGCAGACGAGTGCATCGAAGCGTGTGCCGCGGGTCCAAGCGCGCTCTCCCTCGAGCATGATGGGAATGCGATCGCCCGATTGGAGCTCTCCTCACCGACGGCTCCCGTCAACGACCGCCCGGTGCCCATGCACCCGGCGATATAGCATACCATGGAACTTGCGCGTCTGGTATGTCTGTCGCCAGATATATATGCTTAGTGCGGCGAACACGATGAGTACGTTGATGATCTTTTGGCGGTCAGCATCATGCGCCATCCGGACGTACTACAAATTTCGTATACTGCCGCACCTCCGCGTCCACGAATTTGCCACACGCACCCCAGCCATGGACCGTGGCGCCGCCGGGGACCATTGTGTCGACACACGTAACGGCCTGTCGGTTATCGTACGGGCGACAGTACGGGTACGCGAGCTGTTCCGGTAAGTGGCCGTGTTGGATTGTCCACGTACGTGGTCCGCGGGGCACGGCTCACACGCACCCGACAGCATACAGGAGTACCGAGCCGCCCTACCGGGCGTCCCCGATGGCGTCCACGCCAGAGACGAGCTCATCACGACTGGCAACACGGATGCGTAGCCGCAGCGGACGTGGAGCAGTGAGCCTGCGGAGTTGCTGCAGGCGCGAACCAACGCATGTATTTCCCCACGACATGCGCGGCGGCGCGTATTTCCCATATCACACGCGCGGCATGTCTGTTGAGTCGCATCCCAAGGGCACGCAGAACTATGTACATCTACGCTGCCTGCTGCGACCGCCAGGCATGCGCGCGCTGTAGAAGCTTCATGACCGGCTTCTCTTTCTCCTCTTCGTCGGGGAACACCATGTCGTAATACTGTCGTGAGCCGAGAGCCAGAGGCGGCCGCACGAACCTCTTCCATCGCTCCGTCTCCTCCAAGCATCTCCTTCCGCTTCTTGAGGATGCGCGGCATCTTGGCTTGCACAGCCTGGAAACTGGCGTCGTCGCCGTGCTCCTGCTCGAATGCCTTCCACGCTTCGAGCAGCACAACCGTCTGCATGTAAGGCGGGGTTATTCGCGGCGCATACCTCGTCGTTCAACTCCTGCTTCCGCAGGCTGCCGTATCCCCGCTCGAAGATCGCGCGCGACTCTGCGACAGCTCTTGCGCGCGACAAGGCGCGCGCGGCAAGATCCTCTTCCGAAAGCGCAGAGTCCGCGCCGCCCTCGCCTTTCTGCTCTTCGACATCCGCATCCTCGTCCTCCTCGAGCGCGAGCGCAGCGTCCATCTTGCTGAGCGCATAGCTGATCCACACCTTGACATGTCCGGTGCGCTCGAGGAGACGCTCATAAAGCGCCTCGACGCGTTCGAGCTCGCGCTCCGCGAACTCAAAGTCGATGTACGCCTTCCATAGGACCTCGGGCATGTCGAGGCCGTCAGACTCTGCCTGCTGGATGCCCAATTCGTAGATGGCACGCGCGCGCTCCAAGTCAAAAAGATTCTGCTCCAGCTCCGCAAAGCGAATCCAAGTACTGGAAATCGTCGCGTCCCATTCGAGTGCCTTTTCGTACAGCTTGCGTGCGCGGTCGAACTCCTTGAGGTCCAGCTCGAGTCCAACGTAGCCGCGGAACAGCTTGCTCTTCGGTGCGAGGCCAATCGCGGTGCCCAGGATCTTGCGCGCCAGCGGCAAGTCGAGCCGCCGCACCTCGAAGTATGCATAGCTGAGCCAGAGCTTTGCGAACGTGAACTCGCGGTGCGGCACGACCGAGATCGCCGTCGCATACACCTTCTTCGCACGATCGTAGTCCACCGCGTCGATCTCCTCGAACAGCGCGTATCGCAGCCAGAGATAGACATACCGGCGCCATAGCCGCTTCTCGTTCGTCGGCGGCACGAGCGCCACGGCGCGCTCGTACACGTTGCGCACCTTCTCGCGCGCCGCGTGCAGCATAGGCTCCGGCGCGCCCTTCTCTGTGAGCGTACGAAAGGACTCTTCCTCAAGACGCGAGTAGTCGAACCACGTGTCGTAGTTCCCCGGCACGCCGTGTGCGGCGTCGATGTCCTCCTCATACTGCAGGCGTCGCTTGTGTGTAACGGTATCTTCGACGCCCTTGATGCTGCCGAACTGCTTCTCGAAACGCGTGTAGCTCGCGTAGATCCCTTCGCTCTTCGCGCGCGGTAGGCGCTCGAGCACATATTTGTACACTGTCCGCGCACGACCATATTCGCCCTGGCGCGTCTCCATCTTTGCGAACGCTGTAAACACGGTCTGCGCGCGCTCCAGCGCCGCCTCGTCCTCGCCAAAGAAGTCGAGCGCCATGTGGAACACGCTGCGCGCCTTGTCCAGTTCGTGGCGGTCCTCCTCGAATTTCGCCCAGCGCGTCCACTGCCGCGGCTCTGGATGGCACGTCACGGCGCGCTCCCAGACGCTGCTCGCGCGTTCGTACTCATTATAGCGGAGTTCAAACGCGATATACGCATTCCACGCGCGCTCGTCTGGCTCCCAGGCCATCCAGCGTTCGAAGATTTCTCGCGTGCCACTGACGTTGCCGAGGAGCTCCTCGACGTGCACGTATTTGTACCAGAGCTGGTCAATGCGCGGAAGGATCGACACGGCGCGATCGAGCAGGTTGCGTGCATGGTTGATGTTGCGCTGCTTCAGCTCCTGCTCGGTGTACCGCAGCCACAGAGGAATATGGTGCGGGTCGACATCCAGCCCGCGCTCAAACACGGAGCGGGCACGGTCCATCTGCCCCTGCGTCGCCTCCCACGACCCATACCGGATCCACGCTGCCATCTGCGCAAATTAGTGAGCCCAGTGTGCATGCCACGTACGTTACCCCGCAGACGGCGGATGCCGTCCTCGAACTCCTTCCGTTTCCGCGCGCGGTACTCCTCGAGTTCCTCATAGTCCTCAATCCGGGCACGCGCACCCTTCTGCGAGGGCAGCTCCTGGCGCTCCTGCGCCTCGCGCAGCAGCTGCTCCGCAGAGATCTGCACGGGGGCAGGAGCCCGGTTCTTGATGCGTGGTGCATGTCCCTCGCCGGACATCGCGTTGGGCGTGGTGCTTGGTCGGCACCGGCCCCGAATCGCGCAGATGAGGCCTTTCTGTAGAATCACGTGCTCGCACGTGATGCGCGCGCGGATTGGCTCGAGATCCGCGGACATCCCCAAACGGGCCGAGAAAGACGTCACGCTGAGGCTTGGCGGCCTCTTGGCACTGTCTTTTTACACCGATCGTACGCCGCCCCACGGATGGACACGGAAAAGTCCAAACCCAGGACCTGGTTTCATCCGTGCGATGATCACCCCCCGCATCTGCTGTGGTCATGTCCTCTACATCACAAATGGCACCGCCTGTGAAACTGGCGTGTGGCACCTGCATCCAGGGGCATCGCGCGTCATCGTGCAAGCACCAAGACGGATCTAAAGGTCCGCTGCATGTGGTGAAGAAACGCGGGCGCCCACCTACGCAGTGCGAGGCCTGCCGCGAGAAGCGGTCACGCACGGGGCGCCACATCCGTTGTAGCTGCGCTGCACCGTCGAAGACGACGCGCAGCCAGGGGGAGGCAGTCGTGTCACTGCGGGGACTTGCGGAGCCTGAGCTGCCCGCGAAGTATCCGACGGCGCCGCTCTCGTTCGAGAGTCTACTCAACCCATGCCGCTGCAAAAACACTGGAATTTGTGTCTGCTGCCAGATGCCGTTCGTGCCGCCGCAGCCGCAACGGCTTCGGCCCAAGACGGAGTCACCCACGTTTTATTCTCCCTCTATGATTTCCCTTCATTTCCCCCCCCGGCCCCCACGTCCTTCTTCAATGCCACCACCACTCCCTTCCGGGCTCAGTTCTCTACCGGGCGCGCCTCCACAGCGCGCGAACGGCGCGCCAATTACGCATCGCCACACCCTGGACGACTGCGCCGAGACGCACACAAGTTCAAGGAAGGGGCCGTTTTTCAGCGATGCTGCGCAAGACCGTGTCCTTGACCTGTCGCGACCCTATATACCCGAATGCCAGTGCGGGCCAAGATGCCAATGCACCGGGTGCATCGCACGGAAGCAGAGTGGACGCGACGCGATCGCGAGTTTCGCGGACCTGCACCGGAGCAAGAAGTCCGGCTGCCAGTCGTGCGTCGGGTGCGATACGCAGCTGAGAAACGAAAGCGGGATTCCATCTGTAGAAGCGTGGTACCGAATGGCCCGCTAAGGCTCGCTGCGCGGATTTGACACTGGGCCCCGGGCGTGAAAATACAAGATCCTGCAGACACGAGGGGGTCATTGTGTGAAAGGCAACCGATCGATTTTATGGCGATGTGGAAGTTTGGCTGGCATGGACGCACGGATTAGATGATATGTCATCTTACCGTATGCCTTGCACCAGCAGCACCGTGGTAGCTCCCCGAGACTTGGCATGATTAAAAACCAGATTGCCAAAAATTGGGCCCAACCGGGAATTGAACCCGGGACCTCTCCCAGACTCAGGGCTCCCCTGAGGGTTCAAATTTTCCCGAAGGGAGTATAATACGACTATACTATTGGGCCTCCGCTTGTGGGAGGCGTTGGTGTTGGGTACATTTTGTGCCATCCACTCGGAAAACCGCGAACCTGTGCAACTTCCTTGTCAATGCCGAGTGGCTGTTTGTCTCAGCTGGAGTGGTGGACGGGTGCATTCGTTTCGCTGCTGCAAAAAGGAGACTACCAAAGGGCGCGGCGCTCGCGGCGCTCGTGGCGTGCAACGCGTTTGTTCATTCCCCATGTCGCCTTGCGCAGCTCTTCCTCCGCCCGACGAGCCTCACGCACCGCCTTCGGTGCCGGGGCGACGATACTCACGAATGTCGGCGAGCACCCAAACTGCTTCGCCAACTTCCCGGCGGTGTTCGCATACGGGTTCTGCGCACGAAGCTGCTGGATCTCCGCGATCTGCTCCGAGGAGAGACTGCTTTCTGAAGCACGCACGCTTCGGCGCTGCGGGCGGAGCGGCGGGGGCAGCGTCTGGGCGGATGCATCTGGAAGGAGATCCGCGCCGCTCATCAGGCCGTCTGCGGCGTACGTAGTAATGCGGGGGGGCTCCTGCGATGGGGGCGGGCGCACAATAAATGTCTCGCCACCATCCAACGGAAACCGAATAGCAGTGCGGCTTTTAGTGAGCGGGTCGCGTGGGCGGCGAGACGGCGTGTTACGGAATGCAGTCGCCGGTGCGTTGCGCAATGCCTTGGACGACGTGCTGAAGGACCTCGTGCCTGGACGCGCCGTGGACGAGAAGGTACGTCGACCTCCGAATGACCAGCCCTTAGGACCGGCCCAAGTGCCGCTGAGGAAGCTGTTGAAGTACACCCATGGGAAGAAGTCCTTCTTGAGATAGTAGAATGCGCGATGCGGGACGCCCTGGTCGATGCCGATGGTTTCCGCAAACGTCTCCTTCGGCTGCGCGCCGTATTTGAACTCAGCGAGGAGCACCTTGCCATACTCGGTGATCAGGGGACACGATGTGTACCCATCGTACACCGCATCCGGCGCCTTGCCGTCCATGACACGGATAAGATTCTCGACGAGGACGGGCGCCTGAGTCGTGATCGCCGCCGCTGTCTTGCTCGTCGGCAGCGAGCTCGAGTCACCGAGCGACCACACATTCCGCACCTTCACACCCTGCAGCGTGCTCGGGTCCACGTCCACATACCCACCCTCGTTCGCCACTGCCGAACCCTTCAGGAACGCTGGCGGCACCATGGGCGGCGTCACATGGAGGAAATCGAACGGGAGGCGCTCCTGACCGTTTGGCGTCGCGAACACGGCCGTAGTGCCATCGTCTTCAACCGCGACAAGGTTGTGATGGAAAAGGCCGCCAACACCGCGCTCCTCACGCAGGCGGTTCAACACCTCGCTGTACTTGGGGACGCTAAACATCACCGGGAGCCCCGTCGCAAAGTCAATTTGAATCTTGGAGTCGGGGGAGTGCGCCTTGTACAGACCCGCTTTCGCCCAGTAGTCAAGCGCCATCCACATGATCTTCTGCGGTGCACCGGCGCACTTGATCGGCGTCGCAGGCTGTGTGAATACCGCACGACCCTCTTGGAGGCGGGTAAATTTAGGGTACACGTCCGGCACGGAGTCGTAAGTGTAAATCGACGCGACGCGCGACTCAGGGTCTGCGAGCGCCTTCCGCAGGCCTGGGATCGCGTCGACCATGGTCTCATACCCGGTTGCAATCACGAGCTGGTCATACGTGAGCGTTTCGCCGTTCTGCGTCACGACCTGGTTCTCGCTCGGGTGCAGCGTCGAAACCGCATCCTCATACAGCTGGATCTTGGGGTCGACAAGCGACGCGGTCGTGCGCCGCAGCTGTCCACGCTGCTTTAGGCCACCGCCCACGAGCGTCCATCCCGGCTGGTAGTTGTGCCACTCGGACGGCTCCACGACGGCAATGTCGCCACGCGCGAAGCGGCCGGAGCGCAGCAGCTGGTGCGAGGCAGTCAGGCCCGCGGTACCACCACCGACCACGACCACCTTGTGCGTCGCATCAAGCACACGCGCAGAGGTGGAGAAGAGACGCGCATGGCTCGCTCGGCGCGGCATCGCCACCACACGAAGCGATTGGCCCAGCATCGTGGAAGTACGGCGGTCCGTGTCGCTGCGGGCGAGTTCAGACACCGCGCACGTGATCCCTCCACCAGCGATGGCGTGCTTGGCCAGTGCGGGCGCAAATAGCGCAGGTGGACGGGGGCATCACGCAGAGGGTATCACGTGTCGCTATGCAGCCTACAGCGCGTTTTGGCCGCGGGGTTCGTACGGGAGGAACAGCATAATGACCATGGCAAAGAGGAAGATGGACGCGGACACGTAGATCGGCACAACAACGTTCTCACTGGCATACACAGCAATGAGAGTCGCCACCACACCGAACACGCGCTGCGTGCTCATCGCGAGGCCGTCGCCAGTGCCGCGCTGCGGCGCAGGGAACACCTCGTAGGTGATTGCGTAGAGGATGCCGTACATAGCATTTTGTGTCAGGCTGATCGCACAGTTCCAGCCGAGCACAGCCGATGGGTTACGTGCGGTCGTGAAGAGAAAGAGAAAGACACCCGTGAGTCCGGTGAAGGCGGCCATGCTCCCGCGACGTCCTGCGTAGGGCACTTCGACCATGGCGGTCGCGATGAGGCTTCCTGGAATGCCGCACGCCGCGATGATCACGAGCTGGCGGTACTCTTCTGTCTGCGTGGAGGTCCCGGCGTCCACGCCGATTTTCCCAAGGTAGATCGCAATGAACGAATTGAAGAGTGGGTAGGCGAGGCCGATCGCGCCCCAACATGCGCACACCAGGACCGTGTTTAGCGCCATGCGCCGCGAGGCAAACAGCGCGCCCATCGGCGAGCGGTGCAGCGCGCGGAGGTTTTCTCGCACACGCCGCGGCGAAAGCGCATGCCCGCCCAGCTGCGTCTGGCTCCACGCGTAGCTCCTCGTATGCACCTCGACGGTGGCCTCGGCCTTCCCGTCGGGCGGCCCCGCCTTGGCGTTGGTGTCCATGGATGCCGCAGGTGCCGCCTCCTCGTCGCCGGCGACCTGCATGGTTCGCCCCAAACCCGCCTGCCGGAGCTTCTCCAGGGTGAGCGTCGTGGCGCGCCCATTCTCTTTGGCGACGAACTGCAGCACGCGGAACGCATCCTCCTCGCGACGCATCGCAAGGAGGTACTTGGGCGACTCGGGAATCGGGCTGCGGTGAGCGGACGCGCGCACGTCTGCACGTACTAGACAAAGTACCGGAGGACCCACATCTGTGGTCAGCAGCCACCTCGCGCGGACGCACGAGCAGGACGCAGCCACCCAGGAGAAACCAGGAGTACCGCCAGCCCTCGTTCGAGGAGCGTGGACAATTGTCCGCGGACGTGCATCGGTAGTTCGTGATGAACGCCCAGGTGATCAGCGCCGCGAAGAGCTGTCCAATACACCAGAACAGCGAGAGCAGCGTGAGCACCCACTGGTACGGGCCTGGGATAACTGGGTGGGTTAGTGCAGCTCCGCGGGCAGCTTGCCGACGCACACTCAATCATCATCGCCCCGTCCACGGGCAGGTTTCCTCCGAGCCCAAAGCCGAGACACGCGAGCATGCAGCACATGCCGACAAAGTTCGGCGCCGCTCCAACACCGATGCCAAATGCGCCCGAGATGAAGAGCGTGGCGTTCCACGACGGCCGCCGGCTGCGCGTCAGCCACGGGGTGATGCATGCATACCCGATGATGTCGGAGAAGAAGCCCCAAAATGTCGAGCCGACTCGCCGGTAAGCACACGGCACCGCGCCCGCGTACCAAGCAGTCCGAGATACAGGGAGAACGTGGCGAACTGCACGTGCGCAACGTCGAACTCGTAGCCGATCTGCGGCAGCGTCACCGCGAGCGCCTCGAACCAAATCTGCGGTCAGCCCGGACACTCGTGCACATACGTTGTCCGCGAGCCAGCCGAATCCCGCGAGGATGGTAAGCTTGATCTGGAATGCGCCGAATCCGATCTCCTCCATGATCGCCTGGTTTACCAGGGCGACCTGGCGCTCGTACTGTGTGGAGACGCCCAGCTCCTCTGCACGTCGTGCGCTGGAATTCGTCGACGCGCAGTCGGACCTGGCCTCCGCGTACTCGACGGTAACGACGCGACCGCCGTCTGGGACATGGCTCCCGTCCGGATCCCCCTGCATCGCTACGCCGCCTCCTCCGGACGCCCCTCGCCGTTTCCCCAGCGACATCGCCGAGTCCGCGATCTGGAAGCGCGCAAATTTCGCATAACGCGCTTGTCACGTGCCCTATATTGATGGCCGCGACGGTGGCGGCGCATCCGCGCGTCCTCCCACGATGAGTGTGCGGATACAGCTGCGCCGAGCGGTCCACGCAGCGAGGTCGGCGTCGACGTATGCGCCGCGTGGGTCTGCCCCGAGCAGCTACAGGGAGCCCGCGCGCAAGACTGCGGTCGGGGCTTCCGCGACACGCGCGCCGCAGCCGGACGTGCCGCTGCGGGGTGCCACGATCCCAGTGGCGGACGGCGCGGCCGCTGCGGCCGGGGCGGGCGACGCGCCGTCGCTCACGCGGGATGCGCGCGCGGCGCCACCAGTTGCAGGCGTCGCATCTGAACCCGAGACGCAGTGGCGCACTGGGTTCGAAGGGATTGGGCAGCGCGGGTTCGCTGATGAGGTCGCGCGGACCCTCACGGAGCCAATCGACAGAGAGGACGTAGAGATCAAACCTGGTGCGTTGCCGCGCGCGTGCCGCTGACATGCAGATGGGCTGCTGTACCTACCAGAGATCAAGTACCGGCGCATCCTGAACCGTGCGTTTGGGCCCGGCGGCTGGGGTCTGGCGCCGCGGAGCGAGTCCGACGTGCAGCAGGGGATTGTCAGCCGCGAGTGGGTGCTGATATGCCTGGGGCGGTACGTGGATGCGCGCGGCGAGCTCACGCCAGATTCGTGGCGATGGCGCGCGGCGAACAGGAGTTCTTCCGCGCGAACGGCGTGGCCACCGCGAGTGAGGGCGCCAAGTCAAACGCGCTCATGCGGTGCTGCAAGGACCTCGGCATCGCGTCCGAACTCTGGGACCCGCGGTTCATCCGCCAGTTCAAGGCGAGTCACTGTGTGGAGGTGTGGTGCCAGGGCGCGGACGGAAAGAAGTGCGTGCGCGAGAGGAGGCTTCTAATGCACAGACGCAAGTATTGGCGGCGCAAGAACGACGCGCCGTTTGAGTACCCATACAAAGAGGTGGGCATTGTGCGGTAGGTGTATGTATGGCGGGCGGGAAACACGCCGCTCGCCGACTACGCTGCAGGGCCATGCGCGGCGAGACCTGCGGCACGCAGCGGACGCAGGCGACCGTCGCCCCTACCGCCGCCGCTTCCCCTTCGCCTTGCTGCGGTACGCACCCGCGTGGACGACGTCATCGTCGCGGTCACGGTCGTCGTCGGGGCCACCGATCTGCTTCCGCTTGCGGCGCCCGGCACCGCCAGCGCCGCCCAATCCCTTCTCCTGCAACTCGCGCAGCGCACTGCGCTGCGCCTCCCCGACGCGCTCCGAGAGCAGCATGACCGCCTCGCGATCACTCGCGCCGGGGAACTCGTCGAGCTTCTTCCCGATCGCCGCCTCAATGCGCTGCAGTAGTTCCACATCGTATTGCGTCACCAGCGTGACACTGCGGCCCTGGCGTCCTGCGCGTGCGGTGCGGCCGACGCGATGGATGTAGTCCTTCGAGTGCGTGGGGATGTCAAAGTTCACCACGAGGTCGACCGCGGGAATATCGAGTCCGCGCGCAGCGACGTCCGTGCACACCATGATGCTGCGCCCGCCCGCCTTGAACTTGTTCAGCGCGCCGAGCCGAGCCGTCTGCGAAAGCTGCCCGTGCAGCGGGATCGCCGAGAAGCCGAGGAGACGGAGGAGCACCGCGAGGCGCTGCGCATCGTGGACCGTGCGTGTAAATACAATGACGGACTGTCCCGCCTGCTCGTTCGCAAGGTGAACGAGGTACGTGTCCTTGTGGGCGAACGGCATGAACAGGTAGTACTGCTGCAGCGTCGACACCGTCGAGTACCTGGCCTCGTGAGCGCGTGCGTCGGCGCGACGCACTTCGTTCCCACCTCTACGCGGACGGGACTGCGGAGACTCGCACGCTGGAGCTTCGCGACTTTGGTCGTCATCGTCGCGCTGAAGAGCATCGTCCGGCGGTCCTTCGGGATGTTCTGCAGGAGTTTGTCGATGATCGGGCCAAAGTCGAGGTCCAGGAGGCGGTCCGCCTCGTCGAGTACCTGCCGTCAGTCGTGCGCATGCGCGTGCGCACCAGGTACTGCAGCGTCCGGAGGCTGAACCCCTTCGTGTTCTCGAGGTGGTCCTGCAGCCGCCCCGGCGTGGCCACAATCACGTGTGGCCGCTTCGACAGCGCGATCGACTGGCTCATCATGTCCATGCCGCCCACGATCGTCGCACAGCGTGCGCCGATGGTCGCACCAAGCGCCTCGATCTGTTGTGCAATCTGGTACGAGAGCTCGCTGCGGGTGAGCGCCGCCACACAGCCTACACACCGCGTCGGCGCAATGACGCAGGCGAAGAACGGGCGCGGGTTGTCCCAGAGCGCCTGCAGAATCGGGATGCTGAACGCGGCCGTCTTGCCGCTCCCAGTCTGCGCGAGGCCGATCACGTCCTGCCCACGCAGCGCCTCGGGTATCGCCCTCACCTGGACGGGTGTCGGCCGCTTGAAGCCCATCTTCTCGCACGCTGTGCAGATCGGCTCGATGACGCCCAGCTCCTCGAACGAGTCCGCGGTTGCCTCCGGCGCGACCGCGGCGGGGGTGTCCCCCGGCACGTCTTTCTCTGCGGCGCCGACGCTGCCGGCGCCCCCGTCCTGCGCGTGCGTTTCGTCGGCCATGGCTGTCCTGCGGCGAACTGGCCGCACAAAAAAACGTAGTCCGCCTCCACCGCCACGTGGCTGAGACGGACACCGCGTCGCGGCCTATTCGGGGGTCCGTCCCAACCAGCGCTACCCGTGCGTGACCGAAAATGACCCCCTGGGACCAATGGCGGGTTGACTTCAACGAGCGGATCGACCGCCTCGGCGAGGACAAGCTGAGCAAGATGCGTGTCGGACGGCCGAAGAATGCGTCGTACGACGACCGCATCGCGCGCGTGCGGGAGGACGGAGGAGCCAGCGGGGCTGTGTCGGGCGCCCCGAAGGCACGCATCGTGCCGCCGCCACCACCGGGCGTGCCGTCGAGTCACGCGTCGCTGGGCGGAGGGGCCGCCGCGCCGGGCAGCGCGCCAGCGACGACGCACATCCAGTTTTCTCAGTTCACCGACGCGGACAAACAAGCGTTTTTCGGTCTGCTGGACGAGGTGCGTCACGCGCATGTGCTGTACCTCAACGACCAGTTTTTTGCGAAGCGCACAGACGCGGGGCAGATAGTGCGTGGCGCGGCGTCCGGGCGCTGAGCTGACATGCGCAGTGGTAGGTGCCCCCGCGTGTGCGTCCGCGGCTGCTTACCCGGCGTGGTCCAGACAGGCTCGCGGATGCATTCGACGACAGCGCGCGACTTGTCCCCGTGGGGCACGGGCTCTGCTCTGTGGTGGTGAAGGCGCCCTTCTCGTCGCGCAGCGTCGTGGAGACGGGCGGTGCGGCGGGATGGGTGTGCCTGAAGCAAGTGGATGTCGACGCGCAGAACGCGCCGCACGACGTAGAGAAGGAGGTGGCGCTTCTGTCGCAGCTGCGGCACCCGCATGTACGCGCACGCATGGGCACGGCTCACATGCGCAGCTCGTGACACTTCTCGCGGCGTTCACTGATACGCCGGACAGCTTCACGACGGTGTGGAACCTGGCGATGCCGCTGTATCCTGTGCGCCTCACCGATGTGCTGAACGATGAACGTTTGGCGCGGGACGCGGAGCGCCCGGTGGGCGCGCGTGGCGTCGTCCCCTTTGTCCATGGCGTACTGGAAGAGGTCGTCAGTGCGGTCGCGTATTTGCACGCCGAGCGCGTTGCGCACCGCGACATCAAGCCGGGCAACGTTCTCCTCACCGCGGACGGGCATGCCGTGCTGATCGACCTGGGTGTGGCGTGGCGGCCAGGGGCCGATTCGGCCGGCGCGACCCGCGCGCAGGTCAGCGAGGTCGGCTCTGGCGCCTTCCGTGCGCCGGAGCTGCTGTTTGCGCCGACGCGTGGGTACGATGCCTACGCGGCGGACATGTGGTCGCTCGGGTGTCTCCTTGCGAGCTTCTTTACCTGGATGGATGAGGACCCCGCAGACGCTCCGCCCAACGACATGGAGACGGACGACAACGTGACGCCGTGGGAGCGCGAGCTCTGGGGAGCGCACGCGCCGCCCGCGCGCGGCCCGCGTCCCGTGCAGCGGACGCGCAAGACGCTCTTTAATGCGTCGCGCGGTGACATCGGGCTGGCCGGCGACATATTCATGGTGCTCGGGCTGCCGTCCACGTACGAGGCGTGGCCGGAGTCCGAGCATTTCCAGCCGCCCCTGCCCGAGTTCCCCTTTGTGCACCAGCGCGTGCCGACGGGCGTCTGGCCGCGGCTGCCGGGGCTTGCGCAGCTGGAAGGTGCGCCCGCCGGGAAAGCGCTGCATGCGCTCGTGTCGACGTGGCTCCCACGCCTGCTGACGCTTTCGGCATCGCAGCGGCCACGCGCGGTCGACATGCTGCAGGCGGTACGCGCCGCAGCGCTGTAGTGTCCTACGAACGTGTATCCGTACCCGGCGTTCTGTCTGTGCTGGGACGCCCCTCGGTGGGCATCCCGGAAACACGCGCCGGGCCCCAGAAGCGCCCGGCTGCTGTGTCCAGGCTCATGCCGCCGGCGCCGCCGCCCGTCGCGCACCCGTTCGTCTGGTACACGGACTGGGCGTCGGGCATCTGCTACGTGAGTGCACAGGGTGACCTCCACATACCCAGTGCTCGATCTGGCTGATGCGCTGAGAATTGACCGGGTGCGTAGAGAGCAGCGCGTGCGCAGACTCGGCCCATTGGCCCGCGTGTCCGTCGCCGGAGTCCATGCGTTTCCTGCGCGTGAGCAGCGTGCGCGTGCGCACAAACCAAAAGCTGCGGGTGAGCGGCGCGGGGAGAGAACGCACTGGATCGCCTCCTGCGGGGGATAGCACGCAGCGGCCATGATGCGGAGTCCGAGCTTGTCCGCTGCTGTGAGCCGCAGCGTTTGTCCGCGTACCCTCAGTCTCGATCGCACGCGAGTTCGGCAAGCTGGCGTGAGACGCGTGCGCGGGCGACGTACGAGAGGAGCATGTTCAGCACGACGCGGCTCAGGCCAAAGTCGATGCCGACAATGTCGAGTAGCGTGCAGCCCATCAGGAGCACCTTGTAGCCGGACATCTTCTCCGCGGAGTGACGCGCGAGCTGGTGCGCGATCTCGTGGGAGAGCACGGTAGCGAGTCCAGCGTCTCCACGACACACGGGCAGAATCCCTGTGAACACAAAGATGTGGCCGCCGGGAAGTACGAACGCATTCTTCTGCGTCGCGTCGTTGATGACGTGCACGGACCAGCGCGTCTCCGGCGCGCCAGGCGCGCGGTCGCGGTCGAGCTGCGCGCAGGCGCCGATGATGCGCGTCGCCACGCGGCGCACCTGCGCGGAGGCGGGCGCGGAGGCGGGCAGAATGCGCCCGTGGTACGACTGGAGCGTCTCCTGGTACGCCTGCTGGCCCATGCGGAGCTCTTCCTGCAGCCCGACGTCAAGGAACCGGTAGCGCCCCGTGGCAGGAACCTGCTCGAGGTGACACACGTAGTACACCCCCGCGCCGCCCGCTAGTACAAAGACGAGGACGACGCGCGGTTGCACCGCATCGTCCCGCGCTGTGTCCCGCGCCGTCTGCTGGCGCTCTGCACCAGGGCGCGCCGACCCAGGCGGCAGGTAGCGCGGCGGCCATGGCGGCGGGACCGCGCCCCGTTGCCCCATGCGGTCAAGGAGCAGCTGCTGGAACCGCTCCGTCTGCGTGGGCGGGCGGGGGGGCCACGCGGGACGCTGGCGCTTCGACCGGCGCGGCGCGCGGCCATCCGGCGGCATGTGTACCGCGCGTGCGCGTCCGCAGCCGGACGCGGCGCATGGAGGTGTTTGTCGCGCAAGCGTCCCGGCGGCTAGAGGGCCGGCAGCCAGAGGGCCGACGGCCAGCTGCGCACCTCGCCGCGCGGCGCACCACAGCGCGGTGGCAGCCGTGCGCATGAGCGCAAGCACGCAATGCGCCCCGCCGTAGCGAAGGTGTGCTAACGTAATCTGGCGTCCGCGGGCTGCGGGGCTGGGCTGAGTTAGATTGTCCCGCTCTGCCGGGCGTGGGGGGCTTTCTTTTTTTTTGAGGATCCACTCCGAGCCGTTGCGAATGTGGAAGCGCAACAGGAAGGGAGCGGCACCGGACGCAGCGCGCGATGCGCCGCGCGTTGAGCACAATGAAGTAGTTAGTGCCAGAGGGTCGCTGAATGAGGACGACGCGGCGCTCGCAAAGCGGATGGGGCACCGCTCTGACTTCGCGCGCGAGTTCAAGAGCTTTTCGACGATCTCGTACGCGTTTGCGATCATGGGCCTCGTCTCGTCCATCGCGACAACGTTCAACAGTCCGTTTGTGCTTGGTGGGCCTGCGTCGACAGTGTGGGTGTGGTTAATCGGCTCCGTATTCAATATGACGCTGGGCTCGGCGATCGCGGAGCTCGTGTCGGCGTATCCGTCGTCGGGGGGCCTGTACTCGGCGAGTGGTCTGCTCGTCCCCGCACGGTACCGCGCTCCGGTGGCATGGGTCACTGGCTGGCTGAACTTTACGGGGCAGATTGCCGGCATTGCCGGCACCGAGTACGGACTGGCGCAGATGATCTATGCGTGGGCGTTCGTCATCACGGACGGACGCTGGGTGGCGAACACAAACGAGACGGTGGGCCTGTACTTTGGTCTGCTCGTTATCCACGGCCTGATCAACTGCTTGGGCACGCGCTATCTGGCGCGCGTCACGGGGAGCTACGTGATTGTGAACATCGGCATCACATTTGTGATCATCATTGTTGTTCTCGCGTGTACACCGCTGCATGAGATGCATGGGCCCGCGTATACATTCAGCACGGTGCACAACCAGAGCGGATGGTCCGGCGGCGATGGCAATTTCCTTGCGTTCCTCTTCGGGCTGTACTCGGTGCAGTTCGTCATGTGCGTGCAGAGTGGCCGCGCCCACTCACCGCAGGACGGACTACGACGCGACCGCGCACATCTCGGAGGAGGTGCAGCGCGCTGCGATCGCGGCGCCGGTCGCGATCATCATTGCGGTTTCCGGAACGGGCATCGTCGGCTGGCTGCTGAATATTGTACTCGTGATCGTCTCCGGCGACGTCGCGGACGGCGACTCAACCACGTGGCCGGGCGGCCTCGCGATGGCCGAGATCATCCGCGCGCGGATCGGCAAGGTCGGCTTCCTGGTCATCTGGCCGTTTGTGTGCTGCGTGGTACGGGGCGGCAGCGCGGCTCGCTCACGCCAGGCCTTTTTTGTCGTGACGACGGCGCTCCAAGCCAATGCACGCTCCTTCTACGCGTTCTCGCGCGACCATGGGCTGCCGGACCGCGGCTTCTTTGCGAAGATCAACAGGGTGACGGGGACGACGGTGAACGCGGTCTGGCTCGTTGTCGTGCCGTGTATTGCGCTGGGCTGTCTTGCGTTCGCGTCGACGACGGCGGTGAATGCCATCTTTGCCCTGGCTGCGCTCGGCATGGACATGTCGTATTTGGTGCCGATTGTGTCGCGGCAGATATTTGCGAACCATCCGTGCGTCGCTCGATGCTGTCGCTCACCGCAGTGATGTCATGTTTGAGCCGGGCCCCTTTACGCTCGGGAAGGGCCTGTTTGGCCGTGCGGTGAACATGATTGCGATCGTCTGGACTTTGTTTGAATGCACGGTGCTGTGTTTTCCGACGGCGATGCCGTACGACCAGAACACATTCAACTACTCCTGGGTCATCATGTTTGGCGTGTTGCTCCTCTCGTCGGTTTGGTATGTTGTGTACGCACACCGGCACTACCACGGCCCAAAGAGCACGATGACCCCTGAGCTTCTGGAGAAACTCGGCATCGTAACGCGGGACGATGAGAACGCCGCGCAGGAGAGCGGCGTAGACGGCCAGGGCCAGCCCGAGGCGGAGAAGGGCGTGGATGGCTCCAGTGCGTTTTCTTGATACCCGTGGGCGCCGACGGCGGGAAGTCACACGACCTGCGATGCGGTCGAGGCCTCGACTGCCTCTTCGTTCACTTCGCACAGACTTGGTTCTTTCTCTACTTGCGCCGTGTCTTGCTGCCCGAATGCTGTGATCACGCCATAATACGATGCGCCCTATTCTATGTATTATAGTCGCAAAACAAACGCACGAATTTGATGTAACGCATGTTAGGGAGGGGGGGGTTCTCGGATGAGGGGACAGCCTCCCAGGCAACCTCGTTGGTGCCGTCGGGATCTCGCGCACACAGGTGCCCAGCATGGATCGCAGAGGCATTCGCGCCGCACATGGGGTGCAGGGGGTGTGCCGGGGCCGCCACGTGCGCGCAGGATGCGGGGAGGCGCGGCGCCGGTGCAGTGGGCACGGACGGTGCGGTTGCCCGGACGATGCGGCTGCCCGGACGCACTGGGTCACCGGGACTGTGCGAATCACACGCTGGCGCGGCTGCACGCATGCGCTGTCGGAGGAGTGGCGTGGACATGGCCCGTAAAATGCAGGGCCGATTTATGAGATCGGCAGGGCGGACGCCGGATAGGGTGCACTCGAACCTACGTCGAGTTCCGCACGCACAATCGGACGCAGCGCCGCCGGCCCCGACACGGCAGCCGCGCGGCGCACTCGGTTCCCCACACCAGAACGCGTGTCACGACCGATTTTCCCCTATCTCGCTAGCAACAAACCGGTCATCGCCCGACTGCGCGCGCCGCACGACGCGTTTCCTGCCTAATTGGCGTATGGCGCACTCCGTGCCCCACCATCTCCCCGCTCTGCGCGCACTGGCTCCGCAGCGCTCGCGTCCAGACGGTCGGCAAGCGACTGTAGTCGCGCATCCATGTCGTCCAACCGTTTCTCAACCTTCGCCGTGAGAGATTCCCAGGTGCGCGTCTCCTGGCGAATCCGGCGCTCCACGGTCTCTTCAAACACTTTACTGCTGCGCTGCAGTGTATGTAGCAGCGCATTGCTAGACTTGATCTGGTATTCGAGGTTGGTCTTCAGAGTCCGGCTGTCGGAGAGGCTGTCAAAGAAGTCTGAGAAGAGCGAGAGAAACTGCATTTTGTTCCCGACGGGTGACCGCGGTGGCGGACCATCCAGCGGCTCGCGCGGCCACGCCGCCTCCGCCTGGGTCCGCTCCGCGCCCGGGCTGTGGTTGTCGCTGTACGCATGCGCCACGTTACTCCCAAAGTGGCTCGTGTGGTACGCCGGCGACGGCAGCGTAGACGGGTGCTGCACAAACAGCCGCGGCGTCCCAGCCGATGGCGGCATATGCGCATATGGATCCTGTGCCGTGCTGTTGTATGGCGCGGCGGTCCGGCGCATGTCCGCGTCCGCCACCGCGTCACCGGAGGAGCGCCCACTCACTTCGCGGTCGCGCGCGCGGAGCAGATGAGAGGGCGGGGGAAGCCGCGACTCTGCGCCGAACGCAAGCTGCTGCGGCGGCGCGCTGCGTACCGACGCCGGGCGGTGTCCCGTACGAGGCGGGTCCGAGACGTGGCGGGACGCGCTCGTCTGGGGTGGCGTCGTGTCGGCGCTCGCGTCAATGTACAGGTTGGGCGCTTTGGCAAGCGCGGAGTTCCCGCGGCGCTGCACGAGAGACGGATAGTTCTTCTTTGGCGCGGGACACGCGCCGTGTTTCCCGGGCGCATCTGCATGGCCCGCGTCTGCGTCGGGGACACCGAGAAAGGAGCGTTTCCGAAAGCGGTCCAACGTGTAGTTCGGGTGGAGTGCCGTGGGATTGGGCGGGACGGGGGCGTCGGGCCGTTTCGCCGAGCTCCCCCCCGGCTTCTCGGACGGACTCAGTGACCCGGTGCGTGTGTAGGCCAGCTGCGACGGCGAGAGAGCTGCATCGCGACGCGCATGGTGCTGCGACGGCGAGGGCCGCATGTCGTCGTGCGTAGGCTGGTCCACGGACTCAGACATCGGCTGCCGGGGCGCTTCTGCATCAGGCGTCGGCGAGTACCGTGCCCGCTTCACACGGTGCTCACCAGGGAGCAGGGGCGGAGGTACATCAGCGCGGCTCATTTTGACAGCAACCACGGCACCTGCTGACAACGCGACGCAATAGCCAGCTGGTCTGGTCGGGGGTAAAGACGGTGGCGCCTAGGGCTAACTGCCCCAATGTGTCAGAATGCGCGGGCGGCAGCGTGCAGCTGGCGCGATCAAGAAGCCTAAATTGCTGCCAATGGGCTGCGCCAGTGCTCATTCGGCAGCAGCCATATGCATGCTTAGCTGACATGCATATACTATCGACCGATTGGCTGCCTATGCAGGTCGGCGCGTGGTGGCGTCAAGCACTGGGTATACGCGTCAGACCCTGGCTGCGCTGGTGCGATCTATGCGCACGTGCAGACGTTCGCGAATTCAGGCGCACGGTGTGGGCGCCCAGCCGCATGTCCAGAGTCGCGACGCATCGTGCGCCGCAGAATTCCCGGGCTGTGCGTGTGTGGCACTGGCCGCGCGCTCGAGCGCGGTCTGCCAGGGGACGCGCTGCTGCCGCAGCGACCAAGCGCCGCCCGCGAGCGCGCCGAGTTCCGCGTCGGCCTGAGCGAGTGCCGCCCCCGCTGTGTCGCGCTGTGTCTCGCGCAGGAACGCCGCGCGGGTCCATACCGCGCGCATGCACGTCACTAGCAGATACGCCTCACGCGCTAGCGCCTCGCTGCCGCCGTCTCCCGGCCGGTGCGCGCGCGCGCGCGCGTACAGGAGGCGTGGCGGCGTGTCGATCGGTGCCGTGCGCGGCTGCGAGGGCCCCCCCGCACGCACAGTCTCCTGCGCGGTGCCGTGTGTGGCTTCCGGCGCGGCGCAACTGCCCACATGCAGCACCCACGCGAGCCCATGGTCGACGAGCGCACGCCGTGCGTACACGCGCGCGTTGTCCAGCAGTTTGGCGGCACCATCACGTGCAGGTGGCCAGTGCGCAGTGAACAGGGGGTCGCTCCGCGTCAGGGCGAGCTCCGAGAGAGAGAGGTAGATCGCCGCGCGCCTGCGTGACAGGGGTGTGGAGGTATTCAGCGCACCGCGGATGGGCCCCACGTCCTGCACGTACATCCACGCGGTGGGCGCGTCCGGCACAGGACGCACGGTGGGCTTCGCCGGCTCCTCAAACGCCGCGGCGGCCGCGCCGAGGCACTGCGCTGCGCATGTCGCAAGCGTCCAGACGCGCTCCAGCGACTCCAGCGCGCGCCGCTCCGCGTGCTGCGCGGAGCGGAGGAGCACGCATGCGAGTGTGTGCGCGTGGTCAGCGACATCGCAGAGGGCTGCCAGCGTGTCCTCGTGTGCGTCGCTGTCGCTCAGACGCACGCTCGTGAGCGAGCGTGGCGGCGGCGCCCGGTCGCGGAGCGCGCGGCCCTCCTCGAGGACCTCGGCACAGAGCTGCATGAGCGCGCCCTCGTCTGCGTGCGTCGACGGCCATGCCCATGCGGCAAGCTCTGCGGCGCGCTGCGCCGCGGCGATGCGCGCGCGGCGCCACGTCAATGCGAGCGCGTGGACCGCAGCGTCCCACTCGCCGTCCGGGCTGTGCGACGCGCCTACGCCTGGCGCGAGCCCCTCCGCATAGGCGGCCGTCGTTGCTATCACGTTCGTGGCCGCCTCATACGCCGCACGGAGCACGGGCTCCTTGGCGTCCTCCATTACGTCCGCAAGCGCGCTCAGCTGGTCGTCGCGAGCGGACATGTAGGAGGCGGGGTACACGAGGGAGGTCGTGTACGCGGGCGGGGATGCGGGTGAAGCCACATGCGCAGCTGTATCTGGCGCGCCATGGTCCACGGGCGCGCGCATCGTGTCCGCGTCTTCGCCCCCCTCGCGGCAGGCGCCCGTCACTCCGCCAGGAAAGCACCCCTGCAACACGGCGTGCTGCCCGTCCGCGCACGCTGTGAATGCGTGCACGGCCGCCTCCTGCACGACCGGGGCACCCCAGCGACGCGCCGCGCTCTCGAGGTGCGCATGCGTCTCGTGGCCGTCGCCGAGGGGGCAGTCACCCAGGAGCTCGCCCAAGGCGACCAGCGAGTGTCCCGCATTCGCAAGCACGTCGAGGCGCGCCGCGGAGGGGACATCCGCGGGCAGCGGCATGTCCGTCTGCGCTAGCGCCTCTGCATAGAGGTCGAGCGCGGTGAGCAGCGCATCGTACGCGTCCGGTGGGAGGAGGAACTGCGTGCCGAGGACATGCTGCACGCGCGCACTGGTGTCAGTCCCGCCCGCGCACGACGTACGCATTATACCACGCATCCACCGACGTTGGCTGTGCGCGGGCCGCGTCGCGGTAGTGCGCATACGCTGCAAGGTAGTGGCTGCGTGTGGGCTTCCGTGTGCGTCTCCGAACACGTACCGCATCGCCTTGTCGCCGAGGGCGAACCGCTCGCCACGCTCCTCTTCGTCCACGCCCGCATCCATGAAGGTTTCAAACGTGCGCGGCGCCGCGCGCGCGCGGCCGCGGGCAGGCATCGGGGGGCGGAAAACGCAGAGGGGTGCGCGGTGCGTGGGTCTCCGCAAGGGGGCGCTGGCGACGGAACTCGCACGCGCAACCTCCACATGGGGCGGCGGCCGCCGCGTGGCGACTGTCACACCCTCATCCATCACCAGGCAGCGACGCGCGGCAAGATGCCGGAGAACAGCGCGCGCGAGAGCGCGCGCGACGAGTGCGGGGCGTGCCTTCTGATTGCAGGGCATGCGCACTCGGAGCACCCGCTGCGGCGGGTGGTCCTTGGCCCGCTCCCTGTCGCGGTAGTGTCGTCGGAGACGCTGATGACGGCAGCGCGGCGCCAGGACGTGCAGGTGGACGACGTGGTGCAGAATGCCAGCGGACGCAGCGGCTCGATGCTGCGTCCGGGGTTTCTGCGGAGTGTGAGCCGGCGCCGCACGTCGTTTCTGGCGCCGCTGCGCGTGTCGCCGCAGTCTGCGGGCGGCAAGCGGCACGGCTTTGGGCGGCGCACCTCGGAGCGGGTGGCGACACCACGCTCGCGGATGCGCAGCGGGGCTGCGACGACGCCGTCCCAGACCCCGGTGCCCGTCACGGAGTCGCCCGAGGTGATCATGTCACCAGACACGCGCACGGACAAACTGTTTGCTCCGCCGTCACCGCCGACATCGACCGAGATCTCACGCAGCGAGCTGCACGCGCCATTCACCCGAGCGATGGAGAGCGTGCGCGCGCCGTTTGTACTGGAGCCGCCGCCGCCGCCGCGGTCTGCGGACCCGCGGCGCCCGCAGCATGAGACCGCGTCCGCGGCGTCGCCGGCGCTGCGGCGTACGCTGCAGCGGCGCCGGCTGCCGACGGGCGGGTCCGTCGGCAGGCACTCTGGCGACTCGTTTTCGCGCCAGCGGCACCTCTCTTTGACCTCGGTCCACAGCCGGCGTCCCACGCTCCATCGGCAGCGCGACCCGCACTACCGCTGGCTGCGCACCGACACGCGCGAGGCGCTGGAGGACGCGGCGGCGCTCGTCGTCGACCAGCATCGGTACATCGGTCACACGTTTGTGGTCGGCGACGCGTTCTGGCAGCATCTCTACGAGCTGGACCGTGCCTGGGAGCGCAGCGGCGTCCCCCTGCGACCGACGCACGACGCGGGTCCGCCCGGCGCGTCGCATACGGCGCCCACGCACACGCCGCGGCGGTCGGCGCCGTTTGTGGCGGTGCGCGCCGCGTCTATGCCGCCGCCTGGGCCGCGTGCAAAGCAGGCGCGCTCCGTTGCCACTGCGGGCGACACGCTCTTTGGGGCTGGGGAGGAGCGGGGGGTGAAGGGGAGGCCGGGTGGGGGGGGCGTGGCGGAGTGGGTGCATCGTGTGGGGCCCGGCACGCCGCACCAAGGGGAGGACAAAGTCGGGCCGCCCCAACATCTCTTGGGGTCCGACACAGCGAGCGTGTCCGGGCGGCGGGACCTTTCTTCCCCCCCACCACTGCGCGCCTCTCCCGAGCTGCGCGGCCCCTTGCACCTGCGCCATGCGTCCCACCCCCCCGCCCCCACGAGCACATCTTCACCTACGCAATCTCCTGTATCCATACTCCACCATGCGCCGCGCGATGAGGACACGGCGTCTGTCATTGAGCTGCACAGCGCAGGGCCCGGCGTCCAGTCCGCGCTGTCTCCTGCGGTGCGCGCGTCTCCCGAGGTGCCTCTACCCGCGCGCGACTCCGAGCTCACACGGCCCACGGCTTCACGGCCCGCGGACGAAATCGAGAGCCGCGCCGGATGGAACAGGACCGTGGAGTATTTCCAGAACAATTCGTTTACGCAGGGCATGGATAAGAGCGTTGTGATGCGTTGTCTCGAGGAGGCGATACAGTCGGAGCAGAGGGGGGAGGGGAGGGGAGCGGGGGGTAGAGAGAAGAGGGTGGGAGAGGCAGCAGCGATGCGGCGAAACCACCCCACCCGGACAGACGCCCCGCAACACATCCATTTCCTGCCGTCTCAGGAAGAGGGACGACGCGGTGCGCATGTGGCTCGGGTGCAGGCATCAAGACAGGCGGGGCCACCGGCTGCCTTTGCCGGCGATCCGGGAGAGACGGGGGGGGAGGAGGGCGAGGGGGAGACGGCTGCGGGGCTGGGGGAGGAGGCTGTGCAGGAGCTACCTCAGGGGGAGACGGCTTGGGGGGAGGCGGCTGCGGAGGAGACACCGCGCGGGGGGACGGCTCAGGGGGAGACGGCTGCACAGGGGACACTTTCCGGGGAGACACCCCAGGGCAGTATGGCTCGCGGGGATCCATTCCAGGCGGGCGCCCCCTCGGGGAACGGCCGCTCCGGGGACGCCCCCTCAGCTGTCCCGCCCCCCTCCCGCCGCGCCTCCCGCACAGGTACCCTCACGTCCATCGCTCCCGAGGCCGCGCACGCGGTAGGACCCCACATGCACGGCCCGTCTGCGCTGCAGCGGCTCCCTGGTAACGCACGCTCACTCTGGGGCAAGGTGTGGCCGCGCGCGCCGCCAGGGGCACGGGATCGCGCAGCGGCCCCCACGGCGGGCCCCGCGTTGACACGGACACCCTCGCTGGAGAGCAGCGATGCGGAGGCGGTCGCGACGCGCCTCGTCGCGCTCGGCGAGCCCGTACCCGTCGGGCAGGGCGACCAGACGCCGCCGCGCGCGAGCGACGTTTTGTCGCGCGCGGCGGACACGCCGGTGCCGACCGCACACGCCAAGTGGCACCTGTACCGGCGTGCGGACGCGCGAGGCGAGCGGATCGCGTCGCTGCTGCGCCCCGTGCTGAAGCGCGACCGCATGCTCGTTAAGGTGCAGCTGACGCCGAGTGTGGACGTGCCGCACACTCTGGACGATCAGGACGCGCGGCGGCTGGAGCTCCGGTCGTACCGGTGGACCGAGTATATCGTCGCGCTGCGGTCGGGGCGCCTCGAGCTGTGGAGCGAGGCGGTACGTGCGGCGCGCGGCACACTGACCGCAGACGTTCCGCGGGCGCATCCTGGGGGACACGGAGATGCTCAAGCTGCGGTACGTCGTCCCGCTTACGCGCGGCGAGACGTTCGTGTCGCTGTACTCGGAGGTCGACCGGCTCTTCTGCGTCTCGTTCCCGAAGCAGTCCACGCGCGAGGGGGGCCGCCCGTCGCGGTTCCCCTTCCGGCACACGGGGACGATGATCCTCCTGTTCAGCGTGCGTCGCGCGGCGGGTACGCTGACGCGCAGGCGCGCGCATTCTCCATGGCGATGGACTGGCTCTGGATCCTGTGGCGCGAGCTCGGCGGGGCGGTGCCGGACCATGTGTTTGTGCACGTGCCGGACCTGTCCGTGCGCGTGCGCATCCCGATTCCCGCGCTCCCCAACGACGTGCCGGGGAAAGAGCGCGAGTACGGGAATGCGCTCACCGAGGCGCCGTGGTGCGCGGCGGCGCCGGACGCGCGCGCGTTCCCGCAGCTTATGCAGCAGGCGATGACGGATGCGGTGAACCGCACGCTGCGCGAGGTGCCGAACTGGGCGTATCTCGGGCAGCGCCTGCGTTCGCGCGGGACGCCGCCGCGCCTCGCGTGGCGCTCCGGGCACCTGATCAGCTGGGTGCTCCGCGACGACACCGTCGAGGGCGCCGCGCGGTACTGGAACGTGCTCGCGGGGAGCCTGCTCACCTCGGTGCGTGCGCGCGCACCGCGTGCTCACCGCAGCAACGCCGGCTCCCGACGCTGGAGCTGTCCCCGTCGCTGCACTACCCGACGGACACGCTGCACCCGAACGGCACGCTCCTTACGGAGCCCGCCGGCGTCGAGGGGTTTGTTTTGCGTCTGCGCGCCGTGTCCGGGGCGACGCAGCGCGTGTATCTGTCGACGCAGAACAGCCTCCTGTTCCTCCTGCGCGAGTCGCGCGCGTTCACCCCGGACGAGTTCGCGGGCGTGCCCGTGGACGCGGACACGGACGCGGGGTCGCGCGAGCAGCGCATGCAGGAGCGCGCCGACGCGTTCCTGCTGGCGGAGCGGGAGCGCCTCGTGCACCAGATGCACCACGCGGACGGGTTCGTGGACCTGCGCGACGTGGTCGCGATCCGCAGCGTAGGGACCGGACGCACGCTCCTCACGGACCTCACCAAGACCGCGACGGACATGGCCAGCCTCCCCGCGCTCGCGCAGGACGACGTGCGCACCATGTACGACTACAAGGGTATGCGGTCGCTCGTCGCTGCGCGCCTCGCGTTTCCGCCGCACGCGGCCGCGGCGGGCGATGCGGGCCTCGCGCACGCGGCGCACCGTACGCAGCAGCGCGCACTGCGGCAGCTCGAGCTCGTCCTGAACAACGGGCAGCGCATCTTCTTCGAGTGCTTCTCCTCCGCGCTTGCGGAGGAGTGGGGCGTGCGCCTCTTTGAGCTTGCGACGTACTGGCTTTGCCGGCGGAAGATGGACGCATGGATGGCCATGGCCGTCAGCGGCGAGAGCACGCTGTCTAAGATCACGCCCGGACGGCACACGGCCGAGTTTGCGTCGCTTGCGCTGCGGTTCATGTGGAACTGGTGCAACATCGAGGGGTGCCGTGCGATCCGGCACAGCGGCCGCCTCTACTGGCGCACGCACCGGCGGCACCCATTCTGCAACAACTTCTTTGTGCTTGGCACGGGCTCCGCGTGCCTCGTCGCATACCGACTTGCATCGTCCACGCGCACCGCCGCGCAGCGGCAGAACGAAGGCAGCCTCCACGTGCGCCTCGAGGCGCCCATCATGCTCCGGGATGCGTACGTGTACACGGGCAAGATCGGCGACCGGCCCACGGATTTGCACGCGGACGAGTCCATGCCGACGGCACGCCGCCGCGCGAACGCACACAGCACGACGGTGCCTACGTATGCACGCCTCTACCGCGACGGGCTCAGCAGCAGCGACAAGGAGGACGACTGCACGTTTGTGCTGCGTGTGCGTACTGGCTACGACGCGCTCTCCGCGCAGCAGAACGCGTTCCGTCTCCGCCACGGACTCGCGCAGCATCAGGATGCAGATATTATTCCCGGTCTCTCTGACAAGACGTATGGGGAGATTATCTTTCGCGCGCGCTCCATGGTCGAGCGGGATATTTGGATCCGCGCTATATCTCTTGAGATTGAGGAGATTACCCGTGCTGAGTCGGATCGCGAGCAGAAGGTGCGAGAGAGGGGTCGTGTGTGGTAGGGGGGAAGGGGGGGGGAGAGAAGAGGAGGAGGTTACAGGTGGGGGGGTGTAAGAAGGGGGGGACGGAAAAGGGAGGGCGGAAGAAAATGGGAGGGGAACAGAGGGGGGGAGAGGGAAGAAAAAGGAGTCGAGACGGAGGGGGGAGAGGGGGAAGGAGGCGGAGGCGGTAAAGGGGCGAGGGAGGAAAGAAAGAGATGGGGAAGAAAACAGCCAAGGTCGCCCTGGCAGCGGGGTCCGCGCAAACATCTCGTAGACGCCCGGTGTGGAGAAGATGCGCCATGGCAGATTTATACCATGCGTCGATGCTTACGTTGGTAGACCGCGTGTACGGCACATACGTGGGCCTCTTCACACCGCAGGGGCATGGACCTGTTCCATGCCACACGGACATGAACCTTTTCTTACTTTCTCCCATCCCACGGACGTTGACCTTTTTTACTTTCTCCCACTCCACAAACATGAACCCTCCCCTTTCATTTCCATCGTTTTGTAGACTTGCCCGCTACATAATCCCCATCCTCGCCCCAACCACACCCCCCTTTGCTTCACCTCCCCCTCTTCCCTCCCTGCGTCTCCCCTCCCCCACCCCCTCCCCCCTCCTCTCCTGTGTCTTCCCCTCAAAAAGCACTGGGTTTTGGCTTCTTCGCTGCCTGGTCAGCCCATGCTCGCCATCCCCTCCTCTCCCCCGCACGCACCACCATATTTCGACCGTGACGTCATGCGGCCGACGACGCCACCAAAGTCCAGCGCGCCACGCACAAGCGTGTATCTGCGGTAAGCAAGCGTAGCTGCACTACGTACCGCAGACCGGGAACATCCTGCACACGGCCGCCGCGCATCAGCACGACGCTGTGCTCCTGGAGGTTATGTCCTTCGCCAGGGATATACGCGGTGACGTTGCGCCCATTGGTGAGGCGCACGCGGGCCATTTTTCGGATCGCCGAGTTCGGCTTCTTCGGCTTCGACGTGAAAATCTTCGTGCACACGCCCTTCACAAACGGGCACCCCTCGAGTGCCGGCACGCGGTTCACCCGCGGACGGTGCGGCTTCCGCGCACCACGCATCGCCTGTTGCAGCGTGACAGCAAGGGGGGTCGACGACGCGAACGTGCGGGATGCGGGCCGCGCCGCGACGGGCGGCAGCACACGCAGGGCAGGCGCGATGCGGACGTGCGGTGGCGCAACTACCGCATGTGCGCACGCGTGGGCGCGAATGCGCGGCACAACCGCGCGGAACATGGGCATCGTCGGCGAACCAGTGCGCCACCGCTTTCTCCACCCCCCCTCATATATTCACGTGACTACATGTGCATGCGCGGCTGGATGAGCGCGAAGCGCCCGGCGTGTCGTTCTGCATCGACGCGCTGCCGCAGCTCCGCGCGTAGCTCCGTTTTCAGGATCTTGCCCGTGGCGTTGCGCATGAGCGGGTCGGTGCGCACCCAGACGTACTCGGGCACGGCGTGCTGGCGGTGAGCTCGGCGCGCGCGCACGACGCACCTTGGGCAGCGTCGTCGCGGCCATATTCGCGAGTTCCTGCGCGGTGGGCACGCTGCCGCGCGCGGCCGCGTCGCTGCTGGCGACGCAGATAGCCGCGACGCGCTCGCCGAGGGCATTGTCTGGAAGGGCGAGGACCGCGCTGCCGGTGAGCGCGCGCGGAGCATGCACGCACGCTTCCACAATGCGGGCGTCGCGTTCCAGCGCGTGTTCGACAGCCGTGCAGCTGATGTTTTCGCCACCGCGGATGATCATGTCCTTGACTGCGACGTGAGCGGGGCACGGTGCGGGACGCACGTCGGTCGAGAATGAATACGGCGCCGTCGGCGTTCTGCCGCGCGAGGTCCCCCGTGCGGAAGAACCCGTCTGGGAGGAACGCTTTTTCCGTTGCTTTCTTGTTGTTGAAGTATCGCTCCGCGACGCAGGGCGACCTGCGCGTGTGAGCCGCATGGCGCTGCGCAGCGCGATCCGCTGACGTACCTCACGAGCAGCTCCCCCGTCGCGCCGTTCGTCACGGGCCGGCCTGTGTCTGGGTCCTGGATGAGGATTTCGACTAGCGGGCAGGGAATGCCGACCGAGTCGGGGTGCGCCCTGTATGAACTCCCGCCGTTCGCGACTGCGGTCAGCGCGGCGCGTGCGCGCGTACGCACGGCAGCCCGAGTTCGTCTCGGTAAGCCCATACCCCTGCCCCCCGCCCCGCGGCACCGTGCCGCGGTCCATCTCACCCGCAAGGTCCTCGGGAGGCGTCGCGCCGCCGGACGCAAAGCCCATGAGGTGCTCGGCCTCGCGGCATTCACGCAGCACTTCACGCACCATGAATCCGACGCCAAGGAGGTGCGACGCTTTCCGCGTGTGCACCGCCGCGGCACCCGCACTCTTTGTGTATTTGTGCATGACGATAATCGCGTCGCCCATCAGCGTGCACATAATCAGCCCACTGAGCAGCCCCATCGCATGGAACAACGGCGCGAGGAGCAGCACCCGTCGCTTCGGAATCGCGCTCAACGCCGGCATTCCACCGAGCATCTCCACTGCGGGGCGCACGCCGTTCCACACCATGACGACGACCCCTGCAACCACCTGCGACTGCGTCGACAGCACGGCCTTCGGCAGCGACGTTGTGCCGGACGTGAACATAATAAGGCCCATGTCGTCCATGGTGACGCCCGTGTCCGGCGGCGGCATGCCGCCGTACTTGCGCCAGGCCTCCGAGAGCGCGTCGAAGTCGTCTACGCGGTGGTCGCGCGCGCTGCCTGACATCCACGGCCGCTGTGCCACGGGCGCCGGATCCCTGGCGTCGCGCCCGGCGACGACAATGACGCGCTCGACCGGCGGCTGCTGCGCGTCCGTGTCCGGGGGCAGCGCCGTGGCGTCGAAGAGCGCGTGGAGATGCGGACGCAGCACCGCCCACGCGTCCTCGTCGGCGAACACGAAGCGGGTGCCGATCAGGTTCATGCACGCGGCCATGACGTCGCCCGTTTGAAACCCGTTCACGGGAGCGGGAACGCCACCCGCCAGGAGAATGCCCCAGAAGAGGGCCGCGTACTCAATCGTGTTCCGCGAGATGATGGCCACGCGGTCGCCGTTCTGCAGGCCAAGATCCCGTCGGAGTCCATGCGCAATCTCCGTAGACTGGCACAGGACTGCGGCATACGTGGCCGCGCGCCGCTCTGTCACGACGTACTCACTGTCTGCATTCTCCTGCGCGTCAGCAGGCGGCGCGCTTGCAGCGGACGCACCGCGCATGCTTTCAGGAAAAGACCGCCCAGGTTCTTGTAGGCGTGCACGAGCTCCGTGCCGAGGCCGTCGGGACGGCGGCGGTATTTGAAGATCGCGTTGTTCTGATCGGACTCGACCAGTACGTCAATGTCTTGCGCGTTCATACTCTCGTTCACGCCGGCGGTCATTGTTGCAGGATTCCGTATGCGTTAGCGCCGTGTGAGGTAGTAGATATGGCGTGAGAACCGCTCGGGATATGGGGCGGTGACTTATCGACCCCACGCGTCTTACCATTTTTTTTGTCCAGTGCCCCCCCCTGCATGTGCGGGGCGGAGGATTTATGCGGCAACTGCCCCCGGTCTTCGGACGATGACGTCCGATGCGCGTGCGCAGGCCGCGCCGGTCCCAGCGCATGCGGCGTGCGTGCAGATGAAGGACGCGCAAGCGCGCTCCCTCGTGCTATGTGCACCGGACCTCGCTGCGCGCCACGGGCGCCGCTTTGCGGCGTGGGTTCCGCAGGCCGTCGGTGGCGCCGATGTGCGGTTGCGTGGTGGTCCGCTGTGGGCGGGTGAGTCGGACGCGGGTGCATCGCGCCACGCAGACACGCGGCGTGTGCCGCTGGACGACGCCCTGCCGGCGCACTATGCCAGCCTCAATCCGCGCTGCGCCCACTGCTTTCTCGCGCTGATTCCCGGAATTTCGTCGCGACATGTTTATGCGGACGCGGCGGGCGCGGGAACGGCGCCAGGGGGGGGGCGGCGAACGCAACGTGGCGTCAAGCGCACTACACGCATGGTTCTCGTTGCGCAATGCAGTCTCTGTGGCGCACTGCAGCACGCGCCGATGAAATCGGCTGGGCACCCGAATGTTTTTCCCACGGTTCGGAGTCGCCGCGCGAGCCGAGGGACCATTCTCGCGGGATCCGACGACCTGCGCGGGCGGCGCTTCTCTCCGACGGCAGAACCACGCGACCCTGGCGCGCAGAGCGGTGCGCAGAGAGCGCCGCGCAGTGAGGAAGGGGAGCCGCTTGCGGCGCAGCACAGCGTCGGGGGTGCGGGAGGCGAAGCGCGGCGGAGAAGAGACCCTCTGGCGGCGGCGCCAAAGCGTGACGCGCAAAAGGCGGGGCCACGCAGGGGAGAGATGCACAAGGAAGGACCACACCGGGGAGCGTCGCACAAGGGAGGACCGCACCGCGGGACTCCGTCTCAACCGACACAGGGGCGTTCATCGCGGGCCCCGCCGTCGGGTCCCTCCAAGTCAGGGCCCACACGCATGGGCGCAGACCACAACAAGGCGGAGCTGCGTGCCATGCTCGCGGCGAAGAAACAGGGCGAAAAAGCAACGGAGACAGCGAGGCCCGCAGCGGGCGGACTGGCGGACTTTCTCGGCCAGCTGTAGCACACTACGGGGCACCCTATTTTGTATGCGTTTTTGTGGGATGTCGATTAGGAGTTGGGCGCGGCTGCGACAGAGACGTCGCCCTGCTTACGCAGGAAGAATCGCACGGCATTCACAGCGCGCTACGGGACACGAGGCACGCCGCACTCCACGACGCGCTTCTAGGAGAACGCGGGAACGAGGACTATCGAACCGCATTCCGCGCATGCGATCGGCGCGCAGAAGACGCGCGTGCACAGCAGTCATGCACAAGGCACTTAGAGTTTCTGCATGGCAGCAATGTCCGAGGACTGCACAAAGTCCTCGATTTCCTGGACACGCTCCTGGAGATCGTCCATCGACACCTGCACGTGAGCATGCGCGCGAAAAAAGCGACGCACCTTGTCGTCCTCGACGACAATGGTAATCTGGAGCTTGCTCACACCGTAGCCGATCGGGACCAGCTTGCTGACACCCCAAACGAGGCCATCCATGTCGATCGCACGGACCTCCTTCTCGAGCTCCCCCATGTCCGTCTCGTCATCCCACGGCTTCACCTCAAAGGTGACGACGCTCTTGGCGGTGGGGCGAGGGCCCTTGGCTGCCTTGCGCTGCTCGTACTCCTTGACGCGCTCGGCCTTGACGCGCTCAGCCTCCTCGTCGACTTCGTCGTCGGAGCCAAAGAGATCGACGTCGTCCTCGTCCGCCTCCGAAGTGAAGCTAAGCAGCTCCGCGGCCTTCGCCTTGTCGCCCGGAAGGCTGCCGTGCTGGCCCTGGAACGAGGTGATGTGCTCGTGCCAACGCGCGACGTTCGGGTACTTGCCCGCGTCCGGGCTCGAGACAGCCTCGAACACCGCAACGTCCGCCTGAGAAGGCTCGTGGCTGCCGTGTCAGCTCTTCCATGTCCGAATGCGCTGCCGCGCGCATGCGTGTGCCCGGTGCAGTGCTCAGATCGCTCGGTAGAGTGGGGGTCGTCAACGCAGAAAAGCGCGGTGTCTTAAGCCGCTGGACTCGGAAACACGGACCAAAGCAAAGTTCATCCCAGTGCACCGGCGGGCGCAGCGCACAGCACAGTACTTACCCGTCAATGTACGACTTGGAGCCCAAGAACGAGTCGAACTTTGCAAGCGTGTCAGCGTTCTTGAAGTCGGGGAGGGACATGCCGGCTGGGGACTGGTGAAAGTACAGGGAAGCTTGCGCTGCGTTCTTTTCTTTCTGCAGCCCACGCGTCGTGGCAGGTTCGGCCGAGCACGGTGCCACACGTGGGACCTGCGGTAAGCCCCGGCGCAGGGGGCCTCCACTTCGCTGGCTCCGCATCGCCCTGTGTCACGCGCTTCGTGGACGACTTGTTGCGCGATAATGCCGCCTGAGTATCTGGGCATGCGCGACGCGCGTTCATGCATGCACCCAGCCATGGAGGCGTCTATGGCATCGCTGCACCCATTCTTTCCAAAGTCCCGCGTGCCGGAGACGCCGCTGTCGGAGGACGATGTGGCGCTCTTCATGGTGCTCGTCACGTATGCGGACGCACTTGATGCGCTCCCGCTCGAGTTCACCCGCAGCTTCTCTGACCTCCGTGAGCTTGATGCGGTGCTGGGCGGTGTGTGCGGCAGCGTGCGCGAGGCTGACTTTGCAGCGCACCTGGGCTCGCTCACCGCGCGGCTCCGCAACCTCACTGCGCTGATCCAAGACCCGACTGTGGCGCCCAGCGAGCGGCTCATGGCCTTGAAGGAAGTCGCCGAGGAGGCCCGCGCATACAAGATGGGGGGGGAGGACAAAATTCGCGTTGCCGTTAACAGCGCCGAGACGGTGCGTAGTTGTGTGCGGGGCCGCTGACCAGTATCAGATCGCGTCGCACACCGACTACATTGACTCGCTCCTGCGCACGGCGACCTCTCTTCCGGCGCTTGCGTCCCATGTCCGCGAAACACGCGCGAGCCACAAGCGCCTAAGCAATCTCAGTATGTACGCGCCGAACGACCTCTACTTCGGCGCTCCCATGGCGAATGTGCCACCGTTTATGCATGGCGGCCCCAACTCCGTCGTGCCATCGAGCAGCAGCCGGCGCAATCGGCGGCCGGGAGCAGGTGCATCGCTCTCCGGACCGGCCGAGCCTGCGGGTGCCGGCCGCGTGCGCGAGCGCGATGTCCACGATGCGCGTGGCGTGTCGAAGAAGCGCAAGGTTGTACAGGGGCATGCTGCGGTGGCGGCGAAAGGTGCGCGCGGAGGAGCGGACGGTGTACCGCCCGGCGCACACGACCGGGCGCCGCGTGGGGCGGGCGTCGGTCCGTCCAATGGCAACCAGGCGTACTCGAACAAGCGCCGTGATGCGCTGCGCGGTCCACGAAACTGGCAAGACGACGTTGCCAAGGGCAGTGAGTTTGGCGATGCGTACGCTGCAGACCGTGCGTCGCGCCCACAGCGCGCGCTTGTGGATGGCATGTCGCTTAAGAATGGACACCCGGGCGATGGGTGGGCGCGGCGCTTTGGAGATGGCGCTGGCAGTGGGGAGTATGGCGTTGCGGAGGATGCTGTGCTCCCCTATACGCGGATTCCCGAAGCACGCGAGTTGCCAGAGTCTGCGACACGTGGCAACGCACGGAGCCGACCGGCTAAGGCAGCGTCCACGGGCTCTAATCGCGACGATGCCGATGACCAGCGGTACTGCTTTTGCAACAATGTCAGCTATGGTGACATGATTGGATGCGACGACGACGACTGCGAGCGCGAGTGGTTCCATCTTGGCTGTGTGGGCCTGTCCAAGCCACCGCAAGGAACCTGGTACTGCGACGCGTGTTTGGAGCGGCGCGCTCAGGTGCGTGCACTCACACCACGACTGACCCGCAGCAGGCACGGAATAAGTCGAAGCGCGGCACGCGTCCTCCACGTACGACCCTGCCGGAGCCGCAGGCAGCGCGCCGCCCGCCTGGCGGACGGCGCTAAGACAAATAGGAACAGGCAGGAAAAAAACAAGGCGCACAGTTACGTGGACAGCGTGCCAGAGCAGCGTGCCGCAGCACCACGCCGGTGGCACCATACTAAAGCATCGCGTCAAAGCACCGCACCAAGCACGCAGCCGAACGGGGTGCCGCCATGGCGCCCCGTCCTATATACGTAGTGCAGCTACTGCTTGCCGTTGATCGCAAGGAGCTCCACCTCAAAGTTGAGCGTGGAGTTCGGCGGGATGACTGGGGTCAGCAAAAGCTAAGGTGCGCCGCGTACCAGGAGGGAAACCGCGCGCGCCGTAAGCATAGTCTGGCGAGCAGACCAGGTTCGCCTTCTGGCCGAGGGAGAGCTGCGGGACGCCCTCGTCCCAGCCCTTGATCACCTGGCCCACACCAATACGGGTGCGGAACGGCTCGTTGCGGTCACGCGACGAGTCGAACTTGTTGCCGTTCGACGCGAGCGTGCCCACGTAGTGCATGTCGACGGTGTCTCCCGGCTTGGGGAACGTCTGTCCGTCGCCCGCAGAGATTGTCTGAACCTGAACGCCCATTGTAGTAAGGAGATGTGTGGCTTGTGCGAGACCCGGCCGGGCCGCTTTTTAAACGCCGTCTGGCGTCCTGGGCGAATGCACTCCAGGCCCGCACCTGGGCATGACGTGTCACTCTTATGTAATCGGGGTGCGCACGAGCGCCGCTGGCTACGGGGTGGAACGACATGGAACAACGTGGCTGCACCGCGTGCCGAACGCGTCGCTGGTCGGCTGTCGAAGGCGCATGCAGCCTGTGTGTACTTACGACACGCTCGTGAGGTTATCCATAGTTCAAACTGGCCGCGGTAAGCGAGCCGTAGAGGTCACCGCGCAGCGACGCACCGGAAGATGTCGTTGAACACGTAGTACGAGCCCGCGTCGGGGACAAGCGTGAACGACTGCACGCCGTGGGTCAGCGGGCGGCGCCGAGCCACAGGGCGCGCACGTACCTGGCTGAACTTGAGCGGGTTCAGGCCCTCGTCCACCTGGGCGCCGTCAGCATGCCGGTCCCGCGCTGCGCGCGACGTACGAGTAGCATGCCGGTGACAAGCACCGTGAGGCTCTGGCCGTCCCCGGTCGGCTGCGCATCGCGCGTCTCGACCTTGTGCTGGACCTTGACGAAGGGCAGGCTCTGTTGCACAAGACACACGCGTGGTAAGTACACTCCCATGCACCGATCGATGCTGCCGCACGCACCACGAGCTTCTGGACAATCGCGTCCGCGCCCTGAATCTGCGTGCCCTCAAACGTGAGCATCGACTGCGGCCGCTGCAGGGGAACATGTGTCAGCTCCCATCGCGGCGCCTGCGGGGCAACGCACGTAGAGCGGCGCGAGCTGCGGCCGGTTCGAATCGAACGTGGTGTAATAGAACTCGGTGAACTAGCGCGTGCATGTCAGCCGGCGCGGTGAGCGGGGCCACGCGTCGCACCTGCTGAGCAACTTGGTCCATTGTGTGCGTCGGTGAGTGGCACGACTGGCTGCGAGGGATCGTGGTTGAAGCGCGCCGGACACGTGGACACTCGGCCGAACATCGTGTTGGAGCGCACGCTGCGCCTCGCGGACACGGATGCGCGGATGCGTATGTGCGCGCAGCGCGGCGGCGCCCGCGCGCGGCGCCGCGGAGAGGCCCACCGTGAGCGCCGGTGTGGAGCCTGCTCGCGATGCATAAGCCGCCGCGCCCCACATAGCCTGGCGGCCGACGTGCGCGGCGCACACAGCCGGCGAATAAAGTGATCGCCAGGGCGCTGCATAGATGTTCGTGTATATTCTCTCCTCCGCGCGTAAGGCTCCGGGACGCGCAAAGATGAACCCCGCGCGCGGTGTCAGATGCACCGTAGACGTCGACGGAGTGCGCGTGCACCGCCGCCTATCCCTTGTAGCCAACGGAGTAGCGCAGCTGCGCGCGGCGGTGGGGACGCGCACGGACGCTGCATGCTGTCACGCAGATGTACACCGAGTTAATCTGGACACCTGGCATGGACGTTGGCTATACAAAAGGTCAGATACGCGAACCTGTCTTCTTCTGACACACCCCTTCCGATTGCAAGGCGTGTGGCGGACGCACCCTTTGTGGACAAAGGAACCACACTGACATTCGTTTGTTACACTGACAGCCTGGCCGACTCGACACGACGTTGGGCCAACACACATTCTTTACTTTAGCGCGTACTGACTTCTAGCAGCGGAACCGAAGTTCTGTTACAATGGTGGGGATCCAGCCTGGCTTGCTCCTACGTCTCCTGGCACTCATCGCCACGATGCCCGCAGCGCTGTTCGATGCGCACGGCACAGGCGGCGATGGCCTGGGCACTGTCATGCTGACACACGCCGCGCCGCTGGCGTCGGAGAGCAACGCGACGTCGGCGGCAGTTGGTACGTCCGCGTTCGATGCGCTGCTTTCTCCCTCGCAGGGTTTCCAGGTGCCACTCACCGCGCGGGAGAACGCGCACGCGGGGCAGCGACCGGACGTGTGGATGCGTCTGCAGCAGCAGATCAACCATGCGCAGCGGCGCCTCGCGCACATCGAGGGACGCAGTGCGCCGACGGACGAGGAGCTGCTCGAGAACATGCTGCACCGGCGCAGCTGGGTAGAGAACGTGTGGACGCCGCAGCAGCGGCGGGCATTGGATGCTGACAGGCCGACAGCGACGGGGGAGGCGAAAGGAGGACCGCCGCACGGGACTGCGGCGAAGGCGCCGGTGCACAAGCGCGTGGAGGCTAGTGCGAGGATGGCCGCGTCGTCGACACTGTCGCGGTACATCGCCAAGTCGACGGGCATCGTGAATGACTTAATGCACCGGCGGCCGTCGCGTGTGGGAAACGAGACGCTTGCGGCGCGCGGCAATGGGTACTCGCAGGCGGAGGCCCATGCGCAGAAGCAGCACTCTGTGACAAAGGCGGGGGACGTGTCGGCGTCGCACTCGCTGGGACTGAGCATCGAGGCGAACGACATTGGGTACTTTGCCACCGTGGAGATCGGCTCGTCGAATAAGAAGTACACGATGCTCGTGGACTCCGGCTCGTCGGACACGTGGATCACGGGGACGCAGTGCGGCAGCTGCGGCTCGTCGCAGCGCCAGAAGCTTGGGAAATCCAACTCAAAGTCCCTCACGACGAACAACCAGCAGTATAAGATCTCGTACGGCACGGGCTCCGTGCATGTGCTCAAGGGCACGGACTCGATGAACATCGCGGGGCTGCAGCTGAACAAGTTCTCGTTTGGCCTCGCGACGCAGGAGTCGTCGCAGTTTGGGGCCTCGAACATTCCCTTCGATGGGCTCATGGGTCTGGGCGGCTCCTCGCTCAGCATCATGGGCGACGACACGGCGATCGAAGCACTCTTCAAGGCGAACCAGGTGAGCGCGCCCATCGTCGGCTACCGGCTGGGGCGCGTCGCCGACGGCACGAACCGCGGCCAGATTACGTTCGGCGCCGTGGACGAGTCGCAGGTGAGCGGGTCGCTCTCCGAGTTCGACAACGAGAACAAGAACGGATACTGGGAGATCCGCATAGACGATGTCAAGATCGGCTCCCAGTCCGTCATGGGCCGCAGCAAGAAGCGTGGAGGCAACAAACATATGGCGACGCTCGACACGGGCACGTCGCTTATCGTCGCGCCCAAGGCGCAGGCGGATGCGATCCACAACGCGATCCCCGGCGCCTCGCCCGACGGGCAGGGAGGATACACGCTTCCCTGCACCGTAAACAAGCACCTCTCATTCACATTCTCCGGCAAGACATACACGGTGGACGCGCGCGATCTTCTCTTTTCCCCCAGCAATGGCAACCTGCAAGGCACCTGCGTCAGCGCGGTGACCACCGGTGACACGCAGGGCGGCAGCGGCTGGCTCCTAGGTGCAGCGTTCCTGAAGAATGTGTACTTTGCGACGAACAGCAAGTCGAACACAGTTGCCCTCGGCAAACTAAACTAAAGGGGCCCAGGAGCCGGAAGGGGGCGGGGAGCATGGCGTCTCCCCCCCCTTTTCTGTGCTCCGCGCGCCCCACTCCGGCCCCTTCTGTCCGTGCCCCGTGGATCCCTCCCAGATAATCTCCCTTCGTTTGCGTGCGACGCCGCACGGCCCTCCTCTCCCCTGTAGCACATAGGCTTCTCTATCAAAGGACGAGACCATTATGGTAGTTGAGGAGCGTGCGTCTGCATCCCCCTACTTCTTCCCCGCCCGCGGTTTGCGCGGGCGGAGGTTGTGCTGCGGCTGCGGTGTAAGTGGGGGCCTGCGGACGACGCACAATCCACTCGTCGTCGTACGCCTTCGCAGACGCGCCTCCCTGCGCCTCGGCCCTCGGCGGCGCCGCAGGCGCCGCGGAAGGATGCTTCGGCAGCGGCGCCTTGGGCCGGCGCATGGCCGGCGCAATGTACGTCACATACGCCCAGTACGCGGCGGCGGCGGCGAGCGCGAACAGCACGGCATACACGGAGAGACTGTCGGTCAGCCGCGCGCGTCCCGCGACGCACAGCTGTAGGTCCATGAGCGACTGCGGTGGCTCCTCCACCGTGACCGTGCCGCGATACGCCGGGATGGTATACCGCTTGCTGGAACTCTGGCGTAAGGGGGGGGGGGGGGGAAAGGGGGCACCCACCTGGTCCACGACCTGCAGCAGAAACTCCACCTCAAGCTGCTGCGGCTGGAACTCAGAAAAAAAGATGAACGGGACCTGCAGCGGCGGGTTCCCGTCCGCGGCGCGCACGGGGACGGACTCCAGCGGTGTGGCCGTCATCTGCCGGTGAGCGACGGCGCGCAGCGACGCACGTTGCGCAGGACGCGGTTCTTCTGGCCGTCGGCCTTGGCCGGGTTCAAAAACGCGCCAGAGACACCGACGAGGGCGACGGCGCGGTCCGCGCGCGGCGGGTTCGTCACCGTGAACACGACACGGTTCGCGCGCCCATTCTGCACGACTGGGTGTGAGCGGCGCGCGGCGCGGACGCACGGGAGAAGGGGTTGTCGGGGAACGTCGTGACAACGTTCAGCTCAGGCGCATCCTCCGCGTAAGCACGAATGAGCTGCGCGGCGCACAGCGCGGCGCCGGCAAAGAGCGAGGACAGCCGCATGCTCGAGGCGGGAGAAAACGGCGGACGTGGCGCTGGTCGCCGGCGGCGCGCATTACGCGTAATTACAAAAGTGCCCCCCCCCCCCCTAGGCCCTGCGCTCGGCGGCGCGCGGCTACGTGTGGGACTTTTTCCGCGCGCGGTCGCCGGCGGCAGGGGTGTCCTTGCGCTTGGCGCCGTGCGCGCGCGCGGACACCTCGCAGTCGAGCGCGTTGCGCATGCTGTGTACCTCCTGGCGGTATGCTTTTTCGAACGCGCGCGCCACGTCGCACACACGCTCGTCGCTCGCGTTGAACGTATAGCAGTTGGAGAGCATCAGCTGGATGTCTGCATCCAGCGCGTCCACACTGTCGTATTTGTCCGTGCGCAGCTTGTCGCTGATGAGCGTGAGGTCGCGCGCATTTTTCTTAGGGATCACGTCAAAGTACGTCGGGACCCCGAGGGCAACGCTGTGGTGAGCGCCGCGCGCGCGCCATACATACGGATCGACCGCGTACAGGAAGAGGCCGCCCGCGGGGTGCTGCTTCAGCTGCCCAGCATGCTCTGCAGCGCGCGTTTGTCCTGGTAGCTCAGCTTGCGCACCATCGCGCGGCTCCATTCGCGCCGCCACACGCGCGACGCAGCGGCCTCCATCTGCGCGGGCGCGGTGCCCGGCGGGTTGAACTGGCGGCAGTTGGCGAACATGAGGCGCACGTCCGCGGCGAAGTCGCCCATCGTGCGGTACGACCCATCGCCGAGCTTGCGCTCGACCGTGCCGAGGTCCATGGGGTACTTGATCTCGTCGTAGTATCTGTGGTGAGCGGCGTCGCAGCGCGGACGTACGTCGGCGCATTGTCGCGCACGGGGTCGATCGGGTGCAGGAAAATCGCCGCCTCCTTCGTCTTCATGAGCATGTGCAGCACGGAGCGGCACTTGCCCGGCTGCAGCGGCATCTCTGTTTCGCCGGGCAGCACCGGGTCCATGCTCGCGACGTGTGCCTGCTCGGGATCGAGGTGCAGAGCCGGCGGAGGCGGGCCCTGCGCGGGCTCGGGCGCACGCTGCGCCTCGTCCGTCGCCCGCCCGCGCCGCCGCTTCACGGCGCCGCGCGCGTCTGCGTCGGGCGCGGGCGTGGGGTCCGGTGTGGACGCGGGGGAGTCGCCCGTCGCGGACGCCTCCCCCTTTGCGCGGCTGAGCTTGATTTTCAGCCGCTTCGGCGGCGCGGGGCCCGGCGGCACAGTCGGCTCCTCGGATGCCCCGGGCGGCTCTTCGGATGCCCCAGGCGGCTGCGCGGACGCCCCCCGCAGTTCCACGGACGCCGCACGCGGCTCTGCATCCGCCGCATGCGGCTCCGCGCCCGGCGCGTGCGGCTCCGTGTCCGCAGGATGCGCGTCCGCAGCGGCGTCCTCGTGCTTCCCCGCAGCAGCGGCCTTCGCAGCAGCCTGCTCGAGCGTCTTCGTAATCCGGTTCCACAGCTGGCGGAAGACGGACTCGGAGCGGGACGCCTCGTAGTGGATCCACGTCTTCGGGTCCGGCGTGTACGTCTTTGCGTTGCGGAAGATGAGCTCGACATCGTCCTTGAACTGGAAGCGGTCGCGGTACTGTCCAGACTGCAGCTTGTTCGATACGGAACTCAGGTCCATCGGGTCCTTGATCACGTCAAAATAGTCCGGCGCCTCGTCCCGCACAGGATCCACGGGATGCACAAACGGCTCGCAGTGCTTGTTCGCCATAAGGCGCTGGATGCAGTTCCGGCACGCGGTGAGGTCCGACGACGACATTCCGAGCGCCTGTCCGGGCTCGGGCGCCTTGGCCTTCTTCGCGCGCGCCGTCTTCGGCAGGACGACTTTGAGCGCGGGCGGCGGCGGATGCGGCGGCGGGCCGCCGCTGCGCTGCGCGGGCGCGTTCTTGATCATGAGCTTGATGCGCTGCGCGCCGCTCTGCTCGGCCCCCGCGGGCACGGCCTCCTGGACGGGGACGGACGCGGCGACCCCGGGCACGCGCGCCTCTTCCGTGGGCCGGAAGAGGAGCTCCGCGAGGCGCAGCAGCGCGCCGCGCACGCCCGCGTTCGACGCACTCGCGCGCATCGCGGTGAGGAAGCCCTCGCGCACGGACGCGGAGCGCCCGATCTCGCGGCGCAGGTGGCGGATCATGGCATCCTGCAGCGCCTCGTCCCGGTGCCGCCGTGCGTCCTGGGCGCCGAGCTGGTCGAGCTCGTCCGGGGGCACGGCGTCATCGTGCTCCTGCAGCGCGCCGTCCGCGCTGCGCTCGTCGACGCGCTTCGGGGTATAGCCGAGCTCCCCAGTCGCGAGCGCGACGGCGAGCGCGTCGCAGAGGCTGCCCGCGAGATGCATGCGGATGCGCTCGGACTCGTCCGTGGCGAGGAGCGCGAAGTAGTACCGTGTGAGCACCTTGTGCTGCAGGGTGCCGAGGAGCAGGAGCGCATTCAGCGCGTGCATGCGGACGGGAGCAAAGTTGCCCGCGCGCGTGTACTCGAGGAAGTACGGCAGGTCGATTGCACGCAGATTCGCAAACGTGAGCGCGAGCTGGAAGTCCATGCTCGCGAGCGTGACGACGTTGTGGAAGGAGGGGACGAGGCGGTCGAGCTCCTGCAGGCGCTCCACCTCGCGGCTCGCGAGCTCGCGGAGCGCGGTCTCCTCCGCGCTGTACTCGTCGTCGACGCCCGGCGTGCGTGCGGCGAGCGCGCCAGTGTCCGCGGGGATGAGGGTGCCGGCGAGCGCATTGATGATGCCCGCGATGTAGTAGTCGTCCACGAAGCGGTTCGTGGAGTTGTCGTTGTAGCGCAGGATCGTGATGAGGAAGTGCTGCACAATCGGGAGCGCCTTGCCCTTGCGGTCGCGGATACTCGCGATCGCGTGCACGAGCGCGCGGCGGACGAAGTAGTCCGCCATGTCGCTGAAGTCGTTCGGCTTCGGGATGCATGGCGCGTCGAGCGCGGTGCTGTCGCTCGCGTTCGGCACGGGTATGCAGTAGCCCGTGCGGAAGAGCATCAGCAGGTGGAACAGGCCGAGCAGGTCGAGGTGCGGCAGCGCGCAGTTCGCAAGGCCGTGCGCTGCCTCGGCGCGGATGCGGTAGAAGTACTTGGTCACGAGCACGGTGCGCGTGAGCATGCTGCTCGTGATCAGGCTCGGCAGCTGGCTGAGCGCATGCACCGCGGTGAGCTGCGCGACAACGTCGCGGTCGCGCTGCAGCTGCGACACCCACATGTAGTCCGGCTGCTCGAACTGGATCGTCGCCATCCACTCGAAGTCCGCGTCGAGCCGGATCCACTCGTACGGCGCGGACGCCATGATCGCCTCGTCCTCCTCCGTCCAGTCCGCGACGCGCCAGTGCTTGCGCTCCTCCTCGTCCTCCCACATGCCAAGGCCGAAGCCGAGGTCGATCATGCCGATTGCCTCCGCGGCGTCCTCGTCGCCCGCGGCGGCGGCGGCGGCGGCCGCCTGCCGTGCCTGGAAGCGCTTCGTGTTCCGGCGCACGCGCTTGTACTTCGTGTTGAACGGCACGTCGTACCGCTGGTGCTCGCTCTTGATGTCGAGCACGTGCTCGTACGGCGTGCCGTCCGCCTCGTGGATGCGCACGGTCATCTGCCCCTCCCAGAGCGCGACGGGGTTCGACGCGAGCGCGTCCTCCGGATGCGCCTGCGCGAAGAGCGCCGCGGGCGACTCCTGGCGCACATGCATCTCGATGAGCAGCTTCTTCCGGTTGAACGTGGCCGTGCACAGGAAGCGCGGGCAGCCGCTCCCGTTGATCCACTGGTCGACAAACTGGCGCAGGTCCGCCCCACTCACCTTCTTGCACAGGCGCAGGAACGAGTGCGTGCCGAGCGCATTCTCCGCGAGCTCGCCCGTGATCGCCTGCAGGAAGAGCTTCGGGATGACGCGCGCGAGGCCGACAGACGCGCCCATCTTGCACAGCCGCCGGTCAAGCAGGTACAGCACGAGCGGCGCCTTCAGGTTCACAAACGGAAGCAGCTGCGCATCGAGCGGCTCCTCGCGCCCATTCTGGTACAGCGGCGGCATGCCGACGTCCCACGCACAGAGGCGGTCGCAGTCCTTCTTCAGCCGGAACCGGTACTCGTTGCTCCCCAGCAGGCGGCGCAGGAACTGCGCGGCGAGGTGCTGCGAGAGGCCGTGCACGAGCCACGTGTCCGCCCACGTCTTCGGCACGATGTTGATGCCGACCCACTGGAACGCGACCGCATGGCTCAAAATGTGCCGGTTCTCAAACGCCTGGTCGATTACCGAGACGGGATGCAGCAGGTCGCTCGAGCACACCGCGAGCGTCGATGCGCTGTGGCAGTCCGCCACCGCGTCGTCCACGAACACCATCTTGAACGAGCCAAACGGGTACGAGCCGTACTCCCCCGCAATGTACTCGATCGCCTGCCACGTGAATGCGACGGTGCCCAGCAGTTCGTGCTCGTGCTCCGGCAGGCAGAACGCGAGCACCTCGCACCCCTCCGCGCTGCGCGGCGACACACGCCGCAGCACGAGCGGGCCCGCGCAGAACGCAATGTGCTGCACCTTCGTCGCGACGGGCTGCGTGTAGTAGAACACGGCCTTCCCCGCGTCCTGCGGATGCGCCGCATGCTCCACGAGCTCCCCCGAGCACACCACGTACACCTCCGCGGCCATCGCGTCCCCGTCCGCACCCTCGAGCACCCGTGGCACGATGAACTCCAGCTCCCACGTACACCGGTCCCACAGCGTGTCCACGCACGGCACCCAGCAGCGCGCGCTGCCTGGGCCAAGCGCGCGTGTGTACATGTGCGGCACGCGGTACGGCGCCTCTGCGGTCGGGCGCACCACCTGGATCGCCTCCTGCACGTCCTCGACCAGGTACTCGATGCGCACGACCACCGGCTCGTACCCCTCGTCCCCGTCCTGCGACACCGCGACGGGCCACGCCGCGCCGGGCAGCGCGATCTCCAGCTCACCCTCCTCCGCCGCGCTCGCACTCGCAAAGAGCGCGCGCTTCAGCTGCGGGTGTGCATGGATGTCGGTCATCGGCGGCACCGGCGGTACGTCCGTGTGCCGGAACGTGGCCTCGTGCCCGTTGCACAGCACACGCTGGATGTGGGCGCGGCGTGCGTTCACATGCACCTGGCGCAGCGCCTGCGTCGTCGGCGAGATCGTCAGCTCCGTGTACCCCGCGAGCGCGCCGCTCAAGTCGAGCTCGACGGCCACCCGCTGGTGCCCGAGCGTGAACCCGCGGTCCTGGAGCATCGCTCCTGCCTCCCGCTCGTCGTCCGCCACCCGGCGCCGCGCCCCCCCCTGGAGCATCCACGTGTGTCACGTGATCCACGCGCCCGCGCGGCGCCGCGCGATGCGGCGCTGCCCGTGCGCCATGGCTGCGGTGTCCGATGGCCGTGTCGGTGTGGGTGCGGCGGATGCGGGTGCGGCGGGTGCGGCGGATGCGGGCACGGGCGGTATGGGCGCAGGCGATGTGGGCACAGCCGATGCGGCGCTGGGTACGGGGAATGTGTTCCCCCCCCCGCCTGCACTGTACATGCACTTTACCGGGGATAATTTGCTGTGGCTGGATGTGCTGGAGAGGGAACTGGCACTGGAGACGGTTCCGGGGAGGGGGGTGGTTGACCCCTGGACGGCGCTTTCCCGTGAGGAGCGTATCGCAAAGCAGACGGCCGTGCTGCAAAAGGCCATTGACCGCGAGGGCACAGGGGTGCGTGTGTGTGGGGGGCGTGGGGGGGGGGGGACGGGGGTTGCTCTTTCCCTCCTCTTCCTCCCCTTTTCTCTTCTTTCTCCCCTCTTTTTCCCTTTTTTTCTCTTCTTACCTTTTCCCTTTCTTTCTGTCATTCCCCCCCTTTCCTTCCGTCGTCCCCTTGCCCCTTTTCCCCTCCATCTTCCCCCGCCTTCTTCTCTTACCCACAGCCAGACCATCCGCCGCTGCCGGACGTGGACCTGCTTGCGACGCTGCGCCCACCACGTGTGGACTGGATCGAAGAGGATGGCGGTTTCCAGCTCTTTGGGCAGCGCTGGCCAGTGCGTAGCGCCACGCATACGTATCCTCATGCGCCAGATCCCGGAGTCGACACCGTCGCTGGAGCAGCTCGGCATCACACGTCTGTGCCCAGAGTCCGGCACGGGTACGTGTCGTGGACAGAGCTGCACTCACACCGAGACCTACGCCCTGCACTGCAGACGCTCCTGCGCACGATCCTGCTCACGTACTATGAGCTCACGGGTGATCTGCAGCGCCCGATACAGGAGTACCCCGTCTGGGTGAAGCGGGCAGCTGCGCCCGGTGCGGAGAGTACGGACGATGGCGGGGATACGCAGGGGGACCGCGACGCGGCACCACAGGGTGTGGGGGAAGAGGACGACGGCCCGCGAGCGCGCGGTGGGTCCGCGGAGGAAGAGCTGCCCGCGCCGGGAAGCGGCCATTGGACGACATCATCTCGTATTAGGGACAGGCTCAAGCATCTTGAGACAGCGGTCATCAACTTTCAGTATCTGGTTAACCAGCTGAGGCCTTTGCAGGCAAGCGCGGCGCTGGAGACGTACATGGAGGAGCAGATTGCCCGCCGCGAGGGCGAGACGCGCGCCCTGCGCGACCGCTGCAAGGAGGTACGCGCGGAGTTGGCCCTGTTGGATATGTGACGGATGGGGGCGAACAAAGGGCGGGGCAGAAGGGGGCGCTCAGGGGGGAAAGAGAAGCGCCGGAAGGAAAAGTGGGGAAGAGGGACAGGGCAGAAGGGGGCGGTAGAAAGGGGAAGAGAAGCGCGCGGAGGAAAAGTAGGGAAAGAGGGACAGGGGGAGGAAGAGGCAAAGGGGTAAAAGACGGAAAAGACGGGAAAGAGGAAAGGGCGAAAGGAAGCACAAGAGGGGATGGGAAAAAGGACGGGCGGAGAATGAAAATAGGAAAGAGTTTCGGAGCACTACGCTGCACGATGGCGCACTTTTAACCTCGAAATATACTCTACAGCGACGCACCCTCGCGTCAATCACCTCTGCGCCCTTCCCACCCCCTCGTCCCGCTCGCATTGCGCCCTCCTCGCCCACCGCTCCTACCCCATCCCCCCGCCCCCTTTTAACCCCCGCCGCCCCTTTTACGCCCCCCCCCCCACCCCTTCTGCCCCCCCCACTTCCTCCCAAACTTCGCGCAGCACACGCCGCGTCGGATTCATGCGCGACGTCTTCAGCGGCCGCGTCTTGGACGGCGACACGCACGTCGCCTTCACCACGGCAGGAGTCGCAGCGGGCGCCGGCTGCGCAGGCACTGCGACAACCGTACCGTTTTTCTGCAGCAGGGCGACGAGCTGCTGCATCGGCGCAGCCACACGTTTGCTGGCGGCCGGGGCGTCCTCTCCGTCGGCACGCAGCGTCGACAGGCTGCCGACAAGGACCAGCTTCCGCTTCGCACGTGTCAGGAGCACGTTCACGCGCCGCATGTCCCGCAGGAGCTCGCCGAGAGCGCCCATCGCATTCGCGCGCACGAGGCTGACCACGACAAGGTCCCAGTCACGCCCCTGTGCCTGGTCCACCGTGAGCACCTCGCCAGCGCACGGCGCCTGCAGGAGCTCGCTGAGGACGCGCACCTGCTGCCGGTACGGCGTCAGGACGCCGATCTCGGGCGGAGACATGCCGCCCGCCGCAAAGCTGTGCACGAGACTGCCGACGAGCTGCGCCTCGGCCGGATTCGCGACGAGGCTGTCGGTGCGCACCTCCGCGGTGCCGAACGCGTCCGTGTCCACAAACACGACGTGGTTCTCCGGCGCGAGCACGGCCGCGCGCCATGTGCCCTGGGGGAGCGACGCGGGCGCACCGCGCAGCGCTGCGGGCACATCCACATGCAGCGCCGCAGTGTGCAGGGAGGGCGCGCCGCAGCGCAGACGGCCGCCGTACACGAGCGCGTTGCTTAGCGCCATGATCGCGGGTGCCATGCGGTACTGGTCGCGCAGGTCGACGACCGCAGCGGGATGCGCGTCACAGAGGCGCTGGAAGAGGCTCTCGGCGAACCCGTGTGCGGCAGCGCCCCGGTCGCGCACGACGGGCGCCAGCTGGTGGTGGTCGCCAATCAGCACGAAGCGGTCCGCATAGCGCAGCGGGCCGAGGCTCGTCGGCACGGTGATCTGGCTCGCCTCGTCGACTATGCACACGTCAAACGTGCTGCGCGCAAGCGCCGCGTCGCCCGCCGCCAGACATGTCGCGGCAACGATCGGCGCCTGCGCCACGAGCGCCTCGTATTCCTCCAGCGACGCGGTGCGTGGCAGGCGTGCGTCGAGCGAGTATCGGTGCACGCGCGGATGGATCCGGTGCAGCGGCCCCACGCGCAGCGCGTCGACGCCCAGATCGTCCACAAGCTTCGTAAGGATCGTGTCGACGGCGGAGTGCGTGTAGCTGCACAGGAGCACGCGCTGCCCCGCCGCCGCAAGCACCTTGACGAGCGTCGCGATCGTCGTCGATTTGCCCGTCCCGGGCATACCGAGGACCAGTGCGTAGTCCTCTGCACGCAGCGCGCTCGATACCGCGGCGAGCTGCTGCTCGTTGCACGACGCCGCGTGCGTGGCGACAAGCGTCTGCGTGTGCGCGTCGATGTGTGCGCGCCACTGCGGCGCCGCGAGGTGCACGACGCGCGCCCGCAGCGCGGCCGTGCGCGGCGCCGCGCCCACGTAGAAGAGGCACGCGATGTTGTACCGCGGCACCGCCATCATCGCCATGAGCTCGTTCGTGTCCACGCGGAACGTGAGTGAGGCGCGCTGCGCGTGCGCGAGACCGTGCCACTCGCACACCTGCCGCAGCGCCTCGTCGACGTCGTGCTCCGCACGCACCGCAATCGAGTCTGTGGCGGCGGACGCGACACGCCCGTGCGCGAGGAACGCGGCGGCCGGCGCCTCCGTCGCGACGGCGACCGCGTCGTCCGCGCTGAAGAACGCACTGAGCGGCATCGCACCCGGCGCCTCGCGGCGGAACACGCACAGCGTGCCGCGCGGCCCGTGCTCCGTGCGCACGAGCGCGAGACGCGGCGCGCAGCGCCCGCGCCGCTCGCGCGCGTGCGGCGGCAGCGTCCAGAACTCCTGCTGGACGTGTGCGAGGCCCTTTTCCTCGTGCGACAGGAGCGCGTCCCAGCGCTGGAAGAACGCCAGGTCCACCTCGGTCAGGTGCTCTGTATGCTCGCGGTACAGCGGTGCGATCGGCGAGCTGCAGTCGTCGACGCGCTCCACCGCCGCGCGATACAGCATGCACGCGTCGCGCGCATAGCAGCGCCCACACCGCCGCGCGTCGTCGATCGTCCTGGGGAGGAACGGGAGGGCGCGCGGCGGACCGGCCCGCTCCTTGTGCGGACCTGCCGGCTCGTCGTCACCCCCGCCGGGAAGCCGCGGCAGCCGCGTCCGGTACGTGGCGATTTCATTGCGCGCCATAAGCAGCCCGCGCGTCTCTTTTGTCACGCGCGGGACGCGCTGCACCTCGCCCGTCTGCGTGTACACGAGGAGCCCCGCGGAGATGTCAATCCCTGCTGTCAGCCGCGCCGCGAGAAGCACCCACCATACCGGTCCGTAAGCAGCAGCGTGTACAGGCTCGTCTGCGCGTGGTGCTCCGTCGCCCCGTACACCCGCCCACTCTTCACCTCTAGCGGGAGGATCTGCACAGACCGCGCGCGGTCCGGCCCGTCCCACACGTCCGCCTCGACGACGACATCGAGCCGCCCCTTGATCCCGTACATGGGGGACACAACATCTTCTTCCGCCCCTAGCACACGTGTGATGCGCACATAAACATCGTCCGCCGCGCGCGCATCGCTGACGGGCGCGCCATGCGCCTGCTCCCCGCGTCCTCCTCGTGCGCGCCGCTCTCGTCCGCCGTCTTCCCCGTCCCCCCCCTTGTCGCGGCCCGCCAGGAACCTCTCTGCAAACGCGACGAGATTCGGCACGGTGCTCAGCAGCGCGCCGCGCACCGCCGACGTGTCTGCGCCAACGAGCGCCATCGCGGCGCGCGCCTCGCACAGCTCGTGCGCCAGCGCACGCGCGAGAAACGCGCAGCTAAAGTTGCCGAGGCGGTCCCACGTCTCAGGCGCACGCAAAGTCTCTGCGCGATCTGCACAGACCGCGCCGTCCGGTTCCGCGCCGAGCATGCACGCCTGCAGCACGCCGTGCACGAGGTTCCCCAGGACAGACGCTTCCGTAGAGTCCGTCGCGGCCTTGATGCGCTCCTGCAGCATCGGCTTCCGCATGCACGACGCCGCGCTCGCGAGGCGCGACGCGGACACGATCACATCGGGATGCACGACGAGCATGTGCTCGTTCGTCGCAGAGCCCGCCGGTGCGAAGGACGTGAGCAGCATGGTCGGGAGCAGTGGCGGCCCGGCGCACGCAGTCTCTGTGTCCAGCATGTCCCACAGGTCCTCATCGAGCCCGTCCCACAAGTCCGCGTCCACGGCGTCTGCGGCGGCGGGTGGCGGCGCCGCAGATGGGGATGCAGCGCGCGCTGGCGCGGGGGGGGGCGGTTCTGCGGCAGTGCGCAGCGCGTGCAGCGCTGCAGGTGGTGCCCGCTCCATGCCCCACGCGCCGACCAGGTGCACGGTGTCGCCGACATCGACTTCCGTGGCAAGCCACTCGTCACGTAGCAGTGCGACGCAGGGCGACGCTGGTGGATCCCTCCCTCGCTGGAAGTACAGTGTCTGATGAAGGGGCTCCGCGGGGCCGCGGGATGCGGGGTCCGCACCCCCTGCGCCCGTATCCGTCCGCAGATCCGGCGCAGCGTTGACCACGAGCACTTTCTCGGTCCGCCCCCGCCCGTTGGCCGTCGAGTACGCGCGCTCCTCCACCGCCGCCACCGCGCCACGGAAGAAGCGTCGCTTTTCGTTCCCGCTTTCTACGCGGGCATGTACGGCCTGTGCACGTGAGTCCCTTCATCGCGGGCTTCACATACGGCAGGATCCGTGTTCTGCAGAGGAAGCACATGGCCGGGCGCGGGTGTGCGCCGCGCGTGGGAAGCTGTGGGGGCGTGCGGGGCGTGCGGGGCGTGCGGAGCCTGCGGCGCTTGCAGGGAATGCAGCAATGCACGCTCATCGGTGCGACCGCTCTCTTCCGATGGCAAACGCGCCGCACTGTATACCCCTTCATGCTCGACTGCGCGTCGTCGTTTTCCGCCACCAGCCATGGGGAAGGACGGACCCGCGCCCGCGCTACCGGACCGGTCGCCCCGCGCTGTACCTGCATCCAGGCTCTCTTGCAACACGGAGCTTGCCCCCAGTCCGAAGAGCAAGTCGGACAGGAACGCATCCTCCTCCTCGGCACTGCGCATGAACGCGCGGTGGCAAAAGTGACACGCACGTTGCGCGCGACTGCGCCGCGACGGGGTGGGGCTTTAGTCAGCAGAGACGCGTCGCGTCCAATACACGCACCGCACTCCACCGGAAAGAGGGGGCTGCGCACGCACTTCAGCGGGCCCTTGCAAACTACATAAATGGTATATGGGCGAACGCTAGAAGAGCATCGCTAGGACGCGTTTCCAGAGCGGCTGTGCTCTTGCTTCAGCGCGCTCCTGCTCGAGGACCTCGTCGGATACCGCGTCTCGCCGCTCAGACACCAGGTCAATGGTGTGGAACGGCACCATGCGTGTGCGCCGGAGCAGCTTGTGAAACAAAAATAATGCAAGCGCCACGGGCAGGGACACCATCTGTACGAAAAAGTCGTGCGCACGCTCCATGGGCGTCAGCTCGCCCTCGCCCACAGGGAACGCCGATACATAGATGGTCGCGCAAATGACGAATATGTTCACCACCAGGCCAAACCACGACCCGTACACGCCCAGCGGCGAAGCCCACGGCAGTTGTCGTAAAGTGTACCCCTGGTTCTTCCACGCACTGCGGAAGCGGATGTGCGATGCGCAGATGGAGCCCCAAATGAAGATCGACGAAAGTCCCGAGATCCCCGTGAGCCAGGCCTGCGGTCAGTCGCGAAGTCCGCCCCATTACGTACAAAGACCTCGGACTTGGACGTGGAGTACATTAAAAAGCCCAGGAGTCCAAAGAGAAACACCACCGCGTAGCCGGCCAACGGACGGCCCATCTTGTCCGTAAATGCAAAGATCTTCGGCATCTCCCCGCGCTCCGCCAGGCCGAGCAGTATGCGGCTCGACGCGAACACAGACGAGTTCGCCACGGACAACACCGAGACAAGGATCACGCCGTTGAAGATGTGCGGGAGAACGCGGACGCCGCCGTACTGGAGCGCGATCACGAATGGCGACGCGCGCGGATTCGAGCTCGAGCCCAGCAGCCCGGGCTCCGTGTAAGGCACAATAAGCGTGACCATGAGCAGGGAGGTAAGGTAGAACACGAGGACACGCCAGACAACCTGTTTGCACGCGTTCGGCAGGGCCACGCGCGGGTTCTTGGCCTCCGCGGCCGCGAGCCCGACGAGCTCGGAGCCGCCGTAGGCAAATGCAGCCGTGACGAACACCGTACAGAACCCTTTAAACGCATTGTTGAACGCGCCGGGGTTGCGCCAAGTCTCTACACCGAACACGTGGTGGGCCGGCGTGCCGCCGCGGTCGATGACGATGGCACAGATGATAAAACCGACGATGCTGACGATCTTGATGAAAGACGCAGCGAACTCGAACTCGCCAAAGCCGCGCACACCGAACATGTTGATCGTGAACACGATGGTAAGAAACACGACGACCCACACGCCCTGCGGTACCACCTCGTGCTTGTCCCAGAACCCAATGACAATGGTGCCGGCGGTGATCTCCACAGGGAGGATGACAAGCCACGTCATCAAGTAGCTCAGGCCGACGGAAAATCCGAGGGACGGGTCGATGAACCGCGCGGCAAGCGTGGAAAATGCGCTGGCGACGGGAAACAGCGCAACCATCTCACCCAGCGCGAAGATAACGGTGACGAGCATCAGTGACACAATGATAAAGTCAATCATGAGAGACGCGGGACCACCCGTTGCGAGAATGTTGCCGGAGCCGACAAACAGACCCGTTCCGATACTGCCCCCGAGCGCGAGGAACTTGAGATGGCGTCCCTGGAGCGAATGCTTCAGCCTGGGCTTGGCGCGGCCGCCGTCGGGGCTGTCGTCCTTGCTGTGCTGCAGCGCGACATCACCAGCCACGGCGTAATTTTCGCTGCTTGCATCGTACGGTGCTGGACTGGACTTGCCCCCGCACTGTTCCTCGAAGGAACCCATGTTCACCGTCGCCTGCACCCACGCTGGTACCCGCGAAGTACAATCAAGTCCCAACGAAAATGCGCGAAGCACCGACCAGGGCGCCGTACGAAATATTTTCGTATTTGTCAGGGGTGTGGGACTGCCGCTGGGGTGTCTGCACCACATGCAGGTGCTGTGTCTCGCTTCGGAGCCGCAGCCAAGGGGGTATTCGTGCTACTATGGGACATTAGAAGAGGAATGTGAGAAATTTATACCAGAGCGGCTTCGCGCGCTCCTCGGCGCGCTCCTGCTCCAGCGTCTCCTCCGACACGGGGTCGCGGCGCCCGGTGTGGATGTCGATGTCGCTCACACGCACGTAGCGGCTGCGTGAATATGCCTTGTGCACAAAAAAGAAGACAACCACGATCACAAGGGAAAGCATGCCTAGGAAGAAGCTGTCGGCGCGATCCCCCGACGTCATGTCCCCTTCGCCAATGGGGAACGCAGACACGTAGAACGACGCAATGATCACGAGCGCAGTCAGCACGAATCCGACATACGACCCGGCCTTTCCCAACGGGGACGCCCAGGGGAGCGCGCGGAGCGAATTGCCGTGCATCAACCATGCGCTGCGGAACCGGGTGTGCGCCAGACAAATAGACAACCACGAGAAGACCGACGAGAGTCCGGATATACTGAGGAGCCATGACTGCCGTCAGCGGTGTGAGATGTGACGACATACGAAGACCGTCGACTGCGACGACGAGTAGATGAGGAAGCCCAGCAGGCCGAACGCCAGCGATACAAGCAGAGACGGCAGCGGGCGGCCCGTGCGGTCAATGTATCCGAAAATTTTCGGCGCGTGTCCCTGCTCGGCGAGCGCCAGAAGCGTCCTGCTGCTCCCGTACACGGACGCATTACCGACGGAGAGCGCGGAGATAAGAATCACCGCATTAAAAATGCTCGGGAGCGCGTTGATTCCTCCGATCTTGAGGGCAATCACAAACGGCGACGCGCGCGGGTCGTTCGAGCTGCCGGACAGGGCAGGAGTGTTGGACGGGACAATGAGCGAGATGAGGAAGAGGGACAGAATGTAGAACAGAAGCACGCGGAAAATAACTTGCTTGCACGCGCGCGGCATCTGGCGACGCGGGTCAGATGTCTCGGCGGCTGCGAGTCCAATGAGCTCCGTGCCCGAAAAGGCGAATGCGGCCGTGGTGAACACGGAGCAGAACCCTTTGAATCCATTGTTGATCGGCCCCGGGTCGTGCCATGTGTGTGCGCCGAAGTAGTGCCGCGCTGGTGTCCCGCCGACGTCGATGACGATCGCGGCGATGATGAATCCAATGCAGCCCAGCACCTTGATGAGCGAAGCCGCGAACTCAAACTCGCCGTAGCCACGGACGCCGAAGAGATTGATGGCAATCATGATGACCAGAAAGATCGCTATCCAGACGCCCTCCGGTACCGCGAGGCTCCCTGGGATAAGCATACCCTGTTCATCTGTGACACCCTTGTCCCAGTACTGGATGATGATCGTCGCCGCGGTCGCCTCCAGCGGGAGCGCAACGATCCACTGCAGCCAGTAGTTCCACCCCATCGCGAAGCCCCAAGAGGGATCAATGAACCGCGTGGCATACGTGGAGAAAGCGCCAGTCACCGGAAGCACTGACGCGAGCTCGCCCAGTGCAAAGACCACCGCAATGAGCATCACGGCGACGATCAAAAAATCAACGATAAGGAACGCGGGCCCACCCGTCCGCAGGGTTTCGCCAGACCCAATAAAAAGACCCGTCCCAATGCTGCCGCCCAGTGCAATGAACTGGATGTGCCGGCCCCCCAATGACCGCTTAAGCGCAGTCTTTTCCGGCATGAACGCGATGCCATCGTCTTCTGTCTTCACAGCCACCGCCGCGTTGGAGTATTCGTCGTTGCCCAGCGACGGCCCTTTCTCCTTCACTTCGCCTGGCGCCGTCGTACACGCGTCGCCGGCCGCGTACCATGGATCGGACCCATACTCCGCTACCGCAGGCTTGAAACTGTCCACCCACCTGCGGAGGAAGCCCATAGTGAAGATACGTTCGATCGGAACCAATGGCGCGCACGCCCTTTTCCACGTCCCTTTTGTTTCTCGGAAAACTGTCCAGGTTCAACCAGCGTTAGTCAGCCCGGAACGCAATCTTGTATCGGCTGTGCCTGTTATCTCGCGTCAGCAGTCAAAGAGTGCGACAGTACCCGATGTTATCTATCTGCATCAACAGTGCATACTGTATGTCTACCTGCATTACACTACCACGCTGAGCGCCTTGCGCCAAAGAGGCCGCGCCCTCGCCTCCGCGCGCTCTTTGTCCAGCACCTCTTCTGGCACCGGCTCCCGCCGGTCAGAGTGCAAGTCGATGTCCGCGAGCGGCGTAACTCGGCTCCTGGTGTACAGTTTGTGGCCAAAGTAGAAGAAAATTGTAATGACCAGGGACAGCATGCCGATAAAGAACTCTTGCGCGCGGTCACGCGATGTCATATCCCCTTCGCCAATCGGGAACGCAGACACATAGAACGATGCGACGACGACCAGCGCTGTCAGTACAAAACCTACCCATGAGCCGATCACGCCCAGGGGGGACCGCCATGGCAGTTGCCGCAGCGTGTTGCCTTGATGGAGCCATGCGCGCCGAAACCGGATATGCGACATACACACCGACATCCACGCAAATATGGTGGACAGACCGGAGATCGACAACAGCCAGTCCTGGCGCGCGTTAGCGGACGGGCAAGGCGACATACAAAAATATTCGACTGCGACGAAGAGTAGATGAGGAAGCCGAGCAATCCAAAAAGCAACGACACGGTGACTGCGACGAGCGGACGCCCCTCGCGGTCAACGTAGCGTAAGAGCTTCGGCGCCATGCCCTGTTCTGCAAGGCAGAGCAGCGTGCGGCTCGCGCCGTATACCGATGCGTTCCCGACAGAGAGGCAGGAAAAAAGAATGACTGCGTTGAAGATGCTCGGAAGAGCGCGGATGCCGCCGAGTTCAATGGCGATGACGAATGGCGACGCGCGTGGGTCGCTGGAACCGCCGCCCAGGGCCGGCATGTCGTACGGAACAATGAGTGTTATCATGAACAGGGACAACACGTAGAAAATAAGAATGCGGAGCACCACTTGTTTGCATGCCTTGGGGAGCTCGACTCGTGGGTCCTCTGTTTCCGCGGCGGCGATGCCGATGAGTTCTGTGCCGGAGAACGCGAAGGCAGCGGTTGTAAATACGTTTGAAAATCCCTTGAACCCGTTGGTAATTGGCCCCGGGTCGTGCCATGTGTGTGCGCCAAAGTAGTGCCGCGCTGGTGTCCCGCCGACATCGATGACGATCGCGCAGATGATAAACCCGATGCAGCCCAGCACCTTGACAAGGGACGTGATGAACTCCACCTCCCCGTATGCGCGCACACCGAACAAATTAACGATAGTCACAAACACGAGGAAAAGTGCGATCCACACGCCCTGAGGTACGACCTGGTCCTTGTCCCAGTACTGAATCACAATGGTCGCAGCAGTCGCCTCGAGCGGCAGCGTGACGAGCCAGTTCAGCCAGTAGTTGTAGCCCATCGCAAACCCCCACGATGGGTCCAGGAACCGCGCCGCATAGTTGGAGAAAGCGCCAGAGACGGGCAGCACTGCTGCGAGCTCACCGAGAGCAAATACGACGTTGATCAGAGCCACCGCAATAATCAGGAAGTCGATCATGAGGAAGGCGGGGCCACCCGTCTGCAGTGTGTTTCCGGATCCAATGAATAGCCCCGTACCAATGCTCCCGCCTAGCGCAATAAACTGGATGTGGCGCCCCTGCAGCCGCCGCTTCAGCGGCTCGTTGGCATTGCGAACCCCCCCCGCGTGATTAGTCGGCGCAGATCCGTCGCTCGACAGCTCCTGGTCTATGACGACGGCATCCTTCTCCGGCTCCGCGCCATATGCCCACGCGGCCTTGTCGCCCCCGCAGCATGGTGCAGCGGGTTTGAATCCGACGGCCCATGCGGAGAATTTGCCCATCCACACGGATCCTATCACGTAGCTCAAGAGTACCGGATCTTCGGGGTAAAAAAAGTGCGCTGCGTACTGCTGACTAATGCGGGCGCTCGGCGCACGAGGTATATGGACGCCAACGTCGGGCTAGTCAGAAGAACGTTGCCAGCGCTCGGCGCCACGCTGGACGCGCGCGCGCGTCCGCACGCTCCTGTGCACGCATCTCGCTTGAGACAGCGGCACGGCGGCCGGTGACAAGATCGACTTCGCGGAGGCGGACGATGCGCGTGCGCCGTATAATCTTGAACAAGAAGAAGAACAGAAGAACGATGGGGAGCGAGACCATGCCGACGAAGAATTCGTAAGCGCGCTTCATCCCGGTCATCGACTCTTCCCCAATTGGGAACGCAGACACGTAGAACTTTGCGCAGACAACAAGGATGTTGAATATCATGCCAACCCATGAGCCAAACACACCAAACGGCGACGTCCACGGGAGCTCGTCGAGTGTGTGTCCCTGCAGCCTCCACGCCTTTCGGAAGCGGATGTGCGCGGCACACACAGACCCCCAGGTGAACACCACAGAGAGGCCTGAGATGCCGATGAGCCAGTTAAACACCTCGCCTTTCGAGCCGGAGAGCACAAGGAAACCCAGTAGCCCGAAAAGAATGGACACGACGACGGCCCACAGCGGGCGCCCGCTGCGGTCGATGTACCGCAGAAAATGCGGTGCTTTTCCCTGCTCCGCCAGCGCATGTAGTGTCCGGCTCGCCGCATACGCGGAGGAGTTCGAAACCGAAAGCGCCGAAAGCATAATAACGGCGTTCACAAGGTGCGGAAGGACCTTGATGCCGCCGATCTGAATGGCCAGCACAAACGGTGAGGTGTTTGGATCGTAGCTGCTTGTCCCGTGAAGACGCGGCTCCGAGTACGGGACGATGAGCGTAATCAGGAAGAGGGAGAGGAAATAGAACACGACAACGCGCCAAATAACGAGCTTGCACGCGCGCGGAATCTGCTTATGCGGATGCTGCGCTTCGGCCGCGGCCAGCCCGACCAGTTCCGTGCCTGTAAACGCAAACGCTGCAGTGGTGAACACGCTGCAGAACCCCTTGAATGCGTTGTTGAATGCACCCGGGTCGTGCCACGTCGTGGCGCCGAGGTACCTCCCCGCCGGGGTCCCCCCGCAGTCGATCACAATGCCGCAGATGACGAACCCGACCAACGTGACCATCTTCATGCATGTCGCGGAAAATTCCACCTCCGCGTAACCACGTACGCCAAATAAGTTGATCACAACGATGAGCACGAAAAAAATCGCGATCAGCGCGCCACGCGGCATTTTTTCGTCGGGGTCCCAAAACTGGACGACGATCGACGCGGCGGTGAACTCCAGCGGGAGCGTCACAATCCACTGCATCCAGTAGTTGTATCCAATGGCAAATCCCCATGCGGGGTCAAGAAAGCGTGATGTATACTCGGCAAACGCTCCAGGCACAGGAAACACGGTGGCCAGCTCACCCAGGGCGAAAAGCACGGTGAGAATCATGACACCAATCAGGGTATAATCGATTAGCAGGCTTCCGGGGCCGGAAGATGCGAGCGAGCTGCCAGAGCCGATAAACAGACCTGTGCCAATGCCACCGCCAAGCGCGATGAATAAGATGTGGCGGCTTTCCAGGTTGCGTTTCAGACCATGGCCCTTGTCTATTGGTGACGAATGTTCTTGCGAGAGAAGCGAGTCGTGCTTTTCCACATCGCTGGTGTCAAGAAATCGCTTTTCGAGTCCCCCCTGTCCCAGTTCGTCCTCCGCTGGGGGCTCGGGGGACTCGATGGCTGGCTTGAAGCCATCGATCCATCTCTGCATGATCCCCATAGAGGAACTCGACAGGGTCGTGCTCGAATCACACGGGTGGCCCTGGAAGTGGGTACCAAGGCGCCAGAGTCCCACACTGCACGGACAACGTAGCGAAAGTAAAACAGACAATCCAGAATGATTGCCACAGCGGCGGCCATTTCTTGGGCCGCATGCGCATCCCGATCGCGTATCGAAATATGTTTCAAGGTGCGGCCACACGTGACATCACGACGCATAGTCCCCAGGAACGCGCCTATCTATTCGCGCGAGTGGACGCATCCGCCTCGCATCTGGCGTTTCCCATACCCCAGACTCTGCCGGCCCACTGCATGAAGAGCGCGAAACTGCGCCGCAAGGCGCGGTTTACTTCGTACATAGAACAGCGCGTATCTGCATCGCCGGCAAAACTGGCGCGGGGCTGCCCGCGGCTATTCACGCGCGCGCTTCTCGCCACTGGAACAGTCAGCGCGGCGGCCGCTTAGTACGTACGCAGCGTCGTCATTCCCTGCTCTCTTCGTGCCACGCTTCGCCTCGTCCAGGAACTGGTTGATGGCGAACGGATCGCTCGCATCCTTTTCAAACTGGACAGGCCCAGCGCGCTCCTGTGCTGTCAGTCGCTGTCGCGCAGGCGCACACACCTCCTGGAGCTGCGACCCCTCGAATCCCTTGGTTTGGCCAAGGCCGAAACGGTCATTCTCCAGCGCTTCGCTGATGCCCGTTTCTGTTCCGCCGCCATAGATGTCGTCCGCACCACCTGTGCCCGGCCGGCGATAGATCGCGGCTGCCGCGGACGAGCCCTGGAAAAGCGGCTTATCATACACACTGTACGACGAGTCGTCGCCAAACGAGGTCGAATACGACTCGCGGTTGAACAGACGCGCGTCGGTCATGGATTCCTTGCTCAGAGACGGCTTCGCGAGGCCCAGCGCCACCTTCTCGGAGATATCGCGGTTCTGCTCCCTGCCCCTGTCAGCACAGCACACGAGCTGGTGTAGTCCACGCACCTGGCAAACACACGCGCGCGCTGCTCCTTGCCCATGTTGCTCATGCGCAGATCGCGTTCACGCTCGCGACAACGCTCCTCACGCAGGCGATTGCGCTCAGCGACTTCCGTATCGTCTTCGTCTTCGCTCTCGCTGCTGCCGTAGCCCGCCAAGTTCGATGGCATCTCGCCACCGACCGAGGCGGACAAGCGCCCTTCGTTGGAAGATGTGATGCCCGCGCGCTCGTCCCGCGCACGCTGAGCCAGCATACGCAGATTCTCCTCACGGTCGGACTTCTCCTTTGCCGCGAGACGCTGCTGCATCTGGTTGCGCTGCCGCACCTCTTCGCGTGCGTGGCGATCCGCAAGATGGAGAGCCTCCGAAAACTGCGCAAAGTTGTCGTTAATGTACACGTCTTGCAAACCGCGCCCATCCGCGGCAAGGCGCTTGTCAAGCGGGATCGTGTACCCCTTGTTATTCTTCCAGCTCGAGATACACGGAGGCACCATCCACTCCTTCTGCTCCTGTGCTGTGACTTTCCGCGGCGGGCTGCGCAGAACCGGGGGGGGAGGGCTCGTCGGCGCGTTCGGCACCTTCTTGAACCTGTGTTTCGGAGGCTCCAGTGGGTCCTCAACAACATTGGTCATCTTGATGATGCGCTGTTGCTTCCCATCTAGGCCCTGGGATGCCGGCGTATACCGCATATATGTGGACTCGCCGCTTGAATTCGGCACGTTCTTCGGCTGCGCAGCCTTGATCTTTCCATGCACAATCTGCTCCAGCGCTTGCTTCGTGCGATCGGCGGTACTCATAGCCTCTTCTTCGGAGGGACGCTCCAGTGTCCGATTGCGGTCCTTCGGGTCATCCCGCTCCGCGAGCGGCACCAGGTCCTTGTACTGTGACTGGACGTGCTGCCCCGCACGCCGGCCACGCTGTACGATCGCGTCATAGCGTGCCTTCCCCTCGCCATCTACTTGAAGCGTCAGTGCCTGTCCCTGTCCCTGCTTTCTGTCAATGCAAAGCGCCGTGCCATAACGTACCAGCATGACGACGGCAATTCGTCGGGGCCGCCGCGATTTGCCACCAGGACAAGATATGTCACGTGATCCCATGGCGCTGCGCCGCGGTAGCGCGTCGCGGCGTCGGTACGGCACCACGTTGGCGCCTCATGCGACGGCAGTCCCTGTGAGATGTCGGATCCGCAGAGGCATGGACAAGCTGTATCCGCGGGGAACGGCGCGGTGTGTCCGGCACGTGAGGCCGTCGTTCCGACGTTCCGCCACCTGTTCAGCACTTCGTTCGATACCAAGTTCGTGTGGTGCGGAGAGGACAGAGCTTACACCCAATGCAGCAATCCATTGCGCATAATTGCCCATTGCGACGTGGACGCGGCATATGCCCAGTGTGCGTTTTGTGCCTCGGGGCGTGGGGCTGACGACGTAGTCGAGGCTGCGAGGCTTGGGCTCGACTGCTCCACGGTGCCGATCGGCGTGCTGCAGTGGCGGAGTCTCGTGTGTTCAGCGGCTGTGCACGACTCACGGTGTGCAGATTGCTGTAAACTATGTTGCGCGTGCCAAGGGTGTGAATCGATTCAACTGTACGTTAGACGAGGCCATGGAGAGATGCCCGGGTTTGCGCCTCATCCATGTCGCATCATATGGGGTACGAGTGCGTGCGACAGCAAAGCTTACGGTGTAGCCCGGAGACGTAGAGCCAAAATACTACCCGTTGCCGAGCTCGAAAACGCACAAGATCTCTCTGGACCTGTATCGGCGTGAGTCGAAGAAGATTATGGACATATTCCGCCGCCGTTTAGCGAACAAGGAGCAGGCCGTTGGCGAGTTTCTGGGATACGACATGAAGCCAATTATCCCCGACGGCTGGGTGCCGCGGCAGCTTGCGCTGGACGAGGAGCGCGTCGACGAAGGCATCTTGCTGGAGAAGGCGTCCATTGATGAGTCGTTCTTTGATCTGTCCCTCTATGTTCGAAAGCAGCTGCTGCACCAATATCCGTTCCTCGATTTCCGCGAAGCACTCGCTCGCATGTCGCCGGATGCGCGGGAAAAAGCGCTGGATGCAGAGCTTCCGCGGCCGCCGCTTGCCGTCCGGGACGAGCTCCCTCACGCAGCCTGGGTGCATCTTGGCGCGTGGCTTCCGTCTGATGACGATCCAGAGCGTGTGGATGAGGCCGAGATATCATGGGTTGATGTGGCGCATGCGATTGCGGCGGAGCGCATGATTGCTGTGCGGAAGCATGTCCTGGAACGCCTCGGGTACACGACGTCCGCGGGCGTGGCTGGCAACAAGACTCTTGCGAAGGTGCGTATGACAGCAGCACGTAACTCACTCTGAAGCTATGTTCCTCTCATCGGAAGCCGTGCAGCCAGACGGTGCTTTTACCTCGCCATGCACTGTCGTTCCTGGCGCCAATGCATTTCCAGAAAATCCGCTTTTTGGGAGGAAAACTCGGCGCAGAAGTCGCACAGTCGTGGAATCACTCAACCGTCACAGAGCTTTGGGACGTTTCGCGGGAGGAAATGCGCGTGCGCTTAGGGGCCGGCGGTCTCTGGCTGTACGACCTGATCCGCGGTATAGACCGCTCGGAAGTGTCTAAGCGCATACAGAGCCGCTCTATGATGTCCGCCAAGAACTTTGGAGTTGAGCCAATCCAAGACACGCAGAAGGCGCGCAAATGGCTCGCCGTGATGGCGGCAGAGCTAGCCGAGCGGCTCCAACATGAACGGCAAGAGTTCCCTCTTTTATTTCCGCGCACGCTCGTCCTGCGCTACGTTATACCCGGTCAGCCGCAGCGCAGCCATCAAATGCCGATGGGGCACTATACTGACGAAGACATCTACAAAGAGATCCTACATCGAGCGGAGAAACTATGGGATGAGAGCCTCGGTCGGCTCATGTCCAGCGGAGGCGTCAACGGCGGCGTCACAACGAGGTTCTTATCGCTTGCGTTTGCGGGTTTGGAGCGCGCCACGCGTGATCAATCGCAGCTGCACGCGTTCTTTCACGCCAAAGGCAAAAGGAAGCGCAGCGACTGTGCGGGTGGGGAAAGTTTGCTGGAACCCCGCGGTTGTGCGGCCGGAGAAGATTTGCTGGATCCTCGCGATTGTGCGGACGAGGAAGGTTCGCTAAAGCCCTGCGATTGTGCGGGCGGGCAAGGTTCGCCGGAACGCCACGCGCCGGTAGAACGGCACCCAACGCCAAGGCAGTCAGAGTATTCCTACACTCCATCAACGTTCACGGGCCCGGAACCAAGGGTCAAATCTCCCCCATACAAGGTTGTATATGATCCAGCAACGCACTCCGACACCGCCGTTTGGGAATGCGCCCGGTGCACGCAATCCTTCTCGGTGCCAGTCTTTGACGACCCTAGTGCATCTCGCCGAGGAGAGCGGGCATTTGAGGACATCCTCGAAACCGTCCGGACAGAGCATACCCATTGGCACATGGCTGTGGACTTGGCAGCGGCGAGTTAGCCCATGACACTGTAGCACTCCTAGTTGCTGTGCGTCCCATTCGCTGGCGCCACGCCACGCTGCGCACGGACGTGCGAGTGATTAGTCAGCTGTGCGCGCTTTGTGCCCCAATGGTGGTCATGATGCCACGCAGGCCCCAGTTCCCGACTTCCATGTTCAGTTTGTATCTTGGCCGCACCGTGCGTATCCCGCAGCGTACTCCTGCATCTCTGGCGGGCAGTGTACGGCATGCGAGTCAACAGAGAGCGGGTGTGGCGGCTGTGCGTCCGGGGCCGTCCACGGACAAGTCGACAGGGCGAAAGGTCTTGGCAGTGGCGACGCTAGGAACCGCAGCGGTACTGATGCTTGCGCTGCGTGGCGTGCACGATGGGGGGATTGTGCAATGCGACGCTTCGGCGCAGATGAATCCCATGACAAAGTTGACGAACAAGCCCGACGTAGAGAAGCTGGACGAGGCAATTATCAACGACAAGTCGGCACCCATGCGGAAACGCATGGAGACTTATGTGAAACTGTTGCAGCTGCGACTCGTGGAGGCAGTGGAGGCAGAAGAGGCTGCATGCGATGGATCGCGCGTGCCGCCGGAATTCTTAGTGGAGTCGTGGGCACGGAAAGAGGGGGGGGAAGGCATCTCCTGTGTCCTGCAGGATGGCGCGGCCTTTGAGAAGGCGGGCATCAATGTGAGTGTGGTATATGGCCAGCTTCCCCCGGCGGCGATTCGACAGATGTCGGCGGACCACGGCGGACTCACAGAACGCGTCGGATACAAGACCGAGGGCGCTGATGCAGAAGTTGTGAGCCTCCCGTTCTTTGCGACGGGCATCAGCGTCGTGATGCATGCGCGAAACCCATTTGTGCCCACCGTGCACATGAACTACCGGTACTTTGAGCTCAACCATCCGGAGAAGCTTAAGGACGGCTCGTCCAACCCGCGGTACTCCACAGAGCCTGTCGCGTGGTGGTTCGGCGGCGGCACAGACCTGACGCCGGTATATCTCTTCCCTGAGGACGCGCGTCACTTCCACCGCATGCTGAAGGAGGCAGCCGATGCGCATGATCCTGCGTTCTATCCTGCGTGGAAGAAGTGGTGTGATAAGTACTTTTGGATCCCGCATCGCAAGGAGGCGCGCGGCATTGGTGGCATCTTCTTCGATGACCTGACGATCCCGAGGTGGGCGTCGACGCCGCGCTCGTTCCTGCCGCTGTTCGATGGTACACCGAGCGAAAGTGTGCAGCTGGTCTCGTCCAGTCCGCATGAGCGGGAGAGCCTCTTCCAGACGGTACAGGCGCTTGGCAACGCATTCGTTCCAGCGTATATGCCCATTGTGCAGGCGCGGAAAAAGACACCGTTCGATGCGCACAACGTGGATTGGAAGCATCTCCGCCGCGGCCGCTACGTGGAATTCAATCTGATCTATGATCGCGGCACGAAATTTGGACTGATGACACCCGGCGCCCGTATCGAGAGTATTCTGATGAGCCTCCCATTAGAGGCGCGCTGGGAGTATATGGATAGCTCTGCGGGCACAGGACGCGAGCAATCGTCCGTGGCTACGCGCTCGCGCGATGAAAAGATGCGCAAGCATGCGGAGGAGATGGCTGCGCGGGACACGCTGCAGACGATCTTGGAGCATCCCATCGACTGGGCATAGATTACAGTTCGTAGGCGAAATTCGGCCGTTTTTTAAGGAACGTCTCCGCATTCGCGCCGCCAGTGAGACACGGAGAAATGCACCAAAGTATCAGCCCCCCCCCATATTACCTAGCACAATACGCATACCAGCTTGCGGCGCAGCGGCAACAGGCGGCGCAGGACTACAGGGATGCCCTCTTTGTCGCCACGGAACCCCCAGGCCGCATGCACTGCGGACGACGGCTATGCATTCGGCAGGCCGCCCGTCGCCCGCTGCGGCAGCGGGGGGGCTTGCGCTGCAGCGGGCGTCACGTCGTCGTGCGAGGCAGCGGCATTGTCCGCGCGGTGGAAGAAATCAAAGACACCGTGGTGCGGTTGCGTCTGTCCGAGTGCAGCTGCGCCGCGCTCGCGCATGTCTGGGGCAAGTCAGGATTGCGCAACGCACACGCACACTTCTCCAGGAGGTTCGCGTTGCGCCAGTTCGTCCGCCAGACCGCAAGGGCAAGGTCACCAATGACGGGAACCACATTCAGACCAATCGAGACGCTGTTGTTTGCATACATCTTGGCCACCAGAGACTGCGGGAGACTGGCTCGGTGAGACACTCCGACGCAGTACGCACTTGTCAATTTCCTGCGCCTTCTTCGTCACCAGGTGGTAGCTCAGTAGGCCGTCGACAATGGTCCCCGCAAAGGGGATGATGCCTATGAAAAAGGTCCAGCCAACGCGGAAACCACAGAGATTGACACCCTGGTCCAGATAATGGGCGCGCCTCAGCACCTTGCGCAGGATCTTAGCCTCCTTTTTCGTGAGTCCCGGTGGGAGCTGGCGCTTGCGTGTCAGCAGGATTCTCGCGCACGCACACCCTGCGTCGTTTTCGCTTGCCCTTATCATCATAGTACTCGTAGTACGGATCCTACACCCGTGAGCACGCGGGCGACTGCAGGTACGTACGTCGGGCTCGTACGACTCCGCAACTCCCTGCATCCGCCTTCCCATGAACTTGGACGCGAGACCCGTGACAGCCTGCATCGTAGTAGATGGTTAAGAGCACCCCGGGAATTAGTAGTAATCAACATTGTCTCCCACGGGCGGAATGCATCTTAATCGCCGATGTCCCAGGAACGCGATCTGGCAGCGCCGATGTCCGAGAAACGAACGAATTTCGCCACACTACCGGATATGGCTACAGCTAGCAGGCAGCCCGGATCTTCTTGAGCAGTTCCTCGATCCCGTCGACCGCCGGCTTTGCGTGGCTCTTCCCGTTCAGCCGCACGGCCTTGTGCAGCTTCGGAAGCGATCTGTGCAGTGTATCCTCGAGTCTGGCTGTCAGTGGTGGCCCGCAGCGACCGTACTTCTGCATCTCCTCCGAGTCGCAGCGACGGCTTTTACGCGCATGTATGGCCATATTGCGGGGAGCCCTGCTGCTGTGCGCCATGGCTGCGCCTGTCAGATGTATCTGCCGCGGCACCCACCGATGGCCGCCATGGTGGCAACGATAGCAAGGAGCATGAACGTGAGCCTCATAATGAGTGGCAGTTCGGGCACTTGTCCAGGAAAGGGTGCGGCTGGGCACGCTTTTTATGCGCTCGACTCGCCGCGCGTTGCGCGGCACGCAAAAAACGAGGTGCCATGGCTCCGTTCGCACGGGTCCGCTGCGGGCCAAAGCCATCAGTCAGTGTCTCGTTTGGGCCGGCTGCCGGTGCGGCGCAGACGCTGGGGTGCCGCCGCAGCCGGGCCATTGCGCGGTACGGTCTACCACACGCATGGGGGCCACAGCGCAAATTTCGACGCACGGGCCTCTGTGGAACAGCTCCGCTTGAAACCAAGTCCCCAAGAAATGTGACCCTGCCAGACATGCCTATTGTATGACCCCCCCCCCCCCCCCCCTAAGGCATGCCTACTGTGTTGCCACCACCGAAAGACAAGCGGTTTTTTTTTTTTTTTTTTTTTTTGTTGCCTCCCGAGAAACATGCCCCTCGTGCTGCTCCTCCGTATATTCCCCCCCCCATGTTTCCCTACCTATGTCGTCCCTGCGAGATTGCTACCCTTTGCATTATCCCCCCATACGTTGCCCCCCCCCCCCCCCCCCCCTCATGCTTCCCGCGCCCTTCTTTCCCCTGCTCCCACATCCTCCCCCACATAAGAGGGACCCTTTTTCCCATAGCCACTATTTCGCTCCGGGGAACACAACGAATGGAATACCACCGACTACCTATCGCCTAGCAGAACAAATGGAGCGCCTTCAAAACCGTCACAGCGACCTGGACGATCGGCCCGATTTCCGGCATGCCCGCAGCCATGAGAATCGGCTGCAGCATCGGGAGCACCTGCGTAACCGCGCTTTCGATCCTGCGGGTGAGTTCAGCCGGCACACGACATACTCCTGCAACAACCCCCCGAGGCCGTCGCACTGTTCATCGCGCCTCATCACGGCAAGGACATCCGCGTCCGCAGCCAGCGCTGCACGTCAGACCCGGGCTTCCGCGCGGCACGCACCAGTCGTCGCAAAGAAGAGGCCCACGTAGAGCGCGATCGCAAGGCACAGGGTGTTTTTCATACTGCTGGGAGGATGCAATGTGGGGGCGCGGAGCACACCGCTTTTATGGCGTTGCCACGCCGCGCACGCCCCTGCAGCCGCGGGCCCGGCGCGGGATCCGATCGCGCTCTGTTCGCCGCTGGGGCCTGGAGCAAGCGCGCGGTACTCCACGTCGGTCCCCCCGCACGGGCCTTCGACGCAAACTCAGTGCTGCACGACCTCCTGCGCACCCCCGGTCGCCGCATACTGCTGCTCGGCCTCTAGGATGCACTGGACCCAGTATGCCTGGTCTCCCGCGGGGTCCTCGTATAGGTGCTGGCGTGTAGGCTGCGGTAAGCACGGCGCGACACGCCCACGCACCGTCTGCACGACGAAGCCGCGGGGCGGGCGCGCCTCGACATCCACGAGCCAGTTTCCGTACTGGGGCGCCGCGGTCGTGGAGTCTGCTGGGTCTGAATCCGGCGCACTGTCCGCGGGGGCGTCGCCGGGCGCGGAGCGCGTCGACGGGCGCTTGACAAGGCCACGGGGAAACTTGGGCATCGAGAGCGAGGAGAAGGATGCCTGGCTCCGAAGCGAGGGGGTATGGCCGCGGCGCGACGTCGTGCTGCGCCGGGAGTCGGAACGCTTCACATGAGCGCCGTGCGGCGGCGGGGTGCCTGCGGGCGCGTGGGCGTCGTCGGGCGGGGTCCGCAGGATGACCTCGCTGAGCACCTTGAGCATCTTGGAATTCTCACGCACGCACAGCAGGCGTGGAAAGCTCGTAAGGAGGAGCTGGCACCGCTTCGAGAACATGGCGCCCGCGCCGGTCTTCCGGAGGATGATGGGGCTGGAGTACACGATGAACTCGGCGGGCAGCAGCAGGCCCTGGAAGGTGTCCGCCACGGAGGCGGTCGGCGGCGCGTGCGCACTCACGTGGTGGTGCTGTGCCGCACTCGGGCGGCGGCGGAGAACGCGCCGTGACGACGTCCACGGCTGGGCGCCGCCGGAGCGGTCCGAGGTCGACGAGCGGTCCGACTCGCAGTCGGCGTGCGCGCTGCTCGTCGACCGGTCGTCTGTAGGCACGGACGGGTCGCGGTCGCGGGCGCCGTCGTCCGTATGCACCGACGAGTGCAGCGCATCAAAGGACATCTCCAGATCGTTCATCCCCTGCGACAGCGAGCGGTCGTGGGAGCGCCGGCGGCGCACGGCACCTGGCTGCATGGGCGGCGGCGTGTCCGTCCAGAGCGTGGCAAAGTCCGTGCCAGCGAAGAACGCGCTCGTTTTGACCGCGCGCGCATCGAAGCGCTGCGCGGGATCGGCGACGAGGAGATGCTCGACGAGGTCCACGGCGTCGGCGGGGAAAGCCGGCGGGAACGCGAGCTTCCGGTGGATGATGTGCTGGAAGGTCTGGTACTCGTTCGCGCCTTTGAACGGCGTCACGCCCGCGATCAGCTGGAACACGACGCAGCCGAACGCCCACCAGTCCGCGGGCATGCCGACGATCTTGTCGCTGAGCAGCTCGGGACTCGCGTACTCGGCGGTGCCGACGAAGCTGCCGGCGGTGCCGAGGCGGGCGACGTCCTCCTCGGCGATGCGCTCCGAGGAGCTGCGCCGCGTCGGCCGCCCGACGATCTTCGCGGAGCCAAAGTCTGTGACGACGACCCGCATGCCCTCGTCGAGGAGCACATTCTCCGGCTTGATGTCGCGGTGCACGACGCCCGCGCGGTGGATCGTGTCGATCGCGTCCGCGAGCTGCGCCGCGTAGAACCGCCCGGAGACGAGGTCCAGCGACCCGAGGCGCTGCACGTAGCTGAGCAGCTCGCCGTGCGGCGCGAGCTGCAGCACAAAGTACAGGCTCTCCCGGTCCTGGAATGTGTGGTACAGCGTGACGATGCCGCGGCTGTGCAGCAGCAGGCTCAGCGCCTCCTTCTCCACGCGCACATACTTCTGCTTCTTCTCCTTCAGAATATGCACCTTGTCCAGGACCTTGACCGCATACACCGGCGCCGGCTCCCCATTCGCAAGCAGCGGTGCGCGCTCCACGCCGTGCCCTGCGGCGGCCTGCATCGCCGAGCGCTGCTCCTGCCGCTGCGCCTCGGGCACGTCGCGGATGTCCCACGCGCGCACCACCGTCGAGTACGAGCCCTCACCGAGGATCCCGCCAAACAGATAGTCGCTCGGCGAGCGCCGCATGCGCGCCGCCTGCTCCGTGGCGCTGCCCGGCGGCGGCGGCGTCGCGGGGAGCGCCTTGTCCCGCTCGCCGCGCAGCGGCGGCTCGCGCGGCAGCATCGCCGCAACGCCCCCGTCTGCGCACGGCGGTGCGCCGTTCGCAGGCGACGCGCCGCCACTCCACGCGGGCAGCGTCAACGTGCTCGTGCTGTCGCTCGCCAACGTCGATGCGCCAAGAGGCGCGGGACCACCCCGCTGGCTGCCGGGGCGCTGCGTGGAGTCGGAGCTGGGGCTGTCCGACGCGCCCGTCTTCCGCGGCGACTGCCGCTCCCCGCTGTTCCGCGCCTCTCTGTACCACGTGGGGGGCCGCGACGGCGGGGAGCGCGCCATGAGCGTGCTCCCCGAGGAGCGCTGCGACACGCGCGTGCCCCTGGTGTCGGAGCACGCGTCCGCGGCCTCGTCGCCCGCCCACATGCCGTCCGCGGGCTCCACGAGCAGGCCCGGCACAGGAACGCTCGGTGTGGACGGGGGCCGCGCGATGCCTGCCTGCGCCTCCATGCGGATGATCTCCGCAGGCGTCAGCTGCTGCGCATGAGGGAGGTACGTGTGCGGCACGGGCATCGACAGCTCTGTCGCATGCATGCGCGGCGTCGCGACAGATTCCGTCGACCGCCGCGCCTCCGCGCTGTCCGCGCGCGCGCCGGGCGCACGCACGGGCGAGTGCGTCTTCCCCTGCTGCGCGTGCGATGCGGACGTCTTGTACGAGGCGCGTGACGACGGGCGCAGCGAATGCCCCTTGCTCACGACGAGCGGCGCATTCGTCGCGGGGCTCGTGACAAGGACGCGGTCCTCGTCCTCGCTGCGCGCCGCGTCCTCGCTGCGCGCGTCGTCCTCGCCGCTGCGCGCGTCGCCCTCGGCGGTGCGGGCGTCGCCCGCGGCGGCGCGCGTTTCGGACTCGGCATCCGCGTGCTGCGTCCCGGCGTCGCTGAGGCCTGCAGCGCGAAGCATCGGGGAGTGGCGCGCATTCCCAGAAATCCCGGGCCCATTGCGGTAGATCCACGCGCCCGACGTCGGTTTTGGGAGGTGTTTTGTGCGCGACGATGCGCCGGACAGCGGACGCGCGGGTGGCTGCTGCACCGGGGGCGGGTCTTCCGCCGGCGGTGCAGCAGCAGGGGCCGCTAAGCTGTAGTCGTACGATGTGGCGCTCAGCGGCGCATACAGGGGCACGGCGGGAAGCGGCGACGGGTCGCACGGGGCGCTTTCCGCGCGTGCGGGCGAGAGACGCCCGCTGTTGTTGCGCACGTTGCCAAGCGGTGGCGCGCGGAACGGCGCGGCCTCAATGCTGCTCGAGCTGTTCACGGAGCTGACGCTACTCACGGACTTGGTCCGCACGACGCTCGCGCTGTCGTCGCTCGAGTCCGCGGCGCGCGTCTGCACGGGCATGTCGCATACATCGCGGGCAAAGCCCAGCTGCATGCCCTGCGCGCACCCGCTGCGTGCCGCAGGGTGGCCGCCGTCCGCGGGAACCGCCGAGCTGCGACTCCCGTCGCGTCCGCGCGCGTCGTCCCCAGAGAGCGCGTCGCGCGCCGGCATGCGCCACGGGGACGCACACGCATACGGACGCTCCCCGCGGGATCCATGGCGCTCCTGCGCACCGTCGCCGCCCAGGCTGCGCTGCCGCGCCACCGACGCCGACGATGTGAGTCTGTCGGCAGAGCGGCGGTGGCGGACTGGCGCATCGCACGCGGCATACACGCCGGGCTCTCCCGCCGCGCCGTCCGGTGGACTGCGTGCTTCGGACATGTGAGGGATGAGATTCGGGCGGCGCACGGTCGCAGGACGCGGACGTGCTCGCCAGCTTCTCTCGCACGGCCGCGGCAACGCAAAGCACCGCCTCGGCGTTGGGGGGGCTTCCGCACGCGCGCCACGCACGTGACCGCCCACTTGCGCCGCGGGGCGCCCAGCGGGGGATCGGGGTAGCCGTGCGGGCGTCTCGGTGTGTGCAGCGGGTAGCCGTGTGAGTGTTTCGGTGCATCTACTGGGTGGCCATGTGCGCATCCGTGTCGTGCTGAGGTGGCCACCTGCGCGTCCAGGTGTGTGCACCGGGTGGTTAGGCACCGTCTCTGGCTCTATACGCGCCTGGGTAACTGCGCCCGGCAGCCTGCCTCGGTGGCGCCAGCGGGCGGCCCTATACACGCCTCGGTGAGAACGGGGCAGCGATTAACCCGCCCCGGTGTGGCCACCCGGCTGTCGTCTGGGCGGGGCAAACGTGCGCACTCACGCGCGCGTTCACTCCTCCTTTTTCTCATCCTCGTCCCTTGGGCGCCCAAATGCGATCGGCGCGGCGCCAAACTTGAACTGCCCACCGGCCGCGACGCCCGTCGTGTTCGCAAACGTCGGCCCGATCGCCACATTGGTAAAGGCGCTGGGCGAGCCGCCGGAATGCGCGGATGTGTCCCCGTCTTTGTGCGTTCCAAATGAAAACCGGTGCGGCGATGTGCTCGAGACCGCAAGGGGAGAGGTGGTGAGGGATGTGCCAGTCGCGGGCGTCGCTGATCCAAACGCGATGGGCGCTCTGGTGGGCGGTGGGGAGTTGGCGGGCGCGGGGGTGACCCGCGCAGGTGCCACGGATGAGGATGGCCCGGTAGAGGGGGTGGGTACTGCGACGGAAGCGGGCGCTGCGGGGGTAGTGGGTGCCGCAGGAAGAGTGGATGCCGCAGATGCACTCGCAGAGGGCGTCGGCGCCGCGGTTGCACTCGCAGAGGGCTTGACCCCCGCAGCTGCACTGCCAAAGGACGTGAGCCCCACAGCTGCACTACCAGAAGGCGTGAGCCCCGCAGCTGCACTCTCCGCAGGCGGTCCCTGCTTTTCCGGCCCCTCCTCCGTTGCCGTCCACGGCTGCGGTGGATGCGCTGGTCCCACAGTGTCTTGGAGAGGGGCCGCATCTCTCCCGGGCGTGGCCTCCCAACGCACAGATGCGCCTGCGGCGGCGAGCGCGTCCTTGTCTGGCGCGGCGCATTCGTGAGCAGCGGCGTGTTTCACCCCGGGGGCGTCCACACGTCCCGCGGCGCCCGTGCGCTCCGCGACGGCGCTGTCTTCCCGCGCACTCGCAGAGTTTATCCCTGCCCGCTGGAAACGTTTGAGTTTCTCCCCCCCTTTCTCTTTGCGTCCCTCCTCGTGCTCGGACCCGTGTCGCTTTCCCTGTGCGCGGCCAGGCACCGGGGTCTCCCGCTCCGCCGTCCCCTCTGCGGCGCCTCTCTCTCCCGCATTGTCGTTCCCCAGTGTCCTCTTTTCCTCGTTCCCCTCTTCCCCCTCATCCCGCTTCACCGCGCCGCCTTTTGGCCTCTCCGCAGCCGCGCCATTCCCGGGCTCGCTCGCACCAAACACAAAGCCACTAGAGGGGATGTCAAATGTAGGAACGCCCAGCGCGGGGCCGTTCGCCACGGATCCTGCGAGGATCGACGCAACGGGCTTTCCTGCGAACGAGAAACTCGTTGCGCTTGCGGGGAGAGTCGGCGCAGAGGGCGGCGCAGAGTGCGGCGCTGAGGGCGCTGCAGAGTGCGGCGCTGAGGGCGCTGCAGAGTGCGGCGCTGAGGGCGCTGCAGAGTGCGGCGCTGAGGGCGCTGCAGAGTGCGGCGCTGAGGGCGCTGCAGAGTGCGACGCTGAGGGCGCTGCAGAGTGCGACGCAAAGGACGGCGCAGAGGATGGCGCAGAGAGCGCAGCAAAGGACGGCGCAGACGACGTCGCAGAGGACGGCGCAACGGACGTCACAGAGAGCGGCGCAGACGACGTCGTAGAGGGCACCGACGCTGCGTCGGCCGGCGTGAATGCAGCTGCAGGACGCTCCATAAGTCGCGTGCTCGGGCGCTTTGCAGATGCGTCTGCGGACCGATCCGACTCGTTTCCGCGCGCCGCGCTGCCCTCTTCCCTTGTCGGCACCTGCGCGTCTGCACTCTCCAGCATCGCTGTCGTGCGCGGGGGCAGGCTGGGTGCGCTGGGTGTCGCCGTCTCGGCAGGCTTGCTGCCGCGCGCTCCGTCATGTCCCGGCGTGGGAAGCTGGGAGGCGACGGCGTCGTTCGCCGGCGTGTTTCCAGCGTGCGTGGCGGCAAGAGGTCGCGTGGCCGGCGCCACGCGCATCTCGGCATGCAGCGCGTACGCTCTTTCGAGCCACTTGGACGCAAGGCCCTCATGGTGCTTGTGGTATTCGTCGGTGAATGCGCGAAGGACGCCGTGGAGATTGCCAAAATCGTCCGCATGGTTCAGCACGCCTAGTAGGGACTTGGCGAGCGACCAGTTGAGCCCACGCAGACCTGCGTAGTATCCGGCGTGTTTGTCTGCTGTGACACCGGTAGGTGCGGCGGTCCCCGGCGGTGGTGCGGGCGGCGTTGCGGGCGCAGCGGACGGCGGTGTTGCGGTCGGATTGGCGCTCAACTGCACGGTGGCAAACGGGGATGGGTTCGGGGTCGCCGCCGCTTCGGACAGCGTCGCTGCGGCCGGATTCGCGCTCAGCTGCACGGCAGAAAACGGGGATGATTTTGGCGTCGCCGCCGCACCGGACAGCGCGGCTGCTGTCGGATTCGCACTCAGCTGCACGGTGGCAAACGGGGATGGTTTCGGCGCGTCGGCCACGCCCGACGCAGGCGGCGCCGCGCCAGCAAACGAAAAGGAGGCGCCTCCAAGCCCAACACCCGCGAACGGGTTTGGCGTCGCCGCGGGCGGCGCGACAGCGGCACCCTTCCGCTTCGGCAGGCCCCGGATCGGACGCTCCTGCCTCACGGCGGGCGTGTCTGTCTCGCTGTCAGCACGGATAAGGCCGCACGTACCTCAGCAGAAGACGCTTCCTCCAAAGCGTGCGGGTCGTCGCCGTCCTCGCGCCGGATCTGCCGTTCAGCGATGCGCTTCATCTCGTCAAAGACGGCGGGAGAGCGCTGCCGCGCCGCCGCGCCGCCGCGCCGCCGCTTCGCGGCCCCCGGCCGAGGGAAATACACACCTCCATGCTGTAGCGCGCCAGCGTCCGCTGCAGTACGCTTGCGTGGCCCCAGCACGACGCCGCTGCCGCCCGCGATGACTCCGCCTGCGTACGTGGACCGGACGGACCCGGAGGTGCATCTCGACTGCACGACACAGCACTGGGTATGGGAAGACGAGGGGAGCGAGTGGGAGTGGCACGGCGCGAAGCCGACGGAGGAGAGGCCCCGACAAACACAGGGCCGCTGGCTCCCGATCGTGAACGACGAGGAGATCCAGCGGCAGCAGGAGGTGTACAGCATGGCGGGCGTCGACGAGGAGGTGCGTGGCAGTGGGGTATTCTGACGCATCAGACGCCCGCAGCGCCGGTGCTCAAGCGGCAGGCGCGGAAGCGCAAGGAGCCGGCCGAGTCCACGGGCGGCAGCGCCGACAGCGGCGCGAAGCGCACGCGGGTGAACACAGCCGTGTTTGTGACGCACCTGCCGCTCGACGCGGACGCGTCAGAGATCGCGGAGGTGTTCTCGCGGTACGGCGTGCTCCTCGAGGACGACCAGGGGCGCCCGAAGGTGAAGCTGTACTACGACGAGCGCACGAAGGCGTTCAAGGGGGAGGCGCTTATCGTGTACTTCAAGCCGGAGAGCGTCGAACTCGCTGTGCAGCTGCTCGACGAGACGCATTTGCGCGCGAACAAGGGCATTCTCACGGGGCCCACGATGCACGTGCAGAAGGCCACGTTCCAGAGCGACGGCGGCAGCGACGCGCCCGCGGCGAGCACGAGCGCGGGGAAACCGGCCGCGCCACGCACGCTCTCGGAGGCGGACAAGAAGCAGATCCGGCGCCGCATGGACAAGATGCACAAGTGCGTCGCCACGCACGTGCTCACCGCAGCAAAATCAACGACTGGGACTCGGATTCCGACGACGGACGGCAGGACGCCGTCTCACGCGACGCGCGCACCGTGGTGCTCAAGAAGATGTTTACGCTCGCAGAGCTCGATGCGGACCCGACGCTGCTCCTCGACCTGAAGATGGATGTGCGCGAGGAGTGCGAGTCGCACGGCGCCGTGACCAATGTGGTGCTCTGGGATGTGCGTGTCGTCCACGTCCCGCTCATACCCAGAAAGAGCCTGAGGGCGTTATTACCGTCCGGTTCCAGGATCCGAGTGCTGCGCGCAGCTGCGTCCAGGTCCGTGTGCGCGCGCGGCGTGCGCTAATCCGCAGAAGATGGAGCGTCGGTACTTTGCTGGCCGCCAGATCTCTGCATTCCTTGTGGATGGAAAGCCCCGGTTCCGCCGGTCCACGCAAGATGTGGAGGAGGATAGCGAGCGTGTGGATGCTTTTGGCGACTGGCTCGAGCGGGGGGGAGGCTGAGCGGGGATGGAGACTAGCGGGCGAGACGGAGGGGGTGGAAGGGGGAGTTGGGCCGGGGTGGAGGTGGGAGGAGTGCTGGAAAAGGGGGGGGAGATCAAGGGGGGAGGGGCAGATTGTACGGGGGTGTGCTGGCGGTGGGGGACAGATTGTACTGGAGGTGGGCGACAGGGGGTGTGGCGGGGGTCGGGGGCCAAAGGCACGCGGATGGGGGGGTTACTTGGTCGAGTCCCCCCCCCCCCCCAGCCGCCGCTACATCCCTGCAGCGGCGCGCGACCAAACTGGTGGGGGCGCTGCGGGCGTGCACGTCCCGCACAGGCGCCGCCGGCCAGAGGCGGAAAATACGCATCCCGTCGCGACGCGCTGCCCAGCGCTTGCGTCCCACCCTGTGGAAGAGTGGATGCGTCCTACATCGCGATGCGCCGCCCCTTTCCCTTTTCTACCTTCCCCCCCCTACTTAATCCTGGTTATAATCTGCTCGTTGAGGAGTGCGAGCGCACCGCATGCGTCGCTCTCAGGCAGCGCGCGCAGCGCATCTGCGGCGACGTCTGCGTGGTACCTGGCGAGATCCGCGGTGCGTGCGAGCCCGTTTGAGCGCCGGACAAGATCGAGCGCCTGGCTGTCAGTGCCTGCGTGGCGCGCAACACACCTGCGCAACATCCCCGTCTTCGGAGAAGCGGCGCTGCACGAGGTCGCCGAGCCCACTGTCGGGGAGTTCCTGCCATGCATACAGCACGGGGCCCGTCGCGAGGCCTAGCCGCAAGTCCGCACCGCCGGACGGCTTGCCAAACGCCTCGGACGTCGCTTGGAAGTCGAGGAGGTCGTCGACGAGCTGGCCGTCAGCAACCAGCGCACAGGGCGCGCCCGCGCAGGCGGCGCTCCGGCGCCGCGGCGCCCACGTACCTGGAAGGCAATGCCGACATTGCGTCCGTACACGTACGCCGCATCGCAGAGCTGCACGTTTTGTCGCTGCTCGCCGGCGCTCAGCGCGCGCGACGCAGCGACGCCCGCGCCACCGAGTACCGCCGCGGAGCGCGCGGACTTGGCAATGAGCGAGGCAGTCTTCAGGTACGTCTTTTGCAGGTAGTACTGGAACATTTCGCGCGTCGGCCCCTGCTGCACGGCGCTCGGCGCGGCCCAGTAGTGGTCGAGGACATGGCGGCTCGGGACGGTCGCGTCAAGGTCCGTCACCGGCACCTGGTCCGACACCTGCGCACGCAGCTGCATGACCTCGCCCTCGACCAGGTTCGCAATCACCGTGGACATGAGCTCAGTCACCTCCGGGTCCCGCAGGCGCGCGAGCGCGACGGACGCGCGGCCGAGAAGAAAGTCGCCGCCCAGGATGCTCAGCTTGTTCCCGAACGTCGACGGCGCGGACGGTGCACCGCGGCGCAGCGGCGATGCATCGATCACGTCGTCGTGCAGCAGGGACGCGACATGAATCATCTCCGTGATCTCCGCGAGGCGCCGCTGCGTCGGCAGGATGGTATTTTGCAGTGCCGGGAAATACGCGCCGCCCCGACGCGGCGTCTGTGCGCGCGCGGCCGGCGCCGCGCTCGGATTCGCGTCGTTCAGCACATCCACGGGGCTGATCGGCGCGTCTACGTCCTCGCCGACGGCTGCGTCGCGCTGCGCGCCCCACAGCGGGCTCAGCCCATTCGTCGCCTTCGCCATGAGGAGCACAATCAGCGGCCGCACATGCTTGCCCTCCGCCTGGAAATAATACTTGGCGATCCCGTCCAGTGACTGGTGCCCGCTCCCGAGCAGCGACGCGATATTGTGGCGCATCGAAGCAAGCTCCTCCCCGACCACGTCCAGCGGATCGCGCTGCAGCAGCGGCTCCCGTGCGCTGTGCGCGTCAGACGCGAGCGCCGCCTGCCCGCGCTCCACTACCTCGGACCACGACGAGACCGCGCGCATGCGCGCGTGCATCTCTGCGCGCCGCGACACCACTCGCGCAGCCATGCGCGCGGTGCGTGATGCACGGGGCGTCCACATGTGTCCCATCGGTCGCCTGCGCGAAGACACCCGTCCGGCGCTGCTGCCGCGGCGCTTTCTTTTCACGGCTTAGTCAGCCGCCCCTGCGTGCATGACGCGCCCACGGACCGAGCGCCCATGGCAGATGCGCTGAGTGGCCTCGCGGACCGCGCCGTCGTCCGCCGTGCGGCGCTCGTCGTCGGGCTCGGGAACTACACGCACTCGGGGACGCGGCACTCGATTGGGCAGGTAGTCCTCCGCGGGCTCATTGCGTGCGCGGAGCGCGCGGACCGCGAGCTGCGCGGCGACGTCCGCCGTCGCTGCCATGTTCTGCAGCGGCGTGCGGAGCGCGCGGCTGCGGCGCCGCCAGGCCTGTGCGCGCTCCCTGCGTCTCCGCCCACGGAGCCATTCCACATGGTGCGCGCGGCGCGGGGCTGGCTCGCGCGCGTGTCCGTGCTGCTCGATGCGGCGCCGCCGGCCGGCGCCGCCGCGCGCCGCGTCCCCTCGTTTTCCCTCGATGCGTACCCGTACGTGCTCATGGACCTCTTTCTGTACCAGCCGCGCGTCCTTATGAACGTATCGGGGCCCGCCGTGCGCGCCGCGGCGGCTCTGCTTCCCGATGTGCGTGTACCGGCGGATATTCTGCTCCTCCAGGATGAGTTGGCTCGCGACTTTGGCAAGGTGTCCACGAAGCTCGGCGGCAGTGCCGGTGGCCACAATGGCGTGCGCAGCGTGCAGGCGGCATTGTTGGGGGGGGCGCGTGGCAGAAAGGGGGACGCACACGACATTGCGCGCATCCGCGTTGGGATCGGGCGTCCGGACGACGGCGACGTGAATGCATGGGTCCTCGGGCAGATGCCGGACGCGTGGCTGGGGCGGTGTGGGGCTGGCCGCCCGGTTGGGGGGGGTAAAACGGCGCCAGCAGAGGGGGGAGGCGAGGCGCGGGATTGTGCAGACGCCGGCGCGCCCATCCTCGAGCTTGTCTGGAAGCATACTGCGGCGTGGTGCGTGCAGAGACAGGGGCCATAGTTGCGCAGGGGGCGTGCGGGCGGGCGGGGGGGGGAGGCCAGCAGAGGGGAGAGGCTGCGGGAAGGAGAGGCAGACCGAATAGGTAGGCAGGCAAAGGGAAGAGGCGGGCAAAGGGGAGAGGCGTGCGGAGGGGAGAGGTTCGGAGAGAAAGGGCATGCGGAGAGGTGGGCCAAGAGGCGTGTGGAAAGACACGCGGAGAGCCACGCGGAGAGCCGCGCAGAGAGCCACGCAGAGAGCCACGCAGAGAGCCACGCAGAAAGTCACGCAGAAAGCCATGCAGAGAGTCATGCAGAGAGCCGCGTAGAGAGCCGGCTGCGGCGTGGGACTACAAGGGCAGCGACACCACACCAACACGACCCCCACCCGTACCTGCCAACTGCACGAAACGTCCTGTTACATTCTCGCCTATTTCCCCGCGACGTCCTCGCCTGCGGACGATGCAGCTGTGGAAGCGACGCTCGTCCGCGCAGCGGCGTCCAGTGGTGCAGGCACACTGCCGACAGGCTTGCCGGCGGTGCCCCCGCCCCCCGACTGGCTCCGCTTCGGCGGGCTCGCGCCGGGGCGCACGGGCATCACGCCGTAGGGCCCCGGCATATGCGCAAAGGTGGGGCTCGCCCCCACGGCGTGCGGCGCCATCATGCCGGGCCCGCTGAAGGGGACGTGGCCGACGACGGGGGCGCCAGGCACCCCTCCATACGCCATGGACGGCGGCTGCCCCCCCGGCATCGGCACGGAGACATCCGGCGGGACAAGATAGGGTTGCTGTGCAGGGAACCGGTACTGGCCGTACGGCTGGTACACGAGCGCGTACGCCTGCTGTGCGGGCGGCGGCGCCGCGCCCTGCTGCACGGGCACCTGTAGACCCACATTCATTTGCGGCATAATCGGCTGCTGGTGCGGCACATGCGGCGACTTGCCGTGGCGCGCCTGCTGCCGTGGCATCTGTCCCGGCGACATGCTGCCCACGGCCGGGGTTCCCCTCCCCGCGTACATGTTCATCAGCGGCGGGATAAGGTGCGGCGATGGCGCAGCGCTCATCGGCACGGGCCCCTCGGGTCCAAGCGGGAACGATACCTTGCCCGACACGCCGGGCGTGGGCACTGCAGCGACCTGCTGGCGGAAGGGGCGTCCCGTGTACGGCCACCAGGCGGTGATGCTGCTTGCCGGTGGGAGCTTTTTCTTGCCCGGGCGAAAGTCGTCGCGGACGCGCACGTTCGTGGCGTTGGTGAGATTTTTCAGTTCGCGCGTCCCAAAGAACGGATGCGGTGGCGGCGGCGCCTCCGGCTGCGGTAAGTGGGCGCCGCGGCCGTGCACGCACCTCGGCCTTTGGTGCGGCCTTCGGCGTGGCCCTTGCGCCAGGCGTGAACGCGGTCGCGTTCGGGTTGAATGAGGCCGTTTTTGCGCTTAGTTTTGGCGGCGCTGCCGCGCCCGGCGATGCGCGCTTCCCGGCACTCTGGGCGGAGATGCTCGCACTGTCTGCCGTCGAGCGCGAGCGGTCGTGCCGGAAGGGCGGGATCGCGGCGAGCGTCATCCCGCCCGTCTTCAGTCCCAGCGGAGGCGGACTTGCGGCTGCCGTGCCGGGGGCGAGGCCTGGGGACGACGAGAGGCTCGCGCTTGCCGATTCGACGCGTGCGGCATCGCCCGTGCGCTTCCGCTCTGCCAGGTCGTCCGGCACAGGCGTCTTGAGCCGGAACGACTGCGCCCACACCTTGAGGTCCGCCAGGCGGCTCCGCTTCTCGCGCTGCGCGAGTTCCGCCTTGCGCACGACGAGCCGCTCGCGCTCCGCGCTGACAAACTGGCGGAAGTCCGCGGTGAGCGCCTTTGGGTTCGAGCCCGCCTTGGACAGATCCGGGGTGCCGGAGACGGACGCGCGGACGGCGTCGGCATCGGCGTCCGCGCCGGCGTCGGAGTCCGCGCCGCCGCCCGCACTGTCGCCGCCGCCCCCACCGTCGCGGCGCGGCGACGGAGCATATACGGGCGGCTCACGCACCACAGCGCCATACCGGTCCTCTTCGTCCGCGTCGGTGGACTCCTTTTGGTTCCGTTCCTCGGCAACGTGCACGTTCATCGTGTCACCCTGTGCGTGAGCGGACGCGCGCCACTCACATACCTCCAGGATCTTCTTTGCGAGCTTTTCCGCCTGGCGCTCACGCGACTTGAAGTCACTGCCGGAGCGGTCGAGCTTGGTGGTGTACATCGTCTCTTCGTAGTTCGACGTCACCCCGAAGCGCGTCTCGTTCGCGGCAAACTGGTCCCAGGATCCCGTCGCGTGTCGGCGGCGCGCCTCGTCGAGCGCGCCAGCATCCTCCTGCGCCGCCAGCGCGCCGCCGTCTTCGCCCTCCCAGCGCTGCAGCGTGCGCCCGTCGCCGCGCGCCGACATGGGCGCACTGATCTCCGTGTCCGTGCGGAAGCCCGCCTTGGCACGCAGCGCAGCCTGGCGCTGCGCGTCGAGCGCCTGCGCGGAGCTGAGCCGCACGCGCGTCGCGTCAATCTCGCCGATCTCGTCCCCGGGGAGCACCAGCAAGGAGGCGACCTCGCCTACGTCCACGGATGCACCCGCGACCACAGGCGCACCCGTGTCCACCGCAATGCGCTGCGCCGTCGACAGGACGACGCCAAACTCGCCCGACTCTGTCGACGCCGCCGACAAAATGCCCACATATCGTTCGCCACCCAGGAGAGTCACGACGACCATCTGCCCCACGAGCATCGCGAGCAGCGCAACGACGCGCCCATGCATGGCATCCGTGTCGCCCCCTTGTTCCGCGCCCGTCTTTGGGCCGGGGACGCCGTTCGGCGAGTCGCCGCGGCTGCTGGTCCGCCCGTGGCTCCGCTGGCTCGACGCACTCGCCGCGCGGGTCATACCCTGCGCCACACCACCCCGACCGCGCGCCGCGTTCGCGCTCGCGCTCGAAGACCGACGCGCGGCCGACGCGTTCGAGTTCGACGTTGCTGCCATCGTAGCAGATCACGTTGGTCCAGCCCCACGCCCCGGCGCGACATTTCCGGCGCGCACGTGGCGCCACGTGGCAAGTGGAGTGGTGGCGGAACGGGGGGGTTAGGCGGGAGTAAGGGGGGAAGAGGGGGCGAAAGGGGGAGCCGGAGGGGGGCAGGCGCAGCTGTCGGGTCTCAGGGCGCGGGGACCAACTGTGGAACACCAGGTTGTCGGGCCCCAGCAGATGGGGGGCGCAACTATGGCGGCTTAGGGGGCGAACACTGTCGGGCACCCCGGCTGCGAGCCTCACTGTCTGGCCCCCGAATGGGAGGCCCAAAAGAGGAAGGGAAAACAAAAAGCACCACCGCCCCCCCCCCACGGTTTGACACAGCGGGACCAAGGGTTCCCGGCGAGGGGAATACGAAGCGCAGGATCTGCTCGTCCAAACCATGTCAATTGGCCCTACAAATACGAATGCCAATATTGTCGCGCTGCTCCGCAACATCTGTCCAACCGCATTCGCCATAAAAGCCCGCGGGCGAAACAGGAGCATGGCGCGGCACCACGGCACCACGCCGCAGCCCCCCTCACGGAACCCATGCAGGCCTCGTCTTCCGCCGCTTTTTTGCATCCCGCAGGGTATCGCGCGTCTTTGCCTTGCTCGGCACACCCGCCGTGTTCACCATCAGGTTCTCCCGGTCAGACGAGCCCTTCGCGTTGCGGAGCAAATCCCCAAGCCCGAGCGCCTCGGTGAGCTCCGAGAGCGTCTCTTGTATGTCTGCCACAGCGTCGTGCTCTGGCTGCGCGCGGCGCGAAGCCGGTCGCGGACGCGTCTTCGCCGTGCTGCGCACAGACGTGGCGGCGGTGGGTCGAGGGCCCGCCTGAAACTGCGACCAGACAGACTGCGCGGTGGGTCTCCATGTATCGTGCTGTGCCGCGCGTAGGATCAGGGGGAGCACCGCGGAGACGCTCGCTGCAGCGATGGTGAGACGCAGCGCCCCTCGTCACGTACCCTGGACGAGCGACTGCACGAGGGATAGGCCGTGCCGCATGAGCGCATTGCTGCTGTCTCCAGCGCACCACAGATACGCGAGCAGCACGAGGTACAGCACGAACGACCACTTCACGAGCCAGAACGCGAGCGCGATGGAGCTGCGGATCGTGCGGTATGTCGCACGGACTGCGAGCACAAGCGCGAGCAGCGTGACCACGCCCGCGAGCGCCTGCGAAGAAAGGGAGGACTGGTCTCTGCTGTGCGAGGCACATACAGCGCACGTGTGAGCACGAGCAACACCACGCATACGTACGAATTTCTGAACAGCCGGTCCATGGTCGTGGCGACGCGCCGCGGAACAACACCGCAGCGGAATAGGATATACTGTCGCAGAGCAACACGGCGGCGGCGCCTGCGAAACGCACAGAGCCGTGGGTATGGGATATATGCGTACGCGGCGTCGCGCGCCCGCCCCGTCGCCGCCTGGTGTCACGCCGCGGCAGCGTTCGCGACCGCATCGTCTCGCGCGCGCGATCCCCTGCCGGGCGTTTCCGTTACCATGTCGGAGCGCAAGGTGCTGAACAAGTACTATCCGCCGGACTTTGACCCGTCCAAGGTCCCGCGCCGCCGCCTCGGCCCGGACAGGCAGCAGTCGGTGCGTCTGGTGGCTCCCTTCAGCATGCGGTGCAACCGGTGTGGCGAGTACATCTACCGGGGGAAAAAGTTCAATGCACGCAAGGAGACGGTCAAGGGGGAGGATTACTACGGGATCAAGATCTTCCGCTTCTACATCAAGTGTACCCGGTGCAGCTCCGAAATTACGTTCAAGACAGACCCGAAAAATACAGGTTCGTCCGCACCGCGATTTGCTCACACGCAGACTACGCGGCGGAGCACGGCGCGTCGCGGAATTTTGAGCCGTGGCGCGATCCGGACGCGGACCGCGAAAAGGATATTCTGGAGCTCGACGAGGAGCGCGCCGACGAGGAGCTCGACCCGATGAAGGCACTGGAGCAGCGCACGCTCGACTCGCAGCGGGAGATGGAGATTTTGGATGCCCTCGAAGACATCCGCACGCGCAATGCGCGCATGGAGCGCGTCGACTCTGACACCGTGCTGCACTCTGTCGCCACGGGGAAGCGCAAGTTGCACGACACGCCCGACGAGCTGCAGCAGCGTCAGGCCGACGCGGAGGACGAAGAGCTCGTGCGCAAGTACTTTAAAAAAGTGCCTGCGGGCGCAGAGTCGGACGGGGGGGAGGGGGAGGGGCGCACGGCGGACGTGCACGCGTCGGACGCGGCGCCAGAGAATGGTGCTGGAGCCCCCAATGCCACCCGATCAGACGCACCGCAGGGGCAGGACGCCGACGCTGCGGACGCGCCCACTCGCACACTGCGCACAGCGCATGCGCCGCCCGCGGACGCGGCGAGCCTCCTGGGCGAGCGCGCGCGCGAACAGCTGAAGAGCATCGTGCGGGCGCCCAGCGGCGGGGCCAGGGGGGGTTCCGCATCGAAGCGGCGGCGGGCGCCGAATGCGCTGGGCATCGTGCGCAAGTAATATTATCTGATGCGTAATGTACAGCGGCGCCGCCTATGTGCTAGTGTTTCCTCCTTCCGCCCATTTATTCGCGCCCCCGTGCAGAGCCCCGCACACGCTCGAGTGCGTCGGCGACAGGGCCCAGCACCGCGTCGCCCTGCACCAGGGCAGAGCTCGTCAGCTGGTTGCATGTGCCAACGTAAGCCTCGGCCGTCCCCACCACCGGGTTCTGTGGAGGCGCCGCGGCGTCCCCGTCGCTCTGTGGCAGACCCTCCGGAGTCTCCTCGCCCCCCAGCACGGTCGCAACCAGCTCATCTTGCGCCTCGGCCATGCACCCGATCGCCTTGCCAACCTCGTCGAAATCCACGTCAGCATGCGCCTCCGCATACAGGGATGCGCGCACGGACTTTTCCATCGCAAAGCCGCGCGAAAGCAGGTCGCCCACGGAGCGCGCAACGACGCGCTCCTCGTCGGTAAGCGGAGCGTCGTCCATGAGGTGGTCGAGGTCCGGGTCGTCCACGGCGGAGGTGCCTTTTACTGCATCCTCGCGCACCGCCGCGAAAGCGTCTGCGGCCGCCCTGGCGTCCTCAGGGGCCCACGAGGCGTCCCCCGCTTCCCCCACTTCCCCCCCGTCGCCCCCCCTATCCTTCTCTCCCCTGATGGCCTCCTGCAGCTCCGCGAAACTGTCCTCGAGGAGCGTCTCGCTCTGTTTCCACACCTTGAGCACAGCCTCGCGATTGTTGCGCGGGAGCCGCACAATGTGCGCGGGTCCATGGCGCACCGTTCCGGTGAGGCCCTCGCACAGCGTCCACAGCTGCTTGGTCAGCGCGAGCGAGGCGGCTCGTGTGGGCCGCGGTGTGGAGGCGTCGGCGGGTGGCGCTGCGCCCGCCGCCAATTGACGCTCGCGAGCGTCGCGCACGACCTGCGCTCGCTCGAGGACTGCGCGCGTACGCGCATCCATAAAGCTCTGGCACAGCTGTGCGACGAGCTCGGACACCTGCGCGATCGCACACCGTATGTCCTGGGCAAAAAAGGTGCCCAGAGATGCGCGGACGACCTTCTTCCCCCGCGCGCTGTCCCCAGGGACGACGTGCGCGCCCATCGCGCGTGCAGCGCTCACGGCTTCGTCGTGATCGACATCCTCACTCGGCACACAGACGACGCTGTTCTTCAGTGCCAGGTTCGCAAGGAACACGAGTTTTGGGATGCACTCGGTCGAGAGCGAGTGCAGCAGTTTGGTCGCGGCCTCAATGCTCTGGTCGTCGACGCCGTCGAGCGGAGAGCTTTTTTCATCGGCATCCCCCGCTGCGGGACGCATCGCAAGCGCAAGCGCGGTAGAGTCCTTCTGCACCAGGAGCAGGAGAGATACGAGGTCGTCGTACAGCTTCTTGCTCAGCGTGGCGGCATCCTGCATCGTCGCCGTCGCATCCACAGTCTCAACGGGGAGGTACGACGCATGCGCGGCACTCACCGACGTCGCACTGAGGACGCACAGCCGGAGCAGCGTGGACTGCAACGCTGCGGTTAGCACAGCGGGATGTCCTGTTTACCTTGGTGAGCCGACATCGTCGACACGGGATCGGAAGCTCGGCAAGATGTGCGCATACGCCGCGCAGGACCCTTATTTTGTGACTAATCGCGCGCATGCAGGTGCGTGGTTATCTCCACTTTTTCGCTTCGGCAAAAGCCCACTAGGCCGCGCCCGTGCATGCCACAGCCGTTTCGGCGAATCGGCGCAGTCCCGCACGCTCCCTATTCTGTCAAGCGACACTGCGCATTCTTAACGCATGAAGGCCGTTCTGCAGCGCGTAAAACAGGCGTCTGTGCACGGTGCGCGCGCCGCGTGGTGCCTCTAACCGCCCAGTGGATGGCGAGCTCGTGTCTCACATAGGGCCGGGGATCCTCGCGCTGATCGGTGTCAGCACCGCCGACGGCCCCGAGCACATGGACATGCTCACGCGGAAGATCCTGAGCCTGAAGCTGTGGCCCGAGGGCGCGCACACGGAGAACGGGCGATTCAACGGCGTCGACCCGACGCACGCGCGGCCGTGGCGTGTGAGCGTAGCGGAGCTCGGCGGCGAGGTGCTCTGCGGTGCGCGCCCGTCCCTCCCGCGCTGACCGCAGTCTCACAGTTCACGCTGTATGCGAAGACCGTCAAGGGGACGAAGCCGGACTTCCACAATGCGATGAGTGGGCCGGCCGCGGAGCTGTTCTACGGTGCGTTCCTGGACAAGATGCGCTCGTCGTACGAACCGGACCGTGTCAGGGGTAAGCGTCGTGCAATGCGACACTTACGCCAGACGGCAAGTTCGGGGCGATGATGGACGTGAGCCTTGTCAATGACGGTGGGTGACGTGGGAGATTGCTCTGACCCCCAAGGGCCTGTCACCATTCGTGCGTTGCGTCGCGCCCCACCCGCTGACGAAGAGAGCTAGACACGATGGAGAAGAGGGGAGGCGGGGGCGGGGGAGGAGACGTCGGGGGACGGGAGGGAGGGGTGGGGGGTGCATAGAGGGAAAAGGGGAGGGGAGAGGGCAGTGGCGGCGGAAGGAAGGCGGGCGCGCAGAGCTGGGAAGGGGGAAGATGTGGGGGGAGAGGGCGCAGGAACGGCGGGGAAGGGAGGAAGGGGGGGGGGGGACGAGAGGAGAAAGGAAGACGGAAACAAAAGTTTGCATGGGGTACGACGCCACACGAAACAGGCAGTGTCATCGTACCATCGCACACTCCTCTCATAAGGAAAACGCCTCATGGCACCTCTTTTTCCACATGTCCGACCCCCTTCCCAACACCTAAACATGGAAGGGTCGTAGGACCCCGCGGCAGTGCCAAAAAAAGTATCACTCTCACACCCCCAATCACTCTCCCGTTCCATCCCACCGTCCCTGCGTGGGGACGACACCAAGCGTCCGATCTCCGTACTACCCCTCCCCATACACTGCCCCCTGCCCTCCGCCGTAGTCCTGGTGCAAATCTCGTTGGACTTCGTCGACCCCGTGCAGGACGCCGGCATCCTGTGGTTAGCGCTGCAAGGCAGCCCCCTTACCCGAATACGAAACGCAAACGACCGCGTTCCCTCCGGACCGACGGCGCTCCCTGCCGGGCCCACATGCCGCGGAACACCATTCTCGGCTCCATGCTCCCTCGACGCCCCGCTGTCCCCTATTCCCTCGGCCCCTCCGGGATCGTGATGCGGTTCGCACTGGCGATGCCGCAGTGCGCCCGCATTCGCGCCTTCGTCAAGGCCCCCATCTTGGACGCGCCCCGCGCTCCTCATGTAATGCGTGGCATCCGGCTGCGACTGCACGTGTATGAGGCTGCAGTGAGTACAGCGCGCAGACGCACGCACCGCGCGTTGCGCACGCCGTCGTAACACATAAGGAAGCGCCAAGCACTTTGCCCCAGGACGCTCGTTCCCCAGTCGTAGGCGGACGCGCGATTCCCGCGCGTTGTACGCGGCATCACCGCAGGCACGAGGTGCGACTCGGGCGCATACGGCGCCGGACGGCTCTCTACTGCGCCGGGCATTCTCGTTGCCATCTCATTCGTGACGAGAACGGTGAGGCGCTCCGACACCGGCCTGTGGCTGTCACGCAGCGTAGTGAGCGCGCTGAGAATGTGCACCAGGGAGTCCATGCGCCCTTTCCGCTGCGCCGGCGTCGCGTTCTCAGGGAGCGCGTGGAAGTTCGTAAAGAATGACAGCGAGTCGACGATGAGCAATGAGGTGCGCGGCGGCAGCCCCCCAAATTTGTGCACACTCGCAGTCGCGCGGCCAAGAAACGCGACTAGACTCCCCAATGACAGGATCCGAACAATGTGGATCCCGCGCAGGACCGCGCGAGAAAAAGCGTCCCGCATCTGGCGTGCATCGGCGCCGGCACCCTGTGGAGGTGGCGTCGCCGCGGCCCCCATCGAAGGGAGCGGCGCCGCAGCCACCAACACCTGCACCATGTGCTGCAGACGGGGCGGCGAAAACGCTCCCTCTGTGTCGGCGACCACGACCTGCGCACAGTACGGCTCGGCCTCCGTGTCGAGGAAGGTGCAGAGCGTCCGGTACACGTCGCAGGCATCCCCCGTTCCCCCTCCCGTCTGCGCGCCGCCCGCAAGCGCCTCTTGCGCGGCACCCACAACATGCTGGAGCCGCTCCAAAATGGCCATCTGCATCGCCCATGCAGTCTTCCCGATGCCTGGCGGTCCCACGAGTTCCAGCGCAGACCCTACCGCAAAGCCATCAGAGTGCCCCCCCATCGACGCCTCCTCCCTGTCCGTCTGGCGCGCGGACGCAAACGCGCCACCCGTCCGCCAGTACCCCACGTACTGATCGACTGCAGGAATCCCACAATGCATACGGAGCGGTGCGGGGGCGATGGGTGTAAGTTCCTCCAACAGCGCAGAGTCCATGCCCCCCCCGTCGCTGGCGTCGTCCGCAAGGGGGACCAGATCGGCGTCCATGTTGTAGTTGAACAGGTCCGCCGCATGCGCCGAAAAGGTCGCACTGGGTGACGCGCCGGGCAGCGGCCCAACGGAGGAGCGTGCGTCCCCCGCCACGTACGGCAGCGGCAGTTGCGAGAGAGGCGTGAGCACCGCAGGCGGCGCCCGCGCCGGCGTCGACTGTGACGCATGAAAGAGGGACCCTGCAACCTGCAGCGGAGCCCACGTGCGTGCCCGCGAGTGCAGCTCCTCCTCTATATCGTCCGCGTCGCTCTCATCGGACGAACGCGACGCGTCATGGCGCATGCGGAGGGGGCGCCGCAGGACATCGCGGAGAACGCGCGTGTATCACGTGACAGATGCTCCGTGCGCGTGGGGCCCGCGCGGACCGGTCGCCGATACACCATGACGCTGGACTTGGACGAAGTGCTGAACTTTGCCATCGCGCTGTCGCAGAGCGCGGGAAAAGCGATTGAGGCGGGATCGGCGACGCGTTTTGAGAGTGCTGGTGCGTTGCTGTGCATGCGGGCTAACGACAGCGGGGTTCGACGAGAAGAAGAACACCGCGGACCTCGTCACGGAGACGGACCAGAACACGGAGAAGCTCGTCTGCGAGGCCATCAAGGCCAAGTACCCGGACCACAAGTGCGTGTGTGTGTGTGCGGAGCTGACCACAGGTTTATTGGCGAGGAGAGCTGGGCCGCGGGGGAGCAGGCACAGGTCACGGAGGAGCCGACGTGGATTATCGACCCCATCGACGGGACGACAAACTTTGTCAAGGGGTTCCCGTTCGTGTGCATTTCCATTGGATTTGTGTACCGCTCGGAGCCAACGATTGGCGTGATCTTTGCGCCGTTTCTCGGGTGCCTTTACGCGGCGCGCAAAGGCCACGGCGCGTTCGTCACGACGCCACTGCACCCCGAGCGCCGTGCGCTGCCGCTCGTCAACCCGCAGCCGCTCCCGTCGTTCAAGCAGGCTTTGATTGCGTTTGAGTGGGGATCCGACCGCAGCAAGGCAGTCATGGAGAAGAAGTCGCGCACGTACGAGCGCCTCGTCGGTGATCCCACCTCGGGTGTGCAGGGAGGACTGATGGCTCTCGGTGGGTATCATTGGTCCTGCGTTGTCTGTTTTTTTTTTTCGTCTCATGTCTGCACCTGCTTTTCTTTCTGCGGCTGTTTCCATGGGAGCTTTATTTTTGTTTTTCACTCTGCCATTTTTTGCCTTGCAGTCTCTGCAGCATCTCTTCCCAGCTTTCCATCTACCGCGCCCTTCTTTCTTTTCTCTCTTTTCCTTCCTTCTCTCCTTTTTAACTCTCTCTTTTCTCTTCTCCTTTTTTCCCTCTCCCTCGCCTATCCTCCCCGCCGTTTTTCTTCCACACCCTTTTCGCTCCATTCCCTTTTCTTTCCCCTCTTCTTCGCTCCTCCCTTTCTCTCTTTCTTTTCTTCCCTACTCCCTTTCTCTTCCCCTTCCCCAGCCCCGCCCTAACAACACAGGCGTACGATCCATGGGGTCTGCCGCCCTCAACTTTGCCAACGTTGCGTCCGGATGCATGGACTTGTACTGGGAAATTGGATGCTGGGCTTGGGACGTGTGCGCGGGAATGGTCATCGCACGGGAAGCGTACGTCATCAACATGCATGCCTAATCACAGCGGTTGCGCCATTGTTGGGTCCCACGCGGATGCAGAGACGGCTGCGAAGAGTGCCGGCTTCCCGCCCGTACCGACTCCTGCTGTGCTGACAGGGCGCAAGTACCTCGTGGTCCGCAGCATCGGCGACACGCCACAGGAGAAGGGCGTCGACGCGCAGAAGCGCATCATTAACACGTTCTACGGAGCTGTGGAGGAGTGGGACCCGTAGATGCGGACTCGGTTCCCATCGCCGCCGGAAGCGCATTTTCGTGGATAGTGCGCGGCAATAGAACCACGCGTGCGACATTCAGCTGCACAGCCGTCGGTCCAACAGGCGCCATCTCGCCCCCCCCCCCCCCCCCCCCCCTCCCTGCCTCCGCACGCGCACGACTGCCCTACCGCCCACGCACCCCAACGAGCGGTACATCGGCGAGGCCATCGCACACGGTATCGAGCGTCTTTGTGTCTGACATGATGGTGTTGGTGAGGTGGGCGAGACCCTGTTGCAGCGACGCGAGGATTCCGGCAATCTCGTCAAACCCAGCCTCGTCGACAACGGCCCATTCCGTGTTGCCGCTGGCGGAGCGGCCGGCGGTGTGCATGCCCTCACGCTTCGCACGCAGCGCGCCGACCTGTGCCCAGAGCTCGTTGATGCCCGCACGCAGGCGGGTGTGCTGTCCGACGGGACCGACGTACTCGCCGGAGGGCCCATTCAGTTGGAGCTCGCAGTTCTCCAGAACCGCCTCCAGGTTGTCCTCCTGCGCGGTGAGGCATTGGCCACGCAGCACGGGCATCAGCAGGTAGCTATCCTTGACGAGGTGCAGGAGGCGCTGGTGGATCCGCGTCTGCCGCAGCATCGCCGATTCGGCGCGCACCACATTCGACAGGTCATGCTTCTGCTGCAGCGCGGCGAGCTTCGTCGCCAGCTCAGCGAGCTTCGTCCGCTGCCGCGCACACTCTGCCGTTTGCGCATTCACGCGCGTCTGCAGGTCGCCGAAGCCGACGGCCAGCACCGGATACAGCTGCTCGGGATTCGGGTTCTCCTGCATGGCCTTTGCCCACAGTGCATCGTGCATGGGCCCCGTCGCATCGGCACGCCGCACGCACAGCTGCTGCAGCGCCTGCGCGTCCGGCGCGCGGTTGTACAGGTAGTACTGCGGTGAGCCAGTGGATGCGCGTATGCGCACCTGAAATTGGCACGTCCCCAGGTTGGACGGGTCCCAGCTGGCGCGGATGCGCTCCAGCTGCGCATTCATTGGTGCGCCGAGCTTCCTGTCCGGCACCGCGGCGCCGGATGTCGCCTGGCCCCCAGCGCCAAAAAGAGCACCTGGCGGGGGCACCGCCGTGGGCTGCGGTGCAGCCGTCGACTGCCCAAAGAGACCCCCCGGCTTGGATGCGGACGCACCAAACATGCCGTTCGGCGGCTGCGCCGTGGACCCGAAGAGGCCCTGTCCCGGCTGCTTGGGTGCGCCATACTGAGGGCCCTGCTGCTGTGATTGTGTTGATGCGCCAAAGAGGGCGTTCTGCTGCGGGGGCTGCTGCGTCGTGGATCCAAACAGACCTCCGCTTGCCTGCATGCTCGGTGCGGCGCCGCCCGTCTGCGAGCCAAAGAGGGTGTTCTGTGGCTGCTGCTGTGCCGGCTGCGAAGCGCCAAACAGACTCGGCGCTGGCGTGCTCTGCCCCGGGTTTGCGCTTCCCCATGCGCTCGGAGCTCCTGCGGTCTGCCCCGGCTGCGCCGTCTGACCCGCTGCTGCGCCGAACCCAAACGAAGGTACGCCCGGCTGCTGCCCAGCAGGCGCAGAGGACGGCGTTGCGCCGACACCCGCAGGGGCACCGACGCCCGCACCCGGCCTCGCTGCGGATGCCGCACCAAAGAAGGACCCAGATGCCGTGCCAGAGGCAGGGGGCGCCATGCCCGTCGTCGGCTTTCCGAACGAGAACGCCATCGGTAGGAAACCCGCGCACGGCATGCGGTCGACGGGCAACTGCGTGGTACACGCCTCCACCGCAAGTGGAGCTGCCCCATGCACATGTCCGAGCGTCCGCGTAGGGGCAGCGGATGTTTATACGGTCTGTGGAGGGTGACTAGCAATCGGGAACCGCGACTGGAATCTTGACCGTGGTCGCAAGCCCGCTCAGGCTGTGAGTGAGTAAAAGGGGAAGGGTGGGTAGGGGCGTGGGGGCGTATGTTGGAGGGAAGCGCGAGAGTGAAGCTGAGGAGGGGGCGGGTGGGGACTGGAAAGGGACGCGGGGAAGGAAGCGGAGAGGATGGGTTGAGGGAAGCGGGGAGAGAGGCGGGGGAGGGACACTAAAAGTGCCCCTCTGGAAGCGCCTCGCCGGAAACGATGTTGGGAATGCCCCGTGGGAGCGCCTCGCCGAAAAGAAAAGGGGGGAAGCGAAGGGGGGAATAACGCTGGGAACGTCCCGCGCAGAGCCCGTCGCCGGAGAGGGAAGACTGTGCGGACGGACGGGTCAATGCGCGGGGCACCTCCACCCGCGGGGCCCCCACGCCGCTTGCGCACAAAAACGATCCGCCCCTTCCCCCCTTTCCCTTCCGCACCCGTTTCCCTCCCCTTCTACGCCCCCACGCCCATCCCTCCTCCCACTGCGCCTTTCCCGCCGCGCACGCAACTTACCTGGTCTCCTTATACTTGGTATGCATGTCCGCCGCCGTTATGCGCGCGGCGTGGATTGCTTCGTCCAGAGAGATGGAATGGTCGCCCCCCGTCGAGAGCGCCAGATTCGCGCTCACGACAGCCTTCACAGCGCCGACGGCGTTCCGCTCAATGCAGGGGGCCTGCACAAGCCCGTCCACTGGGTCGCACGTGAGCCCGAGATTGTGCTCGATGGCTGTCTCTGCAGCCTGCTCAATGACCTCCGGACTCGCCCCCATGCACGCCGCAAATGCAGCCGCGGCCATCGAGCAGCTCGTACCGACCTCGGCCATGCAGCCGCCCTCCGCCGCGCTGATTGTCGCGCCACGTTTGAACAGCATGCCGATGGCCGCAGCCGTAAGCAGGAACGTCATTACCAGGTTCTCCTCGTCCTCCGGGCTGAGCGCGACGAACTCCACGACGTACCGGAGCACAGCCGGGATTATCCCTGCCGCACCGAGCGTCGGCGCAATTACAATGCGCCCGCCGGCCGCGACCTGCTCATTCGTCGCGATAGCCCAGCACGAGAGCCAGTCCATCGCAGGGAAATTGGGGCGCCGCGCCGGCACGGGGAGCACGTCATGCTGGAATGCGCCGCGGATTCGTGGCGCCCGCGACTGCTCGCGCCTCCGCGCGGGGGCCGTGGACCGCGGGATGAGGTCCTGCGACGCAGCGCCGCTCCCGTCGTCGCATTCGTCGCCCGCCTGCTTCCCGTCGGCGCCCCGGTTCCCCATTCGCCGCGGCCCCATGTACAGTCCGCGCGTGAGCTGCGAGTACAGCTTCGGTGCGCGGCGCCGCATCTTCAGCGAGCCAGGGAGTACTTTCTGGTCGCTGTGGACGCCGGCGCGGATTCCCTCGTCCATGACACTCCAAATGCGCATAATCTGGGAAGTTCAGCACGGCGTCGCACGCCGCGCACTTTCTCGTGGATCTCCTCGGCGGTGAACCATGTTAGTTCGTTCTCGTATACGACCTGTGCAATCGTCAGGTTGTGTTGGCGTGTGATGGCGAGCAGGCTCGCCATATTGTGGAACGGGAACCGCGGCTCTTTCGGCGGCGACCCGCCAGGCGTGGTGCCGTCGTCCTCCGTCTGCGCCGACTGCACAGTCGCGGGTGACTGCGTGCAGTCCGGCTGAGACTCGCGTGGAGCAGGCAGCTGCGCGCCTGCCTCCTGCGCACTGTTATCCACCTTGCGGACCCCCTCGCGACGCTCACCGTCGGCGTCGGAGCGCCGGATTGATTTGTAGAATACATTCTCGAGGGCGTCAATAGGATGGTGTGTAGGTGCAGAAACCGCATCCACGCTCACGAGTCTGTTCTCTTCGGTTGGCTCTCGTCCGTCCCCTGCCCTGGTTTTCCCTAAGTCCGGTGCGCCCGCGACGTCCATCATCCCGTTCACAACGAACCCGCCGCCCTGCCGTTAGTGGGCCCGGGCGCTGTACATACAATACTGTAGAAGTCATTCGTCGCGAGTAGGTCTCCCTCTTCACTGAACACGCTCATGCGCATCCCATTCGAGTGCATTGGGAGTTTTTGGCCCCACTTCCACTGGCTGTGAGTGGGGAGGACGGGGAAGGGGAAGCGGAGCGGGGCGGGAAGCGGAGGGCAGAAAGCGGAGGGAGGGAAGCGGACAGAGGGAAGGCAAGGGGGGTGGAGAAAAGGGGACAGGAGAGGTAGGGAAGGGGGAAACGAGGAGGTGCGGAGGGAAGAAAAGAAGAGACGCCGGGAAAAGAAGAGAGGAGGCCCGGGGGGATTACGGGTCGCAAGGAGCGGAGCAGACAAAAGGCGCGAAAGTGCAGGCGTCATGTCGGGGAAACCAAGGCAGAATGACGGCCCTGTCGGAAATGACCCAGTGATAAAAAAATAGACTGGCCACAGGATAAAGAATAGCAGACAAATAGCACCAAAATTAGAGAGCAGAGACGCCGCGACCTCGTCGAGGCGCGGAGTCGGCAAAAGGAGGACACGCACCTCCAAATCCTTTTCACAGTCAAAATACAGCCTCTGCGGCTTTCCCGCCTGCGGGGTGTCTTTTCCGAGCGTGAGGTACTTGGACATCATAATCTTCTCGTAGCGCTGTGGGACGCTGTCCGTGTCCACTGTCTCGCAGTCAGCACCCTCGAGTCCCAGCAGGAGAGCTTGCGGCGTCATGTGCCCCTTCCCAGTAGCTGCAAGGCTGCCGTACAGCGCGAGCTTGATCTTCGCGACGGCGCGCAGGATACCCGCGTCCCGCAGGTCCGAGACAAAAATTGCGCCAGCCCGCATAGGCCCTACCGTGTGCGACGATGAGGGCCCGATTCCAACGGAAAACAGGTCAAACATGGAAATAACCGCATGCTCTGTCGGCGGCGTAGTGTCATCCCCCGGTGGCGGTGGGCGCGGCGGGTCACACCTGTCACCGTCCTGCGCAGGGCCAAACTGCGCGTCGGAGAACGAGTGCGCCGCGCCCGTCGTGTACGGCGCGTGGGTGCGCCCGGATCGGGGCCCACGCAGCGGGGCACCCGCGGTTTGCGCACGCAGAGCAAGCCCACGCCGTCCGAGCATCCGTGCCGCCATGTTCACACGCGCCCTTGTCGCAGAGGGACGTGAACGAAAACACCGATGCGTGTCGAAGGCCTCCACAAAAACCTGTCAGGCACGAGCTGCGCACGTGGCATCAAACGCAGGGTGTAGCCGCATGCGCTACGGTCGTTTCCAATGCACGCGCGCGCATTGGAATGAAACACATGGGTGTGCGGAAACGTGCGCGCGACAGGGGGAGAGCGGGGGTCTGTATGCACATCAACCTACGTCTGCAGCGATACATCGGCTACAGTTCTTGCGCCGCTAAAAGCGCACATGCTGCCGCTTTAACGGCCAACGCAGGATTTTTGCGCAGGCAAGAGAGCGCGGCGCTCGGCGCCGCAGGGCGCGCATCGTAGGCGCCGCACTGTTCACTCCTGCGCGCGCCGCAGGACGCTGTCAAACATGTTGAGCGCATTTCGCTGCATGTGCGCAAGCGTATGCGTGGAGCTGCGCGGGAGGGCGCATCCCTCACGCTGCCCCGACGGTGACCGCGTCTGCGTGCGGCCGACGCCGTAAAACGGCGAGCTGGTCGCATGCGCGCGCGAGACGCGCGGCGGCAGCGCGTTCGGGATGCCGAACGCACGCGTTTGCGGCTGCGCTGGCGAGCGGCGCCAGAACCGCTGCGACGCAGGGAGCGCCGTCCGGTTCGCGGTGCGCGACCGGGAGCTGTCCCTCGCCGGCTCGAGATGCAGCTGCAAGGCCGGCGCCGCGGCCGCCCCCTCGCGCGCGGTGCCCTCGGTGCCGGTGGCGCCCCGCGACGGTGCAGGGGACCCCAGCGCGGGCATCGATTGCGTCATCGCCGATGGGAGGTCGGCGTCGGCGGTGCTCGACGCATCGGAGTGCACAGACAGCGCGTCGGTTTCGTGCACGAGCTCGCTCGACGCGTTCTGTGCATCGTTCGCGTCCTCGCAGTGCACGTCAATAGCCTGGTACACACGGTGGAGCACGGGCGCATACGACGCCGCCAGGGACGCAGCTGCCTTCTCGCCGGCAGCGAAGCCGGTCAGCGCCGCATCGTACTGCTCCCACGTGTACCCAAAAAGCTGCGCCGGGGTGGGCAGTAGGCCATCGCCGAGGCCCGCGTCGCCGCGCCTCGCGTCCTGCCGCTCAGCGCCCGTCCAGCCGGGGGGGATGCGGCAGAAAGCAATCTGGATAAGCAGGAGCCGTGGGATCACATTGAATGCGTGCAGCGCGGCGGGCGATAGCATGTTGTCGATCCGCTCAGCGCTGTTGCCCGTGTGCAGCGCGAGATGCTGCAGCGCATCCGGCTCCTGCAGCAGCGTGCGCAGCACGACAATTGTGCTCTGCAGTGCACTAAGCGCCTCCCTGAGTGCGGCCATGGCGAGGTCCTCGTCGTCCGCGGCCCCTGCACCACTCTCACCACCCGGGGACGGCGGAGCGCTGCCCAGGAACGCATCCATGTGTTCAGCGTCTGAGGAGTCGCGCCCGGGCGCCTCGTAGTCCGCGGACTTGCGCGCACGCGGAGACATGCGACCACGCTTCCGCGTGGCGCCGGTGAGAGCGCCGCAAAACTGGTGCACAAGCCGCTCGAACACCTGCAGGTCGTGCAGCTGCTCTGCCACCAGGAGTGGATTCACCACGAAACAGTCCAGGTCGTCGCACGGGAGGGTGAAGTGCGCCTTCCACCCGTCAAACTCTGAGCACGCCTCCTGCGGCGTCTGCGTCCCCGTCGCGTCGCCCGCAAGGCGCCGCACGCGGTTGCTCGGCTTGGCGACGGACCGCAGCGCATGTGCGAGCTGCGTTGGCGTCGGCACGCGCCGGTGGTTCGACAGATCGCCAGAGAGGAGCGAGTTCAGCACCACGCTTGACGGCGTCGTGCCCGACGTGCGTCCGAACGTGTGCGCAAACTCGGACTCCACCACGCTCGCCGGCGCAAACACGGAGCGCGCAGTGATCGTCACGAGGCCCTTCCAAATCACGTGAATTGCCACCGAGATGAACCAGGCGCGCCCGTCCTCGCCGCAGCGCTCGGCCATGCGCAGCATGAGCAGGCGGTACGCCGCGTCGAGACGCTCCTCCAGCTCGCGCAGCCACGGCTCGCGCGCGGCAGAGCCGTCCGTAGACGCGGCATCAAGTGCCGGTATAGATGCGCTCTGCTTCGCGTCCTGCGGCTCAAAGGGACGCGGGTTCGCCTTGGCAACGCACTTCGCGATAGTCGACTTGATATGCAGAAGCACGGGCTGCACAACGTGTAAAATACTCGCCTCCATCTGCTCGCGCAGCGGCGACAGAATCTCGTGGCAGTACGGCGGGAGCGGCGGGAGCGGCTCCTCCAAGGGGCCTGTCGGCTGCATGGTCAGAAGCTTGAGCGGAGGCATCCCCTCCAGACAGCGCTCCAGGCTCTCCTCGACAACCCACTCGACACTCATGAGCGCCAGGTTGAACTCGAGCGCCGGGGAGAGGTGCGCGGCGCCCTTCGCCGACGACGGGATCGCCAGCGCACTCGCGTCGCGCTGCACGGGCACCAGCAAAGACTCAATCCGCGAGACAAACTGCGACATGGCTTTCAGCACCGTGCGCGAGACCGCCCGCAGGAGGTATGGGTCGACCGCTGCCGCCGCCTGGAGCTCGGTGATGATGACCGTGGTCATCTCGATCACGATCGCACGCACGGGCACGTGGCTGATTCCATACGTAATGTTCGCCAGACGCGGCACAGTAATCGTCGCGCCGGTGAACGGCGATGTGCCGGTCACCGAGGCCGCGGGCGTGTCCCCGGTCGTTTGCGCGGCAACGAATGCCTTGTTCAGCAGCTCGCTGAGCCGCAGCGCAAACTGCGACACGCGCGACGGGTCCACGCGCGCAGCCCCCGGCAGCGCGCCGTCTGCGCCGGCCCCGGGACCGAGCGCGGGAAAGCCGAGCTGCTTCGATGACACCGCGGGCGGCGTCGCAGGCGGCGTCGCGTGCGATGCAGCGGTACGCTTCGAGAGGCCCGAAAAAGAGAGCATCGCGGGACGCCGGTTGTACCAGCGCGTGGCATCGCCGTCGGCACCCCCGTCGGACTTGGCGGGATTAGGGGGGGACGGCGCGCGGGCCAGAGCGGTGCCGGTCGCCGGTGTTGAGGAAGTAGGGAAGATGGCCATTGCGTTAACGCACGCAAGCGGAGTGGATCATAGAAATCACTCGGCTCAGGCAGGAACGAAATTGACGTTCGCGAGGTCAGCTGCGCTTGTCGGTGTTACGGCGGCTTCTCAGGCAGGTCGCACAGAAGAAGCGCAAGAAAAGCCTGTGGTCGTGCGGAGGCTGCAGATGGGACACGCTGAAAGACACTGTAGGGCCCTGGGATACCTTCAACCATAGATTGTTGCAATGTCGTGTGCCGCACAGCACCTGTCGGCGATGAGTCGGCGTAGGAAAGGAAAAAGGATGCTTTCACCAAGTCAGCCCCATGCCGCGGGCTCCAACGTCCGGGCCCGCCCTAATTGGCCAACATGTGGCGAACTTATAACACGACATGCATGCACTGAGCCGCGCATAACCAATCCAAGCCTGCGTAACTACGGGCTGCATGCACGCCGAGCTCCATACAACGGCACGCACGGTCTATCGTACCGCGCTGCCACGCCCGAGCCGCGTGCAACGGCGTCCCACTGCTGCGCGACCCGATAACGGCAACCATGCAGATCTGACCTGCCATTCCCTGCTTGCGGCCACCGCCTCAGTTCCTCGCTGCACGCGTATCTCGGTGCATGGCTCTATGGGTGGTGCTGCGCTACGCCGACCCCATGTGCTTGGCAATTTGTTCGTTGAACCATTGGATCACTGCAGGTTAGCGAAACCGCCCGGCCCGTCACACATACATGCATCCTGGGTTTTCTCGTTCCGCGCAGCGGCCGTCGGCGTTGCGCGGCGCGCCCAAGGCGCAAAGTATGCGCCGCCCATCTCGGCAGTCTCAGGCGCAGTGACCGCGTACAGCTGGGTAACGCAGCCCAATTCCTGGGGATACAGGAAAGTGCGCCAGACCGCACCGAGAAGGGCGCGGTCTACACCCTGCCTGTAGTCGCGGTACAACTCCGTGCGCAGGTTGCCAGGGTTCGCTGAGACGCTTCCGGGTCAGTTCCGCAGCCCGCGCCACGCACAAGACGATCCCTTGCGCGCCATACTCGCGCTTCATCGCGTTCGCCGTAAGCACGTTCGCGAGCTTGCTCGTTCCGTACGCGCGAGCCGCAGCCGGCATGCCCACCGGTCTCCACGCATTCACCTGGGCATAGTCCTCTGGGTCGAACCCCTTAGACGTCGTGAACCAGCGGTGGGCAATGCTCGAAGTGAAGCAGACACGTGGCGGACGCGCCGGTGTCGCCTTGGCTGATGCAAGCAGCGCCGGGATTAGCAGCTTGGTAAAGTAGTAGTGGCCCAGTGCGTTTACGCCCATGTGAATCTCATAGCCGTCCGTGGTCTTTTCGCCCAGCTTTCGCGCGTCAGTAGCTGGCCCCTGCACGCATACCTTGGGAAGCAAGACACCCGCTGAGTTGAACAGCATGTCCAGCTGCGTCTTCTTCTGGAGAAACATGTCCGCGGCCTGCTTGATACTCTTTAGGCTGGCAAGGTCCAGCGGGAGCCACTCCACACTGCCTTTCACACCGTCCTCCTTCTCCAGCTTCGCAATGGCCTCACGCGCGCGTTCTTCAGAGCGTGCCGCAAGGTACACCTTCGCGTTCTTGCGCAGGAGCGCAAGCACGGTGTAATAGCCGACCCCCGCGTTGCCACCAGTTACGATAGCGACCTGCCGTGTAAGCGTGGGCCCCGAATGACAACATACGCGGTCCGTCTCGTCGGGCATGTCAGCTGGGACCCATTTCGCTTTCGGGCTGCGCAAGTGAGCTTCTGGCTCTCACCTGTACACACGGGAAGATTGCGGAGAGCATGATGGCGGCGATTCAGTAAGCTGCATGCCGCAATGGGTTTTTTGGGTTCCCGTAACCCAACGCGTTCATGCCGCCACGTGGCGGCCGCATGCGTGCGCACGGACGGTTATACATTTCGCGCGCCCCCGTCCAGGTACATTACGAGGAACTATGATTGCGGATTTCGCCCTCAAAGTAGTCCGCCACTGCGCCGTCAAAATCGCCCCTTCGCAACAAGCGTACTCTTGTCTTGCACGGCCGTGTCCTGTGCAACGCGGAGCGGCTCCCCACGGCGCGCCCAGGGGATATAGTAACCGCCACCCTCCTCAGTCTCGGGGGATGTGCCCGCGTAAAGTGGCGTGAGGGCACCCATGTGGACAGGATGGGAAAACATCGGCGTCACGATATGGTTTAATGCGAGCGTCTTGAGTCCATAGATATCCCTTGTCAACTTGGTCTTGACGTTCCCTGGGTTCAGCGATATGCTGCGTGTCAGATATCTTGGCGCAAGCGCTCACAATAGGATGCCTCGATCGCCGTATTTCCGGTCAAATTTGTTGGCGGCTGTTGGTGAGCAGCGGGCTGCCGTGTGGACGCACTCAAAATGCTACACATCTGTTGGTCAGACAGCGTGTCAGCTCGATCACGCACCTTGCTGTTGCAGTATGCCTGCACCGCACGCGGCACGCCGAAGCGGTGAATGTGTTCTCCGGACGGGTCACTAGGGTCGAAGCCATTCCGCGCAGCATAGCGGTGCATCACGGAGCTCGTGAAGCAGACGCGCGCCGGACGCGCCGGATTCTGCTTGTGCGACGCGGCCAGAAGAGGGATGAGTAGCTCTGTAAGGTAGTAGGGGCCGAGCGCGTTGACGCCAAAGTGGATTTCGTAGCCCTGCACCGTAGTCTCGTAGTTCTGCTGCGTTAGGTCGGTCCCTCGCGGGTGCGCACGTTCGGGACGAAGAGACCTGCGTTGTTAAACAGAAGATCCAAGTGCGTCTGCTTCGCGGTAAACTCGCGCACAAAGTTTTCGATGCTGTAGAAGCTGCCAAGATCCAGGCGCATAAATTCCACTTTCCCCGCGAACGTGCTCTTGTCGTTGTTCAGCGTGACCAGCGCGTTACGCCCCTTCGCCTCGTTCCGTGAGACCATGTATACGATGCAGCCTTTTGCCATCAGCGCCCGCACTATCTCAAGACCAATGCCCGAGTCTCCCCCTGTCACGATCGCCACCTGCGCATAAGCATTCGACTGCGGCCCCCGCGCACCCGCCCCGTCTGATTCGGTATCTCGTCGGTTCCCCACGCCGGAGCAGGACTGGCCACAGTGAGTCCATGATTCGATGCCATAGGATGCGTACGGGAAGAACTCTGACCACAGCGACGGCATATCGTAGTCCGCGTTGAACCCAATTTAGAATCACCCGTGTGTTGTTGTTCGCGCTTGGCGTCTAAGTGTCGGTTTACGTAAGGCAGATAGAGTACGGGGCAGGACCTCGACGTGTACACGCGAAATCGGCGCCACCATGTCTGTGCACGATTTGGAGGATCTGAGTCCACCACCCAGTGTGCACAGTCTGCGCGCTAGATTTGAGCGCAATGCGCAGAGTCAAGGCGGTGACGCAGCCAGCAGCTCAGCCACCCCGCGGCGGGCTACGCGCGACACGTGGACGGCGGGGGAGACGGATACGGAGGCCGATGACGCGCTGGCCGGTACTGTGCAGGGAGCCGTTCCTCCGCCAAAGCCTTCCGCACTGAAGAAACCATCCTTTTCAGCGGGGCAGGGCGCCAGCCCTGGACATACACATGTGGGAGCCCGCGACAAGGGAGCGCAGAATCAGAATCTGTGCGAACGTCCGCAGCGCAAGAGCGAAGAGGAGGCGGCGACAAGGAACAGCGACACAGAGGCGCACAGTGGGGCAACAGAGGCAGCGCAGCGGAACGTAAGGCCTACGCCACCCAGCAAGCCGACGCGCATCCCCTCGCGCACCCAGTCTGCGGACGACACGAAAGACGCGCTTCTTGCGCAGCCGACGACGGGTGCTGAGGAGAGCGCAGAGGAAGGCGCCGGATATGCATCCGAGGCATCTGCGCCACAGGCTGCACAAGGCCGCGCGGCCGTCATGCCATGCAGACAGCTAGATGGCGCACCGGGCAACGCGCAGAGCCTCACGGACATGAGTGCTGTGGAGCGGCGCTACAGCGCGTGTTTCCTGTCCGTGTGCACTCCGGGACAAAACACTGCTAATGGCGCGTCGGTCGCGCATGTATGGCGGCGATCCAAGCTCCCCGACACGGAGCTCGGCGCAGTGTGGACGAGCGTCGGTGACTCGCCCAATGCCGAGACACTAACGCAGAAGCAGTTTTGCACAGGCCTTGGCATGATCGACGCAAAGCTGCGCGTTACACATAACAGCAACACACCTCACGCCAGGGTACCGCCCCCCGGGCTTCCGCCGCGGCCGGTTACGTAGGGAAGTGGAATGGAGCGCTACATGTAAGGGGGGACTGAGTGCGAATGCACGGGCAGTGAGGTCCTCGGTGTCGGCAACGTAGAGTACCCACGTCGCTTACCACCCAATGGCCTGCGTGCTAGCGACACGGATTGGGCGCACGGACTTCGGCCGAGTGCCCACACCCCATTCGTGCGTGCCGCCCGCGGCGACTCCATTCGGACAGCGACAACCGGATGCTCACGGACGTAACGCAATGGTGCGCTGCGTCACTTTTGAGATCCGGTGGCACGAAACACTTCCGATATATTCGTGCGCATTCCAGCCGATCTCGCCTGCGCGGCTAGCGCGGGTCCTTGATCATAACCAGGCGCAGGGTGAGTGCGGGCGCCGCGTGCTGACGGCAGCCGCTGGACTCCCCCCGGGGACGACGATCGCCCGGCAAGGAAGTCACCAGAGGCATGGGCCGCAGCCGCCTGTTCTGGCTGGGGGCGAGAGCTGGCGCCTCGCCACAGCCGGCGGGGACAACAACGTCCGCGTGCGTCGCCGCCGACGCCATGCCGGCTGACCTGGCAGATATGGATAGTACACCCGAACGTGCCGTCGCCCGCGGCCATGTCCGCATCGACGGTCGCTGCCACGCCGCATCCACCGCGCACCGAGTACGCTGCGACGCTCTCGCGGCACGCGGGAGTTGTCAATGTCGTGCGCTTTTCGCCCACTGGCGAGATCCTCGCCAGTGCCGGCGATGGTGCGTGACAGTCGCCGCTGGCGCGCTGACCGCAGACGGGAATGTCCTCTTCTGGGTCCGCACGGATCAGACACGTGGCGGTGACAGCTACTTTACGCAGAGCGATGCCGGCACTCCGTACGAGAAGGAGACGTGGCGTGTGCGTCTCATGACGCGTGCCACGTCGCAGGAGCTGTACGACCTCGCGTGGAGCCCGCAGGGTGACTCCGTTGCGGTGGGCGGGACCGACTTTGCTGTGCGCATTGTCAATGCGGCGGATGGGAGTGTCACACGCGAAATCGCAAAGCACCAGCACTATGTCCAGGGGGTTGCATGGGACCCGCTGGACCGGTTTCTCGCAACGCAGAGCAGCGACCGGTGTGTGCACGTGTACAACGTGCTGCGAAATCAGGGGGCACCCGGCCATGCAGCCGGCGCCGCGATGCCCGCGTCGATCGCCGACGTGCAGCTCGCAAACCGCAACACGAAGCTGGAACCCGCGCGCAGCGAAACAGTACGCGCAGATGCGCAGGGCACGGAGAAGGCAGGGGATGAGCACGACGCCGCGCCGATGCACCGCACACACTCGCGGTCCTCGTCCAATGCATCCGCACGCTCGGCATCGCCGGCGCCGCTCCCGTCGATCCGCGCACCGCCGTCGCCAAAGGAGCGCCTCCTCGCACAGCCAGCGCAAGGCACGCAGGCGCCGCACCAGAGGCTGTATGGGGACGACAGGTACAGCGGTTTCTTCCGCCGGCTCACATTTTCCCCGGATGGGGCGCTGCTGGTCACGCCGACGGGGCAGTATGTGTCAGGGACAGGCGCGGCATCGCCCGCGCCGCAGCGGCCGTGCAGCTCGAGCGCCGTCTACATGTACGCGCGGGGAAACCTGATGCAGTCGAACTCTCCCGTCGCGGTATTGCCCGGGCACAAGACTGCGTCCATCGCTGTGAGCTTCTCGCCTATTCTGTACCGGCTGCGCCGCGGCGCCGCACATGCGGGCAGCGACGCGTCGCCGATGCCGACGATCCCGCTGGAGCGTGGCGCACCCGTGGACGCGGCGCTGCCCGCGCGCAAGGGAGCAACCGGCGCGCCCGGCGCACCTAGCGCGTTTGGCCTGCCGTATCGCATGGTGTTTGCGGTGGCGACGCAGGAGAGCGTGTGGGTGTACGACACGCAGCAGGCGACGCCGCTGTGCTGTTTCAGCAACCTGCACTACGCGTCGTTCACGGATCTGTCCTGGTCGCCCGACGGGCAGTCGTTGGTGATGTCGTCGTCGGATGGGTACTGCTCCATTGCCGTATTCGACTATCAGGAGCTGGGGCGCCCCCTTTCGCACGACGAGCAGCCCTCGCTGCATCGCGTCCCCCCACCTGCGCTAGCGCGCGCGGACGACCCGTTCTCGATACCCGTGGGGGCAGCGAGCGCCCCCAGAGACCCTCCCTCGGACACCCTGGCGGACGACGGCCCACTCCACCCTCGTACTGCTCCAAGCGAACCATCGCCCGCGGCCGACTCCTCTCGCAAGACGCACCCGCCCAACGGCCCCGCGACGGACCGGGAATCTGTGGGCTCGTCGCCCGCAGACGGCGATGCGCGGAGAAAGAAGCGCCGCGTCACCCTCACTTTTGTGGGGCCTCTCGCTTCGCACTAAGGAGCGAGTGCGCAGTGTAGCGTGCCCCTGCACGCTCCGTCTCGCGCTGACAATTGCGCGACACGTCTCCGCGCCAAGGCGCCCGCACGCTGCTGCACCGCATGGGCGCCCGTCGACTAGTCGCATCCGCAGAACAACCCGCACGCTGCTGCACCGCATAAGCGCCCGTCGACTAGTCGCATCCGCAGAACGCCCCGCACGCGCATCCCTCCGCACCCATCCCCCGTCCACTGGATCGCTCCACCCCGCGCTTCCCCCTCTTCTCGTCACGTGCCAAGACGTAACCCGCAGCGGGTGGTCCCAGCTCGCACGCGACACGCCACGATGAGTGATCGGGAAACCTGTGCGTAGCGACAGCGAACGCGTCTGACGGTAGTGCTGGAGATGGGGTTCGGCCCTGAGCGTGTCGATTGGGCCCTCCAGTCTACCAAGGGTCAGGGGGGTAACCTCACCGCGGCGCTGGACCATCTCGAGGCGCACCAGGAGGAGGACGTTCCCGCGAATTGGCGCGAGCAGGGTGTGGATGGGGACGGTGTGGGTGGCGAGGCTGCGGGTGGCGAGGCTGCGGGTGGCGAGGCTGCGGGTGGCGAGGCTGCGGGTGGCGAGGCTGCGGGTGGCGAGGCTGCGGGTGGCGAGGCTGCGGGTGGAGAGGCTGCGGGTGAAGAGGCTGCGGATGAGGCCGCAGCAGCCAAGGTGTGTGCAATGCGAACTCAGCTCACGCACAGTCGATCCGATGCAACGAGTGTCAGAAGCAGTTCCGCGACATGGACCTGGCCATGTACCATGCGGAGAAGAGTGGACATGAGGACTTCGCCGAAAGCGCCGACGCCATCACGCCGCTCACAGACGAGCAGAAGCAGGAGCGCCTTGCACTGCGTATGTGTCGTGCGCCGCCCGTCCCTCACCGGCAGTGCGTGCCAGGCTTGCGGAGAAGCGCAGCTCCAAGGAGAAAGAGGACGAAGAGTCCCGGCGTGCGAATGAGATGGTACATGCGGCCCGTGCTTGGCTCACAAACAGATTCGTCGCAAGGCCGGGCAGGATGCGTCGGAAGTCCAGGCGGAGCTCGAGAAAAAGGGTGCGTAAATGCGCACGGCACTTATCGTCAGAACGTGCCAAGGACGCGGAGCGGAAGCGGCGCGAGAAGAGGGACGAAGTGTGTGCTGTGCTCCCGCTGGTGGCTTACCCGAGGCTGAGGCGAAAGCACGCGTCCGTGCGCAGATCGAGGAGGACAAGCGCGCGCGTGCGGACAAGGCCGCGCGTGAAAAGGCACTCCGCGAGGGGAAGCCGGAGCCGGGCGCGGCACCGAGTGCGCAGCCGACTTCTGCGTCGGCGCCGCGCAACACGAGCACCGCCGACGAGACACGCCTGCGCGTGCGCTCGACGGCGGGGAACTGGACCGCTGTGCTGAACGCAGCGGCGACGCTCGCGGATGTTGAGCGCACGATGCTCAGGGACGGCCATGGCCAGGGCGCGAGCGCGCTGGAGGTGCGTCGCGAAGAAAGCGTGCTGATCGCAGTTCTCCACGACCTTCCCGCGCAAGGCGTACACTGGCGAGGAGATGTCCATGTCGCTGCGGGATCTCGGGCTTGTCCCGAGCGCCGCGCTGGAGGCCAAGGGGAGGTAGTGCGGGGCGAATAAAAGAGGCTGGACAAAATTTCATTCGTATAAGGGGTTAGCGGGGTTTCTCCAGGGGGGGGGGGGGGGTCCACGATTAGGAGCGCCACGAGACACTAAAAATACTGCGCCCCTGCGGAGCGGACGGGAGACGTATGGCACAGGAGCAGCGCTCCTGTGGTGAGCGGATGGGAGGAGCATTTGCATCCACATCGGCCGCGAGCGGGAGACGGTATGCATTGACATGGGGAGAACGGGCGTGACAGTATGTGTCGTCAGGGCGGACAGAAGGGGGAGCGCTACACAGAGGCGTGACATTCATGTGCGCCGCCAGGAAGGCCGCAAACTGTAGTGCCCATGCAGATGGGAGAGGGACCCTGGTGTTTGCACGGGGGAGACAGCTTGCATACGCATGGGAAACAAGACGGCTACAGCGCCGACCCGGAAGCCCCTTTTTACTATAGATATGTACACGCACCCTTTGCATAAGAACGAGCACGAAGCGCTCCCTTCCCGCGACAGAGCCGCGCACTCTGCCTCTCGCCCTTTTTCCTCTGATTTTCTTCGCCCGTATTGTCCCCATGTAGCTGCTTCCACCTAACCCTAACCCCTGTGCCTGCTTCCTATCTCCCCTTCCCCCCCCGTTTCCTTTTTTACACCCCCTCGCATTTTCCCCATGCCAACGTACCCTTTCGTCTCACCCTGCCCATTCCTATCCAACCTACCATACCCTCTCGGTCTTACCCCCTTTTTCTTCCTCGCCTTTCTCTCTTCCTAATCCTACCTTCCCCTATGCCCGCTCCTCTTTCCCTCCACCCTCTCTCTACCCCCCTCCCCTCTCCCTCCCTCCACCCTCTCTCTACCCCCCTCCTCTCTCCCTCCCTCCACCCTCTCTCTCCCCCCACCCTCTCTTCCGTACCGCCCTTTGCCCTCGCCCCCCTCCCCATCACGCTTGCAACGCCAGCCACAGGAGCAACGGCACAACTGCTGTGACGCCCAGTTCTCGCACCGCACGTCGTCCTGATACCCAACCAGACGCGCGCCTTGAGGAAGAGGGCACAGGAGCGTGCACACCGCCGCCCCGTGTCCGGGGCGACACAGGTTCATGGACGTCGCCACGCCAACTGGCCAGCTCAAATGCGCCACCTGCGCTGTCGAAATACCGCGGTAGAATAGCCGCGCTCGCGCGCCGAATCCGCGACACAGCGAGGAAGAGTGCCGTGGCAAGGAAGCATGGAACGTAGAGCAGCAGCCAGATGCGCACCTGGTCCGGGAGCAGGCACGGTGTATAGTCGACCGCCGGTGCACTGTGGCTTTCTGGCGCATGCAGTTCGAGCCACGCAAATCCGGGGCGCTGAACGCCCTCGAGCATGGACAGAGACTTGACCGTGAGCTCTGGAACGTCCGAGGGAGAGAACCCGGGCATAGACCCCGTCGCGTGCAGCTGCCGGCGCCAGCCGTGGTGCACAGTCTCGCAGTGGTCGTGGTCGTCGCCGGAGAAAACAGCGACGGGCTGCACACTACGCAGCACATATTCAGAAATATCGTTTGAGATTAGGTTCTGATACGTCCCCGCCGAGTCGCCCCCCTGCAGGATGTCGCCGCCGGGCACACGCGCACGCTGCGACTCGCGCCGGACGCCATGCAAGGCTGAGTGCCAGGGAACATCGCATGAGTGCTCGTCAGCGCCGCGCGCAAGCGGCACGTGGGTAAACAGTATGCGCGGTGGTGCCTCCGCAGCGGTCCCGTCCGCGAGCATATCCACAAAGGCGCTCGTTTCGCGCGCGCGCGCCTTGGCCTGTGCGAATGCGGCGTCGTCTAGGAACGGGACGCCGAGCAGGTGCATTCCGACGAGGTCCATTGCATTCACCAGCAGCAGCTCATGCGTCGCCGCCGCGCTGCTGCGTGATGCGGCGACAGGCACCCGCGCATTCCACGAGGAGCGCGCGCTCCCATTGGCGCTGAGCATGTAGTCGTCTGATACGCGTGGCGCGAACGCATCGCGGAACCACGTAGCCGCCGCCGCATTCGCCGCCGACGGGCCGCCCGTCTCGGTGCCGAGGCCGATGTCGTGGTTCCCCGGTACTACCAGCGTGGGCAGCAGGGCGCCCCGTTGGCGCTTCGTGAGCGGTATATGCGGCGCCGTACGCAGGATGGTTGCCCCCGGGAAAAGCGCCGTCCAGCGCGCATGGAGTGCCGTCCACGCGTTGTAGTCGGTGAACCAACGTCCGCGGTCGGTGACGTCGCCTAGTACCACCGCGAGATCCGCCGCGCGTGGGTGTCGGAACATGGATGCGCCGAGGCCTCTCCGCTGCAGCGCGAGCCAGACTTTTCGCAGGTACTGGTCCGAGAAGAGCGTCGCGAGCGCAGTCATGACCGCGGAGAATCTCTCGTACGTGTGCGCGCCGATGATCTGCGGGTCGCTCAAGATGAGCACGCGGAAGGCCCCCGCCTGGCCCCCGCCACGCACATCGCATCGACCCACAGCGCAGTAGAATACGCCGCGCTCACCCCACAGCACAAGCACGCACCAGGCCGCGCGGAGTGCCTGGATTCGGCGCGAAGGGAACATGAGGGGCCATGCCATCAGACGCATCTGAGACTGGCCGCGCATGGCCACAGTGTCCGTACGCACGGCGGAAAATGGGGGGCAGAGAGAGTAGGCAGGTCGGCGGGGAAAGTGGCACGTCCGTGCGTATGCAGCGTTCGCTGGCGGCGTAGGACGAGCCAGTAACGTAACAGTGGTTTCGCGCCGCGCCGCTGCCGCGAGCCGCCGTACCACTTGCGGCCGTGGGCCACTGCACTTGCACCGCTTCAACTGCGGGACCGTAGCGATGCACGCAAACGCCCCCCCTCAATTTGTGGACGAAAGGGAAATGTACGCGCGATTGGTCGGCTGCTTATGTGGAGGCGTACGCAACGCATAGACTGCCGGTGGTCGGCCAGGAGGAAGGGGCAAAGTTGACGCATACAGCTACTTGTCCGTCTCCGCTGACACCGCATGGCCCCTTTTCTACCGCGTGCCCCCCCTCGTATCGCCCGGCCCCGTTCCCACCCCCACGCGCTGGCCGTCGACCGCGTGGCCACCTTCTCCACCCCCACTCGCCATCCCCCGCGCTGCTCACACCTCGACTTCCGCACCAATCATGACGTGGTCCGACGCACACACTCCCCTGCGCGGAAACCCAGGCGCGAGAACGTCCTTTGGGTGCACGCGGAGGAGCGCGGTAATGCGCGGATAGCCGTCCGCCTGCGCGCCGAGGAAGATGTAGTCTGGGGTCAGCGCGCCGGCTGCGACTGCGTACCGAGCGTCAGATGGAAGAGCGGTGAGTAGTTCGTCCACCGCGGCTCATGGCTCGACAGCTGCCGCGGGTCGTTCGGCGGAGGGAGCGGGTCCTCATCGCTCCGCTCCCGGTCCTCCCGGCGGTCCTGCGGTCAGCGCGTGTTGGATACGTGCGCACGCACGCAGAAAAAATTGCCACTCTCGTCGGTGACGAGGCGGTGGTGTGCCTCGTCGTATGTGCTCACAAACCCACGGCTGCCACCCACGGCTGCCATGCGCACCAGCATGTCGGTGTCGAATAGCTCGTTCTCGTCTGCCGCGCGGTAGCGACCGAGAACACGCGCCTCGTCTCCCTCCTCGCATACGGTGCGCGCCGCATGCACCGTACGCAGGGCGCGCGCCTCGTCGACGGACGCGTGGATCACGCGCGAGGCGGCGACCTCTTGTTCAATCGCGTCCGCGTAAGGGGTGCCCTGGCCCCGCAGCAGCGAGTACGCGGACGAATGCGGCTGGTCGTTGAAGTCGCCGGCGAGGACGACCGGCCACGACGCCCACGCAGTGTCCCGCGCGCGGAACTTTTCCAGCTCGCATACGAGTGCTGCGGCCTGTCGCGCGCGCTCATACGCGTAGCGCGGATGCCAGAAGAGGTGCGTTGTCGCGACTACCACGCCGCCGTCGCGGCCCGCATGCGGCAGGGCGACGAACAGCGCCACGTTCCGTGTGACGCGCGAAAGGCCTGTGGTGCGCGCCCACGACGCATGCGCCCCGCCGAGCACCGCCGCGGGACAGCTCTCGTCCAGAAGGCAGACGTGCCGTGCGACAGGTGCACCAAACGCGGGACGCTCCGAGGCCGTCTCCGCACGCCATGCAATCATGAGCCCATGCTTCTTCGTGTCGTAGCCGCGTTCGTACACAAACTGGTAGCCCGCCGGCGTCAGTGCGCGCGCGTGGAGGTCGACCATGTCGACTTCCTCATAGTCAGTGCCGGCGGCGCGGTACGCACCTGGAAACAGCCGATGTCCCAGTTGTACGTCAGGAGCTCCGCCGCTATGCCGTCGACGCGCTGTCGCATCTTCAGACAGTCGCTGCCGGGGAAAAGGCTCTCCCGCACGAGGCTCTGCGCAAGCATGTTCCAGCTCACAATGCGGATGCGGGTGCGGGATGTTTCGCCCGGCGCGGCGCAGCCGGCGCGTGTTGACGCCAAACCATTCCGCCCGTCGGCCGCGCCGCGCACAGGAGACCACGCGCGTGCCGTGATGCAGGACGCAAAGTCCGGCTGCGCACGACTCGGAGCGGCGTTGCGTGCTGCCTCCTGCTTTGCGTGTCTGGCCGCGCGCTTGCGCGCAATGGCGTCGGCCTCCTCTGCAGACGGCTCGCGCATGGTGCCGGCGAACGGACGAATAGGCGTCGTAGGCGGTCCGTGGGGGGCGCCTCCACAATATTCATGCGGACGCGCCGGCGCGCCTCCTCCGCGCACCCATGGGAAAATCTACCAAGGACCAGCGGGACCACTTCTACCGGCGCGGGAAGCAGGAGGGGTATCGCGCGCGGTCCGCATACAAGCTGATCCAACTGGACGATCAGTACGGCGTGCTGGGCTGCGAAGCGGACGCCCCGGCGCGTGCCGCGGGCGACAGCCGTGCGGCGCTCGCCGCGGCGTTTGGCCCGGCGCTTGGCGCCGACGTGTATGCGCGTCTGCAGGGGGCGAACAGGCACCCTGGCGCGGTAGTGGACCTGTGTGCGGCACCCGGGTCGTGGAGCCAGGTGCTGAGCCGGACGCTGAGCCAGTCCGGCACGCGGATCGTTGCTGTCGACCTGCAGGCGATGGCGCCGCTCGCGGGCGTTACGCAGATCGTCGGAGACATCACCACGGAGACGACTGCGCGCGCAGTCGAGCGCGCGCTCGCGGATGATGGGGACGACCCAGCCGCACGGCGGCACGCGGACCTCGTCGTCTGCGACGGCGCACCGGACGTGACGGGCGTCCCGCTGCTGGACGAGTACGTGCAGTCGCAGCTGCTGATGGCTGCCGTCGAGCTGGCCATGCGCATGCTGCGCAGGGACGGCGTCTTCATCGCCAAGGTGTTCGCGCAGCCGGGGAGCGCGTCCGCGCGCGTTTTGCTTGCGCAGCTGCGACGCCAGTTTGCGCACGTGGAGCTTGCGAAGCCACCGAGCAGCCGTGCGGCGAGTGCAGAGCACTTTGTCGTGTGCCTGGGATTCCTCGACGCGGCGCATGCGACGCGCCGGGTCCATGCCGAGTTTCTCGGAGACCTACGGGGGTATCAGGCCGCTGGCGGCGCGCCTATGCTTGGCGCGGCAGCAGCGTCGCAAACGTGAGGTAACTCGTGTGGCCACGCATCTGCGCGTGAGACGCGGGGTGAAAACCAAACGCACCTGTGGATACGGCCGCGAGTACACATTCGCATGCTCCAGCTTGCGCAGGGACGACTTCTGCCGGAAGCCCGCGCTGTACATCACCACGGCGTCCGGCTCCTGCGGGGAAGCAGATTCGGCTTCGTGCCGCTTTGCGGGCGGGACGCAGTCCGACGCGCGCGGGGATAGCGCCCGCTTCGCGGGAGGCGGGAGGGGGGACGCAGATGGGGGGGACGGGTCGTTTCTGTGCGCCGCCTCCTCCGCGTCTGTGGACGCTGCCGCAAGCGCTCGCGCAGTGGCTGCCGCAGGCACCGCAGGTCTTCGCCCCGTCGCTGCGTCGTCCACGGCGGGCCGCGGCGCCGTCTCCGCGACGGACGCATCCACAGCGCCGTGCCCCCCCACGGCATCCCCCCCCGCATCCTCCTCCGCTCCGCGCTCCGCTGCTGTCCCCTCCGCGCTCCGCCTCTCCGCCTCCCGCCGCTCGCGCTGCTGCTGCGACTGCGCCATCTGCATGTCGCGGCGCGCCTCGCGCTTGTGTTCGCTCGCGCGGATGCGCTCGACGACATCGGTGATCGATTCCAGCGGCGCGACGTTGGTCAGCGACTCGTGCGTGCGCACGAGGCTCTCATAGGTCGCGACGTCCGTAAACCCGTGCTCGGAGAGCGCGGTAACCGTGCGGAGGACCTGCTCGATGCACGGGGAAAAACAGCAGATGTGCGTCGCAACGCGCGTGCGCAGCGCTGCGCGCGCATGCGGGATGGCCTCCCACGGTGCAGGAAGATCCAGAAACACGGCGTCCGCGGCGTTTTCCAGTCCGAACCCATTCTTGCACACGTTGCGGTGCTGCAGCACAACTGTACGGTCCACGCCGTGCGCAGCGAACTCGGCGCGCGCCTTGTCCACGCGCTCCGCATGGAACTCAAACGACCACACGCGGCCGCCGCGCGCGGGTGCCGGTGCGTCGTCGCAGACGCCCGCTGCGGCGTCCGCGTCCGTCGCTGTGGGCGGGCCGTCGGCGTCCGCGGGGCGCCACACGCTGCTCGTCTGCTCCGCGCGGCCGACGGCGCGCGCGAGCACATGCGTGAAGCTGCCGCTTCCCGTGCCCGCTTCGATGACCGTGGCGCCAGGCGACAAGTTCAGGCGCATCGTAATAAACGACATGTCCGGCGCGTACAGAATTTGCGTGCGGTGCGGGAGAGACACCGTCCAGAGCTCCGGCGTCGGCCGGAGCAAATACACGAAGCCCCTGCGGTTGCGCGAGTGGATCTACGGTGAGTGCGGCCCGCACGCTGCCGACCTTGCTGCCGTAGGGGCGGCCGATCATGTCGTCGTGCGCAAACGACCCATACAGGTTGACCAGCTCGGCCCCGCGCGTGACCTGGATTGGCGTCGGAGTGCGGTCGCGCGACTGCGTGTTAGAAGCGCGCGGGTGCCACAGCCTACAGCGAACACGATCACCGCGTCCCCGGCCTGGATCGCCATGTGCGCGCCGCTTGTCGCCATGGTGGGGTGGGTGGGGTGAAAAACCGGGCGTGTGGAGGCACCGACAGCGCGCGCATGCAAGTGGGAAAAAACGGCCGTTTTGGGGGGGGTTCTTTACGCCTCTACGTATCGCCTTCGTCATCGGACGCGAGCATGTGCGCATAGTCCTCTGCACTGGCGAATTCTGGGAGCGCGCGCCGCTTGCGTCGCTGCTCCGCGCGTCCCCTGTTCCGGCTGGTGGACTCTGTCTCGCCGTGGCCGCGCTTCTTCCCCGCAACCGCGTTCGCCTCCTCCTGCGCGAAGTCGGTGAATGGGACAAGGTCGTCATCATCCTCGAGGAACATGGCGGTGTCGTCGTCGGCACTGTGCGCCTCGCTGTCGTCCGTCTCTGAGGGGGCGCCGTGATCCCCCTCGCCGCCCTCGTCCGCGTTGTCGACCCCGCTGCCCTCGTCCGAGTCGCCCCCATCGCTGCCCTCGTCCGATTCGCCCCCACCGCTGCCCTCGTCCGAGTCGCCCTCCCCCTCGCCCCCCCCGTCCGAGTCTGCCTCGCCCTCGCCCTCCGCGGCAAGTGCGTCCAGCAAACCATCGTCCTCCTCGTCCGCTTCGCCTACGCCCTCCTCGCCCAGCGAGCGCTTCATGGCCTTCCAGATCTCGCGCTCCCCTTCGTCATCAGTGCTGAGCTCCAGCTCGTCACCGCCGGACTCGTCCGCGCTCGCGTCCTCATCGCGCGCGGGCGCCTCCTTCTGGGTCCCTTCCCCGGCCTTCGCGCGCTTGTGCTTCGCCTCGAAGAACCGGTGGAAGAACTGCTGGTCGACAGGCACCGCGTCCGCGCGCTGGTTCCAGAATGCGGCCGAGTTCATGTACGCAAGAGGCACATGGCTGCGGCGCACGAGGACGTCACTGTCCGCGGCATCTCCGCTGAGCGCCGGCTGCATGATGCTGTTGCCCCGGAGGCCCGAGTGCTTCTTCGGGTTCCGGAACACGAAGCGGTCCAAAAAGTGCATCAGCGTGTGCAGCGTGAGGTCGGCGCTCGACGTGACCCTCTCGCCGCGCAGCAGCTGCGCCGCATTCAGGCACACGGACGGGTGGAAGTGGCGCAGGAGCGGGAGCACGTCCCAGAGCGCCGTATCGCCGGCGCGCGCATACCGCGGGTCCCGCTTCCGCCCGTCGTAGCCAGCATCCCGCGCGGGAAGAGTCGCGCGCGCGCGTGTGTCCACGGCGCGCTGCTGCTGCTCGTCCTCGGGCGCGTCGTGGAAGCGCTCGACGCTCTCTTCTTCGGGCTCCGTGACCATCGTGCGCAGCCCGGGCGACGCGCGGAAGAGCTCGCTGAGCAGGACGAGCGCGCCGCAGATAAGTGGCGGCTCCTGCAGATTCAGGACCTGGCACAGACGCTTGACAAACGCCTTGACGCGCTCCACGTCCGTGTCCGCCTTGAGCGACTTGTAGAGCAGATTCAGGTACATCGCCTGCTTGCTCGACGCGGCGAGGCGCGCGTCCAGCAGCGAGTCGTACAGCGTCCGGTAGTACCGGTCTGCGACCTGCGGCGAGAAGCTCACCGCGGCCGCGTCCGGCCGCTGCGCGCCGACGGCGACCTGGAACACGAGCTGCAGCGCCTGCACGGCGATGTTGAACGAGTGCGTGTGCGTGATGCGGAAGAGCGCGTCAAGGTGCTTGTCGAGCCTGCCTGGTCAGTCACGCGGCGGCGGCACGTACGCGTCTGCATCCAGCGTCGTGAAGGGGAAGACGCGGCGGATCCCCGTGAGGATCGCGGCCAGGAGGCGGTTGTCCACGTCCGCGGCCGTCTTGTTCTCCGCGGGCGCCCCCCCGCCGTGCGCGCGCTGCGCGCGCTGCGCGTCGCGCCAGCGGTTCTTGGCGGGCTTCGGCGGCGCGGCGCCATCGCTGTCGTCTCCCGCACGCTTCTCCACCGCCGTGCGCTTCTCCCGCGTCTCTGCGTCCGCGAGACACACCTCAAAGAGCTGGAAGTACACGGCGAGGACCTCGTTCGCAAGCGGCGCGTCGCGCGCGGTAAACAGCGTCTGGTTCAGTGTGAGCACGCCGTAGTACGTCGCATGCGGATTGCTTCCCGGCTGCGTGGTGCCACGCGGCGCGCGCTGCGACTGCAGCGCGACGTCGCTCACCTCGCGGAGCACAATCTCCTTCATCGCGGGATGCACGTGCAGGAGGTCCATCAGGTGCGTGCTCGCCTTCGACGCGACGCTGCGGTCCGGATCGCCCAGCTTGTTCGTGAGGAGGCGCAGCAGGTTGTGCTCCTGCTCCGCCTTGTCGCGCAGAAGGACAAATGCCTGCGTCACCGCCTGCTTCCGCACAAACTGGAGCGTGTCGTGCGACTGCCGCTCGAGCAGCTGCACAAACGCAAAGTACGTGCGCTTCAGCAGGTCCTCGTACGTCCACACGCACGTGCACATGCGCAATGCGTCCGAGGCCCCCGCCTGCAGCGCGGCGGCGGCCGCGGGGAGCTCCGGCTGGTCGCAGAAGTAGCGGAGCTTCTCAACGCCGAGCCCGCCGCCGCTCGCGAGCCAGTCCGCCAGCGCGCGCGTCGCGCGTCCGGACTCCTCGCGGCTCGGCCGCGCGGCCATCGACATGAGCGTCTCGAGCGCCTTGAGGTTGTGAATCGGGCTGTTATGCAGAAGGAGCGTCACCGCTGAGATCCGGTCAGAAAGCGTTGCCGCCTTGTTCGATGTGAGCAACGTCGTAGCAAACTGCAGGTCCGACAGGGACATGCTTCCGAGCACGACATGCTTTCCGCCCTCGCCGGCGCCCAGACGCCTGTACGTGGCGTTCTCTTCCTCGAGCGTCTCCTGGCCGAGTGCCTGTAGCTTTGCGACACTCTCCTCCGCCACATTCGCCGGCGCACGCGCAGCGCCGAGCGCCGGCAGCTCCACCGCGGTCCAGATGGGGGTCGGCTCAATGCGGAGCACGAGGCTGCCCGGTTGCGACCTGGGTGCGCCACCGCCGCCGAATCGCATGTGCGTCGCTTTCGCCGCCGTGTCCGTCGCGCGGTGAGGTGCGCGCAACGGGGGCGTCTGCCGCGCGCGCGTGCGGTCTGTATTCTGGCGCCCCTTGGCGACGGGCGCGACGGGCGCGTGCTTCTCGGCGCCGGCCCGCGCGCCGCTATCGGCCACCCTCGGGGCCCCCGCGGCGGCGCCCTGCGCCGCCTCGTGCTTCACCCCCGCTGCCCGCTTCTTCTCCTCCGACCCCCCCGCCCAACGCGCCTCGCCGCCCCCGCGCCCCGGCTTCCCCCCCTTCTCAACGCCGCCGCCACGCGCGGCCAGGGGCATATTCTCGTGCTGCATAAAAGCGCGCAGCTCCTGGGCGAGCTCAGCATCCTGGTGTCAGCCACATGGCGTGTGCTGGACGCACGTTGACCTGCGGTTTCGGCGCGCTGCCGGTGTCGCGCATGAGTGCAAGGTCGGCTTTCGTGCCCCCGAGCGCCTCTACGCCGCGCAGGAGCGCGTCTTCGGACGCATCATCGTCCGCGGGGCGCGGCGCACGCGCGCTCGTCCCCGTGGGAGGTGACGCTGCGGCCGTTGCGCCTTGGCGACCCTTCTTCTCCCGGGGCCTGAAGTCGCGCGGCATCTCGCTCGTCGATGGGAAAAACCGCCGGCTTGTGCGCGGAAAAAAAAAGTCGCAGCTGCCATGTGGCCGCGCCAAATTTTTGATTCGTATTTGTGCCGCACTGCCATAGGTCACCGCGCACAGAGACTGCTATGGAGAAGCCACCGCGCACAGGGATTACAATGGAAAGACTATGTCTAGAGGCCCTGCGCAGTGCAACTCTGTCCCAGCGCGGCTGTCCGCGGCAGACGCCGCGTCGCCCGAGGTCCGCCCGAGGGCGTGGCTGCAGCGCCCCGCCCGGCGCCGCCGCCCCGGCGGGCGAATAGAAGGGGGAGAAGGGGCGAGGGGCGAAGGGGGAGGGGGGGCAGTGGGGTGTGGGGGGGCGAACAGGTGGCAGGGGTCAGAAAGGGCGGGGTGCAAAGTGGGTTGTGTGGCGGAAAGGGGGGGGGGGTATGGCGTGGCATCTCGCATGCCGTCGCCGCCCGCTCCTTTACCCGCTCCTTTGCCCCTGCCCCCCCCCCCCCCCCCCCCCCCCCCCCCCCCCTTGCCTCGCCACTTCGGTCCCCTCTTTTTCCCCCCTTTCTGCCCCCCCCCCTTTGCCCCCCCCTTTGCCCCCTTTTATTGCCCCCTTCCCACCGCCCCCCGCCATGGCCGCTCGTCGCCCTCCAACATTCCCCCGCTAGCAGAATTTCCACTTGTTATTACAGTTGACGCAAGTCACAAAGGTCGTCCTGGGGTCAGCGGCGCAGCAGCACAAAAACGCACATCGGCTCGTCCGCACTCCGTGTCTGCATCTGGTAGTACCGTGTCTTTCTCTGCTTGCACTTGCCGCACTGGAACGCGTCGGTCTCTGCCTCCTGCGCCTCGGCGCCCTTTGCATTGTGCAGGTTCTGCTGCTGGATGCTTTCGCGCTCGGCCTTGCGGGCGTCGGAGGCGAGCTCCTGCGTGTGAGCGTGGGTGCGCCGCGACGCACCTCCGACCGCATCACGACGAGCGCCTCCGGCGCAATGTCGCCGCCCAGCACCTGCGCGCGGAGGTCGGGGTTATTTTTGTCCTTCAGGTTCAGGCTGAGACTCCGGATCTTGGCGCGGTAGTCCCCGTTCACGGCGCCTGCGCCGATCTTGTCGAGCGCTGCCTTTTCAATGCCCAGCGCACACGCATAAACGACCTGTGCGTCTGGCGTTAGCAGGCGCGGCCCAGACGCACCGGAGTCCGGCTGCAGCTCGAGACTCGTGTGCAGCAGCTTCAGACACGCATTCCGCGTCTTGTCCTGGAGCACCCCAAAGTCGATGTTCACCGGCGTCTTCGCGTCGGCGGTCTTGACGTCCGACGCATTGTCCGCAGCGCCACCAGCGCCCTTGCCCTTCACGTTCACACCGCGCCGCTGCTGCTCGACCTGCGTCTTCCACGACCGCACGAGCTCCTTCGAGAGGTCGGACACGCGCGTGTCCGCATGTGTCCGCAGCCTACCGACAGCGACGCCAATCTTGGTTGTCTTCGCGTGAGCTCAGCGCCGGTGCGAACGCACGCGGATATTCTCCTCCGTCGGGACCACCGCAGTCTTCAGCTCCTTCAAGAGTGCCAGTACGTCATCGGTGCGGGACTCGGATGCCGCCTTGGTCAGATGCCTATTGATCTCCTTCGTCTTCTCAATCGACGACACCATCGCGTGCGGGAGTCGTGCAGACGCGCGGTCGCGCGCCAGAAAATGTCGGTCGTGGAAATATGCATCTACACAGCGTCCGCGTGGACGGACACCTCTCCGCGGTCTATGTGGGACGCGACGGCAGGCAGCACCACACGCGCTACGCCGTGTCGACCCATTTGACGTCGTACCGATTGTATAGGGGCCATGCCGGGACGCACACCTCCCCGGTAAGCAGACGATGCGACGCAAGGTGCGCACCGCAAGGCTGAGCAGGATTCCGCCCGCAAACGTGTACGCCGTCAACGCAAGGTCTTGGCGCACGAAGCCAACGATGAACCCCAGCGCCTGCAGCAGTGTGTCAGTATGAGATGCACAGATTGCGGTGGTGCGGCATGTGACATACCGCGGCGGTTGTGAGGATGACTTGGTAGATGCGCTCGGCCACACGTTGCCCTTCAAAATCCTGGCCATGTGAGTTATCGTGCGCGTGTTGCCGCGCGGCGACCCCGTGCTGCCGTGGCCCCAGACGACGAACGCGTGCTGCCGCCCCCCCCCCCCCCCCCCCCCCCCCCCTACCCACTTACAATGGACCCGTGCGCAACACGCACTACCGCCTCCATGGCGGGCTTTCCAGTAGGCCGAAGCGCGGCGCTGCGGGCGCCGAGGGCTGTACGTGCGTCTTACGTCATCCTCCACTGCGCGCCGCCACTGCCGAGCGAGTCGTACGTTGGTCGCTGTTGTGGATGTCGGACGGAACGCAGCTCGTGCTGCCGTCGCGGCGCAAAGAGCGATATGTAACCGTTTCATGCCCCTATACAAACTGCCGGACGTCTATCGAGTACATGCCGCCGAGCGTGGAGGCTGTCGCGCTGCTGGCGCCGGGGGTGACGTCGTTTTCCGTGTCGTGCGTACAGTGCGGGCGGAAATTCGACCCACCCGGCGCGCCCAAGACACTGCGTGAAATCCGCTCCGGGATCATGGCTGGCGACAAGGGAGAGAAGAAGCGCGACATAAAGCGCCGCATCGGCACAGACGAGCATCCGCTCGATATGACGTTGTGTGTGGCGACGCGACGGCGGCGCGCTGACGGCGCAGCTACGAGATGCTCGGAGTGGATGCGCAGGCATCCGTGGAGGATATCCGCCGGTCATACCGGAAGCTTGCGATCAAGCTGCACCCTGGTGCGTATGCGTCGCGATGCACTGATGCGAGCGCGCAGACAAGAATCCGGGCGACCCCGAGGGCGAGGAGAAGTTCAAGAGTCTCGCTGCCGCATACCAGGTGCTGTCGGACGCGGAGCTACGCCACAAGTAGTGCGTGCACCCACCGCCGCGCTCACACCAGCAACGAGTTCGGCCCGTCGACGCCGGGGCTCGTGCCGGAGGACGGCATCGTCGATCCGGAAGAGGTGTTTGGTGGCCTCTTCGGCGGCGAGCGGTTCCAGGACATTGTGGGTGGGAGGAGCGCGGCGCTGACCGCAGATCGGCACGATCAGCATCGGACGCGAGATGAAGGAGGCGCTGCAGCAGGACTCGGAGACCCTGCGGCAGGCAGAAGCGAATGCGGTCGGCGAGAGCGCGAAGGAGCATCTCACGCCCGCGGAGAAGGCCGCGAAGGACGAGGCGGAGCGGAGAAAGACCGAGGAGAAGGAGCGGCAGCGCGAGGAACGCGTCAGCATGCTCGCGGAAAAGCTCGTGCGCAAGCTCAGTGTATACACGGAGAGCGTCGCGACCGCGCACGATGCGGCGCATGTAAACGAGGTGCGCGCAAGCTTCTGCGAGATGACGCGGATCGAGGCGGACGAGCTGAAGGCGGAGAGGTGCGTCGCGGCGTGCGCTGCTCACCGCAGCTTCGGCGTGGAGCTGCTACATGCCGTCGGCTTCGTGTACTCCGCCAAGTCCCGGCAGGCCCTGTCGGCGACGGGCATGTTCGGCAGCCTCACCGGCATATACCATGCGGCGTCCTCGTCCATCCACACCGTGCGCGAGACCGTGTCGACCGTGCGTGCGGCGCTCGAGCTCAAATCCGTGTTCGAGGAGCTCGCCAAGGCCGAAGAGGACGGCATCACCGAGGAGCGCAAGAAGCAGCTCGAGGACCAGGCGGCCGAGAAGGGGTATGTCGGCTGCCGACACGGCTCACAGTAGGATGCGCGCACTCTTCAAGGGGGCGAAGCTCGAGGTGGAGAGCATTCTGCGCGATGTGTCCGACTGTGTGCTGTACGACGCGGAGGTGTCCAAACTGGAGCAGAAATTGCGCGCGGAGGCGCTCGGGATTATCGCGGATGTATACGTGCAGGTGAAGCCAGAGGAGTGAGGGGGTCTCTCTCGTCGACACGCGCACTGGCCGGGCCAGCCCGAGTCTATTTTTCAGTACGCGCAGGGCATGGGGGAGACGGGGTGTGTCGGCGCGCCCAGCAGGCGCAGCCGGGGAGGTTGCTGCGGTGGGCCGCGTGCGACTGCTGCAGTGTGCCGCGTCCCATGCTGCGGTATGCCGCGTACGACCGCTGTAATGGCCGCCTCCTCCTGGCACACGCCCCGTCTCCCCCGGCCGCACTCCGCGCGTCCCCAACCGGACACCCCCGCCGATTCATCCCCTCCCGGCCCCTTTCACAAACGTATGCTCCCCAGCGCCTGCGCGATGCCGTCGTAGATGCACGTATTGTCCAGGGGGAGATACTGCATGGTGAGCACCTTGATCGCCTCCTGCGACACGACGCCGCCCAGCAGCGCCGCCGTGCCCGCCGTGTCCGAGTGTGCGCCGCGCACGCTGTGGGGTCAGTGCGCCCGCTGTGCGACGCACAGTTCCTCGCACGCATGCTGCAGCTTGACGCAGTCCGCGTCCGAAAGCGCGAGGCCCACCTCGGCCGCATATGAGTGCGCGAGCGTGTTGAGGGCGTCTGTGTCTGCGCGCAGTGCGTCCCGGAGGACGGCGGCGGCGTGCACTTTGACGTGCGGTGCCTCGCTGCTGCAGGCGTCCGTGTCCGTGTGGAGTGCGCCCAGACGTGCGGAAGCCGCGCTGTCTCCTTCGTGCAGGGCGTTGCCGCCAGCGTGCGCCGCGCCCTCTCCTTCGCCATGCGCAACGCCCCCCGGCCCCCCATCAGCCTCCGCGTGGGGTGCCACTTCGCAGGGATCGCGCGCAATTTGGCCGGGATAGCGGTGGTGCTTCTCGAAGAATGTGGCGGCCGCAAGGAATGCAAGGTAGTACTGCACGGTGACCGGGTTGATGGGCTCCGCGAACGCGGCGGCTGAAGGTGAGTCACGGCGCAGCGCAGACGCACTCATAGCACCGACGTCCGGGTCGACGCGCTGCTGCGCAAGGCGCCGGCCGCGGACAAGTTTGAGATGCGCCGCGTGCCGGATAAAGGAGCGGAGCGCATCCTCGTCGATGCCGACGTCGCCGCGCACAACGCCGGCGTCCGCGAGCACACCGTCGAGGATCGCCTCGAACCGCGCGCGGTCGCTTCGCGCCTTTTCCGCGTAGACCTGCTGCAGAGCGACGTACGTCTGCGAGGTCGTCTTCATGTCCGGGAGCGCACCGCCCAGCGGGAGGACGCCGTGCTCCCGGACAAAGGCGCCCAGCGCGCCCACCAGGAGCCAGAACGCGCCCGTCTGCAGTGAGTGTCGGCGGCGACCGGTGCACGCACGTCGCCGCAGGGCGCGGCACTCTTTACGTCGTCCATGAGCGCCGCCACGTCGGACGGGACCGCGGGAGACTGCAGCGGACGCCACACGTGCGGGACGACAGCCGCGAGCGCCTCATCAAAGTTCTCGTCGTCTGCGTCCGCTGGCCGCCGCGCCCGGAGGAAGTCGAGGAACGCACGCCGCGCCGCGCCGTCCGAGAGCGCACCGTGCTGCGGTGAGCGACCGCCGCCACACACACACCTCGCGGCGCCAGTCATGCAGCGCTCGCAGCAGGACCACCACATAGGGAATGTGGCCGCGCGCCATCGCGTCGTCGGTGTGCAGGTCGAAGCTGCGCGCAAACGCGTCGAGCTCTGGAAACGGGCGCGTAAGCCGCAGGTCGACGACCGAGTCCGGGTGCGTCTCCACGACTGTGGTGAGTGCTGCCGCCGTGCGCACGCACTGCCCATCTCGCGCATGCACACGCTCACGACGCCGTGGAAGCCCGAGCTGCGCACGCAAAATACGGGGATCGGCGGCTCGCTGCGCCACCCGAGCTCGCACAGCGCCTCCTCCACCGTGCGCGGCTGCCGCACGCACACGATCAGCGAGAACGTCGCAAAGTACGTGTCGGGGCGCTCCAGGAGCGCGTGCGGCGGCTACTGTCAGCCGGTGCGGCACCGACGCACCTGCACCTCCGCACGGTGCTTCGTGCTGCCGTTCAGCTCCGCGACCATGCGCGCGAGCTCGCGCGCATACGGCTTCCCCACGCTTGCCGCCGCATCGAGGAAGAAGTTCGCGCCGACTTCCGCGCGGGACACGAGCGCGTCGTCCCAGACCGTGAATGCGCCGAGCCCCGGAAGCACGAGGCACTTGAGGATCTGCCCCGTGAGCGCGGATGCGCCCACGACGAGAACATTGGCGTGCTCCAGGGCAGCCTGCCCCGACCGGTTCCACAGCCGCAGCTGCCGGTCGTACCGCTGCGTGTGCAGGTCCGGACGTTCCGTCTCTGTTGCGTGCGACATATGGCTCGTGCACAGGCATGTCGCTGCCCGTGGCGGCCGCTTGCGCGCTGAGTCAGCGCCGCGTGCTTTTTTTGGCGCGCCCGCAGGCGGCGCCGGCGCGGTTTGCAGCTCGCCATCGGACGACGCTGATGGGGGAGTCGGATGCGCCCGCTGTGTCTGGGGGGCGCGCAGGGCCACCGCAGGAGTCAACCCCTGCGGCGCTGGCCCGCGCGGCGCCGGGTGCTGCACTGGACGTCGGCGAGATCGCGTCGCAGCTCGCAAGCAGCTCCGCCGATGCGACCGCCGCAGGCCTCAGCGCGCTCCGCACGCAGACGCGCCTGCATGCGGACGATCTCGGCGACTATGGCGAGGCGAGTGTCGCGGTAAATGACCGACGCCTACGCATTGCGCGCGAATGCTGCGCGGGCGCGGCAGGCAGCGCGGAGGTGGGCAGCGCGGGCGAGGGCGACGCGCCACGCACGGTGCTGCAGCTCGTAGTGGATGCCTGGGAGCTCGCGGAGCAGCGCTCGCTCTCTTCCCTGCGCCCGCTGGCGCTGCAGGTGCTCGCCCAGCTGCTCGCGCTGCTCTCGGTGCACCAGCCGGACCACCGGCTGGGCGACGCCGTGGTAGAGCAGCTCCTCGATCCCGCGCAGCCGTGGATGGACCGGCTCCGCGCATACCTGGCGCTCAGCGCGCGGAGTGCGCGCCGCGACGGGGCCACGGCCGATGTCGTAACGGTCCTTGTGGCGCTCAAACTGCTCACGTCCATGGCGCTGTACGCGCGGGGGAAGCTGGCGAGCGTCGTCTGGGAGCGCTTCCACTGGAGCGCAGGCCTGCATGCGCGCCTCCTCGCGATGCGGCGACGGAGCCGCGGCGCGGGTGCTGCCGCGAAGCCTGTGTCGCTGCACGATGCGGACATCCGCACGGAGTACATCATGTTCCTCACCGCGCTGCTCGCGCAGCCGTTCAACGCGTCGCTCAAGTCCACAGTCCTGGACATCGGCGCGGACGGGATCCCCGTCGTGCTGCGCGGGCTGGTGTCCGACCCGCCGGAGGTCGTGCAGCACGTTCTCCTCGTGGTGCATCAGGAGGTGTTCAAGGACGCCGCCGTGTCGCGCGGATGCAAGGCGCGCTTCCTCAACGAGGCCGCATGCTCCTCCCTAGTGAAGCTGTATGCGCGTGAGAACGACGCCGTGGACGGCGGCAGTGCGACTGTCGCCGACATGGCTCACCACTTCCTCCTCAGCGTCGCGACGCACCCGGGCTTCGGCATCTGCTTTGCAGACCGCGGCTGGTACGGGCGCGCGGACGGCGGCGCAGGAGACGCTGCGGACAGCACCGGGGCAGGAGCAGGCAGTGGCACGCACCTCTTCAACCGGACGCTGTCCGGCGTTCTGCGCCAGCTTGCCGTGGCGGACGACCTGCGCCAGCAGGAGCTCGCGCTGCGCATCCTTCGCGCGTGTCCGGAGCTTGTCGCGAGCTACGTCGCATACGCGTCGCGCACGCTCGCGCTCGAGCCGCGTGCTGACACGGCATGGCTCGCGAGTGTGGCGTTTCTCGGCCGCGTCATGGCCCTCCCGCTGCCGGACATGCATGGGGAGCCGGTGCCGCCTCCGCTCCCAGCGCTGCTCGGCAACACGGCGCCGGACTTTCTCCGGTCGCTCTCACGTGCGCTCCGCGACGCGAATGCCCTCGTGCAGTACACTGCGACGCTCCTGCTCGCGCAGGTCCTGCAGCGCGCGGCGCGCACGCGCGAGGCGATGGAGCGCGCTGCGGCACAGCTGGAAGAGGGACCCGGGGGCGCGTGGACGTCCGCGCTGCAGGCCGTCGAGCTTGCTGGACGCACGCGGTTCCCCGACGTGGACAGCTTGGCGCCGCTCGTGGAGAGGGGGGGGAACACCGCGTCCCCGGGTGCCGTCATGCAGCAGGAGGCTGCGCTGCGCGTGCTCGCCCTATACCATGTCGTGCTACCGGGCATGACCTTTGACACGCGATACGATGCCGGGAAACTGCTTACGGGTGCCTTTTTCTCCGCGGCCCAGCACGCGTCTCTGGAGAGCGGTGCTGCGGCACGCGGCGGCAGCGACGCGCCGCTGCGCATGGACCGCCTTGGTCAGATTCATGCACTGCAAATTGTGGCGCGGTCGACAGAGTCTGCATTTGATTGGACGGAGAAAGTACGCGCGCCGTGGCCGGGCTGCGCCGCGCGCTCGTACGTGCATTTTCTGCTCCTGCTCTTCTGCCACACGCCCCTGGCGCCGCTGCGCGACAGCTGTGGCGGCCTCCTGCAGCGCCTGCTCGCTGGGAGCGCGCTCTTCCTCACGGATGCGAACGAGCTGCATGCCTGGCTTGCCGCACTCCCACGGCAGGCTGCCGTTGACGACGACTGCCGCAGCCTGCTCAACTTCTGGGACGACTGCCTCATGCGCGCGCTCAAGACGCCCTACCGCTACGCGGAGCGTATGCGTGAGCTCGTCAGTGCACACGACGCCCATGGCGAGGCGGCGGTGCCCAGCCCGTTGCTCGTGTGCATGATGGAGCAAGCGTCCGTCCGCCTCGCCAAGGGCCTCTTCGACACGGCGCACGGCGCCGATGCGAATGCAAGCGCCCCGGTGATCGCGTACATGGGGCGCCTGCTTGTCGAGCTCGCAGCGCTGCAGAAGCCGGTGGCAGCGCTTCACGCCGTGTACGCTTCGCTCGCGGCCGCCGCGTCGAGCGCGCCGCCCGCCACCCAGGCGTCGCTGCAGGCAGTGCGCCGCCTCCTCGGCACGCTCGCCGCGCCGCCTGCGCATGCGCACAGCCGTTTCGCGTCCGGCCTGCGCGACGCTGTCGCCGCCGCGGTCGCATCCGGCTCGGACGATGCACTCGCAGCGCTGGACCCCGCCTCGGACAATCTTTGGACCGTTGTGGATGCACTCTCCCCCGCGGAGCGTGCGGCGGTCCTCCCGCTACTCGTGCTGCACAGCCGGCCGGAAAACTACGTCCGCCTCGCTGAAATCGTTGGGGCTGGGCGCGTGTGGCCGCTTTTCTGGACGGTCCTGCTGCATCGCGTGCGTCCCGACAGCAGGATGCCGCCGATCGCCGCGACCTTCGATGCGCTCGACCGCTGGGGTGCGCACTGCCGGCTCGGCGCGGACGACCTGCGCGTGTATGTCATGGAGAACCAAGCTGTGACTGCGTGGCTGTCGCGCACGACAGAGACGGCGCATTTCTTTGTCCAGCGCCTTGCGCGCCATGTCAGCCTTTCCCGGGACGCTGCGGACGCGGCATGGCGCGCATGTCTGGCGCCGCTTGTGCATCGTGTGGTGCAGCTGCTTGGCGACACGCCGAGCGACGCTGGCCTGCTCACGAGTGCGGGCCTCCTCGCAAATGTTGCGGACGGGGAGTCGCGCGTCCGTATCGTGCACATTCTTCTTCCCGCGCTCGTCTCCCGCGCGCATTCGCACGTGGAGCAACTGCACACACTGCGCACCGTCGTCGATGCCGCACGCGCGGAGCCGATGTGCGCGACACTCACGGAGGTTCGCCGCCATCTCCCCGAGCTGCTGTCCCTCCTCGACAACACGGCACTGCGTGCGGCCGCGCTGCGCCTCATGCACACAGTGCTGCAAAGTGCGCTCCCCCCGGCGCTCGATGGCGTACAAGAGCCTGCGTGCTGCGGGACGCTCGCGACGCTGCATAGTGTGCAGTCGTCGGTGACCGCAGTGACGCTTGTGCCGCTCCTCCGATGCCCACCCGATGCATATGTGGACGCGGTGTTGATGCGTATACTGTACGCTGTTCCACATGCGCTCCGCATAGTGCGGAAGGCGTGGGAAGCACACTGTCCACCGCTGCAAGACTACCTGTTTAGCACCGTTGCCCTGCTCGAGCGGACTGCGGTGCTGAATGAGCCGTTGGGCACGCTTACGATGCCCATCGCGGATGCACTCCTTCCCCTGCTATTCTCCGCGGATGCCAGCGCTGCGTGTCGTGGCGTTGTTTTCCTGCTCCGCGCGGGTGGGGATGCGCGCGACATGGTCACCGCACGCCTGGCCAGCGAGATGCACGCCGCGCCGATGCAGAACATCTTCCAGGGACGCATTGCTTGGGTCCTCGCGCAAATTACCGCAGGCGATCCCACGCACGCACCGACTGTGTTGGCACCCTTTGTGGACGCGAGCCTGCGCTGGATTGTGCGGCGCTACGCAGAAGACAGTGTCGACGCGGGGCCGTTTGTCGAGGCGGTCCGTGCATTCCGCTCTCTGCTCCGCACGCACAGTGAAGCGCGCAGCCATCTGCGCAGTCACCTCGTTGACCCGGTCGTCGCCGCGGTCCTCCAGCACCGCAGCGAGAGCGCACCCGCAGTCAGCCTCGCGCAGACGCTGGTTGAATACTGCAGCGTCGGCCACGCAGCGTCCGTGCGCCATATCAACATGGTGCTCTCGCGCACGGAGCTCCTCTCGGGGCTCCGTATGCCGACGACCGAGTCCGGTCGCGCGCTGCGCCAGGCGACCGTGTCGCTCTTGGTCTCTCTCCTCCGCACGAATATGGACGCGCTGAACGCACCATCGACGCTCTCTCGGACCCTCTTCCTGTACACGGGGACGTTGAGCGCGCAAGACCGTGCGCTCTTCGGCGTGCTGCTAAGGCATGAAGCAGAGAGCAGGCACTCGCTCCTCGAGGTGCTGCAGGGGTGGGCCGCAGACCAGCGTCTGGTGCCCTCGGCGCTGCAGAAGGACACGCTTCTTGCGGCCCTCCTGTCGCTGTCGCCGCACATGACGCAGGCGACTTGCGTGCGTTTTCCTCGGGGGAGTCATGCCGGAGGGCGCCCGCGCGTGCATGTCGCAGACGATGAGAATGAGATGTACGACCCCTGGCTCGTGCTGAACCTCGTGGGCGGCGCCATCATGGAGCGCGAGCTGCAGGAGGACAACGCATACCTGACGGGCCTCGAGTGGCTCGCGATCCTGCGAACGGGAGCTATGGGTGTCCTGGTGTGCGCGCTCTCTGCGCACCGCGCGGCGCTGCGGCGCGCGGCGCTCGTGCTGCTGGGCAAAGTGTATGCGTGCCTGCAGCACACGTCCTTCCGCGAACGCGACCTGGTCATTCTGGTCCTGGAGCGACTGCGCGATGCGGTCCCGCCGCCGCCTGCGACGTCGGTTTCCGGCACGTACGAGACACCGCCGTGGCTGCCGTCGATGCCGCTCCTGTTCCTCGCGCAGTGTCTGCGCGCCGTGGGCGCGCCGCATCTCCCGCTCTTCCCACTGCTCTACCGGTTTCTGCTGCAGCGCGCGCGCTTCGACCCATACGACGTGCCGCTGCTGTACAATCTCCTGTTCTCGGCATCGGACCAGCTGCAGGAGGAACAGGTGTGGCTTTTCCGCTTCCTCCACGATGCGCTGGAGGCACATGCGCGCGGCACGGCGACGCGTGTCGCGGATGGTATTGCGCGCGCGAAAACGGAGTGGCGGATATTTACGCGGCGCCACGTGTGGGATCTCCTGCTCAGTCGATACGATGGCATGGCGAGTGCCGCCAACGTGCTCGCCACGCGTTCCGCGCAGGATGGGCCCGTGCGTGCGCGCGCACAGCTGGAGTCTATCTTCTCGACAGCGACGGCGATCCCGTCCGTGGCCCAGAGCCTCGTTACGCGGCGCGGCTTCCTGCAGTGGATCGCCATGCACGTGTCTCTCGAACGGAGCATGTCGCCAGCGCGCGCCGCGTATTGGATCACACTCCTCGCGAACATCTGCGAGGCGCATGTGTACCCGGCGCGCGGCGCGCGCGTCCTGAGGCACCTGCAGGCGATGGACCGCCGCATGGACGGCGCCTTCGTCGCGAGTGTTGCGCAGGTGGCGGCCGACGCGCTCCGTCTCACAGGCGAGGGGGCAGCGGCGCGTGGACCTGCGCCGCCGGCCATGGAGCAGCACGCGGCCCCGGATGACGGCCTGCCGCCGTGGCTTCCTGCAGCGTGCGCGCTGCTACATGTGCTGCTGGATTACACCGCATTATGCGGCGACGCGTCGGGGCCATACGCGGCACTGGAGGCCGGCCTCTTGGCGCGCGTCGCAGAGCGGATTGCCGCTGCGCTTCTGCAGCGGGCACGGCTGGAAGACGTGGGCCGCCTCGTCTTGGACCTGACGCAGAGCGTGCTTGTGCTGTCGACGTGTGCGCAGGGGGAGGACACTCGGTCGCGCGTCGCGAAGATGTACGCGGAACTGCTGCCGCTGGCCATGGCGCACGAGACACTTGGCAGCTCGCGAAAATGGGCGCTACAGTGCATCGCTCCATAGCTAGGCTAGTGGGACGACGACACGCCGGGGCGACGTAGCGGCGTGCGTCTCGCGCACGGCGATACCCTCGTCCATGTCACTCCTATGTCAGCGGCTCTCGGCCGCGGCCTCCACACACCGCGGCCTCCACTACCCCCCCCCCCCCCACAGCAACCTCCACAACGTCTTGCTGACGCGGCGATGGAGACTGCGAACGGTGCGGGCCGCACCCCGTGGGTGCTCCCGCGCGAGCGCGCGGGCTGCGAACACCTTGCCTCGGAGAGTTCGGCGGCGGTAAAGGTGCTCTTGAAACGATACGCAGCGGGGCTGCGGTGGGGGCGGCGGATCCGGGAAGGCAAGGTCCGGCCGAAAGAGCACTCCGAGGGCGACGCGCACGACGAACGCCCGGCGAAGCGGCGAACTGTGCGTGACGCAAACCGTGCGCGGCACTGATGCGCAGCTCGAATACCCAACGTGCGCCACGTGCCGCATGGACCTGCGCCGGCCGTTTGTGTGTCTTGAATGCATGCACGCGGCATGCCTGTTCCACGACCCGGCGGCCGACGGCGTCTCGTCCGCGAAGCCCGCGGGCGAAGTGGGCGCATCGCACATCTGCTTGCATCTCACGGAGGCGGCGCATGCGTACGGTGCGTCGCGGACGCGGCGGCGCTCACGTGCGCAGCCTGCGACATTATCCATGGGACGCTGTTCTGTGCGGCGTGCGACGACGTTGTGTATGACCCGCGCTTCGATGCCGTGCGGCGCTGCGAGAACGGCCGCTCCTGCGTGCCGCGCGCAGATGAGGCGGCGCTCGACAAGTTCGTGCAGAGCGACGCGTTCGGTACGGATGCGCGCGCGGCGTGCTGACCGGCAGACGCGCACGGAAAACGACTGCTATCCGTGTGTCGGAGTGCGTGCGCAGCCGGTTGGCGCTGACCACAGCGCCGCGCGGCCTGCGCAACATGGGGTCAACATGCTTTCTGAATGTGATCCTGCAGTCGTTCATCCACAACCCGCTCCTGCGGAACTACTTTTTGAGCGACCGCCACAACGCGGCGCTCTGCTCCCTGGGGAAGGAGTGCCTCGCGTGCGAGATGGACAAACTGTATGCGGAGGTACGTGCACGGCCGCGTCGCCGCCGCCGCGCGCCGCTCACCGCAGTTCTTCGCGCCGGGGAGTGGCAAGGGCCCGTACGGTCCGACGACGTTCCTGTATGCGATCTGGATGGACTCGTCCTCGTCGGAGCTGTCGCAGACGGGACAGCACGATGCGCACGAGATGTTCATCAGTGCCCTGAACGGCGTGCACAATGCGCTGACGCAGCACGCGATGAGCTGCAGCGCGCTCCCGCACTTCCCCATCGACGACCGCCTCGCACAGGCGAAGATGGGCGCGCGCGGCAAGGCGTCCAGCGCGCATGCGGCCATGGATATGGACCATGGGGCCGCGTGCCCCTGTGTGGTGCACCGCACCTTCTGCGGGCTGCTGCAGAGTTCCGTGACGTGCCTGCGGTGCGGGTCTACGACGCACACCAAGGAGCCATTTCTCGACCTGAGCCTCGACGTGCGCAAGGACGACGCGCCGCTCGAGGCGCAGGCGATGGAACTGGCGTTTGCCGCGGGCAAAAAGCGCCGCGGAAAGAAGGACGAGAAGGAGAAGAAAGTGCGCGAATCGGTGGCGGGTACGCCTAGCACGCAGCCGCAGAGTGTCCTTGCATGCCTCGCGCGGTACGCCGCAGCAGGCGCCTGCTCACCGCAGCTACTGCGCGCCGGAACAGCTCCCGGAGGCGTCCTACCGCTGCAGCGACTGCCAGCACCGCGCGGGGGTACGTCGCGCGTGCGGCGCCGCTCACCGCAGGCTGTTAAACAGCTCGCACTGCTGCAGCTTCCCCCCGTGCTCTGCATACAGCTCAAGGTGCGTCGCTGCCGCGCGCCACTCACCGCAGCGCTTCGAGCACAGCGCATCCGCCGCCAAGGTCGACGTCCCTGTCCAGTTTCCCCTGTCGATAAACGTGCGCGACTGCTGCGTGGACGCGAGGGCGGACGAGGGCAGCGACGACCCGCGTGATGCTGCGTACGTGCGCAGAGAGCCGCGCTCACCGTCAGCGCGCACGCCTACGACCTGTTTACGGTTGTCGTGCACGAAGGCACGATGACGTCCGGACACTATACCAACTTTTCCAAGTGGAAGAACGAGGTGCGTGGCAGGCGCGCGCCGCAGCGTCGCTGACGGAGACCCAGTGGTTCCGATTCGACGACGACAAGGTGGCAAAAGTCCACGTGGCGCAGGTGCTCGGCGCGCGCGCGTATCAGCTGTTCTACGTGCGCCGTACTCTGTGGAATCACGCGAGCCACGGGATACATGTGTAGGGCATAAGGGGGTGTGAGCGAAGGGAGTGGGTGGAGGAGAGAAACAGAGGGCGGAGCGGGTTGGGAGAAGAGGGGGGGAGGAGACGGGGCCGGCAGGGAAGAGAGGAGCGGAATGGAAGAGAGGAGCGGCAAGAAGAGAGGGAGGGAAAACGGACGAGCGGCGACGTGGCCGTCGCCCACGTCATCCCTGAAGAACACGCACGCAAAAGGTCCGCCACGAGGGACCGCGCGCGGTGCACGAGACATCATCGCAAATCCAGGATCGAGGCGCCCGGGGGCATTCATAGCGGATATAGCCGCGTGCCAACAGCTGCACAAGAAACACAGCCACGTGCAGGCAGATGCAAGGCACAGCCAAGCTCACGCAGCGCAGTCCTGCGGCGATTCGTCAATGGGTCGGTGCGAAAGCCAAGCAACGATGCGGTCGATCGACCGGCTGCGCTCCGGCTCGAACCAGGGAAAGAGCTGGTACACATGGACGCCGTCCTTCTCCTCGTCAAAGACGACGTCGCGCGCTTCGAGGCGCTGCTTCGTCCGCGCCGCGGGAAAGTCCGTGCGGTGGTACATCGATGCAGCGGTGTGCGAGCGCGGGAAGTTGTCCCGCCACGCAAACTGTTGCACGTCGCCGCCGGCACTGACTTTGTCGCCCGTATACACCGGGATGCCGCGCTGCGTGCCCTGCGCCATGCGGTGGGCAAGCGTGATGTGCTGCTCCGTGTTCATCTCGGCGCTTCCCGTGCTGATGTACACGCGCGAGGGAAACCCCTCAAAGCCCCAGAATGGCGCGCGCCCGCAGCACCCCGTGTCCAGGTGCAGGGACACGGGCGACATGTACGCGTTCGTGTACGTCTCACTCGCGGGGAAGTTGCCAATGAACGCGGCGACGGCCGTGTTCCGGTACAGCAGCGACGGGTCCAAAATGTCGCTTTTCGAGTTCAGCACTGTCGTGGAGAAGCGATTCGGCGCGCACACCGGGCCACTGTGCGACCGCGAAATGTCGCACCAGGGCGACAATAGGAGCAACGCATCGGGGACGGGCGCAACCGCCTCGTCCCGCAGGTATCGACACAGTGCAAGCGCCAAGTTCCCGCCGGAGCTCTCGCCGACAAGAACAATGTCCGCGGGCCGGAACCCGCACCTCCGCGTGAGGTATAGATACGCCATAAGCGTGTCCAGCAGCGCCGCCGGGAAGCTCCCGCGGTGGAAGTCGGTGTGCTGCGCGAGGCGATACTCGAGCATGAATGCGCGCCGCGGCACCTCCTGCGGCGTGCCCGAGAGCCTGTTGAGCACGGAGCACGCAAAGTGCGCGGTCGACCCGTCCTCATGCCCGGAGCCCATCCAGTAGGCGCCGCCGTGCAGGACAAAGAGCAGCTTCTCGTCGCGGCGCGCGGGCGCGTCCGGAGCGACCGTGTCGCTGTCCGCTGTGAGCCAGTACCCGCCACAGCGCGCGGCCCCGACGCCCTGCACAGACATGGCGCGCTTCAGCTCTCCCCGGATGTCCGGGGACCCCCCCTCGTCGAGCACGCCGTCTTTGGGTGCCGCGAACGCGTGCTCGGGCTCGATCCACACAAACACGCTCCGCTTCACCCGCGGAAGAGCCCCCGTCGGCGGTGTGTGCGTGAGCAAAATGCGCGTGTTGCAGATAAAGCGCACGCAGCGCCGCACGACACATACGGTCATCGACTTGCGCCAGCTCCACGAGGGGCGGCCGCGGTGTCCGCGGTACACGTTGGCGACTGCCGCGCACGGCAGGTACACAAAAACGGACGACAAAATGAAGTACACCGTGTAGAGCACCTTAAACGGGTAGTACACCCAGATCGGTGGCGTCGGCATAAACTCGGAGCAGTCGCCATGCCCCTGGTTCGGGAACTCGATCGAGGGCACGAGCGCGGGTATATGGAGTGCCCGGAAAGGTAGGTGCCCAGCGGGATGCAACAGGTGGTGGATCAGCCCGCCCACGTCATTCCTCTTGTCGCTGGCGTGCGCATCCGAGTCCATGCCAGCGTCATCGCGCTCAAACGCAAGCGCGGCGTGGTGTGCCTGGACAGAGTGCTGCTTCTCCGAGAAGTTCGTGTCCGCCACGGACGTTGCGGACTCGCTCCCACGGCGCTGATCTGGCGGCAGCAAATTCCCCATCGGCGAAACCAAGCTTGCTTGTGCGTGCTGAACAGAATCTGATGATTGCGTCTGCGTGGACGCGGCGTAGCCTATAGTTGGATTTTGTAAGCAGCTAAGAGCCAAGATGAGAAACACTGGGGGCGGGGGCGCGGGGGCGCCCATAATTTCCTATAACTATGCCACCCTCCACTCGACGCCAACTAATCATACACGAGGAAATCGGCGCTGCGCCGCTGCGGCACAGCCTCATCCCACGGCCCGCGCATTTCACGCTTCCAGCGCTGTGCGCGGCGCATTGACCATGGACACAGGACACTCAGGAACACGATGCACCCAGGCTGCAGAACGAACGCAACAACGCGGCTGTGCGGCAGCATCGCCGCCGTGCTCGCTCCGACGAGCGCGGCGGTGAGCCCTGCGGCGGCCACAGGGAAAGCCCCGTGGCCGCGCGCGGGGACCGCCCCCAGATTCGTGTACATGCGCATTCGCAGCAGTGGAAAGATGGCGAACAGCTGCAGCGCGAACAGGAGGAGTGCGAACACGTCCGCGTCGGCGGCCAGCCGGCTCGAAAGCACTACGCTCGCACACATAGCCAGGTTCAGACTCAGCGCGGAGGAGAGCAGTGGGCGCGTCGTCGCGGGCACCTGCATCGTGTAGTCCGCGAGCGCAAGGTGCCCGGCAAACAAAACCGCGGCAAATGCCCAGATGCTGTCGCTCGACGTGGCCTCGCCCAGGGTCCGCAGCACGGGGGTCAGGGCCTGGAGCGTCAGTGCGAGTACAACGAGACTCGGCAACGTGTGTTTCAAGCTCGGGACCGCGCCCGCGTGCTGTGGCTTCACGCAGAGCGCTGCACCGGTCAGCGCCAGGGACACCGCGACACTCGCGCACACCAGAGAGTGCGCGGCGAGCGTGCCGGCATGGACATGGGCAAACACAGCCACGAAAAGGAGCACGGATGCGAGCTGTTGCATGATGCCCAGCGACGACAGCGCGATTGCCACAAAGCTGGGAAACTCGGCGGTAGCTGCGCGCATGTCTCAGTAGGCGGGCCAGCACGCGGCCCCACGCACGCACCATTCGTCCGCAGCTGGCTCAGGAAGCTTGCGTCCACATAATTGTCTGGGTATGGCTGACGCCTCCAGAGCTGCTTCTCCCACGGCGCCTGGGCATGCGTGCAAGTGGACGGGGTGCATCCCTCCGTGCCCAGCATCGCACGCCGGGGCGCCAGTCGGCTGTCGTGCACAAGCGACGCACAAAGTGCTGCGCCGGCTGGAGGCGCACGTCAAGCCCTGGCAGCGCGCGCGTGGACGCGCCCGCACGGCACATCTCGTGCGCATCCGTTCTGCCAGATTAGTCAAGCGCCGAGTGTCACCAAAGTAGCTTAACGAACCCGGAGCTCGGTTGAATTCTTGTAGCGCACCATTGGTGGAATGACTCGGCCGATGCACGCCAGAGTTTGCCCCCGAATGCCGTAATATGCACGCACACGGACAGGCCTCCCGACGCCGGGAATTAAGCAGCACTGGAATCGGGTGGATGGGTGCGTACGAGCCAGGCGTCAGCACGGGTTCCCCGGACGAGCCCGCGTCCGATACATTGTCGAATTGCCACAGCGCAGCGCCGTAGTGACCGCGGCCCTGCTGTTGTATTTCTGGCTAGCGGCTGGAGATGACGGGCGCGTCGCAAGGACCTATACCGATCAGCAAGAGCGGAGAGAGCACGGGCTCCCGTGCGGGAGATGTCTCGTTGCCCGCCCGCTCTGGCGGGTCCGCTAGCCATCTGGGCTTGAGTACCAGTATTGGGGGCAGCAGCAGCTTCAAGGAGGCGATGGCTATCTCGTTTGGAAAGGATGTTGCCGAGTACGTACGCAGAGATGCAGTGCGATGTGAGATGGCTGACGTATGGACAGCCTCCTGGAATACTCGGTCGGCCGTTTCTCGTCCTCGACGGACTCGGAGGCGACCATAGCGGCGCCGTCCTCAGTGCGGCTCGAGTCGACATTTTGCCGGAATTTCACCTGCTGCGGCCGAGGTCTGGATGACCTGCACGACCTCCTCCAGCACTACGAAGAGTGCCACGTCCGTTTCGAGGACGACGATGTGCCTGCGATGCTGACCGACGACGACCTGGACAGCGCGAGCCTCGCTTCCGAGACGTCAGCGCACTCAGCAACGCAGTCGCCGCTAGTTAGCCCCGCGCCCGCGAACGCGGCCGCGCCTGGTGACCATGTGGCGGAGACCAGCGCGAGTCGGCGAAGCTCGGTGAGCAGCATCGCATCTGGACCCAGCATGGTGGCGCGGGCAAGCGAAGATTTGGATTCTCCCAGCGCATTCGATACGGCGGTGATGCAGTCGCCGACGGGCAACCGCGGTAAGAAGCGCGCGTTTGGGCAGCCGGGCGCGGCGCCTGGGAGCGGGGCGAATCCGCTTTATCGTGCGCTGGTGAACGGTGGCAACCAGCGGCATGGGTTTGGCATGGCCAATGTGTATACTCCATCGTCACCCTTCTCTACGCCAGGAAGCTCCCGTGCTGGGACACCGACCCTCGACTCGGACGGTGAGGCGTTCTTTGGTTCCTCAACGCAGGCAAGCGTCTTCTCCAGTCTTTCCATCAGGGGCGGTGCGACGGATGACCAGCTGCCGTCGTGTGCGCCACCCAACTTGTTTTTTCCCACAGCGAATGCATCACAGGCTCGTCCAGTGAAGCGGGAGAAATTCAATTCCGCAGGCACGACCGCAGGCACCTCGGCCACTTCTGCCTCGTCGCCGTCGACGAATATACCGCCACAAGCTGCAACAGACGCAAACGGCGTGGAGAATCGTCCATACAAGTGCCCGGCAACCGGCTGTGACAAGGCGTACAAACAGATGAACGGTCTCAAGTACCACAGACTGCATGGGCATTGCAACCAGAACCTGAGAAACGTGAGCACCGGGCTCGGTCTTCCCAGTGTGGACACCGCGGAGAGCGCACCGCCTGCGCCGATTCCCGCGGCAAAGCCCGAGCCCGCGGCCTCCGCGGCGGAAGGCGACACGAAAGTGAACGCCGGCCAACAGACGCCGGACCTGCGGACGTTCGGCATCCAGCTTACGGGCGCGCCGCCAACTTCTCCCGTACAGAGTGCCACCGTGCCGCGCGATGGGAATGGCATGCATTCGAAAGTGCATGTCGCAGCAGCGCAACTTGAGAAGACGTATGTGTGCCAAGTCGGCAACTGCGACAAGCGCTACAAGAACCTGAACGGACTCCGGTATCACTATCTGCACTCCGGCTCCCACGGACTCCTCGGGCTGCAACTCCTCCACGCGAATGGAGGAGGCGCAAGCGCCAAGGCGGACAGCGTCAGTGGGCGCCCACCGGTGTCCACAGAGACGCTCTCGCGGGAGCAGATTGTGCAGGCGGCCGCTGCCGCGCAGGCGTTGCTCAACCAGCAGGCGCAAGCACAGTGCAACAAGAACAACAATGCGGCAGACTCGCCAGCAGCGTCATCTGCATTCCTTGCTTCTGTCGGCAACGGCTCGGTGTCGCTTGCGAGCGCCCCCCGGCCTGCGCAGTAGGCGATGCGCTTCTGTGCCTGGACGGGGGGCTCTCTGTGGCGTGATGCTCCCCTCTGGCGTATCCACACTTATGATGCAGACTTGTATATTCTACGCGACGCGGGCTTGTAACAAATCACCTGTATTCCTACGCAACGATATGTAGCGGAACTTGTATTCTTCGCTGAGGAATGCGGTTGCGGTAGCATTGTGCGGCCTTCGAGAGAGAACCGCCCGGGCACGGCTGCTGCGTGCACACTACATCGACGCTGGCACAATCTCGATCCAGTAGTCATCTGTCGCGGCGTGTCAGCGGTGAGTTCGGTGCACGTACCAGGATCCAACATGAACGCTGCGCGGTGTCAGTCTCCGGCGGCGGTGAAGACGCACCTATGTTCTTCATCTTGCCATCTGGCTGCGTCAGCTGCGCACCGCGCGGGATACACACCCTGCAGACGCTTCTGCCAGCGGACGCCAAGGCGGTCGAACCGCTCGCAGGCGGCTTCAATGTTGTCGACGGAGACGCCGATATGACCGTAGCCTTTAGGGTCCGTGTTGCCGTTGTGGTAGTGGAAATTAGGGTCCTTCTCTGTTCCATGGTTCCACGTGAGCTCGAGAAGACCCTCGCGCTGGCCGCGTGGCACCCCGCCCTGGTGTTCGTAGCCGAGGAAGTAGAGGGTGAAGTCGGAACTTTCCCGCGTGTCGACCAGGACCATGCCAAGCACGTTCTGGTAGAAATCCAGCGACGGCTTGGGGTCCTTCACGCGGATCATCGTGCTGACCGTGAGCCACTGGTGTTCGTGCAGCACACGGACTGGTTGAAGCGGTAGCTCTGCGTCTCTGTATCGCATGAGCGCTCAGTTTGCATCCATCTCGCACGCACCTTTCGTCGCCGGCATGGTCGTAGGTGTACACCTGCGCACGGGCACACGACACCGGGAAAGCCACAGTAGGCACGTGATCCTACGGTGACCTAAGCCATCTGCAACTTCTCCACGGCCTCCGTCGGAGGCTTCGCCTCCGCCTTCTTCCCTTTCCGCGGCTTGTACTCTACGCCTGCCGCTGCTGCATTGGCCGCTGCCTCCTCCTCTGTCTCCGCAAGGCCGCCCTCCGATTTCAGGATAAAGGGGGCGAACTTGGGGTTCACTGGCGTCAGTTCGGTGGCCCGCGCATACGCACCTTTGTTGACCTTCTTCTTCTTCGCCTTCTGCTCATCGTCGGGGTATGCCAGGCTCTTGATTTTGCGGAACTCCTCGTCCTTTTCGTACATCTCCTGCACAGGCTGCAGAAGCGTAATAAGCGCTTCCGAGACGGCCTTCTTCAGATCCGCTGGGTGCAGCTTCCGGGCGGTAAAGTCACCCACGAGCGTCTCGTAGTCCGCGTAGTGCAGTGGCCCGCCATACTTTTCGTGGCGCCCAATCGCGAACAGAGTCCCCTCCGGAGCGCCCTCGGAAACGAACGCTGCCCCGGTCGTAGGCGCCTCCTGGCCGGCAGCCTTCAGCTCTGCACGGACGCGCGCAATGGGCATGAGGACGGACCCGACAAACGCCAGAACACCGTTGCCCTCAACTTCGCCCTCCATGCAGTACGCAGCCTTGATCTTGCGTGTGATGTCCGCCGGCGAGTCGAGGAAATCAATCTTCGAGTCGACATCCGACGACGACATCTTCGACCCATTCATGCCCGGCACCATCGCATTCATAAGATGGGACCGCTTCACATATCCGAGTTTCGGCAGGTACTGCTCCGCGAAAGTGAAGATCTTTCGCTGCACGGTCAGCGCAGGCACGCGGCCATCTTCGCACCTGGTCCACCCCGCCAAACTGGAAGTCTACCTCAAGGAACTGCTCGTCGAGCGCCTGGAGACCGGGATACAGCAACCCACTCAGCAGTGGGCTGGCAACCTGCTTCACGACTTCGGCGCCCGCTTTCTTCGCATCGTGCTCCGTTACCATCGCGGCTAGACGATACATGTCGAAGTTGTATTTTTCCGTGAGCTGGTAGCTGGATCCGAGGACAAAAATGAGCCTCTCGGTAGGCACGCCAATCGCCTTGAGTACGGATACAAGGATCCGTTGGTAGTATTCTGCACGCTGCTTGACCAGGTCAATGGGCGCCTTCATGTTGTCCAGGAACGCGTGGATATCTGCACGGTAAGCAAGGACACCACCGGCCTCCACGCGCCCCCCCCCCCCCGTCTGACGCACCGGCAAACAAAACCTTCACGGTGACACCAGCACGCAAGAAGTCCGCAAGCTTCGTCAGAGGGACGAGGTAGCCTACGTGGGGACGCCCGGTCGGCGCCGTGCCCCAGTAACACGCGATCGGGCGCTCGTTCTCTTCGAGGAGCTTGAGAATGGCCTCCCCGCCCAACACCTCTTCCAGGTCGCGTGTGATAAGCGAGAACCGCCCCTGGGGCGTCATGGACACAGAACTGCTGCTCATCGAAATGGAACCAGGGTTTCGTCGCGAGTCGGAAATCCGTCGCGCGGCGTCGGCTTTGTCAGGGTTATGTAAGAGCGAACCCAACCCTCAGCAGGTGAGGGGTGCGAGGGAGGAGGGTCAATGGTATAATCGGGGGGCACTATGGACATCCGCGTCGCACCTCCACGAGCCTGCCTACACGCGATACCGTGAGGCAGATGCCCCCTTGTCAAAGAGCAGACGGACAATGAAAACCTGGCCGGCGGAGATGGCGATGATCGCGAGCGCCTGGACGATGCTGTAGCGCGTGATCCGTTTGCTGCAGTGAGTAACGCGCATGAAAGCACGCACCGCGTCGTCTCGACGAGCGAAAACCCGTTGTTCTCACGGACGCGGAAGTAGCGGAGCGTGCGCTCGACAGCCATAAGATCCGAGTCCAGCTTCGACATGGACTCCTCCACAGGACTGGACTTTTCAGAGAGCAGCGCTGCCTTGGCAATGGGTAGGTCCAAGCGCGGCTCCGACTCGACGGTGATGTCAAAGTCCACCTGCATGTAAGTTGTGCTCCCCATACACACGCACGAGTTTGTCGCCGTGCGACACCGCAAAATTCTCAAAACAGAATGAGTACTCGCCAAACTCATTCGCCGTGAATACGATGTCCTCCTGCGTCGCTTTGCGCCCGTCGATAACAACGCGGTCACTCGGGGTCTTGACCACATAGTCGATGTCGAAGTCTCCGCCCTCCTGCACGGCGAAGTAGAAGCCGACTTTCTCGAACTTCTGGTCAACCCATGCGTGGTAGCAGGACTTTTCCTGGTTCGGCACCCACGACGACAACGCTGCCCCGTGCACGCCTGGGACCACCGCACAAAGTAAAAGTGCCAAAGAGCATGCCGCTGCAAGCATATACATGGTGTACGTGCGCGACATGGCACTGCACGCGACAAGAGACCAGCGTGGACGGCGTGCCGCGCCGCCCCGCAGCCCGCCGCAGCGTTTAAGTCACGTGCCGCCGTCGGAGTGTGGGGGAAACGAGTTCGCGAGAGGCGTGCAAGGCGCAACGCCGCGCCGCTACCAACTACACGACCCAGCGCCAAGTAGTGTACAATTAGATGCCCCGCGAAGGGACGAGTGACAGCGCGCGCGCAAGCTGCTCGACCTGGGGTGAGCGTCGTCGCGGCTTCACGTACGTCATGCGCAGTCGACACGCTCCACACTTCGAACTTGGGCTCGGGCATGGGCAGCGTCCCCGTCGATTCGTGCCCCGATGATGCGGCAGCGGCAAGCGCCGTCAGCCGCTCCACATTCGCAAGCTCCTTGCTGATCTGGTGTGCGATGGCACGACCCGGCCCGAGGCACACAAACCGCTGCACGCCCTGCTGAACGAGCGTGTGCACTGCGTCGAGCCAGCGCACAGGAACATCAAGCGCCGTGAGCAAATCGTGGCGGATCTCGCTCATGGACGTGAGGAGTGACCCGTCCACAGACGAGACCAGACGCATCGGCCCGTGCGGGTCGTTGATGGGAAGCGCGTCCACAAGAGGCTCGAACGCTTCGCGTGCAGAGCTGGCGAGCGACGTGTGGAATGGACCGGACACGGGCACATTCACCGCGCGCGCGCCGAGGCCCTTAAATCGCAGCCGGTCACACGCATACGAGACGCCGACGCGTGTGCCGGCGAGCACAATCTGGAGCTGCGAGTTGATGTTGGCGACGGCGACGAACTCGTCCGACGCAATGCCGGGGACGGCGCACGCGCGGACGTCGTCCATGACCAGGTCGACTTCGTGCAGTGTCTCCTGCAGTTTTCCCGGGCGGACCACCACCGCACTCACTTGGGTGCCTTTCCACAGCGGCTTCCCGTTTCCTTGCCCGGTGCCACGCGTGCCGTCGCCCTCCGCCGCGTCGGGCTGCAACAGGGAGAAGCCCTGCCCGCTTGCTGCATTCGAAAAGCCCCACGTCTCGTACACGCTGGCCGGCCGTCCACATCCCTCCGGAAAGAGTACCGGATGCCGCGCCATGCAAAGCATGCTCTCCAGTCCGCGGAGACGCAGTGCGCGTAGTGCGTCGCTTGCAGAGAGCGCGCCGCCGGCGACCAGCGCAGCGTATATCCCAGAGCCATGTCCCGTCGCCCAACCGACATGCTCCTGCACGAGGTCCACGTTGAACTCGCGCTGCAATACACGGAGAAATGCGAGAGAGCATGCGAGGATCGCTGGTTTCGCATTTTCCGCACGCGTCAGTTCTAGTTGGTCGCCATGAAACTGCGCGGTGAGATTGGCAAGCGGAAAGTAGGAAGCGCAGGGGGAGAATGGCAGATGAGAGAGAGGCGGCGTAGGTGGAATGGGGACAAAAGAAAAAGAAGAGGGAGAAAGAAGAGAGAGGCGCGGGGTACGTAAAGGGGGGACAAAAGAAAAAGGAGACGAGAAAAGAAGAGAAAGTAGGAGGGTAGGTGGAGGGAGCGACAGACATAGTAACCAGACATGGGGAGGCGCGAAGCATGAGGAAGAAAGTGGCGGGAATGTGCAAAAGGGAAAACGGTAGGAGAGAACAAATGCCCCCCCCCCCCTTTCCCCCACGGCGGCCAACGTACCACGAGATCCAGGATACTCCGTCGGTTCGCGGCCGTGGCAAACTCATCTTCAAGCTGCGCCCCCTGGCGCAGCTGCTGCTCGAATGCGGCACGCATGCCCTGGTCGGTAGGATAGCCCTGTTCTGAGACCGGCGCCTGCCCCTCCGCAAAACTTGCGAGGATCTCCTCCGTCTGCCGCCAAACGTCACGCGCGGATGCAAATGACTGAAACAGATCGTGAGACATCGTCACATACTGCGACCCTTGCCCCGGCATAATCAGTGCGGTCTTTTTCCGCTCCATCTTCTGCCCCGTGAGGCCCTCGCCGAGCGCCGCAGAGCGCCCGCCAAGTGGCGGGACCACGCCCGGGGAGACCCACGTCGACTCGTTGAAGGACGACGAGGGGAGCGAGAATGTGCGCTCCTCAGGAAGCGGGCGCGTGGGCGGCAGCGGCGTGCCGCGCGGGCGTGTACCTGTCGGATTTTCGGAATCAGGCGGCGGCCGGCGCCCGTAGCCATGTACTGCGCACTTTCCCCCGTGCCCGCGCACAAACTTCCCTGGGTTCGACGCGCCCGACACCATCGACGCAGTCATCCTCTGGTGCGACGTGGCGCGTGGCGCCTCTTCACCCGGCCGATCCGTCGCGTAGATGTCGCGGCCCGCGTCGGACGCGCTGGGATCGCCCTTGTCGCCATGGCTGCCCCGCACACTGTGCGCGCCATCCCCGCGGATTTCCCGCGAGTACGCGCGAGAAAGCACACGCGGTGCCAGCACCCTGCCGCGGCTCCAGTGCAGCCCAGCCATCGCGCCGATTTCCGCGCAACGCCGAGTGGCGAGAATGCAGCCGACAGTATTCGGGGATTTGTGCGGGGCCCGGCACGTGGCATTCCGGCCCCTGGCGGTCAGGCGGGGGAAGTGGAGGGAACGCTAGGCGCACCGCACGCGGCTTCCCCTCCGCGCATCATGCAGCCCACAGAGCGGAGCGCGAGTAGCGCGGTGGGCGAGCTTGCTGGCGCGCCCTCTGTTCTCATGTCCCTGGGCGCACGCGACATGCTTTTCGTTCTCTGCGTGTTTGTCATGCTCGGGATGAGCATGCTGGCGCCGTTGTACGTCGTGTGGCCGACGCGCTGACGCCGCGCAGCAATGCACTGATCGCGGTGCTTGAATACTTCCGCGATGCGTATCGGGGCACGGGTCGCGGCGAGAGCGTGATTGGGCCTCTCCTGACGACCTCGTTCAACCTCTTTGCATTCCTGGCGGCGGTCTACGCACTGCGCGCGGGGACGGGACAAAGGGTGCGACAGCGCAGCGCATTGCTGACCACAAGCGCAACCCAGCGCATACGTTGCTGACGATGATGCGCTGGGCTACCGCACTGGTGTGTGTGTTTGTGCTGCTGGTTGCCGTGCGTGGCACGGCGCCGACCGCATTCCCGGTCGCCTTCGCGGTGTTTACGACGCTGCTGACCGTGACACTGGCCGCGGTGGTGGGCCGCGTGCAGAGCTCGACGATGGTGCTGTGCACGCGACTTTCACTGGACGGACGCCTCGCGGGCTACGTTATTGTCGGGCAGGCGATCCAGGGCGTCCTGAGCAGCCTGGTGAACTTTGTCTCTCTGGCAGCGGTGACGAAGGCGCCTGGTGCCCCTACGTCTACGACGCACGAAAACAAGACGGCGGCACTTGTCATGTTCATCTCGACCGCGCTGCTGCTGCTTGCCTCGCACGTCGCCCTGGACCGTGTGCTGCGCATTCCTGCGCTGGCGGAGTGGATGCACGAATTCCACGACGCCGCGGATTCTCCGGAGAAGTGCGAGGAGCCCTGGCTGCGGCGCGTCCGGCGGGTCGGGCGCGATGTGTGGGCTTGGTGCCTGAGCATGGCGCTCTTATTCACACTGACGCTTGCGGTATACCCAGAGCTCACGTCGCATGTGCGCACCGTGTCCATCCCGTGGCTGCAGGACGAGAGCCTCTTTGTCGCTTTGCACATTGTGCTGTTCAACGCGGCAGACTTCGCTGGGAGACAGCTCCCGCTCGTGTCATCGCACCTGATCGTGCGCACGTCGTGGGTTGCCATGGCGCTGTGCGTGGTGCGCTTCGCGCTTGTCCCGGCGCTCTTGTGGTGCAACCTTGCGCCACCATATACCCCCCCCTCTCATCCGCTCCCTGACGTCGTCTTCATGCTGCTCGTGTGGACCCTTGGAATGACCACGGGGAGTCTCACCGTGTCTATCTTTGTGTCGGGGCCGCAGGCTGTGGGGAGGACGCACGCGTCGCCCGGGTATCCCCGCGCTCCGCTCACGGACGCCGAGGGAGAGATGCTGATGCCGCGGGCGGCCGACGCGGCCGCGCACGCGCACGCCGCACGCGACGACGCTAGGCACGACGCCGCATTCGCATCGGCGCTTCTCTCCTGCAGCCTTTTGGGAGGGCTTGTATGCGGTGGGGTCATCGGCATGGTTTTCGCAGGAATGGCATGACGCTGCCGGAAGCGTACTCCCGCTGCTACGAACGGCACGGGATATAGAATGTCCGCAATGCGGTGCGCTGTCGAGCTGTTGTGACCGCTTCACGGCTCCGGCCCTTCTGGGCCATGCGCGTGAGGGCTAGTCGTCATAGCCGGTCACCTCCTCCCGCACCCGCTTCGGCACTGCGCCGACGTCAGCGACATGCGTTTCGCCCGCGCACTTACAGGGGTAGGTCACGGGAATGCGCTCCGCAGGCTTCCACCCAAACCTGCCGCGAATCTTCGGCACAGCGACAACCGAGACAGGCCCTACGCTGTGTCAGTGACATGGCTTCTGCGCAACGCACCGACAGCACCGAGGAGAAGGGAGTAGAAGATGATCGGCCGTTCGTGTGCCATCCTTTGCTGGCACCCGTCAGTACACCCCTGCCCACGCCACCCGTCGCCTGCCCGTACTCACAAGGGACTTGTACGTATTCCGGAAAGGCCGGAAGGCACTGGACACCAACGACGCCATAGTGTGCAGCCGAGGGAATGGAGCCGGAGAGCAACGACGAAGGGGCGTACGCGGCACGTGGACCCATGTGGACGCACGTGCCGTGGCGCGCAAGCAACGTAGTAGTCGCCACACAAGCGATTTGCGTCTGCCATAGAACGTGCATGAACACGGAACGCTCCGCCGCGCACCGATTGGCCCAGTTGAGTGGCTCCAGGCATTAAGCATTGGACGTGAGCGACAGACCAGGTTGCCGCTCACCGCTTTCCTCTTCGTCGCGCGAACGTGTTGACAACAGCCGACGACGCCCCGCGGCCGCTTTGTGCACGCCCCGGGTCTGACTGTGGCGCCCGCACCTGCGATGGCGTCCTTCAACGATGCCATGGACCCGCTGTCTATGTCATACACAAATTTCAGCGAGATGACGGACTTCCCGGGGGTCCCATCCAACGTTGACGACAGTGGCGACATTGTCGCGTCCATTGTCCCCGCCACGCCACGTGCAGCCAGCGCCACAGACATCGCGCATGCATCCCAGAAGAGCGACTTCGGCATGCTCTACAGCCAGCCTGGTGTGTTTGTCGCAGGGGCGCCGCGCTAACTTTCCAGATATGTGGCACTGCAACTTGCACCCGGACGACATCGGCGGCGGCCTCGAGAGCAGCTCCAGCACGAACAGCACGAACTCTGTCACGAGCCTCGCGGTCGGACAGCCCCCTGTGCCGAAGCTCACGCGGACGCGCCCACGCCGACTCAACTCCGGCACGGACTCCGAAAGCGAATACGGCGACGTGAGCGAGCACCCCGCGGGAGACGGGCCGCCTGCCTCAACGCCACCTGCTGTGCAGCGCACCGCGCCGAGCATAAATGTGGGGGGCGGCGTCCGGGGGGGCAGCACGCCGCGTGGCACTGACGAGGAGCGCAGTGCACAGCCGCCACTCACCGCATCGCCGCAGTCCATTCCGCACTCTGTCTCGCATTCTGTCTCGCACTCTGTCTCGCACGCCTTCCCGCACGCCTTTCCGAATTCCACGCCGCTGTCGACGTGGACGACGTTTGAAAGCCGCGGACAGGCTGGCGTCGGAACGGTGCCCGCGACTGCGACCGCACTGCACCAGATGCTGCTCCCTTCATACGAGGGCATCGGGCACGCGCACATCGCAGACGATCGGCGCCACCTTGCAAACGACGGCCGCCATTCCGTCGACGGCGGGTGCCACAACCCACGCGCCGAGATGCGAGACATGCGCACTCCGGTGCGGTCCCACACGATGTCGATGGACACGAGCAACACTTGGGCGTCGGCCGGTCCTTCGTCCATGCTGCATGCTGGGGTGCCGAGCTCGGGAATCCACGAGCGGCTCGCATCGGTCGCGATGACGCCTCCACTGCGTGCCGACATGCCACCGGCGGTGCAGACCCCCACCAGTACGCTGTATCCTGGACATGCGATGCAGCTCAAGGCCGCCATGCACGGAGCGCACGCGCCCTATGGCACGGGGGCGCTCGCCCATCCGCTCGGCATCAACCCAAGAGCCACAGACGTGATGCGGCAGCGCCCACCCAGTGTGGAAGGGTCCCAGGCATGGTCACTTGCACCGGCGATGGCCGCCACGACGCTGCAGTCGCCGGTGTCGTCAACGCCGAGTTTATCGAAACCTGTCTCGCCATCGCGTCGCCCGCGAACCGGTGCACAGCAGACGCCGCGCAAGGCGCAGAGCACGCCGCACTTCCATGTCGCCGCAGAACCTCCAGGCGAAGTGCCGCCCATGCCGAACGTGCCCGCGTCACCCAGTAAGATGCGCGGCACACCAAAGGGCCTGCGCAAGCTGGCGAGCAACAAGCGGATCGCTATGGCATTCGCGAACGCCGGCGGTTCACCCAGCAGTGGTGACCCGAGCAAACCAAATCCGCGCCTGCAGATGCGCGGCTCCATGGCTGCGCTGCGCCAGGCGAACGCAATGCATGCGAAGGCGCCGTCTGCGCAGCCGACGCGACGTCCGATGGCGCTGAGTTTTGTGAACTATGGGATTGAGGATGCGGAGGAGCTTTGCTCCGCGGTGGCGCCCAGCGGCAGCTACAAGGTGCCGCTGCGTGGGTTCGCGCACTGTGGTGGCGGCTATGTCGGCGACGGCGACGACGGTGACGAGTGCGTGGACGAAGACGCGGATGACGAAAACGAATCACTGCGCTTTGACCACCGAACGACGCCACGCCCGACTGCCTTGGGTGCGGCCTCCTCGCCGATGACGTCCCCGAATACACCTACGCGTGCGGGCGGCTCGCCTGCACCCCTCGCGTCTCTCCCGACGTCGGCGACTGCGCCGTCGGTGCGCGCGGCACCGGCCGCGGAGATCAAGCGCAGGAAGACAACCGCAGTGCTGCGGGAGTATTCGTTCAAGTTTGCGGACATGTGATGGAGCGCAGGAGCTGCCAAGTTTGGCTGGGTGTTGTGCTGTGGCGCTGCATGATCCTGTAGCGGCCCCGCCGCACCGCCCCTGTCCCCTTCTGCTGCCCCTAGTGGAACACATAAGCGTGAATATGTGGTTGTCGCGCGCACGCCACCGCTTGAGATCGCCTGCGGGGTTCCATTGTTCCGCATCTCGCCTCCCGCCGCTCTTCCCTTCCCCCACCCCCCACCTTTTGTACTGCTCGACGTCTCTCCACAGCTCTTATTGTTTCATTGTAGGATGTGTGTTATGCTACACGTTTGTCTCGAAGGCGAAGGAATGTGGTGGGCGCTGCGATGCAACCAGGCAATGGCTGCACCTGGCAGCGTTGCTGGACGCGCATAAGATCCGCCCCGCGCAGCGTTGCTTGGGCGCGCTCAGAGTTCGTGCCGTGCTTTGTTCTCCTTTTCCCATGCCGACCTTATCCCCCCCACTCTCCAGCCCTCTCCTTCGCCCTCTTGCCAGCTCTCCGCAATTCAGGACATGAGACTTCTTCTCAGAGGGTCCTCCCTTTACCCTTCAACTCCCGCGCTCCTCTCGGTCTCGCTCGCTTGGCATACTCAGCCCCACAGTGTTCGCCGTGGCACGGATGCGGTCGTGTTGGGCCTTACCGTAGAGTGGATTGTAATGCTTCCTGAGATCCGTGTACCGCCGCTTGCTGTGCAGAAACACCTCTATATTCACAAGGGCCGCATTACCGGACCGAGTATCGGAGACGACGGAGATGAAACTGTCAAGAGGTGTTGTCTCCTGTGTCCTGTTCGATCCCGCAGTCTGGTGGTCAGGGATAGCGCCTGCCGCGAACGCACCGCCGTGCGGGCCTCCTGCAGGACCTTTTCGCGCAGCTCGCGCATGGGGACACGCGAGGCTGCCTTCTCCAGGGACGCGTACGAGTACAGCGCCGTCGCCGTCGCTTTCTGAGCTGCAGTCATGTGGGATGGATGGCAGTGCGCAGCCTGCGTGGTCCGGCGAAAATTGCCCAAATCCACGAACGCATGTGGAGGCGGCGGCGGCGGGGGACAGGCGCACGGGCGGGCGCCGCGGCATTTTCCCGCGCGTTGCCGGCGAACACGCATCGCAGTGACGCTGCGCCGCGAGGGTGGCACCTACAATATCTAACGGTACAGTCTATGCGTCAAGGCTGCGACAGTCAGTATATACATTGGCCGCATCACGGCACGTACTCGCTGATGCACTCCCAGGTACCCTTGAGGTTCTCCTTCCAGAGCGACACTTTGCCGTCGCCGCAGCTCACGGCGAGCACGTTACCGCTGACACTCCAGCTCACGCGCCATACAGTGTCGGGGAACTTGGAGGGATCGGCAGGGTTCGTCTTGGGCTGCAGCGCGGTCTTCGTCCAGGGACCATTGGCGCCGTTCTGCGTCCAGATGATCACTGTTCGGTCCTGCGACGCGGTCGCGAGGTAGGTGCGGGAGAGGCCCATATTGGGCGCAAAGGCCACGTCCCGGACCCAGTCCGTATGGCCCTGCAGCTGGTCGGTCTCCACGTAGCGGTTGAGCTCGTCGCTGAACTGCCAGATCTTCACCACCGAGTCGCATCCGGCGCTCGCAAAGCAGTGCAGCAGCGGAGACGGCTCGCTCGCGTTCTCCGTCGCGATGACCGCGGGTGCCCACGATACCGCATTGCAGCCAACGGGGTGCGCGGTCACAATATCGACGCTCCAGGAGCCGTCGCCTGCGGTGTAAGCGCGCGTGCACACGCCTCGACACATACTGTTGAACGTAAGCACGGACACTTTGCCGTCCGACGATGCGCATGCGAGCGTCGCACCGAGTTCGTGCGGCGCCCAGGCAATGGCATTCACTGGCGTGAGCGCCGTTCCGCGGGTGACGCACCGGACGCCGTGTGCAGCGCGTGGTCCTTGATGCGCGTCCACCCCCCAGCGGGCATGCCGTACGAGCCAGCGGACGCGGTCTCGTGCTTCCAGATGAACACCTTGCCGTCGTACGAAGCACTCGCGAGGATGGTGCCGAAGGACGGATGCGCCCAGGAGACCTGCCAGACGGGGCCCTCGTGGCCGAGCAGCGTCTCGCCCGCACCCACCGCGGTGCCGCCCTGCACTTCAAACACTTTCACAGAGCGGTCCGACGAGCATGTCGCGAGCTTGCTTCCGTAGAAGTCGAGCTGTGCGTCGTGCTGCTCTGTGAGTCACGCGCCGGCGCACTCGGCCACGCACAACCGCATCCTCGTGATACGTCTCGACCGTTTTCGTGTCGGCACTGACCGACGCCTCCGTGGGCTTTGCGGTGGCCTGTGGTTGGGTCAGGACCGGGCCACACTTTTCGCACGCACCATGGTGATCGTGGCTGAGCCTCGTCGCCCGCCGCGCGCGGACGCCGGCGTGCATCACGTGATTTGCCGCGCAGCCCTCCTGCGGTGCGCGAGCGATTTGGATGCAGCCATGTCGCCACCAAGTGCGCCGCCGCCAGGTCCGCCGCCTGCGCGCCCGAAGAAGGGCACTGCGACGGAGAACCCATACCTAAGCCACCGTCCGCAAGCGGAGCGCACGACGGGGGATGTGTCCCAGGACCCTCTCGAGGGGCTCGTGCCGCGCCAGGTGTCAGGCGCCGCGGCGCGTCGCGTGCTGGACGGGGATGTGAACCCGTTCTCGCGCGCCGGACGACGGCCATACTCGGCCGCGTACAAACGCATCCTGGAGAAGCGCAAGGACCTGCCCGTGTTTGCACAGATGGACGAGTTCTATGAGAAGTTCAACGAGAACCAAATCATGGTCATGATCGGCGAGACGGGGAGTGGGAAGACGACGCAGTGCGTGCCGCAGACAACACGATCGCTGATGCCAGGGTCCCGCAGTTCGTCGCGCTGACGGATCTCGCACACAGGCACCCGGTCGCGGGCCTGGACGGCGTCGTCGCGCCGAAGATGATTGCGTGTACCCAGCCGCGTCGTGTCGCAGCGATGAGCGTTGCAAAGCGCGTGGCAGAGGAGATGGACTGTGGGTGCCGTGTTGCCGTGTGCTGACGCCAGTGACGCTCGGGAGGGAGGTGGGATACACGATCCGGTTCGAGGACATGACGGACCGCACGTCGACGTTCCTCAAGTACATGACCGACGGTATGCTTCTGCGAGAGGCGATGAACGACCCCAACCTGGAGCGCTACAGCACGGTGATCCTCGACGAGGCGCACGAGCGCACGCTCGCGACCGACATTCTCATGGGTCTGCTGAAGGACGTCGCGAGGCGGCGACCAGACCTGAAGATCATCGTAATGAGCGCGACGCTCGACGCGGAGAAGTTCCAGAAATACTTCAACAATGCACCGCTGCTCAAGGTGCCCGGACGCACGTTCCCCGTGGAGACATTCTACACGCAGGAGCCCGAGAAGGACTATGTGGAGGCGGCAATCCGCACAGTGCTCATGATCCACCAGGCGGAGGGGCCCGGCGACATTCTGGTCTTCCTCACCGGCGAAGAGGAGATTGAGGACGCCTGCCGCAAGATCCGCGGCGAAGCCGAGAAGCTGCAGCAGGAAGAGCCGGACCTGTGTGGGGCGCTCGTCGCCGTGCCGCTGTACTCGTCGCTACCGCCGTCGCAGCAGCAGCGCATTTTCGACGCGGCGCCGCCGCCCGCACACGAAGGCGCGCCGCCCGGACGCAAGGTCGTCGTCAGTACAAACATCGCGGAGACTTCGCTGACGATCGACGGCATCGTGTACGTGGTCGACCCGGGGTTCAGCAAGCAGAAGGTGTACAACCCGCGCATCCGTGTCGAGTCTCTGCTGGTCAGCCCGATCTCCAAGGCATCCGCGCAGCAGCGCGCGGGTCGGGCAGGGCGCACGCGTCCGGGCAAGTGCTTCCGCCTGTACACGGAGAAGGACTGGGCTGCGGAGCTCATTGAGCAGACATACCCGGAGATCCTCCGCAGCAACCTGGCGAACACCGTGCTGGAGCTGAAGAAACTCGGCATCGACAACCTCGTCACGTTTGACTACATGGACCCGCCGGGTGCGTGCGGATGCGCGCATGCTGACCGCAGCCCCGGAGACCGTGATGCGTGCGCTGGAGCTGCTCAACGTGCGTCACTGCGCCGCGCGCCTGACGCGCAGTACCTCGCGGCGTTCGACGACAACGGCCACCTCACCCCGCTCGGCGAGATCATGGCCGAGTTTCCCCTGGACCCCCAGCTCGCGAAGATGCTGATCGTGTCGCCCGAGTTCCGCTGCTCGAACGAGATCCTGAGCATTGCCGCGATGCTGTCCGTGCCGAACGTGTTCGTGCGCCCGAACAATGCCGCGCAGCGCCAGGCGGCGGACGCGGCACGAGCCGAGTTTGCGCACCCCGACGGGGACCACTTGACGCTGCTGAACGTGTACCATGCGTACAAGACGGGTGCGTCGCGTGCCTTTGTTGCTGACGCCAGAATGCCACGACATGGGGACCGGCTCCCAGTGGTGCTGGGAGAACTACCTGTCGCACCGGAGTCTGCTGCAGGCGGACAATGTGCGGCAGCAGCTGCAGCGCACAATGGAGCGCTTCGGGCTCGACCTTGTGTCGCTCCCCTTTGACGACAAGCGCTACTACACGAACATCCGCCAGGCGATTGCGTGCGGGTGCGTACTGGTGCGGGCGCTGCTCACCGCAGCTTCTTCATGCAGGTCGCGCACAAGTCGTCCGGCGGCGGCAGCCGCGGCGCATACACGACGGTCAAGGACAACCAGGTCGTTTCGCCGCACCCTTCGACGACGCTCGACCACCTGCCCGAGTTCCTCGTATACCACGAATTTGTGCTGACATCGCGCAACGTAGGTGCGCGCAGCCCACCGCTGACCCCAGTTCATCCGCAATGTAACGGAGGTGCGTCCGGAGTGGCTGCTCGATTTTGCCCCGTCGTACTACGATCCACGCACGCTCGAGGGCGAGATGAAGCGTGTGATGGAGGGCGTGAAGAAGAGGATGGAGGCCGAGGGACGCTCTGCGAAGAAAGTGCGCCGCTGAGCCCGCGACGCGCGCAGATAGGAATGGACGGCAGTGCCGCGCGCCGCTGCCCCCCCCCCGTCTCCGCAAAAAAATAAACCCATATTTCCCCACCAGCCCGCGTCCGCGGGGCTCTCGCTCTTAGACCACCGCAGGATGATGGCGGCCGACGGTGGCGCCGCGCAGGACGCCTCCGCGCGCATCCGGGTGCGCACAGAGTGCGCGCTGCTCACCGGCGCAGTTCTACACGCAGTCGTTCACCGTCTTCACGTCGCTGCAGTCCATTGTCGCGGCGCAGAGGCGGGACGACACGGGCGACGGCACATGGCTGAGCACAGGGCCGTCGGTGCAGACGATGCAGTACCTGCACCGCATCGCGTCTCTGTACTGCGACACGGTGCACACGTACTTCACTGCGCTCGAGGTGCGCCCACCCCCGTGCTTACTGACCCGCAGGCTGAGAACGTGGACGAGACAGAGTACCTGCAGCATGTGCAGTCGCTGCACACCATCTTCCACCTCACGCAGGTGCTCTACTTCCCCGAGGATGGCCAGGGCATGGGGCTCGTGGGCGAGGTGCTGCTGCACTGGCTCAATGCGCACGATGTCGGTGCGTCGCCGTACGGCCCCGCTGACCGCGCAGCGCCCACGACGGAGCAGGGCGAGCAGATCGCACAGACATCGCCGCCGCACGACCACCCGGAATACTGGGACTACGTGTTCCGGTGCGCTGCATGGCGGCACGGTGCTCATCTCCAGCTGCGTGCTGCGCGGCTTCTACGCGACGGCAGCGACCGTGCTGCAGTCGTACGTCGCGCAGTATCCACTCTCCGCGTCGCTGCGCACCGTCGCCGCGGAGACGGTGCAGATGCTGCGTACCGTCCCGCGGTCGACCGCATTCAGTACGGAGCACGCATTCTTCGCGGCACACCGCCAGTGGCACACGTCTGTGCGCGTGTTCCTCAATGAGCTGCAGCGGCGCCTCGACACGGTGGAGGCAGAGATCGGCGCGCAGCTCGGCAGCGAGGACGCCGCCGGCGCCGCCGAGCAGGTGCGTCTCGAGCTCGAGGCACACTGGCGGTGCCTTCTGGAGCTCCTGTGCGGGGTGCAGGACCGCGTCCTGGAGTTCAGTGAGGACTGGCGCGAGGCACTGTGTGCCTGGGGCACGCTCGTCCAGCCAGCGCTGAAGCGGGATGATCTCCCGTGCGTCGCGGGCGTGCGTCGCTCACCGCCAGCGAGATCGTGCAGCTGCTTACCGACCGTCTCCCCGTCGACGGCACGCTCGCGCAGGAGACGATCCTCGCGACGGTCGCACGCGGTGACATGCGGAAGGTGCGCGATGCGCGGCGTCCGCACACTGACGCGGGAGGCGATTAGACTGTGCACACCCTACGACGAGTGGCTCGCGGCGCATCTGGGCGACTTCTGCGAGAAGCCGGGCCTCCTCGACGCGCCGTCGCCCGGCGCGGCGGGCCTCCCGGGCGACGGTGCGGCGCCCGGCGCGCAGCTCTGTGCGGACGTCCTCACCACCTGGGCCGAGACGCTCCTGGGGGAGGAGCGGCTGTGGCGCATGGCGCTCTCGTACCTCGCGGCGGTCGGCACGCCTGCCGCGGACGCGCGAATGCGCGACATACTCTTTGACGTGCCGCTCCTGGATGCCGACGGCACGCGCAACGACGCGATGTCGGACGGCGCGTCGCCGTCGCCGGGGGACACACAGTTCCAAAAGGTGGAAGAGGTGCTCGCGGCGTGCATCGAATACGGCCTCGACGACGAGGTCCGCGTGATCTGCCAGGTGCGCCGCCGCGGCTGCCGCGCCGGGCTAACAGCAGCGCCTCGGCCATGCGCTCATGGAGCGCAAGCAGTATGGGCTGGCGGTCGCGTACAGCGTGCGTGCGCGTGATGCGCGGCAGATGCGCGCTATTGCGGACTGCATGCTGCACGACTATGCGGAACACGGCGCGGAGCATTTTAACCGCAGCGTCGACATGATTCCGCGCGTCTTGCTGGACGACGCGGCGTCGCTGGACGCTCAGCTCGCCCGGGAGGGACGCGCCGGTGAGACGCCGGCCGCGACGCCGTTCGCGATGACGTCGAGCATCTTCTCGTCGGACACATTTGCGCCGCTGCTCTTCCCTGTCAAGTTCCGCGATTTTCTCCAGTTGTACGCCCAGGCTACATCGTGGCACGAGGCTGCGAAAACGCTCGTGGACCTGCTTACCAGTGACGTAACGCCGGACTCGTTCCTCCTTGTGCTGCTGGCCGACGCGCTCCCTCTGCTGCAGGGTGCGTTTCCGCGCGCGCTCCATGCGGCACTGACGCGCAGCCACGACGCTCTACTTCTCTGCCGCGGAGACGTACGAACTGCTGCGCATCACGGAGAAGATTGCGGCGGCGACGGAGGATGCACCCTCCGCGGACACCACCGGGCACTACTTCTACTGGTTCGAACGGCTGCGGCGCGCCGGGGGCGTGTCGCCAGAGAGCGCGGACGTCGCGGCGGCGCGGCACCGCAAGGCGGCGCACGAGCGCGTGCAGGCGCTGCGCCTGGCGATCGCGCAGTATCTCGCACGCGTCCTTATAGACCCCGGCAAAAGCAGGTAAGACGTGGCGCGCCGTGCAGGCGTCGCAGGGCATTTGCATGGTATGAGCACAGGTCGCTATGGCGGAGACCAGACGCGGGCGGCAACGAGCACGCTGGTTGGTCCCGCGTCCTGCGGAGAAAGCGGCTCGTGCAGGTGCAGCCAATAAACGCAGGTTTTGAGGGGACACGGCGCCGATTAGACGACGGTGCCAGCGTTGGATGCAATACGCGGCCAAAGGTCCGCCTGCCATGTCAGCGTGCAGAGCAGCTGAGTACGTACACATTCCTTCGCCACGGGGCCCGTAATCGCACTGCCCTTCATCTCGCCCTTCGGGTTCACAATGACACCCGCGTTGTCCTCAAAGTAGAGGAAAACGCCGTCTTTCCTGCGCCAGGCCTTGCGCTGGCGGATAACAACCGCAGGCATAACTAGCACGCATCAGCCACAAGCCCTCGCGCCCTGCACATACCCTTCTTACGCAGCTCCGGCTTGCCCTTTTTCACCGAGGCGACAAACATGTCGCCCGCGGCCGCCGCGGGCAGACGGTTGAGCGAAGCGCCCGTGCCGTTGACAGCGATGACATACAGGTTCTTCGCACCCGAGTTGTCTGCGCAGTTGATCACCGCACCCACCGGGAGCGCAAGCGTCATGCGGTACTTGTTACCCACGGAAATCTTCGGCATCGTGCCTTTGTTGGTGCAGAAAGCTAGGTGCCAGCCTGCGCACGCGGCTTTGTGGCGCTCACAAAGTTTGGTGCTATATATCACGTGACATATTCCCGCGAATAAGTCGGGAGGGGAAATAGCGGGGATCGTAACGCACGGGGGAATGGGACAGGGAACGGAGCACACGGTGCGGCTCGCACGATCTGTTATGCGAAGAGTGCTTGCGCGCAGTCAGACGCGCCATCTTCGGACGCCGTTGCGTACTACGAATGCAGGTTGACTGCGCGATGGTCACGGAGGATTGCGCAGGGGAGTATCTGCGCAGGGGAGTGCCGGCCGCTGGGACACCCGCCTCCGGAACTCCCTCCCTTTGGAACACCCCCCCCCCCCCCCCCACACGCCATGCGGCACCAGTACCACCCCCTGTAACACCCCCTATAAAAGGACAGAGATGTAATGAGAGAAAAAAAAAAAAAAAGTCAATGGCGGATGAGGCTGAGGAACTCCTCGCGGGTTTTTTGCTGGTTGCGGAACACACCCAGCATGCAGCTGGTCACCGTGCTGGCGCCGGGCTTCTGCACACCGCGCATGGTCATACACATGTGCTCGCACTCCATCACCACGGCGACACCGCGCGGCTTGAGCGCCTCGTCGAGCGCGAGAGCGACCTGCCGCGTTAGCCGCTCCTGCACAGAGAGGCGCCGCGCAAAGGTCTCGGCGATGCGCGCCAGCTTCGAGAGGCCGATGACCATGCGGTTCGGGATATAGCCGACGTGGATCTGCGCGTGAGTGTCTCGTCGCCTCGCGCCGCACCTTCCCGGTAAACGGGACGAGATGGTGCTCGCACAGGCTGAATACGTCGATGTCGCGCACAATCACCATCTCGTCGTGGTCCTCGTCAAATATCGCATTCGAGATGACATCTCGCGGTGAGACACTGGGCTGCGCCACCTACCGCAGAGCTGTTCCTCATATCCCTTGGTCATCCACAGGAGCGCGCGCGCGTAGCGCATCGGCGTATCGCGAAGCCCGTCGCGCTCCGGGTCCTCCCCAAGACACTCGAGCACCGTCCGGACGGCCGATGACAGGCGCTCTTCGTTCGCCGCGGCCTGCTCCTGCGTGTGGTGGAGGCGGTTCAGCGTGGACTTTGCTGGTCGGCGTCAGTGCGCGCACATACCTACCACGCACCGGGCCAGCCAAGACCATCCTTATTTAGCACCGCATTGAGCTTCTCGTTGGCATCAGAGAACCCAATGATCGTCGTTTTCGCACCCGTCGGCGTGCCGAGCCCGCCGCCGCGCTGGCCGATGAGCGTCTGGGAGTCCGCAAGCGAGCCCGATGACGATCCATCGTTCGCGTCCGACTGCGCGCTCGGGTCGAGATCCTGAAGCGCGGAGCTGTGAGCATGGCCGCGGCGGGGCGCGTGTGCGCAGACGTACATCGATCCGGCGCTTCGCGCCTCGCTGCGAGGCCTCTCCGCCCATCGCGCGTCGTTTGGCAGACATGCTGTAAATCCGACGGCGCCAAGTCTGTGCGATTTGTCATGCTGAGGTAGTTCTCGCATGGCCCACGTCATGTACAATACGCTGATTGTAATTGGGCCGCGGGCGCGGAAGATAATATAGGGGGCCCGCGGGGGTCCCCTCCCTCAAACGATCATGTCGCAAACGTACACGCTGGCGGAGTTGAAGAGCCACAACACAGGTGCGGAGACACCGGCATGGCACGGGCACTGACACGGGCAGCCGATTCCGCATGGGTTGCCGTGCACGGCGGCGTCTATGACGTGACCGAGTTTTTGGACGAGCACCCTGGCGGCCGCAAGATTCTCCTGAAGAACAGCGGCACGGACGCCACGTCCAAGTTCGTGAACTACCACCCTGACCGCGTGATCAAGGAGGTGGCGCCGCAGTTCCGCATCGGGTCGCTTGCGGAGGACTCGAAGCTGTAATGGGCGCACGCCACGCCGCGCCCCATAGCACATAGGACGGGGACGTGGCGTGCTCATGGACGCTGCGGCCGCGCCGCGCATGCGGCTGAGCGCCAGCGCCGCGCGCGTAGCGCCGCCCGTGCGCGTCCGCACGATCCCCGGGCGCTTTCGCGCGTTTCCGAGCAGTTCCGAGTAGGGGGCAGCTGCCGTACGCACGTGTCGCTGCGGCCGCCGCACATAGCCCTAGCAGGCCGCTTTTTTCTCCCGCCGCGGAGCGCCGCGGAATTTTCCCCGCGGCGCTGCTATTGGCGCAAGTTGGGAATCGTAATAGTGCGCAGGTCTGCTCCTGACGGCCGACCGCGCGTTTGCTGCCGCACCTTCGTGCCCACGACGTTTGGACGACAGCGACGGTGTCTCACTCTCTCGGTATCCGTCCCGTGAGTGATGGCTGCCCCCGTGCCTGTTATGGCGGGCGGTGAGTCCCGCAGGGACGCAGCGGCGCGGGCGCTGTCGCCAGCGGAAGCCGAGCGAGCAGCGCCGGCGGTGGCGCCACTCGCACCGTTCGCCCCGCTGTCCACGGACGCACTCAATATGCTACACGACATGCACTCGTCCAGTGCGCCCGTGGCTGCGCCGCCCCTCATACAGACGGCGCCGCCGCCCGCGTCCGAGACGCTGGCCGCCACGTCCCGCGAGCGATCGTGTGCGGGGCCGGGTGCCCCCGCCCACGCACGCGACCTGGACGCGGGCGTGAACCATCTATCCGCGCCGGTTCGCGGTGACGGCACACGCGCCGAGTCGCCCGTGTGGATGCATGTGCCCGGCACGGCGTCCGCGGCGCTTTCGCATCCCCCCGCGTCCTTTTCTCCCGCGATGCCGAACGATGCGCCGAGCCCGCAGCTCGCGAGCGCGGATGCGGGCGCGACGATGCGCCCCGCGTCGCCACTCCGCCCCGTGTCGCGGGCGCATGCGGCGCCGACCGACGCGATGAACACGGGGCTCGTAGACCCGGAGGCGATGGGCATTGCGCTCGGCGATATCGCGCAGACGACCGCAGCGGCGGCGCGGGCGGCGCAGGCGGAGGCGGCGTCGGCGGTCTCCGTCGCTCGCTCCAACACGCACCCTGCGCGCCTCTTCCGCCCGGACAGCCGCGCGCCGGCGCCACCGCGCGCGCCACGCGAGAGGGAACTGACGCGGCATGCGTCCACATCCACGCCGCGCGGCGCGGGCTTACCGCAGGAGCGCGGCGACAGCACCCCCGCGGCAGGGCCGGCGGCGGCGGCGGCGGCGGCAGCTGCAGCAGCAGCGGCGCGGGATACGCACCGGTTCCGCTGGTCACTGGGCAACTACATGCTCGGGAAGACGATCGGCGCGGGGAGCATGGGGAAAGTGAAGTACGGGTACTGCAAGACGGACAGCGAGAAGGTGGCCGTGAAGATCATCCCGAGGCGCACGTCTGTAAACGCGGTGCACCATGCGAACCAGAAGGCGCGGCAGCCCGGCGCGCACGGCGCGGAGCTGCACGGCGCCGAGCTCGAGGCGGCACTCGCACGCGCAGCGGCCAAGGACAAGTCGAAGGAGGTGCGCATCCAGCGGGAGGGCAGCCTGCAGCTGCTGCTGCGGCACCCGTACATCTGCGGGATGCGCGAGATGATCGTGCATCCGAACCACTACTACATGGTGTTCGAGTACATCAACGGCGGGCAGATGCTCGACTACATCATCTCGCACGGACGCCTGCGCGAGCGTAGCGCGCGCAGCTTCGCGCGGCAGATCGGCAGCGCGCTGCAGTACTGCCACTCGAACAGCGTCGTGCACCGGGGTGCGTGCGGCAGCGCGCACGCGGCTGACCGCAGATCTGAAAATCGAAAACATCCTCATCTCCAAGTCGGGCAACATCAAGATCATCGACTTCGGTCTTTCTAACCTCTTCTCCCCGCACTCGCACCTGAGCACGTTCTGCGGCTCGCTGTACTTTGCCGCGCCGGAGCTGCTCAACGCGCGCGCGTACACGGGTCCGGAGGTCGATGTGTGGAGCTTTGGCGTGGTGCTGTATGTGCTCGTCTGCGGCAAGGTCCCCTTCGACGACCAGAATATGCCCGCGCTCCATGCGAAGATCAAGCAAGGCCACGTCGGCTACCCCGCGTGGCTCAGCACAGGTGCGTGCGCGGACGTGCGCAGCGCTGACCCCGCAGAGTGCCGGCACCTGCTCTCTCGCATGCTCGTCACGAACCCGGCGCAACGCGCGACGATGGCCGAAGTCGTGTCGCACCCGTGGATGACGAAGGGATACGAGCGCTCCGCGGAGTCGCACGTGCCGCACCGCGCGCCGCTGCGCGCGGGCACCCTGGACCCCGCGGTGCTCCAGGGCATGACCGGGTTCGATTTCGGACCCGCGGATGTGATTGGGCGCCAGCTCGACGCACTCCTCCGCAGCGACGAGTACGCTGCCGCCGTCGTCGCGTGGGACGGCTGCGCGGGGGCGGGCGGCGCGGGGACGGGCGGGATGGGCAGCGGCGCGCACCCCGCGGGCGCCGCGGGCGCCCCGGACGCAAAGACACGCCCCTCGCGGCGGTTCTCCTCAATCGACTTCTACCGGCGGCGCCTCTCCTTCCGGCCCGGGCGCGATGGCGACGAAGACGACGCGGCGAACGGCCCCGCGGCCGCGGACGGCCCGCTGGGGGTAAAAATGCCGCTGGACCCGACGCAGGGCTACCATCCGCTCATCTCCGTGTACTACCTGGTGCGGGAAAAAATCGAGCGCGAGTGTGTGTACGGACACTCGTTCTTCGCGTCCTCGGAGCTGTCGCTGGAGCTGCCCCCCCAGCTCACGCACAGCCAGCAGTCGAGCCGCGTCGCGACGCCCACCGCGGTCGCGTCGATGCATCCGATGCCCACGTCTGCGGATATACCCCACGAGCCGCTGCGTGTCCCGGAGCAGACACACGCCTCGCACCGCGCGACGGGCATGCCGTCCGCGCTCGTGGTCCCCGCCCCGCCGCCACGCCTGGCGCCGCCGCCGTCCGCGGGCCACTCGCCTGCGGAGAGCCCCACGCCCGTGTTTGAGTCCCGGCACAAGTCGCGGCCGCGCGGCTTGATGATGGGCCCGCCGCGTGCGCGCGCGCATGCGGACGAGCTCGAGGCGTCGCTGCGTGCGAGCCTGGGTGCGCCCGCGTCCGCGGACAGTGCGTACCCGCCCTGGCACAACAAGCACCTTCCGTTGCAGCCGCGCGGGAGTCCTACGCAGGAGCCACGGCGTGTCCCGCAGTATATGGGCGCGGGCGGCGCTGCGACGCCGGGGAGTGGCGCGCTGCCGCGCGCCAGCCTGCCGCAGCGGAGCGTGAGCCTGAGCATGCCGCGGCACCCCGGGCGCCGTGTGTCTGCCATGCCCGCATCCCCGTCCGCGCTGCAGCATGCGGTGCCACCCGTGCCGGAGAGCGGGACGCAGACGCCGCGGGCGGCGAGCGCCGAAGTGTCGCACTCCGCGCTCGGGACAAGCGTCTTCGCCGGTGCGCCGCACGCAGCGGTGGCGCCGTCGGTGAGCGCTGCAGGTGCCGGGCGGCTCGTCGCGCCGACGCCCGCAGCGGGGCAAACGGACACGGGTGTGTGGAGCCCCGCGCTGGGCTCCCCGGGCCCCGCGGCACCCGGCGCGGGGGCGCATGCGGCGCTGCCCGCAGCGCCCGCGCTCGGGCCGCCGGCGCTGCCGCGGTCGCCAAGCATGTCGCTGCCACGGCGACTCAGCCTGATGCGTGTGCGGTCGCCGTCCATGCAGCCGGGCGCCGGTGGGTCCGGCGCGGCGACGACACGCAGCGGGACGCCGCACGGCGGCGACGGCACCATGGATGGTGCGCTGGCGGGTGTCACTACCGACGGCCCCGTGTCGCCTGAGAGTGCCATGTCCAAGCCCGTGTTCCTCAAGGGCTTGTTCAGCGTGCAGACGACGAGCCGGCGGCCGCGCGCGGTGATCCGCGCGGACCTGGTGCGCGTACTGGACCAGATGGGCATTCAGCACCGCGAGGTGCGCGGCGGCTTCGAGTGCGTATACCAGCCGAGTGTGCAGCTCGGCGGCGCGCGCACCGATGCGCTCGGCGATGCGGCGGAGCGCCACGGCGCGCCCCTCTGCGCCGCGCCGAGCGGCGACAGCAGCGGCTCCCCGCACAGTGGCACGACGGCGCCGAGCGGTCCCTCGGCGACGTCCTCGGAGCTGAGCCGCGTGGCGAGCACGGACATGGGTGAGATGGCGCTTGCGACGTCGCTCAGCCACCACTCGGACCGCAGCGGCGACGACTGCGTCGTTGCGACGGGCATCGGCCAGATCCCGATCGATCGCACGCCGGGCGGCCCTGAGAGGCTCCCGCTCACGCCGCAGCCCGCGCATGGTGCCGGCGCGGACTCCGCGCCGAACGACTCGCCGTTTTCCGCGGGCGAGTTCGCCGTGTACTTTGAGGTGTTTGTTGTCAAGGTCCCGCTGCTCCTCGGATTCAATGGGCTCCAGTTCCGCCGGGTCTCGGGGAATCCGTGGCAGTATCAGATGCTCGCGAAGAGGATCCTGCATGAGTTGAAGTTGTAGATGCACACGGGGAGCGGGCTGGGGTGCGAAGGGGGGAAAGGACGGGGGGGGTGGGAAAGGGGGAAACCTCCGGTGCGTGCTGACGATATGGCCCGGAGCCGCGCAGGCGGCGCAGCTTCCGGTACGACGGACGGCACGGCCACCCCTTTTCCCCGGTGCCATTTGGGCGGTAGTGCCCCCTTTTCCCCCCAGCACCCTCCCCTCGCCCCCTTTCCTCCCACCACCCCACTTCTCCCTCGTTCCTTCCGTACCCCAATCTTCCCCTTTTAGCCTCCATCACCCAACTTGTCCATTTCTTCCCCGCGTGTTCCTCCCGTAGCGCACGTTCGCCCCCGTTCTGTCCACAACGCGACATGTGGAGGCGTGCGGGCCCCTGCCACGTGTGCGCGGAAATATGCGCCGTCGTGGCAGGCAGTGGCGACAAATGGGCCAGCGCGCGAGAAACGCCCCATCTGCCACACCCCGGCCGCCACATCACCATGTCGGCAGTAGAGCTCATTAATCCGCGCGCAGAGTCTGTGCGGCGCGTGCAGGCGCTCCAGGTGAATATTGCGGGAGCCGTGGGGCTGGCGCAGGTGGTGCGGTCGAACTTGGGGCCGCGCGGGACGCTGAAGATGCTCGTGGATGGGTCCGGGAACCTGAAAATGACCAAGGACGGCAAGGTGCTCCTGACGGAGATGCAGATCCAGAACCCGACGGCAGCCATGATCGCACGCACCGCGGTCGCACAGGACGAGCAGTGCGGCGACGGGACGACGAGCGTGGTGCTCCTCGTCGGTGAGCTGCTGAAGCAGGCGGAGCGGTTTATCCAGGAGGGTGTGCACTCGCGCGTCATCGTCGAGGGCTTCGACGTGGCCAAGGGCGGCGTGCTGCAGTTCCTCGACAAGTTTGCGCGTCCGTTCGACGGCGACCGGGCGACGCTCGTCGCCGTCGCGCACACGGCGCTCGGGACGAAGCTCGCCGCGAAGCTCGCCGCGCAGCTCGCGGACAGCGTCGTGGGCGCGGTGCTCGCGGTCCGCGCCGATGCAGTGCGCGCTGCGACGGATGGCGAGGGTGCGGAGAACCGCACGCCGATCGACCTGCACATGATCGAGATCATGAAGATGCAGCACAAGATGGAGACGGACACGCAGTTGGTGCGCGGGCTGGTGATGGACCATGGCGCGCGCCATGCAGATATGCCGAAGCGTGTGCGGAACGCGTACGTGCTCACGCTAAACGTGAGCCTGGAGTACGAGAAGACGTACGTGCAGTGTGGCGTGGGACGCGCTGACGCACAGGGAGGTGAACTCGGGCTTCTTCTACTCGAGCGCGGAGCAGCGCGAGAAGCTTGTCGAGTCGGAGCGGCGCTTCGTCGACGCGAAGCTGCGGAAGATCATCGAGCTGAAGAACCTCGTATGTGATGCGCCCGCCGACACGCCCGCGTCCGCGCGCAAGAGCTTTGTCGTGTTCAACCAGAAGGGCATCGACCCCATGTCCCTCGACATACTCGCCAAGAACGGCGTCCTTGCGCTCCGCCGCGCAAAGCGGCGCAACATGGAGCGCCTGCAGCTGTGCTGCGGCGGAATTGCGCAGAACAGCGTCGAGGACCTCACGCCGGACGTCCTCGGCTGGGCGGGCCTCGTGTACGAGCAGGTGCTGGGCGAGGAGAAGTACACGTTTGTCGAGGACGTGCGCGACCCGAAGAGCGTCACCCTCCTGATTAAGGGCCCCAACTCGCATACGCTCAACCAGATCCAGGATGCGATCCGCGACGGCCTCCGCAGTGTGAAGAACGCGGTCGAGGACCGTACGCTCGTCCCCGGCGGTGGCGCGTTCGAGGTCGCCGCGTCCGCGTACCTGCTCAACACCGTCCGCCGCGCCGCCAAGGGCCGCGCCAAGCTCGGTGTGGAGGCGTTCGCGCAGGCGCTGCTCGTGATCCCCAAGACGCTTGCAAGCAATGCCGGCTTCGACATCCAGGACGCGATCATCGCGCTCCAGGACGAGTCCGCGGACGGGCACATTGTCGGTCTCGACACGCAGACGGGCGAGTGCATGGACCCCATCTCCGCGGGTGTCTGGGACAACTACCGGGTGAACCGCCAGCTGATCCACAGCAGTGCGGTCATTGCGTCGAACCTGCTCTCTGTCGATGAGATCCTCCGCGCGGGGCGTTCCTCGCTGAAGGGTGGTGGTCCGTAGAGCTGTGTGTGTGAGGGGGGAAGAGCGCGTAGGATGGAGCATAAAGGTGCGGCCCGCGTCGTGGATTGTCGGGTGCCTGTGCTGCGCGCCGGCCGCCGCGGTAGAACGTGCGCGACCGGGCAAAAATGCGCGCCGATGCGCATGGCACGTCCTTGCACGTTGCGGACTGTGCTGCGTCTCCATCCGACCACGTCCCACCGCACGCCGCCCCCGATTTTCCCTCCACCTCCACTGGCGCACGTGCCTCACTCTCATCGCCATGTCGATGGCTACGCCGGGGGCAGGTCCAAGCGACTGGTCCTCCCTGCGGCGCGTGTCCTACACCTTCCCCACACTGCGCTCATTTGAAGATGACCCACTGCACCGCTACATGCCGGACGAGTCAGACTCCATGGCGTACGCGCTCCCGGTGCTGGACCTACCCGCACGGCGCCCGCCGCAGCCGCCACGGACCATCTACGGGTCGGCGCTCCCGCGCGTGCAGCTGCTGCACGCAGGGGCAGCGACACCGCGGCCGCGCCCAATGCTCCCCTGGGCAGTGCGTCCGCGGCACAAGCTGCCCGTGACCGCGCTTGCGCTCGACCCAACGTCCATCGTCGCCGGCGGCGACACGCCGGCGTCGCACGACGCGCGGGGGCTCCTGTACACCGCAGGCAAGGACGGCCTCGTGTGTGCGTGGGAGCTCGACCTTGATGGAAGCGATGTGCATCCGCAGTTCCACCAGAGTGTGCGTGCGCACCGCGACTGGGTGACCGCGATGGTGCTGTGCCACGGCCATCAGATGGTGATTACGGCATCGTCCGACTGCACCGTGAAGGCATGGGACCCGAACGGCGGGACCCAGGCACTGGCACCACGCGAGGTCGGCATACACAAGGACTATGTGAAGGCGCTCGCATGCGCGCCGCATGCGGGCTGGGTCGCGAGCGGCTCGCTCGACCAGACGATCAGTCTCTGGGACGTGCGCGAGGCGCGCAAGCTGCCGCTGCGCGCGCTAGAGAGCGACAACGGCGTGTACTCGCTCGGATGCAGCGCCTCAGGCACTCTGCTTGCGTCTGGCGCGGTCGACCGCGCCGTGCGCGGCTGGGACCCGCGTGTGCGCGGCCCGTGTTTTGATCTGGTCGGCCACCAGGACAATGTGCGTGCGCTGCTCATGTCGCCCGACGGACGGCTCATCCTTACTGGATCGTCCGATACGACGATCAAGCTTTGGGATATCGGCGAGCGGCGCTGTGTGCACACCTTCACGCACCACGACAACAGCGTCTGGAGCCTCTTCTCCGCGGACGACAATTTCTCGCGCTTCTACTCCGGCGACCGCGACGGGTGGCTCTGCAAAGTGGACTGGGACCGCAGCAGTGATGCGGGCGACGGCGACTGCATTGTACTCGCGCGCCAGTTGGACGGCGGCGGTGACTGCCGCGGCGCGGCGGCGGGGATCCAGTCCATTGTCGCATACGACGACCAGTTCGTGTGGACCTCGACGGATTTCTCCGCGACGATCCGGCGATGGGGCGACGTGCCGAGCCGTGCGTCTCGCGCACGTGCGGGCGCTGCGGAGCAGCTGTCTGCTGCCCGCGATGGCGAGGACATCACGCCGCGGCACCACGACATCCCGCTCCAGCACCTGGTCAATCTGCGTCCTGGCGACCTGCCCGTCGGCGACGCGTCGCCACTCCCGGGCGCCGCAGGTGCGCCGACCGCATCGTCGCCGTCTCGGCTGTACTCGACGAGCCCGACGCACTGGCGACGCAGCCGCCACCGGCACGCGCACCGCCGCACCGCGTCGCGTTCGTTCTCGCTGGACAAGGTGCCGCTCGCGGTACTCGACGCGCACGTCGCATATGCACAGTGCGACATGGTCGCGCGGGCAACGCCCATGTATGTCGCGCCGCAGGACGAGATCTGTGGGGACCACGGCATTTTGCGCGCGCTCTTGCTGAATGACCGTGTGCATGCGCTCTCGATCGACACGGGTGGCATCGTTGCGATGTGGAACATCATGCTCGGCACGTGCATTGGCACGTTCCATCCCGACCGCGTTGCAGCAGCGGGGCACCTTCACTTCCCGCACGCGGCCTCCTGGCTCCCGCAAGATACCCCCTGCGACACGCTGGACATGATCATGGAGATTGTCCAGGGGGACGGCGCCACGCCGTCCTGGTGCATGGTCGACTCCGCGGCAGGCGCGATCTCAGTGCACATCGACGAGGCGCGCCTCTGGGCGGCGGAGATGTACGTGGACGAGCTCCACCGCTCGCCGCTCGACACGGGCCGCGACCCGGACGACCCGGGCGCTGAGAAGGGTACGTGGCGAGGCGGGGCGCACTCACCGCAGTCTCCATTGGCCCCTACGTGCTACGCAGTCTCTTCCACGGCTGGACCGACGTGGAGCACACGCTGCGCTCTGTGCACGGTGCGCCCGCGAGTGGCACACCGCAGCTCCTCGCACAGCTCAGCGCATTCAAGGTATCCCCGCAGGAACTGCTGCGCATGTCGCTCGGCAGCCTTTTGCCACCCGAATCCCTGCAGGGGAGCGGCAGTGAGTCACTCGAGAGCCTGATGGCCGGCATGTCTTGCGAGGAGGCCGTCGCGCCGCGCAGGACCGTGCTGCCGGTCGGCGCGTCTGTTCACACGGCACACGATGCCTCCGCACTGTGCACCGCGGCGGTGTCTCTCGCTGTGCTGCTACAGTCCCTGCAGGCGCCGCAGATGCCGTCGCCGGAGGCGACGCCCGCGCGGTCGCCACCGAGCGATGCAGGGACAGTGTTCCTCGGGAATCTTCGACGCACCTTTACGCACCGTGCGAAGCCGGAGAAAAACGCGGCGCAGCAGGCGCCGCAGCCTGCCCCCGCACAAGTCCCACACGCGATGGCGAACGCACAGCACGTGCAGGGCGTGCAGCAGCGGCTGCGGGAGGCGGCGCAGATGCAGCAGCGCGGGGCGCCGCTGGTTTCATTTCCCGAATGTGTCACGGTGGCGGTCGTGCACGGCGTTCGCACCAGCGAGCACCAGCGCATCGCATACCTCGGTACCGTCAAATCCACGGCGCGGGACGCGATCCTGCTGGAAATGCTCACGCCCCTGTGGCTCCAGGACGTGCTCTTCTCGCCGCAGCCCAAGCGGATGGATCCGCCGCGAATCCGGATGCAGCTGCGCGCGTGGCGGGCACGGAACGAGTCGCTGCGCGATGCGACGATCCGCAGCAACCCGATGCTCCTGGAGCTCCCCGTGCTGCCCGCCCAGTATCTGCAGCTGAACACCTCTCGCATTGTGCGGATCTCGCGCGTGCAGCGCTACGTGATGGAGAGCTTCGCGGAGTCAAACACCGCGCTTCCGGAGCATTTCGACCCGGGCGGCAGCCGCGCCATTGAGCTTCTCTGCAACGGGGTTGCACTACCCTCCTCGTACACCCTCGGTCAGTGCCTGATGCACTGCTGGAAGAGCCCTGGCGACCTGCTACTCGATTACCGCCTCCGGTAGGAGTGGCGGGATGGTGCACGAGGGATAAGCGAACTCTCGCAACGGACTTGTGATCGATCTGGGCGCATAGCGGAGTGGTTTACCGCATCGGTTTTCGGTGGACGCTGATTCCCGAAGGTCATGGGTTCGATCCCCATTGTGCTCTTTTTTTCCCCTTTTTTTTTGAGCCCGCGCCCGCGTGGGTTTCGTCCTGGGCGCTAATTCGCCCCCCACGGTAGCTCCTGCGCCGCTTTCCTTCCCGCCCCTTCCGACTCTCCGCATCTTGCCCTTCTTCCTACGCGAGCTCTACATAATTCGCAGGAACGAGCAGGCAGTGGTCGTCGCGCGCGATCAGCCACCAGTCGGCGTCTGTCTGGTCCACGACCTCGAGGGACTCCCCCTCGGACAACGAAGCCTCGTCCGCAGACGCCGCCTCATAGTCGTACAGAGCACGTGCACGGGCACTCTGTGACATATCCGCCACATATGCGGCAGGCACGAGTCCCTTTTGCTCCGGCGCGTTGAGAAGAGCACCGTATGTCCAGTCTCCCTCAACGACGGCACCGTTCAGCATCGGGTGCACAAGCAGGATCTGGTTCGCCTCGAACGAGAGAACATCGTCGGAGTCGCCCGTGAATGGAAACATGGAGCGGAAGCGCAGAGAGCGTGACATGTTAAAGCCCAGCTCAGATTCCGTGGCGCCTGTGCTGGAGGTGCCAGGCGGCGGTGCCGCGTCTGCCGGGGTTTCTGCCTGCCCGTTTGCCGGGGCCGCTGCCTGCCCGTCTGCCGGTGCCTCCATAAACGCGCCCGGCACCATGACCCCGTCGCCCGTCGTCGCCGCCGCCGTGTCGGACCACTGTGCTGAGGAGTACGGCCCCGCATCCGCACTCTCCGGTCCCGCATCCCCCTCGTCGCTGTCGTCATCCACAGGAGGCACTGACGACGTGGACAGACCCCGCGGCGGAGACGACGATCCGAGAACCGCGCCAACTCCGGCCGCGGCAGACCGGTCGCAAGTCTGCGCCCTGCGCAGCGCCTGGCCCCCGCGAATCTGCGACAGAAGCGCATTGTGGTCGGCAGGCGCCGCGCTTTCCCCTGCCGGCGCTGATCGCGGCGCCGCTGCCGCAGGAGGTGCAGGAGCTGGTGGCGGGGGAGCCGACGAGACCACCGGTGTTCCGGGCGTCGCAGGCGATGTCGTCTGGCTGGTTGGCGCCATACCGCTGAACAGCTGCTGCGCAAGGTGCTGTCGTCCCATGCGTGAGCTGAGCACGTTCTCCTCCCCCTCGTCTTCTTCGTCCTCCCAGTCTTCGTCATGAGGCGGAGGCAGGTGCACCGTACGCGACCTGCTTGCCGCCGCCGCGGGCGCCGCACTCCGCGGCGCAGAAGGGAGCGCCGCCGTGGACGGCTCCGGTGCTGCCGGTGCTGCAGGCGTGACTGCGAATGCAGCATCGGGTGCCGGCGGAGTTGGACTCGGACTCGGCTCCGGCACGCCTCGCGCAGGAGTGCCTGGGCCACTGCTCGGCGCTGTGCTCTGCCCATCGGCAAGCGCAGCGCGAAAGAATGGGTTAGTGCGGCTCGCAGGCAGTGCAGAGGCAGGCGGTGCAGGAGCAGGCGGTGCAGGAGCAGGCGGTGCAGGGGCAGGCGACGCAGCCTCAGGCGATGCAGGCGCAGGCGGCGCAGGCGCGGGCGACGCAAACGCGGGCGACGCAGGTGCAGGCGGCGCAGGCGCGGGCGACGCAGGTGCAGGCGGCGCAGAAGACTGCACCGGCTCAGGCTCCCACGCGGGCACAGTCGGCTGCCCACGCGCCCCCCCCCCGTGCGCCGGCTCCTCCCTTGTAGACTGCTCCTTCTGCAGCATCGAGTCGTCCTGCAGGTTTCCCTTGGGTGGGCTGCCCTTCAACAGGCCATCCCGAGGCAGCCTGCCTGGCGGAGGCGGCGCGTTCTTCCCCGACGTCTTCCCACTGTCCCGAATACGTGCACGGCGAGCCTCGTCGCGCGCGGCCGCCTCACGGTCTGCCTGCGCAATGCGCAGCTCGGCCTCCTTCTGCTCGGCCTTGAGGCGCTCCTCGACCGCGGTGTCCACGGGACGTGTGGTCTCCTCCACAGGCCCTGCCACGCCGAGCATACGCATGCGCTCCTGCACGCGGCGCTGGGCCTCGGAACGAATCCACGCCTCCCGCTCTGCGCCCGTCAGCTTCGCCTGCGGCGCAGGCGCCGGAGACGGCGGCACAGGCGAGGACAGTACGGGCGTGGACGGCGCTGGAGACGGCGCAGCCGAGGCGCGCGGGAGGGTGCTGGGCTTCTCCGGCGCTGCCGATGCGTCGGAGGATGTGTGTCTCACGGGCTCCGGAGGGGACTTCTCGGGACCATCCGCGGACGGGTCCGGCTGCGTCTGCGAGTCCAAGTGCGCATGCGCATTGTTGTTGCGTGCGTCGCGCTGCTTGCTGGCATCGAGACGCTGTTTGTGCGAGGCGGTGTGGCGCCTCTCAAGGCGCTGCTCGAGGTGTGGGAGGCGCTCGTGGAGGAGCTGTATGAGCGTGCGTTCGGCGCGTCGGCGCTGGTCTGCCGCGTGGTCGCCCTCGCGGCGGTTGTAGTACTCGAGGTCGTCCTGGAGGCGGCGGATCGCATAGCGCACATCGTCCATCTCGCGCTCCAGCTCGTGGTCCTCCTCATCCGCGACGTCTGCACGTTCGAGCATGCGCTGCGTCTTTTCTAGCTGGCGCTTCATCTCGCCGATGTCGTCGGCAGCACTCTGTCCGTCAAAGCGCACCTCGCGGCGGTCCAGGTACCGGCTGCGGCTGCGATAGCCGGCGGACTCGCCGTCATTGTGCTTGTATGCCACAGCATCGCTCGGCTTGCGCTCGGGCTCGACCGGGTTGCGGTAGAATGAGCGCGCCTCGGCGTGTTTGGCGCTGCGGTTGGACCCCGGCTCGGGGAGGTTGAGCGCGGTGGCATTGCGCACGGACGTGTCCTGCTTGAGCAGGTCCTTGAGGAAGTCCACGGACTCGCTCAGGTCGCGCGCGGACGACGGCACAATCTCCGCAGGGAGCTCTTGGGGGACTTCGTTCCCGTTGAGCGCGCGGTATATGAGCGCCATCGCGACATGGAACTCGGCGAGATTCAGCTTGCCACGGTTCTCCGTGTCGGCGAGATGCCAGACCTGCAGGAGCTTCTCACGCTCCAGCCCGCTCTGGCCGAAGACCTCGCGCGCGACGTCGCCACTGATGAAGCCCGTGCGCTTCGCATCCCAGGCGCGGAAGATGTTGTCGTAGCTCTTCCTCTCTTCTTTGCTGAGCGTCCAGGGTATCTTGGGCTTCGCTGTGCCCTGCTGCTCGACGGTCAGGTTCTGCAGCTGTGTCTGGAACTGCGCCGGCTGCATGCTCGCCTGGTTAAAGTTCATGCTGCTCGCCATCGGCGCGCCGGAGTACGGCTGCGGTGCGGGGAGGAACTGCGTGTACATGAGGCGCATCCGCGGATCGTTCAGCACCCCGGTCATCTGCGGTGCCATACCCGTCATCTGCGGCGTGATGCCCGTCACCTGCGGTGCCAAGCCCGTCGTCTGGTGCGCCATGGGTCCCCGGCCCATCGACATCGCGCCCAGGCCCGTCGGCTGCATCATCATGCCCTGCGGAGGCGGCATCCCCGTGTGCTGTGCCATCATGCCCTGCGGCATGCCCGCGGGCATGCCCGTGTGCTGTGCCATCATGCTCTGCGGCATGCCCGTCGCCATGGGCCGCACCATGCCCATTGGCGGCGGTGGCGGCGCCGCCGGGCGCGGCACAAACGCGGCCTGCTGCGGCCCCGGCGCGTACGCGGGACCCATCGTCCCCTGCTGCGGCTGCATGAATCCACCCGCCATCTGGGGGTGCTGGTACCCCGCATAGCTGGGCGGCGGCGCGCCGCCCCACTGGTTCACAGGATACATCGTGGCCGGCCAACAAGCGGCGCGCCGAGTCTGTGGCGCAGCACCGCGGCCCAAGTGCGTGGCACGTGACTTTCCGTCGGGGCCGTGCGGCGGCGGGGCGACGGGGCGCTCTGCGCCGCCATGGTCAAGTATTTGATAGGAAGGTGCGCTGCCGTCGTGCGCGGGCGGGGTTGCTCACACCCGCAGGGTGGCCGACCCGGTTTTTGGGGCTGCCACGGGTGCTCTCGCGTATATGATGTGGGAGCGCGACGCGCGGAACGCGGCGGAGCGCCCGGACGGAAAGCGGCTCCGTGACTTGATTGGGAGGCGGCTTGGCTGGGAGGCGCCCGCGGCGGGCCGCGGCGCCGCGGCGGAAGCGCCCGGGGCGCCTGCGCTGCGCGCGGCGGTGGACGCGCGCGCACCCGCGCACGCACCCGCGCACGCCGCGCCGCCGAAGCGGCTTATTTGAGCGTGGGCGTGCGGTGCTACGACGAGAGACCGCGGCTGCGCAGCGCGAAATGCGCACGGGGCACCTAAGCGCAGGGCGTACCGAGCGCGGGGGGGGGGGGGCACGCATTGAGGCGCGGTTTGCCGCTGCGTCGCGTCACCACCGGAGGGCATGCCCAATGCTGCGATAAGCGCTGGGGCGGACAGGACAACGTACAGATACGCAATGGCGCCGAACAGACGCACAATGGCGAAAGCAGCCACACAGTAGAATACGACCGCCATGTACACCACATGCACAGGACGGGGACAGTTGAGAATAGCGACCGCGAGCGCGGCATTCGTCAGCGTCCAGGCGACGAGCACATTCGTCCGCACCGTCGCGTAGTAGTCCTTCTGACGCGTGTCCTTATCGATGTGCTGCGCGGGGCGCGTCGGCTTCGTGGCAAGGACATGGCACGCGTCCTCGTACGCCGCGTCGCTGTCCACGTCCTCGCTCGGGAGCTCGACCTGGACCTCGTCCGCGAGCGCGCCGCCGGCGGCCGCGCCGAGGTCCTGCGCGCGGCGGTCGTATCCCTTTGTGCCCCACGACACGTCGTGCGTGTTGCAGAACGCATCTGGCGGTCAGCGTGCGTGTCGCGGGGGCGCACAGATATTGATCACATTTACAAAGCTGGTGTCAGTGGTGCACGCGCGCGACATACCTGGGCGAGAGCAGCATGTACTGCACGACACTTGTGAACATGTGCCAGGGCTCTAGCTGCAGGATAAGCGGCATCCCTACGCGCACCCACAAAGAGGAGCGAGGCGAGAAACCAGATGCCGTACGTGCAGAGCACAGAGAGCACAATGTTCACGAAATTTCGGTCGGACATGAGGCCGTCGGGGTCGTTGTCCTCGAGGTCGCGCGTGATGCTCGCGACGGCCATGTACACGACGGCGGCCTGCGGTGAGGCAACGCGCGCGGCGCACGCACCATCATGTACAGCATGAGCAGCGCAAAGACGATCATGCTAACAAGGTACCCGGTCTTGTGGCCCGCGGGCCGGTTGCCGAGCGCAAGGAGGAAACAGAACACGAGAAACACAACGTACACGTACTGGCCGACGATCGCGGGGATGCGCAGCGCGCGCACCTCGATGCCGAGCGCTGCGGTGAGCGCGGCGCGGTGCGGACGCACACTCGGTGAGCACGGAGAACGCGATGAAGTAGTTTGCGAGGGAGAACCAGGAGAAGACGAGCTGCACCGCCTGGTAGAGCATCTCGACGTGCAGCGCCGTCTTGCGCGCGACCGAGTGCCCGGAGCGGTATATGTACGCGAACTTGATTACCGCGTGGACGCCCGCGAAGAATGAGCCGTTGAGCCAGCGCCGCCGCTGCACGATGAGCTCTGCGACCTGGTCCGGCACGTCCGTCTCCGCCTGCGCGGTCTTCACGTAGCGCAGGAGCCACGCCTCCCCGCGCTTCGTGACGAGCTCCCAGCACAGAATGCGGTCCTCGGCGAGGTACATGTTGCTCGAGAAGACGTCCGAGTCCCCGCGGCCGCCCTGCAGCGTCTCGCCCTTGAAGTATGACGCGAGCGGCCCGTAGCCCATCGCGTCGTTCTGCAGCGCGGCATACCGGTATGCTGCGGTGAGCGGCGCGCGCCCGCCACGCACCGCTGAACGCGCCCGGGAGCACGGCAATGTACCCGAATGCGCTCTCGAACGGCTTGTCAAGCACGTTGCTCAGCTTGTACTCGAAGTTCTCCGCCGCGACCAGGGGGTTCAGGAGCGCATGCCACAGCGTGCCCTTCAGCGCGACGATCTGCGGTGAGTGTGCGCGTGCCGCCGGACGCACCTCGCCGCACGCGCCGCCGACATCCGCGTCCTTCTCAAACGCGTCCCACAGCCGGTACAGACTGCGCGCGCGCGGCATCGTGCCGACGTCCAGCAGCATGCACACGTGCGGGTTCAACACCGGTGCGAACGCTGTGGTCAGCGCGGCGCACCGCCACGCACCGTTGAACGCCCAGCGGTGCGAGTTGATCTTCTTCCGGTTCTGCTCCTTGATGCACAGGAGCACCTGCACGGGGACAATCCCGCGCTCGCTGCTGTGGAAGCGCAGCGCGGGGTCCACGGAGACCTGCGTGGTGTATCTGCGGTGAGGCATGCGCGCCGCGGTACACACTCGTACAGATGCGCCTCGACGGGCGTCCCCTGCACCACATTCTTCGCGACGCCCTCCTGATACACGCCCATCGCGGCAAGCACGCTGAGCGTGCGGCTGTTCATCTTTACGCGCCCGTCCGCGATGATACACACGACGATGTTGCGCCAGCCGCCCTCCCCCCACACGCGCGAGTTCTTCCGTCCGCACAGGTACGCAATGTTGCGCATGACGCCGTGCATCGTCCGCGTGAACAGCCGCTCGTCCTCGTTGTACATCGTCATCACAATGAGCAGCTCCGTGGCGCGTGGTGGCGACGCGAGCGCCGGGCGCAGCGTGTAGCGCTCCGCGAGGAACTCGTCCGCGTCGCACGTAACCGCGGTGTACCGCATGTGCGTAAATTCGCGCCCCTCCTGGCACGGCAGCTTCGCCAGCATTTTGGGGGGCACGGGGCATTCGAGAATCAGGTGCCCGTCGTGCAGCGGCACGCGCTTCACCGTCTTGTAGCGGCGCGGCTGCCGCTGCGGGATGTGCCCGCCGGGCGCGCCCGCCGCCACGCGCTCCGGGGTGCCCGACGGCCACGCACCGGGCGTGCCGAGGAGCTGCTCAGACGAGGCGGCGAAGTCGGAGCCGCCGGAGATAGCCGCGCGCTCCTCGTCCGAGTGCGCGCGGCTGGATGATGGTTTGGGGGGGGAGCCGCGCGAGTAGAGCGTCGGTGGAAGCCCGGGCACCTCGCTGCTGTCCCAGACGGAGCGGGGCGGGGGGAGGCCGGCGGGAGGCGGCGCGCCGGGGGGCGGCCGCGACGCCCTAAACGGCGGTGGCGCGGCGAACGGTGGCGGGGGTGATCCGTTCTCCAGCAGCGGCGGTGGCGATCCACGTTCCAGCAGCGGCGGCGGCGGCGCGTGCTCCTCGTACGCCGGGAGGAGCATCTCGGAGACGCGCTCATACAGCGAGCGCGCGGCGGGCTCCGGCGGTGGCGGCGGCACCGGCGACGCGCCGCCATAGTACATCTCGTCCAGCAGGCCCGGGACGTCCACCGACGCCGCCTCCGGGGGGGGGGGGGGGGGCGCATACAGGCGGCGCTGCGGCGGATACTGTGGAGGACTGCCGACAGGCGACGTACCCCCCGCACTCTCCTCCTCTGCAAAGAGCGGTCGTGGCGGCATGCACTCCGTGCGTTAGGCCGCGTGGTGAGTGAGCACCCTGCGACACGCCGCCACCGATCGGCGGCGGCGCACCGCGACTGTTACATCGGGGCGCGCAGAAGATTACGTCAGCCACTCTGGCGGAGGCGGGGGGCGGCGCTCCCGCGCAGCGGAGCACGGCGGCTGGCGATGAATGGCTCGCCACTCACGCAGTTCCCGTCTCCGAACGGGGCGCAGCACGAGCGCAGCGTGATGCGCAGCAGGAATGGGAGCGTGCTGTCGCGCGGCCTCATCCTGAAGGCGGACCGGTGCGCGGAGTGTGCGTGCGGCGCGCGCGTCGCTGACCACAGTCGAGTGGTGGGAGGGGCGGCAGCAGCTGCGCCTGCAGGGCGCGCCGTACTTCCGCGCGTCGGACACGGACCTCGGCGTGTACGGCGTTGCGCAGCCGACCGTGCTCGGCCTGAAGACGGTGCTCTCCGTGCTGCGCTGCGCGCCGGGGCCCGCCGCGGACAGCAGGCACTGTGTGTGGGTGTGCACGCGCGAGGAGCCGATCGTCTACGTGGGGGACCGCCCGTTCGTGCTGCGCGAGGCGCACAAGCCGACGGCGTCTTTTTCCCTCAGCGAGCGCGCGGAAAACCTGGAGGCGATCGAGCGGCGGCTGAAGCTGGACGTCCTGCACGAGGCGCAGCAGTGCAGCGGCCTGCTCCTCGTGCACGAGGAGCACGAGGAGTCCGCGGCGCTCGTCCCCACTTGGGTCGCCGTGCAGCGCGACGACGTGCACACAGTGCGCGAGGTGTGGGAGCGCATCCGCGACGACGGCTGGCGCGTCGACTACCACCGGCTGCCGATCGCCCGCGACCAGCCGCTGGAGCACAACTACCTCGACGCATACACGCAGGTGATCAAGGACGCGGACCCGCGGCGTACCTGCTTCGTCGCGAACTGTGGCGCGGGCGTGTTCCGCACGACGTTCGCGATGATCGCCGCGGTGATCGTGCGCCGGCGGCAGCTCGTGCTCCAGACGCAGCGCGACCCATTCGCCCTGGCTGGGGCGGGGGCGCCCGCGGGCGCCGCGGGCGCCGTGGATGGCGCTGCTGGGCCCACGGGTAATGTCCCGCATTCCCTGCGACGCATGCAGGCAAGCGTCGCGCAGGACCAGAGCCTCCTCCGTCTCGTGCACGTAATGAGCGAAAACATGACGGCGGCGGACACGAAGACGACGATCGGGCTTCTCGCGACGCATGCGGCGCTGCTGGACCCGCTGCAACAGGCGAACGTGGGCGACTACGCGATTATCCGGCAGCTGTGCGGCGTGCTCGACGACGGGCTCGCGTGCAAGGCGGCCGTGGACGTCGCGATCGACGCGTGCATGCACGTTGTGAACCTGCGCGAGTCGATCCTCGGGAACCGGCTGCAGTACTCGACTACCGCAATGGACGAGCCGGCGGCCGCGGCGGTGCTCGGGCGCGCGAGCAAGTCGCTCGAGGTGTACTACTTCCTCATCGCGTTCTCGTCGTACGTGTCGGAGAGCCGCACGGCCGTGTTCCAGCTCCGCTTCGTCGACTGGCTGCAGCGGCGCGCAGAGATCTGGCGCGGGATCAAGCGCATCCGCACGCTGCACAACCACCTGTCCCTGTTTGAGCCGGTCGCGGACCTGTCGCTGATCAGCCGCAGCGCCGCGGGCGGCCTCGTCGCACATTCGGACGTGACGCGCGCGCGCGCGGGCGAGGTCGCGGCGCACGGCGCGCAGGTCACCGGCGACGAGTTCGCCGCGTTCGTCGTGCAGCACCGGCGCGGTACCGTGCTGCGCGCGGGGATGCTGCTCAAGTGCGACATCTGGCGCGAGTTCGTCGAGCAGAGCATCGGCATCCCCGTGCGCGGCGCGGTCAATTTCCGGCGCGTCACGCACACGAACGTGTTCGGCACGGGGCAGCCGAGCGTCGAGGGGATCCGCCACCTGCTCGACACGGTGCTGCAGCAGCTGCCGCCGCGCGCGGACCCGCTCAACGTGTCGCCGCAGATGATCACGTGGATTAACCTGCGCGAGGAGCCGCTCGTGTACGTGAGTGGGCGGCCGTATTGTCTGCGGCAGAAGGACCTCTCGCTGCGGAACATCAGCGACTACAGCGGGATCACCGCGCCGCGGCTGATGCTGCTGGAGGAGCGCCTCCGCAACGACGTCGTCGCGGAGCTCGCGGGCGGCGACGGGCGCCTGCTCCTGCACACGGAGACCGAGGACGGTTCGGTCGTCCCGCTCTGGGAGGATGCGCGGCCGGACGACATTGCCACCGTCCAGGACATCATGGACCGCGTCGCGGACACGCTCCCCTGCAGTGTGCAGCTCGTCTTCCGCCGCATCCCGATCACCGCGGAGAAATCCTTCGAGTTTTCCGACGCGTCTGATCTGGTGAGCACTGTGCTTCGCGGGTACGATGCGCATGCGCCGATCATTGTCAATTGCCAGCTCGGCCGTGGGCGCACGACCCTTGTCTCGGTGATTGTGCTGTTGGTGGAGCGCTGGATTGTTGCGGTGAGGGCGGGCGCGAGCGCTGGGGGGACGGAGAGGGCCAAGGGGGTGGGCATGGGGTCGGCGGGGGAGCACGACCACTGGGTCGATGGCAGCGAGGCGCACCGCAGCGCGGCCAGCAGTGCCGTGGACGGCAGTGAGGTCGACCACCGGGGGGAGGCAATGCGCACACCGCGCGCACCGTCCCCCACCTCCCCCCTCCCCCCCCTCCCCCCGCGCCTGAACTACCACGTGATCAACAGCCTCCTGCGCGTGATCCCGCACGGGCAAGAGGTAAAGCGCGTGGTCGACGACGTCGTGGACGAGTGCTCGATGATCACCAATATCCGGGGTGCCATCGAGGACGCGCGTGCCGCCGCGCTCGACACCGACGGCGACGTGCGCGAGCAGCACATCTGCAGCGGCGTGCAGAGTCTGCGCCGCTACTTCCATCTGATCCTCTTCCAGGCGTATCTGCGCAGCGCGCGGCCGGACGACATCATGTCGCACTCGTTCGAGAAGTTCGTGCGTGGGCAGCCCGTGCTGAGCACGATTGCCAAGGACCTCGACCGCGACGACCTGGCGACGATCACCCCCGTCGGCCGCACGGAGGGCGACGGGCGCGCATTCACCGACGAGGTCGACGAGGTCGTGCAGAACCGGCGCGGCACCGTGCTCAGCGCGTCGACGATCCTCAAGTCGGACTTCTTCTCGGGCATCCTCAAGGCGGGCCTCCCGCTGCGCGTCGACGGCATGCCGAACCTGCGCGGCGTGTGTCCGCTCGTGCCGCTCGGGGCGACGGCGGCGCCCGTGCGTCCGGCGCTGCCGACCGCGCAGGTGACGTGGGGAAGCGGCATGCCGACCGTGGACGGGCTGCGCCGCGGCCTCGCACGCATGGGTGCCGCCGCCGACGGGCCGACGGCCGTGGTGTGGACGAACCTGCGCGAGGAGCCGGTGCTCTACGTGAATGGACGCCCACACGTCCTGCGCCTTGCAGACCAGCCGCTGACGAACGTGGAGGCGACGGGCGTCACGACGGACGTCGTGGAACGCATGGAGCGCACGCTGAAGCGGGACCTCCTCGACGAGGCGCACTCGCGCGCCGGCCGCGTCCTCCTGCACGACGAGGCCGCCGTCGACGGCGGCGGGTTCGAGATCATCCCGCTCTGGGAGACGGTGCGCGACGACGACGTCCTCACGCCGCGCGAGGTGTACGAGCGCGTGCGGCGCGAGGGCTTCCGCGTCGAGTACACGCGCGTCGCGATCACCGACGAGCAGGCGCCCGTCCCCACGGTCTTCTCGCAGATCGAGGAGCGTGTGCTCCACGCCGTGGCCGTGCGCGCCGTCACCGTGTTCAACTGCCAGATGGGCCGCGGCCGCACGACAAGCGGCATGATCATTGCCGCGCTCGTCGTGAGCGCACAGCAGTACGGCGGCGCGCTGCTCTCCGCGGATCTGGAGGACCGGCACGCGCCCGCGTCCGAGGAAGCGCGCGCCGCGGACCATGCGCTCTCGGACCTGTACGAGGAGGAGCTCCTCCTCCGCGGCGAGTACCGCTGCATCCTCCAGCTCGTCGGTGTGCTTAGCCACGGCAAGCTCGCCAAGGCGCTCACGGACCGGGTGATCGACCGCATGGAGACGATTCAGAACCTGCGCAGTACGTCGCCGCCCACCGCCGCTCACCGTGCAGAGGCGATCAGCCTCACGAAGCTCCGCGCGGACAGCGCGGAGCCGGACTCGCCGAACCGGCGCCACCTCAACCTCGTCTTCCGCAACTATCTCGCACGTTACGTACGCCGCATCGCGTTCGCGCTCACCGCAGGGGTACCTTGTTGCGTTTGCGAGCTATCTGTTGGACAAGGCGCAGGCGCTTTCCCCCGCGCCCTCTGACGACGGCGTCGGCCAGTCGCTATCGGAGGCCGCTGCCGGAGGCCCCAGCTTCCCCTCCTTTCCCGAGTGGCTCCGCAAACGCCGCGAAATCGGCGCGATTTTGCAGCGAGAGGACTTGGATTAAAACACGTGCATAGAGAAGGGGGTCGCGAGGTGCCGGTGGGACGCCGGGGCATCACCGGCGTCGTATTGTCTGCTGCGCCACTATGCGTCGTTGTTCAGCCACATTTCGCCGCTGCGTAACCGTGCTCATTGAAACCGGCGCCACGGCGCGCTGGGCATAGTGTGTCTGTTCATTTGCTGCCACCACCCTTCTTTGGCACCGGGCACCAAGAACATGGTGTCTGGTTCCTCCTCCGCTGCAGTTTCTCCTCTTTTCCAATCCCTCCTCAGCTGCAGTTCCTCCCCAGCCGCAGTTCCTCCCCAGCTGCAGTCCCTATTCGGCCGCAGCTCCTCCCGCTCCTTTCTCCCGCCCTCCCCCCTCTTCCCACCGCCTCGCGGCCAGCTGGAAACGCGCACGGTGCTCCATATCGGGGCACTCCTCGCGCAGCTTAACCAGCTGAGCCTTTATAAAATGGTTGTAGCGACTGGACCTCTTTTTGCGTGGGTGGCTCGAGGCCTTGGCACCCCGCGGTGGCAGCGGGCCGGTTTTCCGTGACGCGCCCGCACCCTTGGACGGCATGAAACAGCGCGTCCTCGACGCGTCCGAGGGCGCGTCCTGGCACGCGCGAGCACGTGCCTCCACAGCCCCGCAATGGACCAATGGCCGGGTCCGTCGGTGGCAAAGTTGCGCCGCATCCACCACATCGGAATGGCACGCATGCCGCAATGAACCGAAGCCAGAGACCTGTTGATATCCCCCGGCGGGTTCCAGTACATGATCCGTCTGCGGTCGCCGCGTTTGATGGGGTGGACTGGCCTGCGGACACAGTGGCGTCCCGCCGGCACCGCGACACGCCCGGGACGCGTGCGGACGGCGCCGCAGACGCGCCGCGCACAGAGTCCAGCGCATACGCTGCACCTCAAGCACACAGCACGCATGGCGATATCCGCGCGCCACCCCGGCCGCGCGTGCCCGGGCGCATGCCGGTCAAGCTCGATACGGAGGCGGCGCAGCGGCGCGCCACGGACCCGGCGTCACCGTTGGAGCACGCGGGGTCCGTCCTGGCGTCACCTGCCGCGCGCTTCCTTGGGTCGTTCTCGGGGAGCTTCCAGGGTAGCAGCGCTGCGTCTGCAGAGGAGCACGGCGACAGCATGGTCAACTTTCTCCGGCGCTCCTCGTCCACGCGGAGCCCCCGCCAGCAGGGGGCGCTTGGGAAAAAACCTGCGGCCACACTTACACGTCACTTCTCTCTCGACCACCATGCGAAGCAGGTGCCGCGTGCGGACGAAGAGGGGTTTGTGTTTGGGTCCTCGACGCGGTACCGGCTGGGCCGTGCGATCGGCTTTGGCGAGGGTACGGTGGTGCGAGAGGGCTGGATCGAGGCGGCGGAGGACGGTCCATGGGAGTCCCGGGAATGCGGAGCGCCCCCTGATGCGCACGGTGCACGGCGCAGCACGAGACCGCCGCCCCCGGTTGCTATCAAAGTCGTGCATTCACTCGACGACGATGAGGGATGCGACGACCACCGAGAGACGCGCGTGTGGCGTACGCTTCCGCACCACCCGCACATTCTCGCGCTGCGCCACTACGAGCGCGTGTGTGAGCAGGACGCGATCGCGTCAGAGCACCGCGTGGTCCACTATTTGGTGATGGACTTCAGCCCGCACGGCAACCTGCTGCAGTATGTCCGGCGCGACGGCAGGCCCGTGGAGCTTGCCTACGCGCAAGTGCCACACGCTGGCGCCCGCAGCGCTGACGCACCGTCGGGCACCACAGCACCGCACGAGCCGCCGTGGGCGGCGCCCGACGTGTCGGTCGGCACACCACACGGCGACTCCGCTGCGGGAGCGCCGGGGCGACAGTCTTGCGCGCACACGGCACCGACCCCACCGCTCGGCATGTCCGGTCGTGCTTTCGTGTCGTACGTGCGCGACCGACCGCGCGGCGTGCCGCTTGCTGCGGCACGCGAGATTATGCGGCAGACGGCGTCGGCCATATACTGCCTCCACAAAGTCGCAGGCGTCGTGCACTGCGACCTGAAGCTGGAGAACATCCTCGCGTTCGACCCCCTCGCCGCCGACGACGCGTGCGACCGGCCCATGTGGCACTGGAAGGTTGCCGACTTTGGGCTCGCGGAGTACGTGTCGCGGGCTGGCAACGCGGCCCGCAGCACGCAGCAGCACGTCGGCGGCACGCTCGCGTACACGGCGCCCGAGGTTGTGCGCTTCCTCGACCTTGACGTGACTGTGCATGGGGGTCTACCGTCACACCGGCCGCATGTACCCGGCGACGCGCCGCCAGACGCGGACGCGCCGTTCGCACGGGATCTCTGGTCGCTCGGATGTATCCTGTACGCGCTGCTCGCGGGAAGGCTGCCGTTCCGCGACAGTCTGCAGGTGCGGCTGCAGGGCCACATCATGCAGGGTGACTTTGAGCTGCCGTACCGACTGCGCACTGCTGCGGAGCGGCGCGAGAAGCCCGTGCCCCCGTCCGAGGTACCGGACGCGGAAGAGGCAGAGGCCAGTGACCTCGAAAAGCGCCAGGTGCGCGACGTGCTCACGAACCTGCTGCAGGTGGACCCCGTGCGCCGCTGGAATATTGATGACCTGTGCCAGTCGCCGTGGCTGTCCCTGTACTAATCGGCATGTGCAACGCTGTATGCGTCTGCATCGCAATATTACCTTTATGAGCACCGCGCGCTCCGTGTTAATTTGCCCGCGCACTTGCCTCGGGTGACCCGTGTACTTGCATGCATGGATCCTTCCGCGCCGCTGCCCTTGCAGTTGGCCGCTGCAGAGCTGTTCTCTTGCGCGTGGATTCGGACCACTCCCGTAGTGTGTGTACAAAGTAGTATGCTGCGATAATATCACTGGCCCCCTCCCCCCTTCGCCGAGTAGTCCCGACGTCTCGCCCCCTACTGTTAAGGAAGCGAATGCAGGAACGCGTCCACTGCGTCACACAGCGCCTCCTGCGCATCCTCGGCATCGACCTTGTGGTTTGCCCCGGGCAGCATCTTCGTCGCGATCCGATCGCCACCCATCACGTCGGTCCACCGCCGCAGGAGCGCAGCCTTGTCCACGGACGGCGGCACAAATTCACTGCTGGTGAGCCCACGTTTCTTCCCCACATACTCGACTGTGCCCATCAGAAAAAGGAGCGGCGCGCGCGAGAGTGCCGGGGCCAAAGCACCCCGGATCTCTGCGTCACTCAAGTCGCTGCTGAACAAGTCGTCATCGCCCCCTGGTCCGTTCAGACTGGAGAACCGGTACGCGGTGTACGCGGGTGTTTCAACCGCGGCAGCATTCCCCTTCCCGCGGCCATGAAATGCGGCCGGGGCTGCGGCGCCGCGCTCGGTAGGCACCAATTCGTTTCCCTTACCGTCCGCGAGCAGCTGCGCACTCTGCTTGACCTGCGCGTGCCAACCGGGGTCCTCCGCGCCCTGCCACGCAGAATACTCTCGGTCGGACACGGGCGCCTGCAGTATGCCAGCATGGATTTCGATCCATGGCCCAAGTGCGCCACGGCGCTGGCTGCGGTCGTGCGTCAGGAAGGCGACGACACCCTGGCATCCCGTCGAGTGGCCCATAAGAACGACCTTGCCGAGCGGTGCACTGTCCCCCCGCGACATGAGATGCTCAATGAGCTGCGCGACCTCCTGCGCATCGCCCTCCAGCGACGATGTTCCGTACCCGCCCAAGTCGGACCCCTTCACAGGCTGCACGAGCGCATAGCCGAGGGTGTTCAGACGCTCCGCGAGCCGTGGCAGATAGGGCACGACGCCAATGGTGTCCGTGAGGCCCGCGAGAAAAATAAGCTTGTTCGCATGATGCCCATTAGTCTCCAAGTACGGGAGTGCCACGGGTTTTGTCTGGTACAGCGCTAGGACACCGGGGAGAGGTGGTGGCGACATGTCTTCCAAGAAGCACGGGGAACGGACCACCCTGGTTCTGCCACGTGGCGTCGGAGAAGGGGGTAGGGGGGGGCCGTTCGGCCAACGGCAGATATGCGAGAAAGAGGCCCGCACACCGAAATTGAGCGACGCCGCTCGTGATCGCACAACGCACGGCACGGCGCCTACCCCCATAAGAGTCTCTGTATGAGCTCATTTTACGAGTACAGAGGACTGCACTCTACAGCGCACAAGCGCTACAATACTACGGCATCCAACCGGGACCAAGTGGTATGAACGCGCAGCGCGCTCCAGCATGCGAGAAAACACGTTTGGAAACGCACAGGGGCAGAGAAGCAAGACAGACTTGCGCACATAGGATCGTGTCAGGCTTAGGCCGACTGCGGCGCGGCCGCGTTCGCACGCGCAGCCGCAACGCGCTTCTGCGCAAGCTGGCGCTTGTTGAGGCGCGGCCCCACGGTGGAAACCGCCTTCGTCACTTGCTCAGCGGGCTCGCTGAGGTGGATCTCAATGTGCGTGGGGTGGCCACGGAACGGGTTGATACGACCGTGCGCCCGGTACGTACGGCGGTAGGTCTTGGGGGCCTGCTGCACAACAATGTTGCGGATAAGGGCGACCTCAGGGTCGAGGCCCTTGGCCTCCGCGTTCGCCTGAGCGTTCTTCAGCAGGGTGCGGAGAAACTTGACCGACTTAACGGGCCAGCGGCCCTGCGTGGTCTTGAACTCCTTCGCCTGCGCCGCGCGACCAACACCGCCGTTGAAGCGGCGGAAAGGAACAATCTGCTTCTTCTCCGTGACGTTGTCAAGGTACACGAACGCCTTCTGCAGGTTCATGCCGTTCACCGCAGCTGCAGTCTCGCGCGTGTTCTTGAAGTGCACGCGAAGGTACTGACCGCGCGAGCGCGCCGTCTTCTCCGTCAGCTTGGTATCGTCAAACGCGTAGCGGGTCTGCACGGTCAGCATGCTCGCTGCGGCTCCGGCGGCGACAGCGCATCCCGTCTTCGCTCTCGCAGGCCGCGGGCCCCCAAAAACGCGACTGCCTCTGTCGCCGCACCGGGGGTACGCACCATCCTGGCTCGGGGACGAAGTTGTCGTAACGGATTAAACCGCTCACGGCGGGTGCCACGACTCCGAAGGACTGACGAACTAAAAATCGCACGTGACCCATACAGTTCCAGCGACGCGGCCCTCCACGTGGCATACGTGGCGCACGCATGATCGGACTGCGCCACCGGCCCTCGCTGGGCCAGCCACGCGCTTCCCCGCCTCATCGGCTCTGTGCGCTATCCTCTACCATGTCTGAAAACACCAGTCACTATGACCCCTATATCCCGGCGGGCGCTGAGTCGGCGGACCCGTCCGGAGGCTCGGGCGGCGGGAACTCGCGCACGGCGCAGATCCAGGCGCAGATCGACGAGACTGTCGGCGTGATGCGGGAGAACATCAGCAAGGTGAACGATCGTGGAGAGAACCTCGACAGTCTGCAGGACAAGACCGGTGCGTGTGCGTGCGCGCATTATTGACGCATGCCAGATAACCTGGCGATCTCCGCGCAAGGGTTTCGGCGCGGTGCTAACCGCATGCGCAAGCAGATGTGGTGGAAGGATTTCAAGATGCGGTTGGTCATCCTTGTCGGAATCGTCGCGTTGCTCTGCATCATTATTAGTGTGTGCGGTGGCGTAGCGTGCTAACCGCAGTTCCTGTTGCCGTGAAGACGACAGATCACCACGACAGCAAACCGAGCCCAGCCCCCAGCAGTACTCCTGCGCCGACGCGCTAGCTGTCGACCCGCACCACTTCATCCCAGGCGTGTGCAGCGACTTTTGTGTATATTGATCGGTGTAGCTGGAGATCGTCTGTCTCCCTTTGTGCGCGCTGTGCGCACCGGTGTGTTGCTCCGCTCGGCCGTATGGTGCGTGCGGAGACGTGCGAACACGTGTGCTGCCTGCGGTCGTCGTCCCGGCAGAGAGACTAGGCACAGGGAGTCCACGAGACAGCCGATCGCGCGGCACCACAAGAGGTGCGGCGACGGCTTAAAATCGACTGCTATATGCACCTACGACGAAAGTGTGTCGCGGTCCATGTCGAACGCATCGTGCAGGTACTGGTGCAACTCTGCAACGTGCGCCGCCTTATGGCCGGTGGCGACAGAGCTTGTGGGGGGACGCGCAGAGACAAAGAACTCGTTGCCCTTGTGGTGCTGCGTCTGGTCGCAGGACATGCGCAGGCGCGGCTGCACATATGTCCAAGCGCCGTTGTTCAACGGCTCCTCCTGCGCCCACATCAGGTCCGCATTCGGGTACTTGTCCAGGCTCTGGACGATCGCCTCGTAGTCGAGGGGGGAAAGCTGCTCCACGCGCGAGATCGCGACATCGTTAATGTTGTGTTCGCGGCGGTAGTTCAGCAGGGCATAGTAGGCCTGTCCGGAGCAGAGAATGTGGCGCTTAATCTCGTCCGGAGGCACGAGCGCATCCTTGCCTTCTGTCGCGTGCGGCTCGTGGATGTAGCGCTGGAACGTGGTGCCGGGCCCCATCTCCTCGAGCGAGGAGCGCGCATCCGGGTGGCGCAGAAGCGACTTGCTGAAGATGTTGATCAGCGGCTTGCGGAAGTCGCGGTGCACCTGGCGGCGGAGAGCGTGGAAGAGGTTCGCGGGCGTCGTGCAGTACACTACCGCCATGTTCGCGTCTTGGTTCTGGCGCGCGAGCTGCTCCTTGGTCGGGAACTTGTACGGGTGGTCCGCGCAAAGCGTCAGGAAACGCTCAATGCGCGCGCTCGAGTGCTCGGGGCCCTGGCCATCGTACCCGTGCGGCAGATTTAGCACGATGCCCGTGCGCTGCAGCCACTTGTGCTCACCGGAAACGATGAACTGGTCAATGATGCACTGCGCATTGTTGGCAAAGTCGCCAAATTGCGCCTCCCACATGGTCAGGTTCTTCGGGTCGACGAGGGAGAACCCAAGCTCAAAGCCGAGTGCGCCAAACTCGGACAGCGAGGAGTTGCACACCTGAAAGTTGGCCTGATCGGGCGACAGGTGCGCGAGTGGCGTATACGAGTCCTCCGTCTTCTGGTCGTGCAGAATCGCGTGGCGCTGGGAGAAAGTGCCGCGCTCCACGTCCTGCCCCGAGACGCGGACCATAAAGTCCTCCATGGCGAGCGAGCCGAACGCGAGTGCCTCTGCGGTGCTCATGTCAATGCCATGGCCCTCCTCGATGGTCTTCTGGCGCGCCTTCAGGATACGTGCGAGATTGCGGTGCACAGTGAAGCCCTCCGGGCACGTCGACGACTTCTCGCCAATGTACTTGAGGCGGTCGAAAGAGACACCGGTTGCGTGATGCGGAAGGATCTCGCGCTCGAGGTCCTTCGGCGACGGGAAGCCCTCCCATGCGGACGAGAGCCACTGGCGCTCTTCCGGCTCGTACGTCTTGCTCTTTTCGTACGCCTCCTCCAGGCGGTCCCAGACCCACTTGCAGTGCTCGTCGATCTCCTCCTGGGTGAAGGTGCCCTCCTTGACGAGCTTCTCCGCGTACTGCGTGAGGGTCGTCGGCTGCTTGTTGATCGCCTCGTACATGCGCGGCTGCGTGAAGCTCGGCTGGTCCGTCTCGTTGTGGCCGTGGCGCCGGTAGCACACGATGTCGATCACGACGTCCTTCTTGAACGTCGCGCGCCAGTCGGCCGCGAGCTCACACAGGAACGTGACCGCCTCCACATCGTCGCCGTTTACGTGGAAAATGGGCGCGTCGATGGACTTCGCGATGTCCGACGGGTACGGGGTGGAACGCGAGAAGCGCGGGTCCGTCGTGAACCCGATCTGGTTGTTCACGATGATGTGCACGGTGCCGCCGGTGCTGAACTGGGGCAGGTTGTACATGCCCATTGTCTCGTACACGACGCCCTGGCCTGCAAACGCAGCATCACCGTGCATCAGCAGAGCCATGGACCCCTCGTGGTTCTCCGTGTCCGACGAGAACTCCTGCAGCGCGCGCGTTTTGCCAAGCACGACCGGGTCCTCGGCCTCGAGGTGGGACGGATTCGCAACAAGGGAGAGGGCGACTTTCTTGCCCGACGGCGTGGGGCGCACGTAGTTTGCGCCCAGGTGGTACTTGACGTCGCCGCCACCCTCCTCGTTCGAGTTGTCCGCGAACTGGTGCAGAATGCTCTCAATTGGGCGCCGGATGACATTTCCGAGCACATTGATGCGCCCACGGTGCGGCATGCCAATGGTGACGTTCCTCACGCCGTGCTCGACAGACTGGTCAATGAGCATCTTGAGCCCGGGGATAAGCGACTCGCCGCCCTCAAGCCCGAAGCGCTTCTCGTTCGGGTACTTGGTCGCGATGAAGTGCTCGAGCGAGTCCGACCAGATAAGCCGGTCCAAAATGCGGCGCTTGTCCTCCGTCGAGTACTTGTACGCCTCCGGCACCTCCAGACGCTCACGGAGCCAATCGCAGTTCTGGCGGTCGAGCACATGCACGTACTGCACGCCGATCGTGCCGCAGTAGATCCGCTTGCACGCCGCAATCACGTCGCGGATGGTCATCTTCGAGATGCCGTCCGTGACAAAGTACGGCAGGAGACCAGGCCCAAGCTCCATCTCCTTGTCCAGGTCCGCCTCAGACCATCCGTAGTATGTGGGGTCCAGCTCGCGCGGGATTTTGTCCTGGTCCGCCTCCGCAATGCGCAGCGGGTCCAGCTTTGCGAGCGTGTGGCCTTGCACCTGGTATGCACGAACAAGCAGCTGGAGCTGCGCACGTCAGCAGGGCGACACACGCACACATACCTTCAAATAGTCGCTCGCCGGGTGCTCCGACTTCGATGCGGGCTGGTCCAGCGGCGTCGTGCCGGACATGATGATCGTGCTCGGCGGCGGAGTGAACGCGTCTTCACTCGGAAGCCCATGCTCTATGCCATTGAAGTATGCATCCCAGCTCGCGTGCACAGACGACGGGTCCTCCTTCCAGCGACGGTGCATTTCCTCCGCGTAGTATGCGTTCGTCGAGTTCGCAAACGAGTCCGCCGCCGCGGGTTTCCCCGACGAGCGGGGGAGCACAGTCCACTCCTGGTCCTTCCCAGACTCTGCCTTCGGCGCGTCTCCCGTCTTAGAAGATTCCCTGTCCCTCGGTGGTGCCTCGGTCTGTGTCGGTGCCGCGGCATGCGTCGGCGCCGCAGTGCTCAGCACACGCAGCGCCGCCGCGGGCCGCGGCATGGGCGCGAGACGTGCTGGTCGCACGCTGCGCAGCGCAAACTTCAGCGGTTGAGATAGCATAATTTCGGCTGCAGCTGGGCACACCAAGCAAAATCCAACGAGGCAGCAGCAACTACACGCCGTACGCCCTAGCTCTTATATTGGAGTACGGAGGAAACACGCCTGCGAATGCTCGTGCCGCATCGTGCCCGCGCGGTGTGTTGTGGAATTAAACTGTTCGTAGGCAGCCTCCCCCCGCGTCCAATCACTGCGTTGGTTTTGGCGGCGAACCGGTGGCGGCCGTTTAAATCCGTGGGCGCACATTGCTTTGTTCATGTATGCAGGGGACTGTTCCCCATGCTGTGGCCCCGCCCTGGTAGGCTGCATGGACGGTGAGTGGTTCCTGATGTGGTCCGCGCGCGATGGAACAAGGGCCATGTTGCCTGTACGAGGACTGTGCTCGCGCTGCAGCCCCAGCGGCTTCCGCAGTGTACGGCGGCGCTGGTGCGTGTCTCGTGATGACGCAGATCCGTCGCTCGGCGCTTTCGCCGACGTGGTATGTTGGCGTGTATACGAAAACGCTACGGACGCGGGTTGAGCAAGCCGTTGATGTGGTTGTAAAAGTCGATGTAGCTCGCATTGGTACCCTTTGCATACACGAATGTCGCCGCGACATTCGCCGCAAACGCACTCCGCAAATACTGGTGTGGCACGCGTTTGACAAGGGGGTCCATGCCCGCCTTGTTCAGGAGCGACTTCGGAAAGACGTCCGATAAAACTGCGTGCCGCAGCGTCTCCTGGTCGTACAGCTGCGTCGTCTCGATCTCCTGGGATATTTTGTTCAACGTCAGGGATAGCTCCGTGGAGATGACAGAGCGCGGTTTGCCGGTGCGCTCATGTTCGCGCCAGATCGCCTCGAATCTAGTTGTCAGAGGGGGGAGAACAGAGCAAAGAGGAGATTGGGAAGAGCAACATGGAAAGAAAAAAGAGCAAAAAAAGGACGACGATAGAGGGAACTCGCCAATTTGCCACGGGGAAAGAGAGGGTATGCACGTACTCAGCTGCCGCATTCCTCGTAATGATATGTTGGATATCATGCACATAGTCCATGTAGAACGGCGTCGGCTTGCCGTCGTGATACAGCATATCTGCGATGTACTCCTCGTCCGTAAGCCCAAGGCCAACGAGCACCTCGAGGCTGCTGGACGTCACGCCGCCCTTGTTCGCACTCGCATCGGGGTACAGGATCACTCCGCGCTTCTCCAGCTCGAGCCGTGCGAGCCGCGTGATGAACAAGTTCGCCCCCTCCACAATGTACTTGTAGTGGCACCTGCCATCCTTGCCGCACATCTGCTCGACATTCGAGATGTTGATCGCCTCGGGGCGCCCGCTGCCGGTCAGTGCGGACGACCAAGCACGCACCCGCATGGGACAAACAGGTCCGCCTCATAACGCAGATGCGCCGTGTTGCGGAACGCGATGCCATCAGCAATGCACTCGCCGGACGGCAGCGTCACGTTCCTGTCCTCGACGAGGACGCGATAGCCTCCCTCGTGGAACGTCGACGGGTCAAAGTTCGCGATCGTCTCGCGCGCCTTCGCGAGGCGGATCAGCTCCCGACGGTCCAGGCCCTGGGGATCGTACAGGACACCAGATCCATCAATAATCGCCACCGTTTTGTCCATCGATAGGAGGATCTCGTTCGAGCCCAGGTCCCCGTCAGGACCTCCGGTCTGCACCTTGGTGATGTCCGCCTCCCGCAGATTGTGCTTGCGGAAGATGCCAAGGATGTACTGTCGGATCGAGCGCGACGTCATCCCGAACTCGTCGTGCGGGACTCCGCCGAGCAGCGCCGCAGACTTGCCCGTCGTAAACGACTTCCACCATGGCGCGCCGCGGGCGCGTGCGTGCTCTGCGGTGAGCGGTGCGCAACGCTTCACGTACCGGCGCCCCAGTCCATAAAGTCCGCTGTGCCCTCGTCGGGGCCGAGGAACAGAATCTCCTCCCTCTGGATCAGGTCTACGATGGTGTCCTTCACACCAGGCGTCGCGCCCTTGATGAGGAGATCCAACACCGCATCGACATACTTCTCGAACGCCAGACGCGGGCTCACGTCCATGCTCGGCAGGATGGCGCCCTTCGCGCCGCCCTCTGGAATGTCCTTGTTCTTCAAATGCTGCGTGCGCGCCAGATTGTAGCACTCGTCGAACAGCGTGCGCTGGTTGATGGAGAACATCTCGCGGTTGCGGCTCCGGATAACGCGGACGCCCCCGCGCGCAATGTCTGCGAAGCGCACATGGAACCCGCAGAACTCGATGCCGACGACGAAAATAATGCCATACACAGGGTGTGGATATTCGACCCTCGGCAGGAATGAGGCTGGGACGTCAGCGTGCGTAGCGCATCCCCACGTACCGTCTAGACGGAAACTGAGCGCAACCTTGGTCGGCGTGTAAAAGTTCGTCTTGCGGACAGCCCTGCTGGGTAAGCACGGACCCGAGGCGCAGACACGTACTTGTTGAACATGAGGAACGCCATTAGCACCTGGCGCTCGTGCGCATTGCCCGCAGACTTGAGGATAAATTCGGACATCTGCTGGTCCGTAAGAAGCGTCTCGCGCGTAAGGCGCTGCCGGCTCAGGGTCTGTAAGAGCTCCTGGTCCTGGGGCCCCGGGTAGTGGATGTTGGCAAAGTGCACGTAGAGCAGGCGGATAACCTGTGGGTAGTTCTCGATGACTTCGAAAATCGACTGCCTTGTGAAAGTCTCCTCGCGGAAGCGGATCTTAATCTCGTTCAGGATCGCCGCCTGGTGTGCGTTGGACTCGTCCAGCACGTCGTGCAGTGCCTCGTATGTTGAACCGAGGCGGTTGCAGCTGTGGGTGAGTGGGCGCTTGCAGCCACGCACAAGTGCTGCGCAAAGGTCCAGCCGACATACGCGTATGCCGCCTCCTGGACGGCATGCGTAATTGCGGCGCCGCTGCCGGTGAAGAACGGGTTGTCCGGTAGGACGTAGATCAGCGACACCTCCTTGATGATCTGGAACACGGAGAGCTCGATTGGCGGCGCGGCCGGCTGCGGCAGCGGGTTCAGGTAGATGGAGATGACGGTGATCCCGTTGCTCCGCGTGAGCAGCAAAGCGACCGCGACGTACCTGAAGTGTTCGACATACTTCCGCGACGAGTACAGGCCGTAAAAGTGATACAGGTCCGAGAGCGCACTGAAGAAATTCGACGTGGTGCCCATGCGGTAGGCGATGACAATGCGGCGCTCCTGCGTGCCGACGACCTCGAACATTTCTGCCGTCAGCGCGCTGCGTGGGCTGCGACGAACCAATGACGGGCCCCTGTCGGCGCAGTGCCTCCTCCATCACCGCCTGGTAAATCGCGAGCGTGTTCGGGCTCGCCTTCGTCCGGAACGTCTTGTCGGACACCGCACGGATATTTTGGAACTCAGGCGTGTCCGGCTTCGGGATCGGCTGTGCAAACTCGCAGCGCTGCAAAAAGTAGCTACGCAGCGTCTCCGGCTGATTCAACGCGCGGCCCGTCGACCGGTACGTCTCGAGACGGAACGAGCACTCGACAGACGACTTGTTCAGGTACTGCTCGTCGATGCTGCGGTCAGCGCGACACGCAACTGTACACGCACAGGCGCTCCCACTGCGTGCCGCCCGTGCGGCTGACGCCTGGGGGACTCGAATGAATGAACACCGCGCTGTCCGCGCTCTTCTTCTGCAGATCCACGTCGAGGTGTCCCGTGTGCTTCGTGTACTCGACAATCTTCGCACCGTACAGCGAGAGGATGTGGCTCGCGATCGTCTCAGTGGTCTCCAGCGCAAAGTACATGTCGTCCATGCCGAGGTGCCTGAGCTCGTCATCGCACCGCCGCGGCACTTACTCGTAGAACCACGCGACCTCGGAGCTGACGAGCTCGTGGGGAATGAAGCCGCTGTGCTCCAAGATCTCTTGCACCTGCGCCGCCTGCGCCTTCTTCCCAGAAAACACGGTGTCCATGTACCCGCTGCGGTCAGCGGCGCCGGGCGCCGACGCACGTCGTGTTCTCGACAAGATGGTCCTCCGGCGTCATCGGCGTCATCGCGCCGGACGCAGCCTGCGGCAGGATGAGGTGCGCACGGCGCTTGTCGCCGACCTGCTTCAGCAAAGCATCCAGGTTGCTCGCGTCTGGCTGGGACATTCTCGCTCGCGCCTTCAGGCCCTCGTAGTTGGTAGGTGACGCCTGTACGCCCCAGAATCGCCCTCGCCACACGGGCCACTTTCGCTGTCCAATCGAGGAGCCTGGGGCGGCGTGAATTCCAGCCAATGAAAGAAGGGTTGGGAAAAAAAGCGGCCCGTGAGCGACGCATCGGCGAGCGGCCAGCTTCTGATTTGCTTGGCGCGCGAGTCGGTCGGTGCTGGATGCATGCCGACGCAATGGGCATTGCGCTGGCCGCGCGATTGTTCCATGACGTACGCACGATCCCTGCGTTCGTCTCTGTATGCCCTCCGCCGCGGTTGCCACTCCCAGGGCCTCATCTCCATTTTGTCCAGTGCCACACTGTGTGCCACTATGAATGTCGCAGTTTACGCTCCCGGCGCTTTTTCCCAATGAGCGGGCCAACCACACCGCGGTCACCTCTCGACGCCGTGAGCACCTTGCGGTTCGCGCGGCTCTGCACGTGCGCATCCCCGCTGCGGCCTGTGGACGCGCGCTTTCCCCCGCGCGGCGGAAAGCCGCGCGGCTTGCCGCGGCCGCTGCTGTCCGCGGGCGCCTCCCTCACGGAGCTGCGCTTCGGCACCTCGTCGGCCCCCTCCTCATCCAAGCGGCGCCGCTTTCGCTGCGCATTGTCACGCGCCTGCTCCTGGCGGAGAACACGCTTCCGCACCGTCGTCACATTCTCAATGGAAAACTCAACACGGGGGATGCCACGGTACTCAGACGCGGCGCTCCGGTCACCCAGCTCAGCGATCGCAGTCTCCAGGCGCTTGCGGCGTGCATCCGCCTCACTGCCCGCGCCTGCGCTGTCGCGCTGCGCATTCAGCTTTGCGAGCTGCGCCTCCAGTTCCTCGCGCCACCACTGCATGAGGAGCGGGTTGACTGCCTTGTTGGCGTTCGTCCACCGCAGAACTTTGAGAGCGTGCGGGAACGTGCGCATCTCGAGGAACCCGTACCCGCGCGACCTCCCCTTCCCGGTCAGTGGGTCTATGCGGGCGGCCTGGGTCACAACCTTGGACTGCACAACGAGCGACGGAGGCGGCCGCGACCGGCCGGGCGTTGGCGTGGGCGTCTTCGCGTTCGCGCTCTGTGTATTGTCGGCCTTCTCGTCTTCGTCGAGGTCCGCGCGCGTTCCGGCCTTGACCTCGTCTGTAAATGCGCGCAGCGCGTGCAAAGCGAGGCGCTTCAGCGTCTTGTCCGTCGCGAAGAGTGGGAGCTGATGCACTGCGAGACGCGTCTTGGAAACATGCAGGGACGGATTCGCCCCGAGCTGCGCGCGACGCACGGAAAACGACTGCATACGTTTGTCGCTCTCCTTCTCTGAAAGCTGCCCAGCCAGAGGGGTATTGGGGAGCGGCACACCCTCGCGTAGGAGCCATGTGTTTCGCTTGTCTTCCTTCTCGCGCGACTTACGTGCAGTCGTCTCGAGCTTTGTCGCAGACTCCCGCGTCACCGCGCGCACGACATGGAGGACGCGTCCATGGAGTGTGAACTGGGCGACAAGCGGCGCGGACGGGTCCGCGGAGAGCACCGACGGAACGGAAAATGGGTTCACTTTCGGAAGACGCGCCTCGAGCAGCGACGGGGCAGTCGTTTCGCGCTGCACCACATCCGCGTCGTGCAGTGCCTTGTCCGCGGACTCGCGGCTCCAGAAGCAGACGAAGCCCGTGCCCCGACTGCGTTTCGTTGTCGGGTCCATTGCAATGCGCGCATACCGCAGAGGGCCGAACGTGCGGAAAAGGTCCTTGAGCTCCTGTTCCGTCGCCTGGTACGGAAGGTTGCGAATGAAGAGTATAGTGCCGGTGTCTGGGGACGCCATGGCCGCGTGCGGTGCGGGTGTTGTTTTGGTGCTGTCGTTATCATGCTCGCGATCCGGGCCTGTCTCCTCCCCGCCCTCATCTCCCGCGCTTCCCTCATCGTGCGCCGGCGCACTTCCCAGTCCCTCTTCCCGCTCCTCGTCGCTCGCATCCTCCACCTCTGCGGACCTTGCGCGCTTCGCTCGCGCTGGTCTGTCTTTGTCGTCGCCAGCGTCGTCACGGCCGCCGGCGTCCTGCTCTCCGTTCTCGTCCCCCGCCCTGGTCTCCTCCGCGCCCTCACCAGCGCGCGCCTGCCACTCCTTCTGTCCAAGCGACCAGTCAACAGCGACCGGTCGCGCAGGCTGCGAATGCTCATGGACCAACTGCAGCGCTTCCTTCGCAGCGGACCGGCCCTTTTTTCCCTGCGCCTTCTTCAAGGCTGCCTGCTCGGCGGCGCCGTGACGAAGCGAGACGCCGTTGACGGCCTGGATAGCGCGCTCCGCATCGGAGCGAGAAACGAACCAGACGAAGGCAAACCCACGCCCACGAGATGCGACCGCGGCGGGTTCGTCGCCATCGCCAGTCATCGGAAGGGTCACGTCGTAGATCGCCCCGTACGGGAGAAACACTGCGCGCAGGTCATCAACGGTCATCTGCGGGTTAACAAGGGCATAGAAAACATGCGTACGTCAAAAGGCAGATTCCGCACGATGACGCGGCTGTCGCGGTTGATCGCACCAAGGGGACCGGAAAACGGACGTCCACTTGTTTGCGCAATCTTCGCCTGTTTCTTGTGCAGCTTTTCACGCGTGTCAGTACGCATGTGCTGCTCACGTCGCGCAGCGCCCTCGATCCGCTTCTGGATCTCTGCACTAAGCTGCGCGCCTTTAAATTGATGCGCATGCAGCTTCGGCACGGCCGCCATTGCGTGGTTCGGCGTACGGAAGCGGACGTACGCAACGTCCGCCGATGGCTGTCCGTTAACGGTCGCATATGTCACCTCCTCTACGTCGCCGAGCTTGCGCGCGCGCTTGTAAATTTGCTTGACGTCGGGGAGAGGGGAACAGCGGGCGAGGCCAGAGAGCACGACGGTGCGCACCGCGTCCGGATTGCGGCCCATGCGCCCATTGGAAGATACGGTGCGGGGACGCTTCTCCCCACTTGCACGCGTCGGCGGCGCCGTGTGGTCCGCCGACGACGGGCGCTCCGCAGCCGTCCTGTCCGCCGGTTTGCGGTCCGCCCATGTGAGCTGTATGTGGCGCTTGCTTCCATCGACGCTTGCGCCCTGAAGCGTCTCCAGTGCGCGGGTCGCATCCGCGACATCAGAGTACGTCACATAGCCGACGCCCTTAGGCTGGCGCGTCTCGCGGTCCGTCACCACAAAGGCCCGTCGCAACGGGCCGATGTCGCTGAAGAAGGTCGCCAGGTCCGTGTTCGTTACTGTGTATGGCAGCCTGGTGACAAAGAGGGTGTTCCCGTGCGCGGCATCGCCCCCCCCCTCGGGCGGCGGTGTGCCGCGGCGAGGCCCCTTGATCTGTGCGTCGCGCACATGCGGCACCATCGCGACGCCTGGTGGAGTGCGACGAAAGCAACCCTCCGAGTAAAATATTTTACTCTGCGTCAGATTAGTCATGGCCATCGCCGCCGCATGTTACATGTAACGAAAAGTCCGCGGTCCCTTTTGTCCATTGGCTGCAGTGTAATGTCGGTAAATCCTTGGCTTAGGGTGCATAAAGTTGCTATTTAGGGTATGCGCACGTTGGCCCAGGAACGAGAATTCCTCGTACGTAGGGTTCTGCACTGGCCTATGACGTCGGACAGCGGCTGTGCACCAATTCACCGCTGCAGCACTAGTGCTTATTCGAATTGACGCGAGCCGGCGGCTTCTCTCCTGTCACGACGAAATCAGGATGCCCACCGTACCTCTGATACTCAAGGGGATTGCCGCTGCGTGGTTGTCAGCGGCGCTGGTGCGCAGCGCAGCGGTAGTCCACGACACTTGGGACGTGCGTGGCCCCTATGCACGCGGCGAAGGTTCTTCGATGGAACCGCGCGCGAAAAGGTCGCAAGCCGAGCAATACCCGGGAGGGCACAACAAGTACAAGACGGGCTGGGAGACGCTCCCACCGGTGCCCGGCGCCAAAATCGATAACACCACGTTCACGGTTGGCAAACATGGTGCGACGATGACCACGTACGTCACGGAAGGCTACGACGAGAGCAAAGTGAAGCGTGCTGTGATCAACGTCCATGGCGAGTACCGTGACGCATGGAACCAATGGCAGGCCTCGAACGAGTCAGCGACATCCGCCATCAAGGCGGGAGGCGTCAAGAACGAGGAGCTGGTTATCTGTGCGCCAATGTTCTTCTCTATCCAGGACGTGGGCGCGTACTCTGTGGATGAGAACAATGTCAGCGACACCAAGACACTCGTCTGGGACACGAACGGCTGGGGGAACATCCAGGATGCGATATACCCGATGTTCAACAAGTCTGGCGCCTTGGACAACGAGGCATACAGATACAAGAACGCGGGATCGTCGCTCCCGCCAAAGAAGAAGACGAAGTCCAAGGCGAAAGACAAGACGAAAGACAAGACGAAAGAGAAGGCGAAAGGCAAGGCGAAAGACAAGCGCAAACTGCTTGGTATCTCGGCTGCAGCTGCCGCCGAGGAGGGACCCCATGTGGCCTCGCTAGATGTGCTCGACGCATACGTCAACTTCTTCTCCGATAAGGACCGCTTCCCGAACATGAAAACGATTGTCATTGCTGGGTTCAGTCTCGGAGGGCAGACCGTGGAGCGCTACATCGCATTCCGTCCCGACCGGAGCAAAGACGATATGATCAACTACTGGGTCTCGAGCCCAGGCTCGTTCCTGTACTTGAGCCCGCAGCGTCCCTTCCCTCCCAAGAAGGGCAAGTGCCCCAAGTTCGACGAGTTCAAGTACGGCCTGCAGGGCAACAAGCCCGCGTACTGGGAGCGGACCCAGAAAGATAACTCGCCCGACACGATCCGGGACCGGTTCCTGTCTCGCAAGACAACGTACCTCGTCGGCGCCAACGATACGATTGCCGGTGATAAGGGATGCGAGGCCATGACGCAGGGCAAAAACCACATCGAGCGCATGGATAACTGGGTCAAGGGCGAGCTTCCGTACCTGCCAAACAACCCAGACGCGGGCAAAATTCCCCCGACGATCACGTACGGGCAGATCGACAACACCGGACACGATGCCGAAGCCATCATCACGTCGAGTGCCGGCGTGCAGACGCTGTACCTGGAAGACTACGACGGCCGTGGCAAGAATGCGCAAGGACCCACTCCTCTTCAGGACGGCAGCGCGAACGGCGGCGTTGGAAAGACGAAGAAAATGAAAAGTGGCGCCGCTTCGAACGGAAACAGTCCATGGGCCGCCTTTGTCGCTGCGCTCGTCGGGGTTGCTACAATCACATGTGTCGCCATGTAAGCAAATGCGGCGGATATCACCGGAAAGAGTTGTATCCATACTTCTTTATCGAGACATTCGTAGTGATGTACAATCCAAAACGACAATTGTGGATCCAGTCTGGTTCGAGTCGACCGCGGCGTAGTTCGGCATACCGAAAATCAGATGTCCAGTCCGCTGCGCGGAGGTCAGGGGGGCACCGCTCCTCCGAAATGCTCCCCAGTCGCGCAGCGGAGCTTAGCCTGCCGTCTGCCTACTCCGCGGCCTTCTTGCGTGCGGGGTCATCCACTTTTCGTTTCAATTTATATCCGGACGGTTGTGGGGCGGTGGCTGCTTTTGCGTCGTCTTTCATCGCCGCCTCGTTCAGCTTCAGGGCGAGACTGCGTTGGTACGTCGCACTGCTCGTGCTGAACACGCGGTGTTCGGCCGTGGGCACGGCGGATGTTGACGAGGGCCGCACTGCGCCGGGGACTACCGTGCCCGCCTTCATATACGAGTCGAAACCGCGAATGACATTGCCACCACTCGCCGCGGTGCCGCTCAGATACGAGCCCTCATACAGGTAGATCTGAGACTCGAGGTCCGTCAAATCCTGGTCCGTGTGTCTCTTCTTCGCGAGGCCATCCTTTAGTTGTGCCTTGATCGACTCGTACCGCTGCGTCGCGTCGTCCAGCGAGCCCTCGGGCGCTGGATCTGCCGGCGACGGCGCCGGTGACATCGGTGAGGGAAAGCTGAATAAATGGGCCCCGCGACCGCACTTGCCGTGCCTCCACTCGCGTCGTTGGCGGTTCGTATCGCGTCCACAGCAGCGCGCTGTGACACCGGCCGACGCTGCGAACGGATACTGCACTGACCCGCACGGCTGCCGACCGCCACCATGGATCCGTTCCAGGTGCGCATGGACTTTCTGGCCCTCCTGAAGCGCCTCAACGCGAGCCAGCAGTCCATCCACAAAATCGTCGCGTTCGCACTGCAGTACGCGAAGACATGCGCAGACGACATCTGGGACTGCATCATGGCCGAGTGCGAAAAGGTGCGTGCGCGTGCGCGATTTTCCTCACGGTAGGGCTCCTCCAACACGCGCGTAAACGTGCTCTTCCTGCTGGACGTCTTCCTGGCAGACGACTTTGCCTCCCCCGCCGCCGAGGTCGACGTGTACCGCGCCCTGGCACTCCGCGACCTGACGGCTATTGTAGACATGGTCATGCCGCCCGACAGCTGGGATGCGGTCCTGAACCTAGGGAGCACACGTCAGGTGCGTAGCGGCGCACCGCGTGCTCATCGGGAGATCCTCCGGTCCTGGCAGGCGAAACGCGTGTACGATGCGGGCGTCCTGTCGCATCTCATTGACACGGTCGAGGAACGTGCTGCTGTGTACGTGCCGCGTGCGGCCCCGCTCACGCCAGTGTGCGCGAGAAAGTGGCCGAAAAGCAGATCCCTGCCGTCGCGCCTCTGTCCGGCACAGAGATCCTGCAGCGCGTAGAAGAGGACCGTGAACGTGTGCGTGTCACACGCGCGCACAACGCACTCACACGCAGCACAAGCGCCTGCGCGAGAACAGCTGGAAGCTTCCGCCGATGTCATACGTGCATGCCCTGGACAACACGCGCCCTAACGAGCGCTTGGAGCCGATGGCGATTGAGTTCGACGAGCTCTGGGACAATACAAGCGACGTAAACGAGGACGACTTGGAGAACATACGCGAGGAGTCCGCATATTGGTGGGGCACCCCGGCGCCCAGCATCCCATCGCCTGTCCCGCCGAGGTCCTAGCACCTATCTGTAGTTGTATACTGCCGCGTAATTCCCCGACGCGCTGTGCCTCGCTCTCGCCACATCCAACCAACGCAAAGTCTATGGGGTCGCTATCCACGGCGCGCCCGCTCGTGTGCACCGCTTCGCTCGAAGGTACGGTGTGCGGAGCGCATGGCACTGAGCAGCAGGACATGCGGATATCGCGTGGGGGGTGGCGTGGAACCCGCGGGAGTCGCTCCTTGCGACCTGCTCGAGTGACCGCGAAGTGCGGCTGTACACGTACGCGACGCTCCCGTCGGGCGTAGACGATTCGTCACAGACTGTGTTTTCCCTGCGTGAGGTGATCCCCACGGGTCACAAGCGCACTGTCCGGCAGGTCGCCTGGTCGCCGTCTGGGAGCATGCTTGCGATGGCGTCCTTCGACTGCTCCGTCGGGATCTGGGAGCGGCTGCCCGACGCGGCGACGGGGCCCGACGCGGCGAACGAACCGGAGTGGGACTGCTCCGGGACGCTCGAGGGCCACGACAGCGAGTGCAAGGACGTCGCGTTTAGCCATGACGGCAGTCTGCTTGCGAGCTGCAGCCGGGACAAAAGCGTCTGGATTTGGGAAGGTACTGGTGCCGCGTATTGCTCGCTGACTTCCAGTGCAACCGGATTCCGAGTTCGAGTGTCTGAGCGTGCTGATGGAGCACTCGCAGGACGTCAAAACAGTCGCGTGGCACCCGCACGAGGAGGCACGTCGCGGCAGGGGCCCCGCTGACAGCCAGCTGCTCGCGTCGGCGTCGTACGACGACACCATTAAGCTGTATGTCGACGACCCCTCGGAGGACTGGTTTTGCTACTCGACGCTCCGTGGACACACATCCACCGTCTGGTCTCTGAGCTTCTCGCCATGCGGTACTTACTTGGCGTCCGCGTCTGACGATCTCACGATCCGCATTTGGCGTCGCTTCAGCGAGGAAGAGTGTCGCGCGAACGGGCTCGCGACGGAAGCCAAGGTCCCCGGACGTGCCGCGGACCGATGGACCGAGGTGCACCGCATCGAAGGCTACTATAACCGGAGCATCTACAGTCTGAGCTGGGCGCGTGGCAACGCGAACGACAGCGCGCAGCGGTACGGGAAACTGGCTGGCGCGGGAGCCGACGGAAAGATCCTCGTGTATCATGTCGTGCGTAGAGGACAGACACATATCTGACGGGCAGGGGGAGTCGCACACACCATTCAGGCTGGCCGTCACCCTGGCTGCCGCCGCGGAAAACGCTCACGACGTCGCCGACGTAAACTGCCTCGCATGGGCACCTTCAGCAGATGACAAGGAGGCTACGCTCCTGGCGAGTGCGGGAGACGACGGCATCGTGCGGATATGGCGCGCAGCTCCGTAGCCATGTGACTATCGCGACGCGCCGCGTCGTCGTATCGCCTCGCAGGCATGCGCCTATGCGGACTTGGTCCCGGCGCGTCCCCTGCCGCGGAATTAATCGCCTCCGGCCGCTCCACACACCATTTGTACACGCTTGGCACATCCCAAGGATGGCGGCCCCCCTGCATGCGCTTGCGCGAAGCCGCGTGGCTGTGGATGAGCTCCTGAAGGCGGCACTCGCCCAAGTCCCTGCCAAGGGCTTCACGATGGCCGCCGTGTATGAAGCCGCGAAGCGCCTGGCGCCAGCGCCCTCTGCGGATGCCCACGCGCCGCTGGACCGGACGCTCGAGCAGCTGTTTCCGGGCCCTGACACCGCACCTACGTCGGCGGCGCGGCGTTTGTTCCACACGTGGGACGCCATGTACTCGTTCCCTTCGCTGCTGGAACCGCCGCAGGCGGAATTGCCGCATGTTGCCGTCGATGCCAAGGCCATATCCATGCTCAGCGACCGTCTCGCGTACAGCGCGGCTGTCAAGCCGCATCTCCTGCCCGTGCGTGGAACACGGCGCGCACGCATCTAACCACGGCGAAGGCATTCGTGCTCCTCTCCTCGCAGCCACTGCCCCTGGCGCTGCTGCTGCACGTGGGGCCACTGACCGCACTCACAGGGAACATGCCGAACCCAGTCCACCTCGCAGGCCGCGCGGCGGCACTGGCCGATAATGCCTATGACGCTGCAGGATGGACAGGGAGACACGGGGTAGGGCAGGGCCGACGCCACATGCTGACGAGAAAGCCAGAATGGTATGCGGCACGCGCCAAGCTCGCGTTCGCCTACGGCGCCGCAGGTGCGTCCGAGGGCAGACGTGGTGCAGTACTAACGTGGGCGGCAGAAACGGCACTGGCCGCACAACCCAAGATGAATTACGAAAGTTCTGTCGCGCTATTGCACGGTCTCGCAGCGGCGAGCCCAGCAATGCCGTCACTGCAGTCGGTCGCGCACAGTGCGCATCAGTGGGCAGAATGGGGGGGGCGCGGATGGCTTGGTACGTCCACCGACGCTCACGGGGAGCGAATCATGGTAACCGTTCCTGGCAGGCATCGCCCGTAGCTGGGGCATGTAATTGGGCTGTGCGGTCGTAGACTAGGGCTGTGCACGCGCTGCATCGATGCACTTGTGCATATTATGTCTATCACAAATACCCCTGACCGAGCCAAAGTGCGCATGGGCTGTCATGTGACAATTCCGCGGCCACAAAATGTCGGTGCGGAAATGGGGCTCTGGCAGGCGATTGACCAGGGCGAGTTGCCGTGAGTGCGACTATCACGACTACGACCACCGCAAGCTTAGCCCGCATTCCCAAGAAGCGGTGCAAGGTTGCTCGGGTGACGCGTGTATCGCGAGGGCTGCGTGATGACTGCGTCGCCAACGACGGGGGTGCCCAGTGCCCCCGAATCCGGGGTGGCGCCTGCGCCACCTGTCACTCTTGTAAATATGGGGCATATGGAGCCCGAAGCACGCTGGGAGGCGCATGCGCACTTGAGTGGCGACGATCCGCGGGGCGCCGCGGGGCCCTCCGACACGCTCCCGTCCACGCCTCGAGCGCATGGCGTGTCGACCGCTTCTCCGAAACGTCCGACGTTCATTACGCCAAATGTCCATGCGCCGCCGCGGTCGGAGTCCGATCCCAAGACGGTGGACAGCTCGCCTACCGACGGCGCGTCCTCCGCGCTGCGAGAGCACAAGTTGGACGCTTCGTCCGGTGATGCCGAGGAGCGTGCGCCAAAGAGCATCGGGGCGCGTATCTGGCACGCGGTGCCGTACTTTGGGAAGGGGGAAGAAGAGCGCGTAGAGGACCACTACAAACGCGAACGGGAAGAGCTGCTCAATAAGGACCCCGCGCCGTTCAAACTGAAGCCTCAGCAGCTCTGTGAACTCGTCGATCCAGAGGACTTTGCCGCGCTGCAGGCGATGGGCGGCACGGATGGTCTGCTGCAGGGCCTCGGAACGAGTGCGAAGAATGGCATCTCCGCCGATCGATCCGGCACGGACGAGGCGTGGGGCAGCCCTGCGAGCGGGACGCTCGAAGACCGCATGCGCGTGTACGGCCTGAACAAGCTGCCGGAGCGCAAGTCGAAGAGCCTGCTGCTCCTCATGTGGTTGGCGCTGCAAGACAAGGTGCTCATTCTGCTCATTGTTGCCGCGGTCGTCTCGCTTGCGCTGGGCCTGTACGTGGACCTGTCCCCGCCGCCTGAGTTCGCCCCGTGCGAGCATCCGCCTCCCGGGCAGACGATGTGCATTCAGCAGCCGCTCGACTGGGTGGAAGGCGTGGCGATCATGGTCGCCGTGGTGATCGTGGATCTCGTGGGCTCGCTGAACGACTGGCAAAAAGAGCGGCAGTTCCGCGCGCTGGATGCAAAGAAAGACAAGCGCAGCGTTCCTGTGCGTCGCAACGGCGCGAAAAAGATGGTGGATGTGCACGATGTGCTCGTGGGGGACGTGGTGCTGTTCGAGCCTGGCGAGATTGTCGCATTTGACGGTGTCCTGCTCAGCGGGCACAACGTGAAGTGCGACGAGTCCAGTGCGACCGGCGAGTCGGACATGATCAACAAGGTCACCTACGACGAGTACCTGGCGGAGTCCCAAGCGCGGGGAGGACATCCGCCGAAGCACGCGTCCTGCTTCATGCTCTCCGGCGGCAAGGTCCTGGAAGGGGTCGGCGAGTTTGTCGTGACCGCGGTGGGACAGCTCAGCTTTAATGGCAAACTAATGATGTCGCTGCGGGATGAGCCGGACAATACACCGCTGCAGAAGAAGCTGAACCGCCTCGCAGAGCTCATCGCAAAGCTCGGCACGTCCGCAGGCTTGCTGCTGTTCGTCGCACTCATGATCCGCTTCTTTGTGAAACTGGGCCAGGATCCGCACGTCGACGGCGCGAGATACGGCGAGAAGTTCATCGGCATCCTCGTCATCTCGGTCACGATCATCGTCGTTGCGGTGCCGGAGGGCCTGCCGCTGGCGATTACGCTCGCGCTCGCGTTTGCCACGCGCCGCATGTCGAACAATAACCTCCTCGTGCGCATCCTCGGCTCGTGCGAGACGATGGCGAATGCGACGTGCATTTGCACGGACAAGACCGGCACACTGACGCAGAACGTAATGGCAGTCGTGGCGGGCTGCATCGGTGCGGACCTGCACTTTGAGGACCCGGTCAAGATGGAGTCTGCGGACGTGGCGCCTACCACCGCAGACGCCGTGCCGCTCACAAGTCTCGGAAATGTAATCTCACCGCCGCTGCGCGAGTGCATTGCGGCGTCCGTCTGCATTAATTCCACCGCGTTCAAACCAGATACGCCGCCGATCACCAAGGAGGAGGGGCTTTTGCAGAAAAAGCGCACGCCGTGGTACATCCAGGTGCTGGACAGCTTCTCGCGGAAGAAGAAGAAGAAGAAGGATGCTGCGAAGAAGCAGGGGTTTACTGGCTCAAAAACCGAGACGGCACTCCTCGGTTTCATCGGTCGTCTTGACTGGGGCGACTACAACGAGATCCGCAACCACGCGGATATCGAGCAGATGATCCCGTTTAGTTCCGAGCGGAAAGCCATGGGTGTCGTTGTCCGCCGGAAACAGGGCTATCGTGTTTACGTGAAGGGCGCCAGCGAGGTACTTCTTGCGTGCTGCACGTCTGTCGTGAAGCTGGAGGGGGAGCAGGATGCGAGTGATATCCCCAAGGAGCCGCTAGTCGACGCGGTGCGCGCGAAACTCGGCGAGACAATCGCTATATATGCGTCGCAGTCGCTGCGGACGATCGCTTTCTGCTATCGCGACTTCGACGTGTGGCCGCCACGCGGCGCGCCGACGCAGGATTCCGGCGAAGTCCCGTACGACTTTCTCGCGCAGGAGATGACCATGCTCGCCGTGACCGCGATCGAGGACCCGCTCCGGCACGGCGTGACCGAGGCGGTGCGCGCGTGCCGGAAAGCAGGTGTGCAAGTGAAGATGTGCACGGGGGATAATGTGATCACCGCGCAGTCCATCGCGAAGCAGTGCGGCATCTTCATGCCCGGCGGTGTCGTAATGGAGGGCCCCGACTTTCGCCGGCTCGCGCGCGGCGACCTACTGGAAATTGCACCGCGCATCCAGGTACTGGCGCGCTCGAGTCCCAACGACAAGAAACTGCTGATCGAATCACTGAAGAGCATGGGCGAGATCGTCGCGGTCACCGGGGACGGCACGAATGATGGGCCGGCACTCAAGTCCGCGAATGTCGGCTTTTCCATGGGCATTGCGGGCTCGGAAGTGGCGAAGGAGGCGAGCGACATCATCCTCCTTGATGACAACTTCTCGAGTATCGTCCGTGCGGTCACATGGGGCCGATGTGTGAACGATGCGGTACGCAAGTTCCTGCAGTTCCAGTTCACGGTAAACATCGTTGCGGTCGTCGTCACGCTTGTCTCCGCTATCGCGAGCAATGACGAGTCGTCCGTACTCACTGCCGTGCAGCTGCTGTGGTTGAATCTGATTATGGATACGCTGGCCGCGTTGGCGCTCGCGACGGACCCCGCGGACGATGCGCTGCTGGACCGCAAGCCCGACCATTTTTGGACCCCGCTTGTGTCGGTGGACATGTGGAAGCAGGTCGTGGTGCAGTCCATCTACCAGATCATTTTGATCCTCGTGCTCAACTTCAAAGGCGCGAGTATCATGAATCTTGACAGCCCCGACCCGGCAAAGAGGCTGCTACAGAACGTGCAGCTGCGGTCGATGATCTTCAACGTGTTTGTCTGGTGCCAGCTGTTTAATCAGGTGAACGACCGCAGTCTGGATCGGAACCCAAACATCTTCCACAACATTTTCCGCAACAAATGGTTTATGCTCATCCTTATGATTGAGGTTGGCATGCAAGTGCTGATCATGTACGTGGGCGGCGCCGCGTTCAGTGTGAGGCGCCAGACGGGCGTGCAATGGGCTGTCGCAATTGTGGCGGGATTCATCTCGTGGCCACTGGGATTCATCGTGCGCCTGTGTCCGACGCAGCCCGTGGAGAGGTTCATGATTAAGTTCAAGCTCATGCCGGACCCGAACGCGCTGCCACAGGTAGCGCCCGACAAAAAACCCCGGGCGTCGCTTGACCCGTACTCCGACTGGAACGAGCCCGCAATTGGCGAGTTGGCGAAGCAGCTGGGCGCTTTCTCGCGTGTCCGCGGCGGGCGGCTACGCGCGAGCAACCTGGTTATGAAAAGCGACGCGAAACTCATGCGTGAGAAGAATATCCACCCGCAAAGTCTTCTTGCAATTATTCCCGCGTTTATTGGTGCCAGTGTCGGCAGTGCATGGAAGTCGTCCAAAACGCACACGGATGCCCACGGCGCTTCTCTGGTTCCTATCTCCACCCAAGACTTGTACAGCAAGGGCAGAATTCAGTTCCATCCTGACACCCCAATCGACGACGACTACCTCCGCTGTTTGCAAGGCCGCAAGCATCCGCAAACTATGTAAATACCCCTAGATGTTTTTATTACGCCAACTCTGTTTGATAGATGAACGGGGACCGAAGGAGCCGGAGGTGCAAAAGGGCATGCGAGCCAACGACACGCCGTCAAAAAATGGGCCCGGCGCGCGCATCAAAAAATGTAGTCCAACCCGGAATCGAACCGGGATCTTATCCGTTCGCGACGTATAGTCACAGGATGTGAAGGATACGTCATAACCGTTAAACTATTGGACTCGCTTGATGAAGGAGTCCTAACGAGAGACGCTTATCTCGTTCCGCGTCACCATGAGCCTCTGGCTGTTCATAGACTACGACGAGACGGTTTCCCAGCACGACACGTTGCGCGCGCTGGCGCCTGCGGACGATGAGGTCGTAAGTGGATCACCGCCGTTCTCGTACTATGAAGACGCGTATTCGGCGGACTTGCACGCGCTGACCTCCCACTTTCGCGTCACACCGTCGACCGAACCAACGGCCGCGTTCCTCGCCGCGCAGCGCGCCGTAGAGGAGAAAAGCCTACGGCGCATCGAGCGCAACGAGCTCTTCCGCGGCGTGCGCCCGGAGCCCGCGCTCTCCGCGCGCGACATGTGCCCCTCCGTGATGGATGGGACTCGATGTGTGCGTGGCTGCGGACGCACCGCGCCGTCGCCCATGCGAGCATTGTAAGCGTGAACTGGTCTCGCCAATTTATTCTCGACTCGCTCCTCGCCACACGCGGCTGCGGGCGCAGTGACGAAGAAAGCGACCTGCGCGCAATCGGCCTGGATGCGGTCTATGCAAACGAGCTCGAGTTGGACTCGGCAGGCCTGTGCACCGGTCGCATCGTCGGTGCACAGGACGGCCAGCATATCCTCACAGGAGCGGACAAGCTGCGAATTATGGAGCAGATTATGCAGGGATCCAGGGCCGCCGCGCGGGGGCCGGTCGACAACAGGCGCGTAGAGGAGCGGGCGGGGGAGGGGGAGGGGGTCAACGAGGACGCGCTGGCCACCATTTTCGTTGGCGACAGTGAGACGGACATGCCGTGCCTTCTGCACGCTACAATAGGAATCGTGATGGGACGAAACGCAAAGTTGCGGGCGCGCCTGGAGGCAGCGAAGATCCCCCTGGTGAGCTCCGTGGAAGCAAAGATCCCGCTTGCGGGCCCCGAGAGAAGCCCGCCGCGCGCGTCATCGCCGCAGCTCGTCGCAGTGGACTCGTGGAACGAGGTGGCGTCGATCGTGCAGCGCTGCTACGCGCGCAGCGTAGGCGACGATGGAAGGACAATGACAGGGTCACTGCCTGAGGCACATGGAGACGACGGCTTCAAATACAACTCAGATGCTGTGCAGAGTAACACTAGAAAATGGGGACCATGAGCTCATCGAGGGATGCGAACAGCTCCGTGGGAGACGACGACAGGCCAAGGTCCGGATCGAGCAGCTGCGAGGCAAATGCAGCGGCCGTCTCATGCACGGAGTCCGATGAGGGAGATGTGGATGCGGCGAGCTGGAAGAGGCTGCCCGTGTTGCTGCCGTCGATCGCGATGCCGCCGACGGAGCCGTGGTCGTGGGACAGCGGCTTCTCGGAGTGTGTGGCCGCGTTGTCCTTTGCGTCTGCAGAAGCACTCTGCCGACGATCGCCGTCCTCCGCGAGGAGGAGATGCAGCAGCTTCAGCGCGACCTTCTGCGGGTGGGGCAGGTGGGTGCTGAGCATGCCGCTGGCCAAGTCCTGGTGTTAGTGCGTGCGCATGAAGGACGTACGTTTACGTCCGAGAGATAGCTGATGATTAGCGCAATGTCGTCGCGGAGCTGGTGCGCGACCTGGGAGGATCCCTGCGACTTGGAGCTTAGGTGGAGCAGATGGATCGTAAGTACAATGGCGGCCTGGAAGAGATGATGCCGGAACACGGCATGTCGCTGCACCGCGGGATGCACATTGTCGATCTGTTGGCGACAGGAAATGAGTGTGCGCGCCGCATCGACTGCCGCGCGCGCGGAGTACGAAAACTTTTCGTCGTGGTGCCCCCGGCACATGTACTCGCGGTGGAGCAGGAGAAGGCGGTGGTTCACCGCCTCAAACACGATCAGGCGGTGCATCGCGAGGTACGGCCGCTGCGCCTGCTCCTGGCGCACCTCCGGGAGCTGCTCGAGGGTGGGATCCGGGCGCAGGAAGATCGGGAGCGTCTGGAAGACGCTCCGTAGTTTCGCATCGAGATCGAGCAGCTGCTCGTACGGCCGCTCGTCCGCGCTGTGCGCGCTCCACGCGCGCATCAAGTCGGCGACCTGGAACAGGTACGGGGTGAGGTTGTTGATCGTCGCCCGGCCATCCGCTTTGATCGCCGGGAGCACATGCGTCTCGCCGTCGGGGAGGTCCTCCTCGTCGACATTCAGCGGCGCCTTGGTCGTCACGCGCGCAAGGTCCAGGGACGACGCACGCCCAAACGCCGCGCTGAGCGCCATGTCCTTGCACGCAATCTTGTACCAGATGCGGCGCGCCGCCTCGCGCACGAGGTGCGAGCGGTCGGGCAGACTGCTCGCGAGGCTCGCAAGCGACTTTGGCGCGACGTCGGCGCGTGCACTCGTGCTGTTCGGCACGCCGACGACAGCGGACAGGCACACCTGCTTGCTCGCGGGCGACTGGCTCCAGAGCTCCTCGTCGTCCTTGGCCGATCCAAGCGCGTGGTATCCCTGCAGCTCCGCAAGACGCAGGAGCATCGCCATCGCCGTGTGGCACAGGACCAGCTTCCCACGCGATGCGTGGTAGTCCATGCACAGCAGCAGAGCGGTGATGTGGTTCAGGTTCGTCTCCTGCGCGAAGTCGTCCATCGCCATGAGCGCCTGTGCCATCTCGACCCATGTGTCGACGACTGGTGGTGAGTGGGGGGGGAAGGACATGCGTGAGGGGGAAGGGAAGGATTCGGGGAACGGAACAAGGTGGGGTTGGAAAGTGTGGGGGGGGGAGGAAAAGGGTGGGTGGGAGTGGGGAGAATGAGTAGGGAAAGGGAAAGGGATGGGGGGAGGAAAACAGGGGGTGCGGGGGGGAACAGTAGGGAAACACTTCGGAGGAGGGAAACGGTGGGTAGGAGGAAGGATGGATTCAGGGGCAAAGGCGCCACAGGCACAAAGACGCGGGCCCAAGGGCAGATACGTACGCGTGCTGACCTGGTCAGGGGCGGAGCAGAAGCCCTGCTCGATAAAGAAGCGCGACTCCGTGTATTGTGCCGCGAGCGCGAGAAGGACGAGAAGGAGGGACAAAAAGGACAGGTCCACGTTCTCGGGAGCATTGGTATGCATGCGGTTCCAGTTCGCCATCTGCGAACGCAGGTTCGTCAGCTGCATCCTGACAAGGCCTGACGTCAGTCACAGAGAGCGCGGAACGTACGCCAGCTGATCCCGTAGAGGACATGCAGGTCAACGGTCTGGAAAATCTTGAGCAGGTAATCCATCTGCTGCGTGTCCGGCAGCATGTCCAGCGCCGCACGCACGCGTGTGGACGGTGACGACCCGCTGCCGAGGGGGAATGCGCCACTGTCGAGCATCGCATTCACAACGTTCGTCCGCGGCAGCCCGTCGCCACTGGCGCCCGGCAGGCTCGCCGCGTCGCCGGCACGGGAAAGCGACTGGTCGCCGCCGGAGAGCGCGCCCTGCTGCGAGTGGCGCGCGAACATTGCGAGCGCATCCGCGGCAATATTCTGCTCCGCCTGCATTTGCGCCATCTGCGGATTCTCCGCGGACGCGGGGGGACGCTGGTGCTGCTCCATTTTCGCACGCCAGAACGCGAGCTCCGCGGCGACCGTCGCGTCCTGTGGAAGCGATGTGGAACCGGCACGGTCCGTGTTCACCTCGCCCAGGGAGAGCGTGGTGCCGGCGAGGAGGAGCGGGTCGATTTGCGTCTGGCCGGCGCCGGCGGACCCCTGCATGTCGTGGGAGGCTGGCTGCGACGAGGACGCACCCGCAAGGCGCTGCTCGAGGTGGCTAATGCGCTCGATCACCGCGCGCGTGTCGTTGTCCAATGCGAGCTCGGCACCGTGCGCGCCAGCCCAGTCGCCCGCAGAAAGGCCTATTGGCGTGTGGGCCGAGTCGGACTTCGGGAAGGAGAGCGCAGATGCCGGGTGCATGTCGGTCGTCATCACGTCGTTGCTCCACACGCAGCGCTCCGCGGGGATGCGGTGCTTCTGGCACTGTCCGCAGTACGGATGCTGCCGGTCGCACTTGACTTTGCGCTGCTTGCAGGGGAAGCATGTGTTAATTTTGCGGCGCTTCGTCGTCGGCGGCTTCGGCTGCGTGTCCGGCGGCACGAGGCGCTCCCGGTTTGGCAGCACGTTCGACGAGAGCGCGTCGACGGAGTGGTAATGCGGCCCCGCGTGGTCGCCCATCGCGAACGGCTGCGCCGACGATACACTGGGCAGTGCGTGCGTCGGCAGAGAGTCCTCACGGCCCATGTGCGTTGCGTGACTGGGCGGACACGATTCGGCAGTGGATGTGTGCGGTGCGTCCTGCAGGATGGCCATCACCAGCCTCGCTGCACAGGAGGCGCGTCGCGCGGTGTTGCTGTGGGTGGAGGCGTTTGAGTCGGCCGATGTCGTGGCGCGTTCAACAGGACGTGTTCGGGTGGTGGTAGCAAACAACGGCCGAGACCGCTTTTACCCGAGGCGCCGCGTGGCGCCGCGTGGCGCACGTGGCTCCACGTGGACCTGCGCGCATTTCGCCACGCTTTCTCTCGGCAGCGTGCGTCGTCACCTTCGTTGTAGCCGCCGCATGGGACTGCGTCCGTGCCTATTCCTCTATCGACAAGCCACCACGCCGCATGCTCAACGCCCAAGCCAGCTCAGCCACCCAGAACGCGGGCGCGCCGCAGCGTGATGCTCCGCGAGCATCCGCTCCTCCTCCTCCGCGAGCACATTCGCGGGGTCGTACGCATGCGCAGTAGAGGTGGGCTGCAGGGGGTCGGCCGCGACGCTGCGCTCCGCGCCCATGCCGCCTTCCCCCCCCCCCTCCTTCCCCCCCAAGTCCGCCTGCCCCCTCTCCCCCCCGTCTCCAGCCAACGCATCCACACCCTCCTCACCCCCCTCGTCCATGTCCTCGGCACCCCGTGTATTCCCCAGCCCCCCCCTTTCGAGCTGGGCCAGCGCATGGTCGAGGTCGTCCGCGTCGAAGGAAACGTGGCGCTGCGCATAGTAGAACAGCGTTTGTCCCGCCTTCGTATCCCGCCACGCGGACGAGGCGGAGTCGTGCGGAGTGCGGAGCGCCGGGGCCACGCGGCTGCGCACGCTGCGCAGGAGCACCGCGGGGTCCCGCAGAGGCGTGGGCACACCAAGAAGCTGCGGAGGGAATGCGAGATCCTCCTGTTCCGCGCCTTCGGCGAGCTCGAGCGCCTGTGCTGCCTGCCGCACGTACAGATCGCCACGCTGCAGAAGAAGGAGCGCCTCTGCGCACAGGCCGTGCAGCAGGAAGGCGTCCGCGATGTGGGCGAGAAGCTCCGCGCAGTAGGCAAAGCGTTTCGCCTCCACGAGGCTCGAAACGTCCGGCTCCCCCTCGACCATGGCGAGACCGCCGAGCGCAAGGAGGCTGCTGTCGATGCTCTCCAAAAGGCGCGCGAGCCCCGGAATCACGCGGACATGCCGCCGCACGCCCTTGGACGCGGCCACGTCCCGTGCGTGTTGCGCGGCGCGCTGCTTCGCACGCGCATGCACACGGTGCGTGCCGCTGCGCGCGGGCCGGCGGCGAAATGCCTTCGGCTGCGTCCGCGGGCGGCGCGCGCGCGAGCCGGGCTGCGACCGCTTCCGGCTCGGCTGCGCGGTAGGCACGTCCGCGGCGCTTGCGGCGCCGCGCGCCGCGAGAAGCGCCGCCGCACGCGCATCGCGCTTGTGCGCCTTCGCCTGCACCTCCCCGAGCAGGCGCACATTGCGCGTGATGCGCACGCATAGCAGACGGTACAGGAGGTACTCGTGCGCGCGACGCAGGTCGCCGCCCGCCGCCGCATACCGCGTCGAGTGGCTCTTCTGCAGCGCCGCCGCGTTCTCCTCCACGAGCTCGCGTGCGAGCGCCTCCGCGTCCGTGAGCGCGGCGAGGACGCGGTCAAAAGGACCCAGCTCGGCGCGGCTCGCATTCGCGCGGCTCTGCCACGTGGCAGGCGCCGCGCCGCTCCGCTTCGCGTTGCGCTGTGCATGCGAGAGCTTGGCGCGGGGCGCGTGCGGGCAGGCGACGTCGGCGGCGGGCGCGTCCGTGGCGTCCAGCACCTGGTGCAGCTGCTGCTCCTCGGCGCGGACCTTCTGGACCGCGTCGTGCAGGTCCGTGCTGTGCACGGGGATCGCACGGCCGCGCCATTGCAGCTGGAGCGGCTGCGCGGCGCGGTCCGTCGCGCGCGCAGCGCGGAGCGCCGCGGTAAGCACAGCAAAGCCCGGGACGGCCGCCTCGCACGTCTCCGGTGTCGCGACGCGCTCCGCGACGAGCTGCATGTCGTTCTGCGTGTCGCCGAGCGAGTACGAGGCGAAGCGGATCTGCGCATCGAGTGCGTCCAGGAAGCTGCTCGCGAGTGCCTCGTCACGGCTCGACGCATTGCACTCGGCCAGCGTCACAAGGAGCATGCGCGCCACGGCGCAGAACCGCCGCGTATCGACCCAGGCGCCCTTGATGAAGAAGACAGCGGCACGCACGAGCGCGCCGTATGCCGCGCACTGCGCACGCGAGTACACGTCGAGATGCGCGCCCATGGCGTGCGCGAGGTGCTCGAGGCGCGCGACGCACTGCACGGCGCGCCGCCCGCGCGCGACGCTCCGGCGTCGGAGTGCGGACCGCGCGGCGTCGGGCGCCGTTTGCTGCGCCCAGATCTCCTCGGCGGCGGCCCAGCAGTGCTCGGTGTCAAAGAGCAGCAGCTCCAGGGGGCTGCCGGTGAGCATGGGTGCGCGCCGCGGCCACACACCGCACGGAGTCCACGCGGTCCAGGGCGATCTCTTTGCGCACAAACACATTTTCCTTGCCTTTGTCCTCGCGGCTCTGCACCGCCGGCGTCACCGGCGCGCGGCGCTTGTGCGCGCGGCGCGCACTGCCGCGTGCACTGCGCGCGCCGGGCGCCTCGTCCGTGTGCGTCAGGCGCAGCGCTGCGCGCACACGCTGCGTCTTCGCCACGCAGTACTTGCTGCTGTCAGCGGCATCCCCCCGTCACGCACCGATAGCGCATCCAGTCGTGCTGTCGCATGCCATGCTCGCTGCGCGCCTCGTTCACAAGCTGGAGCACGGGAAAAGTGACGTCGCCTACGCCCGCAGGCAGGCTGCGCCCCTCTGTCGATACATTCATTGTCCGCAAAAGGTGTACGACGGGGGCGCACGCGTCCGTTCGTCACCTTCGGCCGAGACGATCCGTGCGGTGGCGGCGTGGGGCCGCGTCTACCGACAACGGCGAACCGTCCCCACTGCCGACACGTGCGTGGTGGTCGAACCGCTGAACCGCCGAACCACACTGCTCTCGATGGGATCAGCCACGTCGGCTGTGGGTGAGACAATGCATCCCGACACGATCGGCAAGGGAGCGCTTGCGTGGCCGGCGTTCACGCGCTTGAAAGGTGGGTGCGGCTTCCCGCGCGCAGGGACTGACGCCCAGGCAAGCGCGTCGTCCTGGCGAGCGCCAGCCCACGGCGGGTCGAGATCCTGGCGTCTGCGGTGCGTGCGTGGCGGCCGTGCTGACCGCAGGATATCCACCCGGAGGTTGTGCCGTCGACGTTCAACGAGGACCTGACGAAGGACGACTTTGTCGGTGAGATGGTGTACGAGTACCCGGTCGAGACGGCGTCGCGCAAGGCGCTCGACGTGTACAAGCGTCTCGTCGCGACCGACACGGCAGATCCCCCGGACCTTGTGATCGGCGCCGACACAGTCGTCCTGCACGGCGAGGAGATCCTCGAGAAGCCGCTCGACCCCACGGACAACCTGCGTATGCTCGCCGACCTGAACGGGACGAAGGTGTGTGTGCATGGCGGCGCGCTGACGACGGCAGTGCACAGTGATGACCGCGGTCGCTCTCGTGCATCCGATCCTGCACAGCCCCGGATACCAAATCCGTACCCTGTGCGAGCGCACGGGCGTCTACTTCGCAGACCTCTCCGGAGAGCTGTTGCGCGACTATGTGCAGTGCGGCGAGGGCAGTGGCCGCGCGGGTGGCTTTGCCATCCAGGGGCGTGGCGCGCTCCTCATCCGGGGAATCGAGGGCGACTACAACAATGTGGTTGGGTTTCCCCTGTTTAGCTTCGTCCATCTGGTGGAGCAGTTGGTGGAGGACGAGGAGCTGGACTTTGAGGGGGGGCCATGAGCGGGCGGGGTGGGGAGGGGTGCGGTTGCGTGGAGTGGTGCATGGGGAGTGGGTGCCGCGCGGTCCGTGCGGGCGCCCCTCGTGCGCATGACGTCCGCGAGGTCGGCCAATGCATGACCGCACTGCCACACGCGCGCTCCTGCCCATCGACTCGGGGGCGGCTCCTCTTCGCCTTGACGACGTGCGAAACGGCCCGCTGCATCCCCCCCTGCGGCGGCCCTACACAGCACCCGCCCGTCGCTCCACTGCGCACGGACACACATCCTCGCGGTGCCGCGACGCAGAGTTTCGAATTTTGCTGATACATATGCTGCGTATGGGTATGGGAGCCGGGAGAGGCGCAGTAGTGGGGGGTGCGTGGTCCCAGAGGCCGGGCGTGCGCGGCCAAAAGTGCACCGCCGTCACGAACCGACAGGTGTCGCGGCGCATCAGGGAGGAGCGACGTGCGCTCTCTGGAGAAGTGCTGCCGTCCCACACGCGAGCAACAGTGGCGCCGCGCAGCCCGGCGGTGTAGCATCGCCCCTCCTCGCCCCCCCGTCCCTGCACCTAGTCCGCGGGCGATTCCGCGGCAGCGCCAGCAGCGGCGCCTTTCCCGGCACTCCTGGCACGTGCTGCGGCGAGATAGGCGTGGCCCGCGGTGAACGCGCTGTCAACGCGCTTTGTCCGTGCGCCCCCAGATGCGCCGTCCTTCAGCGCAGCACCATCGCCCCCCGCGTTGAGCGCCTCCCACTCGCGGAGTGCCTCCTCCTCACGTGCAAAACCGCGGTCCGTCTGCGACGGACCCAAGTCCGCACCCCAGTAACGCGCCTCCACGACCGCGTACCGGATGCGGAACTCGCGCTCCGCACGGATCGCATGGAAAGCGGCAATCGTGCGGCGGTACGCCTGCATGAGCGACATGTTTCCGCGCTCGCACGTCTTCAGAGTGCACTGCACGACACTGCTGGTCAGCAGGCCCATAACAGAGGACGCACTCTTCCGCTGTCGGGTTCGTCCTGCTCCAGTAGTGCAGCTCGGGCATCTGCCCCTCCGGAATGTGCGGCTCGGGTGATGTATCCAGGGTGTAGACCATCTCCACGAGCGTCGCGGGACGCTTGGCCTCCCAGGGATGGTCCCGGAAGAACTGCCGGCGGATGGTGTCTGCCTCGTACACGACCGGCTGGGCGCGCAGGGACGGAAGCTGCGAGCGCAGCTTCTTCTTCGAGTTCAGATGCGAGCGCCCGTGCTTGCTCAGTGCGAGCGCGCGCGCGCGTGCCTGTGGCCCACTCTGCAGCGGGCGTGGCAGATCGTTGTCCGGGCGCGAGAGCGTCTGCCGCGGCGGCACGAGCGCAGGCGGGTGCCGCAGCGTCGCATTGTACCACGCCGGAGGTGATTTCAGGTAGCTGCCCTGTAGCAGACGACTCACCGTCTGCGTGACCTGCGTGGGGATACGGCGCGGCATGGCGACGAAGGGGAAGAACCGCGCCGCTCGCGCGAGGACGCCGCACTTATGTAAGCAGGGCGCCGCCCCTGCGTGACAAATGCGCGAGCGGGCGCGTCCCCGCCAGGGGGGGGACTGAAGGGTTCAGGAGAGCGCAGCGCGTTGGGGGTCCCGACAGGTGTCGACGCTGTGCTATGGACATTGGCACCGGTGGGATTGGGTAGCGTGCGCATGCACGGCTACTACGAGAGAAGTCGCGTCTGTGTGCGTCAGCATGCAGCACCCTTCTGCACATACCAAAATGCACGCATTCGTCTTGCTGAGGCGCGTATAAATATCTTGGATGTCCGACTCCGACACGTCGCTGATATCCGCGAGCAGGTACGCAATGTTTTTGAGCGAATCGGAAATCTGCTTGTCGACATTGTGCGTGCCGAGGATCTCATTCACGGCCAGGAGCGCACCAGGCTGCGGGTGAGTACGCGCGGGGGCGCGGGATGCGTACCTGGTTGTGGTGTACATAGCAGACGCGGATGACGCGCGTCTCCTGCTCCGTAATGGGACGCAGGCTGACCTCGGGGAAGTTGACCGCCCCGAGGCTCGCACCAAAGTTGATGTAGCGGCAGAGTGCGTTGCCGACCTCGATGCCAATCATGCGCTGCGCCTCCTCCGTGCTGCCGCCGATGTGTGGGGTGAGAATGACATTCGGCTGCTGCTGCAGGTCCGCCGCCCACGGATTCAGCTCGCTCGTGAACGTGTTCGCGCCGTTCTTCGCGGGCTCCTTCGGGAACACGTCCACAGCACACCCGCCAAGATGCTTGTTGCGCAGTGCATCTGCAAGCGCGGCGAGGTCAACGACGCTGCCGCGCGAGTTGTTCAGCAGGTAGGCGCCCTCCTTCATCTTCGCGAGCTCGGCCGCGCCTATCATGCCGCGTGTTTCGGGCAGCTCGGGCACATGCAGCGAGACAAAGTCCGCCTCCGCAAGCAGCTCGTCCAGCGTGTCCGCCTGCCGCGCGCTGCCCAGCGGCATGAGCGGGAGCACGTCATAGTACACCACGTGCATGCCCATGGACTCCGCGAGGACGGAGAGTTGCGAGCCGATATGGCCATAGCCGACGATGCCCAGCAGCTTGCCGCGCACTTCGAAGCATTGCTTCGACACCTTGTTCCACGTGCCCTGGCGCATCTCCATCGCACGGTCAGCCAGCTGCCGCGAGAGACAGACCATCTCGCCGATCACAAGCTCGGCAACCGAGCGCGAGTTCGCAAAAGGCGAGTTGAACACGGCAATGCCGCTGCGCGACGCGGCGTCCAGGTCGACCTGGTTCGTCCCAATACAGAAGCAGCCGACCACAAGCAAGTTGTGCGCGGCCTGGAAGACGCGCTTCGTGAGCCGTGTCTTAGAGCGGATGCCGACGGCGTGGTATTCGCCGATCTTTGCGACCAGCTCCTCCTCCGACCAGGCGCCTGTTTGGAAGTCGACCTGGTAGCCCTGCTGGCGAAGCAGGTTCGCCGCGCCCTGGCTCACATTCTCCAGGAGCAGAATACGGATCTCTTCCGTGCCGAATGGCTGCAGAACACGCGGCGCGCGTGTACTGCTCGGGATCGAAAGCGCGCGGCTGCGCTTGATGTGGGCGGGCGGCGACGTGCCGTCCGTCGGCATGAGGGGCGCCGCATACGGCTCGTTCACAGCCTGCTGCATCGCCGCGAAAGACGAGAATGACCCGTCCGCATTGCTCTTCGGCGAAGACGGCTGCGCGCGCGTGAACGCCTGGTTCTGGGCCGTCATCGTGGTTCTTCGCCACACCGCCCAGCGCTGTGACTCACGACACGCCGCCGCTGCGCATCGGGGTGCCCCGTGGTCACGTGGCCTGTCGCGCGCAAACACGTGGGAAGGGCAGCGCAGTCGCGTCGGCCTCGGGCTGCTGGGCACCGACAGACACCATGGCTACGGTTCCGAATTCACGACGCCGCCCTGTGAAGAAGGGCGTGTCCTTCTGCATGATGGTCGTCGGCGCGAGCGGCACGGGTGCGTGTGTGCAGTCACGCGCGCTGACACGCCAGGGAAGACCACGTTCGTGAACACGCTGTGCGAGTCGAATGTCATTGAGCACAAGCCGTGCGACAATGCGCAAACGGCGAGCGTGGAGACGGGCCTGCAGATCCAGCCGGTGAACCTCGGTACGTACGCGTGGTCTCCAGGTGGCGTGTGCTTACATGCCGACAGAAATCGAGGCGGAAGGCATGCGCATTGGGCTCACTGTCGTGGACACCCCCGGCTTCGGGGACAGCATCGACAACGAGTACATGTTCAACGAGATCCTCGGGTTCCTGGAGCGCCAGTACGATGACATCCTGGCTGAGGAGTCGCGCATCCGCCGCAACCCGCGCTTCCGCGACAACCGTGTGCATGCGCTGGTCTACTTCATTCCCCCGACGGGCCACTCGCTGCGGGAGATGGACATTGAACTGATGCGCAAGCTGAGCCCACGGGTGAATGTGATCCCCGTGATCGGCAAATCCGACAGCATGTCACAGACAGAGCTGCGCGCATTCCGCCGGCGCGTCATGGAGGATATCGAGCACTATGGGATCCCGATCTACAACTTCCCCTACGACGTGGAGGAGGACCATGCGGATACGATTGCGGAGAACAGCGAGCTCCGCTCGCTCCTGCCGTTTGCCATCGTCGGGTCTGAGGAGAAGGTGCTCGTGGACGGCGAATACGTGCTTGGCCGGGCGTACCCATGGGGCACTGTGGAGGTCGAAAACCCGGAGCACAGTGACTTTGTGCGGCTCAAGGGCTCCCTCTTCGGCACACACCTGAACGACCTGAAGGAGATTACGCATGACTTCCTGTATGAGAATTACCGCACGGAGAAGCTCTCGCGCGGGATGCCGAGCGACTATGCGCCCGACGCGTCCCTGCCGAGCGAAGAGCTGGTGAACCAGAGCGTACGGCTCAAGGAGGATCAGCTCCGACGGGAGGAGGAGAAGCTCCGAGAGATCGAGCTCCGTGTCCAGCGCGAAATCATGCAGAAGCGCCAAGAGCTCCTCGCGAAGGAGGAGAGCCTCCGCGCGATGGAGAGCTTTGGCCAGGTGCGCGTGTCTGTGGCCACAATGCTCACCCCCGCAGCAATAAGCTCTCGGTCCCAGGACGCTACATAGACTGCACGTTATCTAGCATCCCTTGCATGCCTTCCGCTGGGTAAACAGGCATAGGTCGCAGATGGCGCTGGCCTACGAGGCCGCGTCACATGCGGGCTGCTAACACCCTGCATAAAAGGGAGGCGCGCGGCACCGTGTGGCCTAAGAGGCCGAACGGACCGTGTCGCCACTACTTTAGCCGCGCTCGGTCTGTCCTGCCCTTTGACAAGATCCGCCCGACGCGGTGACCTGGCATCATGGGATTCTCGTTCGGGAACTACAATGGCGTATGCGGCTCGATGGCGCTCGTGTCGTGCCCACTGCTTGGTGGGCCACTCGGCATCATGCCGGAGTGCTACTCGCGGAATATCGACATTAACAACACGATCATTTTCCAGCCTGGTGCGTCCTTTTGGCCGCCCGCCGCCTCGCCGCTCACACTCGCACAGCCACTTGCATCATTCACATTGCCGCACTCATCATGACGGCGATCATGGTTTGGCACGTTCACTCCAAATACACCGCGGTCGGTACGTACTTGGCGCGCAGCCGGCGTACTGGATCTCACGCGGTCAGGCCGCAAGGAGATCGTCTTTTTCTTCTACCTGTACGGCATTTCTGAGCTCCTGGTCCTGTTCCTCGACTCTGCCGTGATCCCGACGTACTCGGGTGCCTACCTGGTACGGACCGCCGGCACCACGCGCTGACCGGCAGTGGTTCACTGCCATCTACATCGGGCTGAAGACGTGCGCGTTCTGGTGCCTCATGCTGAATGGGTTCGTGGGCTTCCAGTTCGCCGAGGACGGCACGCCACTCTCGCTCTGGGTACGTCAGAAGCCGTGTGGCGCTCACGCGCCAAGACGCTGCGCATCAGCACGCTCGTGTTCTGGGGCGTTGGGTTCGGTGTGTCCGCAGCGACGTTCCAGTCGCAGACGAAGGAGCCTGTCGGCAGCCAGGCAGGGCTGTGGTTCTTCGAGTTTATTTTCCCGCTCCTCATGGTCATCATCTACATCATCTCCCAGGTGATCCTGGTCCTCCGGACGCTTGACGAGCTGTGGCCGCTGAACGACATTATGTTTGGCGTTCTCGCCTTCATTGCAGGGCTTATTTTGATGTACGGCTTCAACAACCAGATCTGCGAGCACGTCAAGCACTACATCGACGGCACTTTCTTTGGCACACTGTGCACGCTCTTCGCCGTCATGATGGTGTACAAGTGTACGTGGTGCTACGCGGCGCCCGCGCTTACGGCAGATTGGGACTCGATCACGCGGGAAGACCTCGAGTTCAGTGTCGGCTCCAAGCATTCCGCATGGGACACGAAGGAGCCCATGGTGGCGGACTTGGACGGCTCCGTGCAGTCGCACGACTTCTACGGCCGCGGGTCCGCGTCCACGCGCACTTTCAACTCGCGCCCGCCATCGCCTCCGCAGCAGAAGGAGGACATGGGGAGCTCCTATGCGCTGGGACAGCCGTTCACGCGCCGCTCGTCGGACAACAACAACGCGCAGGGATACCCCGCACATCACTGATGTCTCACAGCGTGGGCATCGCGGCGCTCCCTTTGTGTGCGCTGCGTTTTGCTCTCTACTCTTTGACTATTGTATCCCATCCCTTTCTATCTTGCCACTGTATAATGCCCCTGCTGTGCGCGCCCACTGGGTCCAGCGTCTGTAACTGCCTCCACGTGGGCAGGGGAAAAAAATAGCCTTTAGAATGCGTGTGCACTGAATTTACAGCAGTCCCACCAGGAGCGCCATTATCGAGGCCGAGGCACATTGTGAGACGCTTCGTTCCCCCGGCGGGGGGGAAGGGGGGAGGGGACAGTCAGTTCCGCAGCAGGGCAGCACGCTATCTCCGGAGCACGGCAGCGCGCCACTCACGCAAGACACCCAGCGCACCGCGCTTCAGGGTCCCGTGCAGATGTCGATGCCCGCCATTCTCGTTAGCGCAGGACAGCCGCAGTCCGCGGGCTCCTCATGGCATGCCCGCGCACGCACGCCATCCTCTCTTGCGCCGAACTCGCGTGCGCCACAGATTAGCCGCCGCAGGCTGCGCCGTACAGAGAACAGTGCGTCACTATACATCCGCGCCGACTCACGCCAGGCACATTCACGTCCAATCCACACGCCGCGCGCCCAACAGCGACAGACTTCAATGTCCCGACGAACCACCTTCGCTCTACATTCCATGAGCTACGTGGAGAGGGTTCACGTGGCGTGCCACGGGCGGAAGATGCCCCGGATTTTGCGTCTCCGCAGCATGGTTCCGCGGCGTTCGATTTCGACTCCGCTTTGAAGGGACAATACACGCTAAGCCTGCGGGATGCGCACCGTTTCCTGCGTGTGCGCCTGGGTGCCTCGCCAATGCAGATGGACCTTACAGACAGCATGGACGCGCTCTCCCTGCAGCGAGAGGCAGCCCAAGTCGCGCGCAATGTTCCCTTCTCGGAGCAGCTTGTTGCGAATGCACGTGCTGAAATTGCCGCATGGCTGTCGCAGGCGGTGCACATGGCCGCGCCGAGCGTAAGCCCACCGCGGCCGCTTATCCATGACCAAGGGGACACCGCTCCACCGCTCGTCGAGATACGTCGCACGCCGACGATGCTTGTCTGGCGCGTCGACGACGCGAGCCACCGATTCGCAGTGCATTGTGTGGCGCGCACGCTGCACTGCCCGAGCTTCTCGCGCACGGAGCGGGAAGACGGGGCCCCTGCCAACGTGCGGCACACGTGGATACTACATCCGAATCCACTCCTGCGCGGCATCCGCTCGCGGCGCGCGATGTCGCGGCCCCGTCACCGGCGCACGAGTTCAGCGAGCACGATGGCCAGCGCCGCATCGTCTGCAGCCACGAATGCTGCACCTACCGCCCTCGCGGCTGGGCTGCTGCAGGGTGTCGCTGGCGTGCTTGCCACGCCGCCGGGCACGGAGAGTGAGTTTTCTGAGGACACAGACGCGTACGACAGCGAGTTCGTAGAACTCTCGGACCCCGGCCCATAGGCCCCGCAATGGCATGAACGGGAATTAAGGGCAAATAGCCTCTTTTTCGCAATTTGGGCCCATTTATGCGCAGGGGGGGGTGCTAGGGATTTGGGCGGTTGGCCCAGCTCGGGTGCTGAGAGGCGTATGGGTGGCACGCTCGCTTGCTCGACAGCGCTTTTGGCATCGGACAGGGCCGTGAATGAGTGCGTCAAGCGAGGGTGATCACCTGCGCATCCCCTTGCCACTCCATGCTTTTTATTTTTTCATGCCGCTCCCATGCGCCCACAATCCCGTCTCCCCAACCCGCGCCGCACCGCACAAGGACACACACACCACGCCCCTGCTCTATCAGACTACCCCCGTTCACCGCACAGCTTCCTTTCGACGCTTGTCGACCCCCCCAGCGGGTTTCGCGCAGACGCCCGCTTGCCACCGACACAGCACCTGCCTAAGCTCACAGCCGCGCAAGTCCCCTCTCCCTCCCCTCCCCCAGTAACAACACGACAGCTTGCATAGTCTATGCTACCGACGCGCACTGCACCTACGCCGTCTTGTTCTGCACGGTCGAGTCAGTATTCTGGGAAACTCGCGCCGGTACACACCTGGGTCATGTTGTAACAGCCAACCGAGACGCCGGCGACGCCCGTCCAGAAGATCGCGAGGAACGTGCCGTAGAGCGCCTTGGAGCCGCGCGCGCGCAGGTACACGGGCCGCGTGTCGTTCTGAAGAATGCGCTGGCGCTGGAGGATCGTGTTCCTGGTCGTCAGCAAAAGCCCCCAGCACGCGCAGTGTCCCCCGGGGTGCACACCAGATGCATCACGCATTCACACGGCAGGTGCCACACGCCGGGCAGCGGCAACGCCGCCGCACGTACTTCTTGTACAGAATCGGGTCCATCGTTGTGGGAGGCGGAGCTAATTGCAAATCCAGGACGCATGCGCGGTAAAAGCCGGGGCGCACGCCACGTGGCAGGCGGCGAGTGTCTGGTTCACTATACAGCTGCATGGCTATGTGGGACCGCGCGGGAATCAGCCGTGGTGGTACGCGCGGTTCCTGCCTCGCACACGCGGGGGATCAGGTGTCGCGCTTGTATTTATAGTAGTCGAGCGCCTTCACCGCATACCCATACTGCAATGCATAGACCGGGTGCGTCTTGGTCAGATTCCACACCGCGAGCTGGACCCAGTTCGGATACTTGAGGAAGCCGCGCGCAATGGAGATCAGATCCGCGTTATTTTCCTGCAGTGTGCGCTCTGCAAGCGTGCCAACCTCATCGGGTGCATCCTCGGTGCCGCCCTGCAGCACGCCGACGGCGGAGACGAGCATGCGATTCAAACGGAGCGACTTGACCGCGGCAGAGAGCACGTCCTGGTAGCCCGGCCTGTAGTCGAATTTGTTGCAGGCAACAGTGCCGCCGCTGCTCACATCGAGCACGTCGACACCCGCGTCGTTCAGCAACACCGCTGCGCGTTTCGTGTCGTCGATCGTCCAGCTCGTCTTGCCCGTGTACTCGACGGCATCCGTCCCATTGATGCGCACCCAGAGCCCCTTGTCCGGGAACTGCGCGCGCACGCGGCGCACGATATCCAGCAGCAGACGCATGCGGTGCTCCAGAGGACCACCATACTCGTCCGTGCGTGTGTTCACAAGGGGGGAGGAGAACTCGGACAGCAGGTACCCATGCGCCGAATGCACCTCGACGAAGTCGTAGCCGGCGCTGAACGCACGTGCGGCGGCCGCAACAAACTGATCCTCGACCGCCTTGATTTCCGCAACGGAGAGCGCCTTCGGCTCGAGGTGTCCCTCGCCATACGGCGTCGCGGACGGCGCGACCAAGCCACTCCAGCCTCCGTTCGCCTCCGGAATGTACGGCGTGCTGTGCGACGTCACGTCATACGGCGGCCACGTCGACGCCTTGCGCCCTGCATGCGCGATCTGGAGGCCGATGTACGTGTCCGCAGAGATCGCCTTCATGGTCGACACCACACTTGCATGCGCCGGCACGTGCTCATCCTTGTAGATGCCCAGGTCCCAGGATGAGATGCGTCCCTCCGGCGCAACCGCGGACGCCTCGACCGTGACTGTTCCCGCGCCATGGAGCGCAAATTGCCCGTAGTGGACGAGATGGAATGGGGTGGGGAACCCGTCCTTCGACGAGTACATACACATGGGCGACACCGCCGCGCGGTTCTTCAGTGTGAAGGTGCCGCTCCCGCGCGGAATCGCCGGCCTCTCGAAGAGACGCGGCAGCTTCTCGCTGGGCGGCAGGCCGTCTGCGGAAAGCACCCCCACAAGCGGCGCCTTCTGCGTCGGTGCAGCGTACAGATCGTTCGACAAGTCCAGGTTGTCCGTGGCTGTCATGATGGCGGAATAGCAACCTCAGTTCGTGCCTATTTATGCGTCGCCGGCTGTCGGACATACGTCAGGCAAAGACACAGACGTGCAGTCTGTCGCGAAGCAGTTTGCCACACGGATTCCCAGTTTCGCATGTGGCACTCCCACCATACGTCGTCGCGCCGCGCCGCAGCCGCCCGTGCGTTCGCGGCCGACGCGCACACCATTGGATGCAAAGCGTGCGCTTGTCGCAAATTCGTCCTAATCTCCGTTCCGCAAGAGCCGCAGCCATGCAGCCAATGGGTGCCCGTGCCCTGCACGTGGGTTTAGGCACGCAGCGTCCGTGACGTTGTTGATTTCCGACTGTCACGCGTGTTGGGCGCCAGATTGCCTTCCCTTGGCACCCGCGAGAGGAGTCTGCTGCACGTTGTTTTGTATCCCCCGCGCACGCGCGATGGGCAGAGACGCGGGTGGAGACGCGTTTTGGGCGTGCAGCGCGAAGGGTGCGGCGGTGGCTTCTGCGCACACCGACGCGCGGTATGGGGCGTGTGCGCGCCGCGTCGAGCCGGCGCGGTACGACGCCCCATACCGCGCGTCGCGCTCCCTCATGGGGGCTGTGCAAGACGATGCGCACTTGTACCGCCAGGAGAACACTCGCAGGCCACCGGTATGCGTCCTGGGTCTCCCTGTGCTGACACCCCAGGCCCTGTTGCACCGCAAGGCCGAGGACCACTACGAGTCGATGTTGGCGTATGCGCCTGGGCAGACGCGCACCTCCGCCATGTACAGTGCGACACTTGCGAGCTCGTCGTCGTCTGGGAACTCGCCCCTCTTCTCAGACGTCGGCACGATCGGCAGCCACTCCCCGGACGTGATCGGTGTGCGGCGCTCCGATGCGTCCGCGGCGCGCAAACAACACCACACGCGCGATATGCGTTCTTCGACGGAGGCGCCTCGTCTCGTTTTCCATGCTACGGCCGCACCGCCGCGGCCGCCGTCGCTTAGCGCCAGGGCCCCGCCGCGCGCACCTCCGTTGGGAGCGGCCCGCATGCCTGCGGGGCGGGCATCTGCGGGCATCGGCGACGCCACGGACATGTGGCGCCCGCACTCGGAAACGAGCGTGTTCGGGCTTGGCCTTACGCTGGAGGGCGGCAGCGTCGCGAGAGGACGCGTGGAAGAAGGGAGCGATGGGATGGAGGCGGTTGGGGGAGAGGGGGAGTGGGGGGGGAAAGAAGGGGGTGGAGCAAAGGGTGGGGAAACGATGCTCAACCACGAGATGCACGGCGCTGCACGGGAAAACGGGGGTGAGAAACACCCCGACGCGCGCATGGCAGATACGGGAGAAAGTTGCGATGGTCGCAGTACAGCCGACGGGTGCCACCTATCCATGCTGGAGCCGGGCGGCTACTATGACCCTGATGTATCCGACGATTCGCACGCACAATGCCGCGCACTACGCGACGCGCACCCAACGCACGCAGCGGCGTGTGGAGCCGACGCCAGTGGCTTTGACTCCCCTGCGGACCTGCGTCTGGAGCACGTATTCCCTGCCATTTACGACGCGCGGGCGGCCGACGGGGAAGCGCATTACGTGGACGCAGGGGAGGAGGACATCGCCTGTGCGCGACTCTACGGCGACCAGCTCGCAGCGCGAGACGGGGCGCCGAAGCTGCGGCCGCTGCACCTCGTTTCCAAATACCACGAGTCCCCACAACACACAGCAGAGAATGCCTGGGCGCTACCGGGCTTTCCGGACGTAATGGCGCCGTCCCCACCGCACCTACCGAGCGCGTGGACACCGTCCCCACCGACGCCCGGAGGAGGGCTGCACGGCGACGGGGTGCGCATGGAGAGCACCCCCCAGGGTGTTTCGTCCCCCCTCGCACAGGCAGCGACGAGTGCGCGCGGCCTGCGGAAGCTACGGCTGCCCGGAAACGCTGCGCGCGTCCGCATCCCACACGTGGCGGGCACACCGGAGATGGGCAAGCTTTCCCTGCCGCCGGTGTCCGAGGCGGACGACTCCACCCTGTCGACGGTGTCGACCCACGTGACCGACACGCGTCCAAGACGCGTGCCGTTCTCGGCGCTGCATCCGCGGGCGCCGAAGCGGATACAGGACCCAGACGCGGTGAAGCTGTTCTGGTTCGGGTTCCTTGGCATGCCGTGGCTCTGGCTCCTGGGTGGCTGGTGCCTGGACGACCACGGCGTGCTGGTCGCTCCGTGGGCCGCGCCGTCCTTCTCCGCATACCGCAGAGCGCGCCATCCATACGGCCCACCACTCGCGCTTGCGCCTGGGTCGCCGGGGCGCACGTGGCGGGGGAAGGCTGCGGGGGGCACGCACCCTGGCCACCGCGAGTGGTACGACCGGGCGACGTTTGGGGCGGACCACCGCGGCGTCGCGTACCTCGTGCAGCGGAACTCGGAACTGCGCCCGCCCGCCCGCGTCACGAAGACGAGGCAGTGGTCTCATGTGGAGCGCTTTGTATTGTACAACCGCATCGCCGCGGCACTCTCGTCGCTCGCGATCTTTGGATGCTGGGCCGCGGGCATATGGGCTGTCGTGGCACATTTTTAATGCGCCTGCGGCTCAACCGATGCTCCGGGCATGCGGGACGTGGCGTACACCTGGTCCATGGACTGGTGCGCGTCATCACTGGGATTGCTCGCGAGCTCGTCGTCAGCGCCGTCATTCGCCTTACGGGCGCGCGCTCCGACTGCCGTAGGCTGATGCATTCGTAGGGTTAAAGATTACATCAGCACATCGGCGCGGCCGCCGGCCCCCCTTGCGACGGCCATGTCCACGAATGCGCACGCGTCCGGCACGCTGCCGGATGCGCTCCTGTGTCTGCGTGGGGCTTTCGCGGCATCGCCTGACGACCCGCTGAAGGGCGTGCATTTTCGGGATGAGCACGGCGCTATGGTGGAAAGCGTCGATGGCGCTGCGTCCGTTCGCGTGGCCACGGGCGGCGCGGCGGAGGCGGAGGCGGGCGCGCCGGGTACACACGTTGGCGCTATCGACTTCCCCGTCGGCACACTGACGCGACTGCTGCGGGCGCGCGATGCACTTGCATCCACGGCAGCGATAGAGACGCTGTCGCCAGAGTGGAACCCGGACCTTTTCCTCTCTGTCGGCGCGCTGGTGTTCGCTGTGCAGCAGCGTGGTGAACGCACAGGCACATACCTGCGCAATGCGACCATGGCAAAGGTATCTCCGCTTTCTGCGCTGGAGCGCCCCGGGGTGCTCGAGTACCTCCTCGGCGCGCGCGAGCACTGGGCGGGCGTCGTCGACGGCCCGTCCGCGGCGGCGTCCGTGGCGGATGCCGCCGACGGCAGCGCGCTGAGGATGGACGCCGCAGACGCGGGGCAGGGCAGAGCTGCGCCGCCGAGACGCGGATATGTGCCTGATGCGGCTGATGCGGAGTTCGTACGCCAGCTGCGGGCCAAGCACGAGGTCGTGTTGATGGACCGGAACGATGCGCTGAAGGGGTCCCTGTCTCTGTCTCTCGCGGACGCCACGGAGGGGGTGATCGCGGGCGTCGCGCCGGCGAAGGGTACCGTCTCCGATGACGTGTTCGGTCTGCGGGCGATGCTCGCACCGCGCCTAGAGAGCGCCAAACGCCGGCAGCAGGTGCCGCACCGGTCGTCCACATCGTCGCGGAGCGCGGGCGCACCGAATGCGGCGGCGCGTCGTTCGCGTGCGCAGGATCCGATCATCTTGCTTTCGAACTCGCCAACGGCGCTGGTGACCATGTTTAATGTCAAGACGCTGCTTCAGGACGGCGTGTTTGTGGCGCCAGAGCAGGCGCGCCAGCAGGCCGGCGGCATCCCGGAGCTCGTCGTCACGATTAAGACGGCAGCGGACGGCTCTGTGGACGGCGCATCGTCGAATACGCGCGCCGCGAGCCGCCGCATCCTCGTCGTCGACAGTGCGGAGGCGGTGAATCGCCTCGGCAACGGACCCCCCGGCAGCGACCAGGATCCATGGCGGCGCGTCATTGCGGTGTTCACGACCGGGCAGGCGTGGCAGTTTAAGACGTACCGCTGGAGCGACCCGCGGGACCTGTTCAAAAATGGTGCGCGGCCTGTGGCACATGCTGACGGAGAGTGATGGGCGTGTATGTGCGGTGGACCAACGAAGCGCCCGTGCCACAGGTCCGCGACTGGAATGTGACCGAACTGCAGGTGTGTGCGCGCGGCGACGTCGTTCGCATTATCTCACACTATCGTACAGGTGGACCGCGCCAAGCGGCATACGGACAAGCAGTTGGTCGCTTTCTTTTGGCGTACGCTGGACAGCTGGGTCCAGCGGAAGAAGCCCCATCTGCAGCTGTAGTTGCTCTCTTGTATAAGGAGGGGAACAGCGCCCGACTGCGCTGCACAGTTCCGCCGGCGGGCTGCGCGCAGCTTCGGGGTGATCCACAGCCATGGCCGCTGGCCATCGCAGCGCAGCGCAGCGACCGCTCTCCGCACGTCCCATCGGCCGTGGCAGCCGCGGTGCTGTGCGGACAGGCGTCCAGCTACCCAATACCACCCCATACGCCGCGTATTCGACGCGCGAGCTGGATGTCGCGCTGCATGATGGTGACGCGCTTTGCGTGGATCGCGCACAGGTTGGCGTCCTCGAATAGGTGCACAAGGTAGGCCTCCGTGGCCTCCTGGAGTGCGAGGATTGCCGAGCTCTGCCACCGCAGCCCGACCGCACTTGCGCTCGACGCGTAGTTGGCCTCGATGAACTCATCTGCCACCTCGCGCACAACGCGTGCAAACGGGAGCTTGGAAATGAGCAGGTCCGTCGACCGCTGGTATCTGCGGATCTCCCGCAGTGCCACCGTTCCTGGCTTGTATCTCCGTTTCTTCTCCTTCGGAGGCGCGTATGCTGCCAGTCAGTGCTGCACGGCTCCGGCCACGCACGCCGCACCGACGCATTCTCCGCAACTTGCACCTCACGGTACGCCGCCCACTCCTGTTGCTGCATCTGTATCGTGGGCTCCGCACGGAGGCGCGACTAGCACGTGTGTATTTACTCTATCCACGTGGCGGGCGTATTTCCAGAAATGCCTAGACGGGGCATTATGGAGATGTGTGTTGAGTTCCTGCGTCGTGTGACTTGCGTCTGAAACGGACCGACATCGATTCCGCGTCGGCGACTTCTTTCCAGGGCACGAGGAAATGGCCGGGCGCCGTGCTTGTGCTCGCCGGCTGCAAGGTGCAGTGCACGCTACAGGGCAGATACGCAGCCGTGCGCGACGAGGCGACGCGCCTTCCCTTCTATGCTGATGCCTTCCCATACTGCGTGCTTTCCGACCCGTTCCGTTTGTGGATGTCCCTTTCCTTCACCCCACACGAAAGTGTCTAAGATGCATGCATTACATAGTTGGGTGGTAATATGCTAAGAGATTCTCACTAACCGCGATGCGGACTATCCTGAGATGCGGACTATCCCATCACACTTCGAGTGTCTGCTTGCGGCGTTGCGATCCGTTCCCGCGGACTCCGCGTTCATTTCATATCTCCTGGGGCGGTGCGGGTGCTGCCATGCACGAGGGCGAAGCAATGGAGGGGCTCGCTTCTGCCGCATGCATGTCGGAGCGCAGGCTCACGAGCGCCTTAACGGAGGCCTGCTCGGCCGCCGTGTGCTCGCGTGAATTGCGATGCGCCGCGTAGTTTGCCGCCGTCGGAAGCGCAGCGCGCGGCAGTTGCGGGAAGAGGGATGACACCGCAGGATTTGGTACCCACACCTCGAGCTGATCGGGTCCAGGTAGGAAGTGCGCGTTGGGTGCGGGAAACGATGGCGGCTGCGCGTCACGGACGCAGGGGCGCTTCATGGGCGGCTCGTCGGCCGTCGCGCCAGGGAATGGATAGTATCCAGGCTCGCGCGTTGCATGCGAATGAGGCTCGGTGCGAGGAAGAAGCATGTTTGGTGGGTTGAGCTCCGGTACACTGTCCGGAGTACGCGGGGAGTCCTCGACGGAGGAGTAGGAAAAGGTGCGCATCGGACTGCTCTGCTGGGACGAGATTCCTGACCCGCGTCCGCGCGAGGGGAATAGGAGGTCGTCGGGCAGGACTTCGTTCTCACGTTGTAGCAACGTGCCGTATTCACCCTCGTCCACATGGACGCCCCACGAGTCCGGTCCGCGTCCAACCACGCGTGGGTCTTCGCTGACGCGGCGGAGGAGATTCATGCGAAGGTCCATTTTCCGGTAGTAAGAAATGACGTGGAGCCTACGCCCCGACGATGTCGTGATGCTGAATGACTGCTTCACCAACCCGTCCTTCTTGTACAGGTTCTCCCCAGGAGAGTCCGCAGTAGTGGTGGAGGATCGCTTGCGCATTTCCAGTTCCCGGTAGGTTAGGAAGCAGCCGCTGACGCGGCTCGCGCTCCAGCAGCGACTGTCTGTCCAACGGCGCATGCCGGCCTCCCGCTCGTCCCAAACGAAGACGGAACCGGAGCGCACAAGTGTGGTGCGTTCATCGTCTAGGAGTCGGCGCGTTATGCGTCGCGGCAGCGGACCGGCGCGGCAGCGGGCATGCGGAGGCAGCTCAAGCATGTCGCAGGTGGCGAGCAGGAGAATTGCATCTGCCGGCGTGGTCACGCTGCCCACGTATGTTGGACGCTGCTCCATCATTACCTGATACCGTTCGCCAAATTGGGGAGCCAAAATTGGGCCCAGTGCAGGGCTTTCGTATACGGCATTTAGGGGGGCTCGAGACAAGTGCCGGCTCGGTTCATAATGATATCGAGGCGGTTTCATCTCGATAGCGTGCGTTTCTAGCGCCTGCTGGTTGTCCTCGCCTTCTGGCGTAGGATTCATCAGGTCTGCGAGCGACTGGTGTGCATGCGGTTGTGGGGCCATGGCTGTGCCAGGTTGCGCAAAGAGTGGCGGGAGAGCGGAGTGGTCGGCGCCTTATTTTCAATAAATGACCCTTGAGATGCCTATCGTTTACAGCAAAAGACAATATCTGTCGGATGAATCGGACACACAAGCTTTGGAGCCATGAAACCCCCAAAATGACTGCGCCTAACTAAGTAATACGACGATTTAGTGGCCCTGCATCAAGCGGCGTTTCTCCAAAGCTTGCCCTGGTCCGAAACCTATCACCTACCTCGCTTTATTTTACGCATCCTCCTACTCCTCACCCTATCCCGCATCGTTTAGTGCGCTGGAAGCTGCGCATGGTTGCGGTGCAGGTACCGATTTTGCAGAAGAGTTAGCAGATGGACTACTTGGCATGCACAATAAAGCGCGGTTCCTTGCGGTCCATGCAGGGACGCCGGACTCCAAACGGCTTTTCATGAAGCTCAAACGCAACACGTATACTGCATCGTCATTGGCTATTGGACGGGATTGGCGTCAGGGCGCAATCCTGATTGACCCAGGTATGCGTCTGCACAGAGGACCGCAGTGAACTCCGGACCAGATTTATTCTCCGAAGAACAAAATGCTGACACGGATTTGCGTTCGGAAATTTGGTTGTCTCCGTGTAACACGTTGCACATACATAAGCATCACGAGTACCCTAACGGGTACCGCATTAGATCAGCGCGCATACTTTAGATGCAGGTGGTTGCGTGACTCGCTTGCGAACGTGCTGCGGTAGTACGCGGGGTCGTCAGCTACCTGCTCATGTTGGCCCGTCCGCCACTGACTATGGCTAATTTTAGATCGCTACCCTTTGACCAGAGCTAAAATTGGCACCCCTGCTTGCTGGTTGAGTATTCGCATCAATTACACTGGGACATGCATGTGGGAGATGTCAAGGTTTTTTAAACATAGGTGCTACCCCGTGCGTGTTCACAGCCGGGGGCGCCCGTCCGGTGATGAGACGATAAAGTATAACGTAGCTTCTTCTACCCAACCTTTCAGTCTCTTTTTTTTTTTTATCCATGTCCATGTCTCTCCGCACCGGATCAGCAGTGCTGGCCACACTTCTGTGCGGGGTAACCTGTGTCGTGGCGCTGCCGACCGCCTCGGCGCACCCCTGGGACCCGCCGAACACGGCAGTGAACCCAGTTGGGAAAGGCGACAAAGTGGACACGATCCCTGGTTATGTGTTCGAGGTGTTTCCGAACAGCAAAGTCCCATGCGCACCTGTTATGTTGATATTGGTGGCTGCTGGTGTCCCCTGTGCCTGCATGATCATGGTTCTTCTACTCCGGGCCCTAGAGCGCATCAATGTTGGGCCCTACGCATGCACCACTGATGACCGGGAGAAGGCATTTGGTAATCTGCGTGTCGTCGGCATGCCGCTAGACGAGAAGCACGTACCGGACAAGGCACCTGTGGACCCAGAGGCTCCCCATGTGCCGCTGGCGAAGACGACGTCCCGCACATCCGCTGGTTCCGATGGGGACTCGGGCAAGAATGTGGCCGTCGCGGCCCCTGTCGCAGCGCCAAGGACTGAGCGCCAAACGGACTCCGAGAAGGTTAAGAATCCCAATCTCATTGCGGCTCCCATCGTGCCTGTCCTCCGCAGCTCTCATCCTGTTGACACCGACGAGGAGGAGGACAGCACAAGCGAAAGTGATGAAGAGGACAGTGGCAGCGAGGATGCGCCGGACTCGACGGAAGCGCCGCCGGACTCGTACGGGGGAGACAGCGACCTTCCGACACCGGCACCAGCACTAGTAGCACCGCCGCTCTACGAGGTGGCCATCGCACCAGAAACGGCAACCTCGGAGGTGGCCGTCGCACCAGAAACGACGGCCTCGGAGGTGGCCGTTGCACCAGAAACGGCGCCCTCGGAGGTCGAGAACAAGCTGGCGTAGTGCGCCAACTTTTCCTGCCTGCTACTTGGCACTCGGGCATTTTTTTACGACCCTGCTTTGACAAGGCCATTCACTATTTGTATATACACGATCGCGGCGCCCATGTTGCGCCGCAGTACCCCGCAAGCAATAGTCTCCTGCTACTGTGTCCGCCATCTGCACGGTGCAGCATGGCGATGAGGAGACAATCAACTGCATCATTCCCACCCGCGAGGAGGCGTCTCCGCATTACATAGGCCGTGCACATTGCAGTGTTGGATGCGTTGCCTATGCACATTATTCTGCCGCACGCTGTTATTCTGCATGCGCCCCTCCACCAGACATCGACACGGGCGTGCGTCGCGCGGTGGAGTCACGTGCCGATACTGTCGTCCACGCGGTCGACGATTTGAGCTTCCGACAGCATGCAACGCCCAGCGGTGAGGTCGCTCGCAGCGCTGAATGCGCTGCGGTGCAAGGTGTTTGGCAATACATACAACCCAGAAAATTTGCGCTCGGGTGCCAAGTACCTGCGGAAGCCGCTTGTTGGTGCTGCGATGCTGCAATACTACCCTCCGGTGCTGAATCTCAAATCCGTTACGGCGGCGGTGCCATCTATTGGCCCGCTGGTTGCACCGGCAGAGAAGCAGCGGCTTGCAGATGTTGCGCGCAAGAAGATGCTCGGGAAGGGCCCGCCAAAGAAGGGTGAGTGCCGGGACGCGGGATGTGCTGACCCCCAGGTGAGGGCCGCCGCGCGACGATGAAGGGGAAGAAGAAGTAACGGGAGACGAACGCATTGGCCGCAGTGCAGAGATCCGCAGACGCTTCATGCACGGGTGCGAAACCTCGGCGCACATGCAACCGTCTGTTTGCATCTCAGATCGTGCCTATACCAGAGGGGGGCCCCGCTTTCTACGCGGCTTGCGGAGCGGGTCGCAGACCGCGTCTGCAACGGCAGCGCAGTCGTTGCGCGATCCCTCCATTTTTATGCAGCGTGGTCATGCTTCCTCATGCTGCTCGGCAACGCCGCAACAGCCTCAGGAGCCAGGCGGGACGCTGCCGTCGCGCGCGCATCCTGCGCAAGGATCATGTCCATAACCGCCATTGCGGCCATAGCCTCGACAATCGGGATCGCTCGCGGCACTACGCACGGGTCATGGCGCCCCCGCGTGCTCAGCACGCCGTTCCCGCCGTCGTAGCGTGCGGTGCGCTGTTCCTGCGAGATCGTGGCCGGCGATTTGAATGCGATGCGGAAGTAGATCGCTTCGCCATTGGTGATACCGCCCTGGATGCCTCCGCTCCAGTTTGTTTGCGTGCCAAGGGAGCCGTCCGCACGGCGCACGAATGGGTCGTTGTGGACACTGCCAGGCACTGCGGTGCCACGGAATCCGGATCCGATCTCGAAACCCTTCGTGGCCGGAATGCTGAGCATCGCGTGCGCAAGTTTCGCCTCCGTCTTGTCAAAGCTCGGTTCGCCGAGGCCGACGGGCACATTCCGGATCACACACGTCACAGTCCCACCGATCGAATCGTTATTTTCCTTCGCAGTAAGCACACGCTGGCGCATGCGCTCCGCGGTCGCTGCGTCGGGACACCGCACGTCCTCGCGGTCCACTGCTTCACGCGTCACGCTCTCCAGAAGTTGCAGGTATTCGGCACTCAGCGGCAACTCCGACTCGTCCTCGCTTTCCTCTGCGCCGGGGTGCAGCGGGAGCTGCACCTGGCCGACTGACGAAACGAATGCCACAATTTCCATGCCATACGCCTCCTTCAGGTACTTTTCCGCGAGCGCTCCGGCAGCGACACGGCCTGCGGTGGTCAGCGTCACGCACAACGGTTACATGGGACGCGCTGAATGGGGCGAGGGATCGCGTGGAGAGGACTGGTGAAGGGTGCGGGAAAAGAGAGGAGGAAAAATGGAATGCGAGGAGAAAGGGAAGAAAGGGCGAAACACCGAACCGGTAGCGACGAGCAGGAGGAAGGGACGGGACGGAGTGTCGAGACGACGAAATACCCACCGATCGTTTCGCGCGCACTGCTCCTTCCGCCGCCGCTGCTCGCCTTGACTCCATACTTCTCGAGATAGGTAAAGTCCGCGTGGCTTGGGCGGGGGTAGAGATCGAGTGTCTCGTCCGTGTAATCGTTGGGGCGGTGGTCCTGGTTGCGCACCATCATGGCGACCGGCGTCCCGAGAGTCACACTGCGCTCAGTGCCCGAGAGTATTTCGACTTTATCCTTCTCGTCGCGCTGCGGTAAGAAGAGCGCGCGCACGGATAACCTACCGGTGTGGTCAGGTTGCTTTGGCCTGGACGGCGGCGCGTCAGCTGGCGCTGAATATCGAGCGGGTCCACAGCGAGCCCGGGGGGGATGCCGTCGACGACGCATCCCACTGCGCTGCAATGTGACTCGCCAAACGTAGACACGCGGTAGTATGTCCCAAATGTCGACATGGGGGGTGGATAAATGCCGCCGCCCGCAAGTCGCGCATGAATTTCGAAGACGCCAGAGTGGAGGTGTGTGTCGTGAACCACCCAGGCCCAGGTGAGGGTGCACTGGGGGTCTAGACACCGGGGATACGAAGCGGCGGGTGGACGGCGCCGTCTGTGGCTCCGTGTTCGGTCCAATTTGTTATGGGCCGCAATCTGTGACCGCCTGGAGTCCCCCCCGCTACGTTCCGACGCGCAGAGTTGCTTGGCCGCGGCGCTCGTGCGCGTTCACTTCAACACGCCTCCGCTCGACAAGCCTCCGCTATAGTTCGTCTGTGTAGACACACGTGCGTGCGCCAACCGGCTCCATGCTGTCCGTTCGTTCACGACCCATTACGGCTCATGTCCTCCAGGTACTGCGACAGCTGCCGATGAGCGCATGTGCGGACCCCGACCCACCTTCAGCGCCCCCGTGCGGACACTGTCGAGTCCCTGCTGCACATCTGGGTTTTCAATGAATTTCCGGTAGTACGCGCGCGCGGACGTCTCGAGCGCGCTGAAGTCGTCGCGGTCGGTCGCGCTGACCTCTTCCTCGTCCTCGTCGTCGTTGCCGCTGCGGATGAGTGTGATCCTTGCGATGCACGCACAAATACTGGTTCGACGAGATAGACGACTGTCCCTGGAAGTTGGCGAGGCGTCCCTGCGTTTCCGACGACAGATGCGGGTCGTATCCGCCACGCTCAAAGTACTGGTCTGACGAGATCGCTGCCATAATAAGCCTGGCCTCTCCGCCTCCACATACACTTCTGCGACGCGAATTTGTTGCGCGCGTAGCTGACGTCGTCCGCAGCAAGGTCTTGGTGTGAGTATAGGCGGCGGTGGTGGCGCACCTCGCGCATCTGCTCTGGACTTCGCCGCCTGGCTCTCGAGTGACGCCTTCTGGCGTGCCTGCGCGAGGCCGAGGCGCGAGAATCCCATGCCGAGTCGCTCGACGCCCGCCTGGCTCTTCGCCGCCGCTCGCACCTCGGTGCGCGAAAGTGGCGACACGGGCTTCCCGGGGTTCTCCTCCGTCGCGCTCGCCGCTGCCGCAGCAGCTGTTGCATGCTGCGCCTCTGCCGCGGCGAGCTCCTCTGCTTCCGCCGCCTCGCGCTCCACCTGCGCGCCAATCTCCGCAGCACGCGCCTGCTCCTCACGCACGCGGCGCTCCGCCTGGTCAAAGTCCATGGGCGCACCGCCCTTGCGCACGCCGAGGCCGAGCTTGCCAGGCCTCGCAGCGAGTGTGGTGCCGGCTCCCGCGCGCACGGCGCCGAGCGCGCCCGGTCGTCGCACTCCGCCGCGCAGCGCTGCAGACGTAGTCGGCGCCGGCGGGGGCATCGCAGTGGAGGTCGCGGGCACCGCAGAAAGCGCCGATGGGGCGGGGGAGGACGTCGCGGGCGCCGACGAGGCAGTCACCGCCGAGGCAGTTGCCGCGCTTGTCGGAATGGGGGTGGGCGTCGCAGGCGCTGCAGCAGCACCGGCCACCGAGACACCGCCGGGCGCATTCCCCCCCGCCGGGCCGTCCTCCCATTCGTCGAAGAAGTCTCTTTCCTTTTCCACCGCAGCAACGCGCGCCGCAGCGCCAGGAAGGACAAATGGCGTGCTGAGAGGAAGGCCCGCAGCGTCGAGGCGTGCGCGGCGCTGGAGCTCCTCCTTGTACAGCGCGGCGGCCTGCGACGTATACTTGACCTTTCCCTCGACGGACGGAGCGAGCAGAGAAGTGCCGCCATGCGCGGCAAAGAAGTCGTGCGCGGCGCCGTTCCCGCCGACTTTTATAAGACGCAGCTGCGGCCACGTCCACGAGTCCAGGGTCGTCGATCTGACGTGAGCGCGCGGCGTGAGGCGACGTACCGCACAAACGTGATATGCACGCCGAGGCTGCGATGCACGGATGAGCAGTCGAGGCAGATATACACCGCGTACGTGGCGCTCGCCCAGGTGGGGTTTTTCGCACCGCAGTCAAAACAGACCTGGCGGGTAAGCAGGGCGTTGTGCATGCACGCAGCGACGCGCACCCTGTTGTGCTTGTTCGCATTCCTAAGCGCCTTGAAGATCTCGGCGATCTCCTCCCTTGGCGGCCCGGACGCCATCGTCTTCGGCGTACGACTCGACGTTGACGCGTCCGTCTCGCCCGGGCTGGGGTGGGGGGGGGGGGGGCCTAGCGGGCCCACGTGACACGTATCTGGTAGCCGCTCGTCTCGGACGAAATCCTTCGTGCTGGTCCTCTTCTATGGCGCTGCGCGGATCACTGCATAACTCGTCGGGCAATACAGCATCCATGGGATCCAGGTGCGTGAACGTGGGCGCGCTGCTCACGCACAGTCGCCCTGCTGCGAGTCCCGGCGCCCACGCGATGGGCTTCGGCGGCTCGAGCGCGATGCCCGCATCGCATCCCAGCCTCGCCGCGGCGGCGAATGCGGGCAGTTTCGATCTCACCGACTTCCCGGCGCTCGGCGCGCAGGAGCAGGCGTCGGCGGGATCCAGCGCGACGTCTACCGCAGGTGGGAATTTCTTCTCCTACGCAAGCCAGGCGGGCACGGGCGTATCGAACGCAGGCGTGATGAATATCCTATCGCGGGGCACGTCGTTCACGCACGACGAGTTCCCGGCATTAAACCGCGCGCAGGCGCCGGAACAGCGGGCGGGTGCCCCTCTGGTGCATGCGCATGCCGCGGTGCCACCTATACGCGGTGCGTCGTGCGGCACCCCGCGCTGACGGCAGACCACGGCGCAAACGCCACCTGGTCCCATGAGCCGGTACAGCACGCTGTGCCCCCAGGGATTGTGCGTGAGACACTAAACACACGCTTACTGACAGGCACAGGAGCTTGCGCGGAAACACCATGGGCTAGGGCAGCAAGGTGCAGGCTGGATGCACTCGTACGGCGCGCAAACAGGCGCGCAAATGGACCGGATAGGCCAGGTGCGGGGAAATGCCGGCGAGTCGCTGTCTGAGGGCGAGCGGGGTGACGGGAAGACGCATGAGCTCGGGAGCCAGAGTCTGTCTGGGCGCGCAGCGTATGCGCCAGAGAGCGAGATGGCGAGTCTGCCCATCCACCAGGTGCTGGCATCACCCGCCGACCGGTTCGGCCTCGTCGGCCTCGTGCGGGTGATCAAGACGCAGGACCCGGACATGTCGATGCTTGCGATGGGGAGCAACCTGCAGACGATGGGTATGGACCTGGACTCGGGCGACGCGCTCTCCGCAGCGTTCGTCACGCCCTGGTCACAGGACACCGCGCTCGCGTCGGTGCAGGTGGAGCCGTCGTTCCAGCTGCCGCCGTGCTACAACGTGCAGCCGCCACCACCCGCGCAGACGAAAGTCGCGAGTGTCAGCGACGAGACGCTTTTCTTCATCTTCTACTCCACGCCGCGCGACGTCCTCCAGGAGGTCGCCGCACAGGAACTGTATGTGCGGCGCGCGTCTCCGCTCACCGCAGCTATGCACGCAACTGGCGATACCACAAAGGCCTCCATCTCTGGCTCACAAAGGAGCAAAATGCGGAGCCGCTCCAGAAGACGCCGACATACGAGCGTGGCACCTACGTCTTCTTCGACCCGGGTTCCTGGGAGAAGGTGTCCAAGACGTTTGTGCTCATGTACGAGATGCTCGAAGAGAAGCCGCCTGTCCAGGGCGTTGGCGCGCCCATGCTTTCCGGCGCGGCCGCGGCGCATCCGCACGCGCCCCAGGGCAAGGCGCCAGTGCCGGCGGCGCGCGGCCCGGGGCCTATGTCGCCGGGGCAGACGTCGCCACAGGCATCCTTTGCGTAGACGTATGTATGGACGCGGGGGAAGAAAGAGGGAACATGGTTTCGAGGAGAGGGGATCGCGGCGCGGGGTGCGGGGGTATTACAGGAAGCATGCATGTCGGGTCGGCGGGACACTGGCAGCCACGCAGCGCTTCCCCTGTGCCAGTGTCCCTGACGGCCCCTCTTCTCCCAACGTGTCATCGCATCATCCATCACATGGCCACCAGCGCGGCAGATATGGCGAGCACGGCGCCGAGGAGGGCCCCGCGCGCGTCGGTGCGCGACGCCGCCCCGACGACCTGCGGTGAGCCATGCGCATCCTCTGCACGCACCTGCAGGTCTTTCGTGTTCGGCTGCAGATCGCTCGCCGACGGCCCCAGGGGAATGCCCGCCTTCTCCAGACTTGACGAAAGCGACGGGTTCGCCGTCGGAGACATTGTCGACGGAGGTGCCGTGTAGTTCCACGTGTATGGCGACGGCGCATTGCTCGGGCCGACGCCCGTGACTTGCGTTACCTGCCCGCCCTCGACGCTCTTGAACGTGGTGATCGGAGTGAACGTCTGCTTCGGCGTGAAGTACGAGTTCGTCGGGTCCCGCACAGGCTGCTGGCATGCTGCCATGCCGACGAACAACGCAGCGAGTACGAGCGTCACACTATACCTCATCTTCGTTCGTAGGTGTCTAGCCAACGGCGCCTAGCCACAAACAACGTGCGCTACCCCAGAACAAAAAATATTTGCACTCCACTGCATCCGGATTTGGCGAGGTCGGCAGCATGTGGAGGTGGAGAACGTGGGGGATCGGTACAGAGTAGCAGAAAAGGAATGGTGCGTCGGGAAAGAGCGGCAGGGGAGGGGGGGGGGGGGGGGGGGGAGTGCACGGTCGGCACGTGTCGGGTACATGCGGAGCATAGGCCGGGCCGCGTGGCAGTACGTCGGAAAAGAGGCTGCGCTTCCCATGGCGTCGTGGATCGCCATGGGCCAGTGCGCTTCCAGGAACCGCACGCCGCCGCTGTGTACACGCCCCCCATTTGCCCACGCCTCCACGCATGCACGCGCCGCACTTCCGACTGCGCTTACTGCCAGCTGCTGCCAACACTCGCACCGTCGAGTGTCGCATTGTAGCTGAACCCCGCGAACTGCTCCTGAACGGCGGCGCTGATCTGGCTGTCCTCCACAACGGAGTCGAGCGCGGGCTCGTTGGTAAACTCAGGGTCGAAGTTGGACGTGTCAAACGCGGACGTGACACCAGGCTTGAAGGGGGGCTGCACCTTCTTCGCAAGGAGCATGTTCCAGTCGATGTGCTTGGTGAAGAAGGGATGCGTTTTGATCTCCGCGGCGCCATGCGGGCCGTACCCGAGGCGGAGATTGGCATCGCGCCGCAAAAGGCCCGTGAGCATGTCGCGGGCGTCGGGTTGCACTTCTGGGGGGAACGTGAGGGGGTCCTGGAGAATCTTCCTGTACATTTCGTTCACGTCGTCGGAGTAAAACGGCGGCAGCCCCGTGAGCATCTCATATAGTAGCACGCCAAGCGTCCACCAGTCGACGGACTTTGTATATCCCTGGCCAAGGAGGAGCTCGGGTGCGAGGTATTCGGGCGTCCCGCAGAACGCTGGGGTTAGCGGTGCCGCGGCGCGGCGTACTGTGCGTGGTCTCCTTGTCGCCCATATTTAGCTTGCACAGGCCAAAGTCGCACAGAGCGATGTGCCCCGTGTAGTCGAGGAGAATGTTTTCTGGTTTCAGGTCGCGGTAGATGACATTGAATCCATGCAGGTGCTCGAGCGCACAGAACAGCTCCGCCGCGTAGAAGCGCGCACGTTCCTCGCTGAAGCGGCCCTCGCACTGCAGGTGGTGGAAGAGCTCGCCGCCGTTCACGAACGCTAGCACGAGGTACAGCTTATCCGGGCTCTGGAACGAGAACTTGAGTGGCACGATGAACGGGCAGTTCACCTTCGCAAGCACCGTGCGTTCAGCGAGCGTGTGCGTGACCTCGGAGCGCGAGATGATGTGCGCCTTGCGGATGATCTTGAGCGCGTAGATGCGTGACGTGTCCCGCTTGCGCACCTGCATCACCTTGCCGAAGCTGCCCTTGCCGATGACCTTGAGCAGCTCAAACGACTCCATCTTCAGGGAGCGGCCGAGCTGGGGCTTGAACGCCATCTGCACGCGGATGTCACCGGTGCCCCCTGACACTGGGAGCCACGTATCCAGTGTGCGCCCGTTCTCGAACGGCGGCAGCAGCTTCGCGCCCCCCAGATACACGTCGCTTTCGCCCATGATCTCCTGCATGGCTGCGCGGCGCGCTGCAGGCGCCTCGTCCGCACGCCGGAATAAGCCGAACGGGAGCGCGAGTCCGCTGCCGCCGGAGGATGTAGCAGAGACCCGCTCCGCCCTGAGGTAAACATGAAGGCTCACTTCCGCTCGCCGGGAGACGTCGCTGCGGTGAGTAGGATGCGCACGGCTGCGCACAAGTTTGCGGTGAACTGCCACTGCGGCGCCACGAGGTCACCGCCGGACGCAAGAATAAGTACTTCGTTCTTATCGAACTCGAGCACGACGTACGGCAGCGCCATCTGCCGCTGCCGCAGTGTAGATCTGCGCGGCGCAGCGTCCACATCCGCGTCGCCTGTATCCGGCAGGAGCGTCTTGCCCGGTGGCAGCGAGAGGCCGCGAGCATTCACTACACTCACAGTGAGGAGCTCTGAGTACGACGAGCCTCCCTGCAGTGCGCGCGGCTCCGCAGCGCCACCTGTCACTGTCCCGCTGCTGCCCGGCGTCGACGCGCCGCTGTCCGTCGCCGACGCCCGCGGCGCAGGCGAGCTGTGGCTCGGCGTGCTCGCGGAGTCGTCGCCGACAAAGCTGTCGCGAATTTCTGCGGCCGTCAGCATGCACGGCCCGCTCGCGACGTACTCCTGCCGAGGCGCCAGGACATCGTGCCGTCGCGACCACTACCATGCGCGCTGCCCCACCCCCGGTGCCATGCACGATTAGTCATCCGTCCGCCCGCGGCGTTTTCGCCTGTCAGCACGGCGCGGTCCGCGTCTGTTCCTTCCCACTTTTTCGTGCCCTGGCAATGGACAGCGTGGATGCGGCCGCCGTACAGGGGAAGATGTCCCTGGTGCGTGTGCGCGTGGAGCTGCTCATCCAAGCTCGCGGGGTACGATGCGGACCTGTCGGCGGTGACATTCTGCATCGTGGACGAGGACCACACGCTGGGCAATGTTTTACGATACATGCTGATGAAGGAGTACGTATACAACGGCGCCGTCCGAGGATTATTTGTCTATTGTCCCGATACCTCCTTTGGGTGTGTACTGGGGGATGCAATATGGAATTCTTCGTTTATGAGGACGGCGCCTTCTGCGCGAGCGCTGCTGACGGCCAGCCCCCGGGTAGAGTTCTGTGGATATACGTACGTGGCGGCGCCACCCAACGCTCACCGCAGCATCCCGCACCCATCCGAAAGCAAGATCCACATGCGTGTGCAGATGTGCGGTATGTGTTTTCTCCACCTGTCGCCAGGATGAATGAATTCAATGCAGAGCCACGGCGATGTCGGGTATACGCAAACCAATTGTTCCTACTGAGCACACATCCCTGCGTTTGCCACCCCTGCTGACGTTTCAGAACACACCGTGTCTGCGGTCGATGCGCTCCGCGATGCGCTCTCCTCTCTTGATGCCGTGTTCGCCACCATCAACGACGCGTACAGCGCGAGTCTCTCATCCGGCCACGTCATCAAGGAGCCCGCGCCACAGCCGCCGGTGTCTGGGCGGCCTGAGTTCGGGCAGGCGAGCAAGTGATTCATGCTGGTTGCAGGGAGCGTGTAGTTGGTTGCAGAGAGCATGTATGTATTTGTACACGGGCGGTCGGGCCACGGGATTAGGCGAAAAGTGCGGAGCGTGAGTAGTGCGCAAGTGTGAGGGGGATGTAGAGCGATGCGCAGAAGGGGAGGAGAGGGGGCAGGAGCCAGGTGGATGGAACCCGGGTGCAGGGGAGGAACCGGTGCGGACAGGAACCGGGTGCGGGGACTAGAGCCGGGTGCAGGGGACAACAGCAAGCATTGTACTCTGCACCACCTACAACACCTCCATCGTGTGCCACACGCGCGCACTCCGTCCCACATACCCCAGCGCGCGAGCCTGGGCTCTCTCGCGAACAATCCGCCCGTCCTTTCCGCCCTCACGACACGTGCACAACGACTGCGGTCAGCATTCACAGCGCCGCATCCCGTACTCTTTCCAACGTCTGTGGTAAGCTGCGTGCTGCGCAGGCAACGCACTCTTGTTCGCCGCCATGACATCCTGCGCTTCGCTGATGCTGTGCCAGTCAAACTCCTGGTAGATGATGAGGCGCTGCGTGATGTCGCGTGAGGGCTCGCCCGGGAGCCCATGCAAAATGCCCGTGAGGCCGCCGCGGTCGACGAAGCCCTGGACGAGACCACTCTGGTAGGCCAGCGTGCGACTGCGGAGTGTGCCGCCTTCGATGCGGAGCCGCTTCATGAGCAACAGTCCAAGGTTCGTCTCTTTCGGGAGCACGGAGCCGCCCATGAATCCCTGCATGGTCATGCGGCCGTCGCGCTTCAAGCACGCGAGGTTCGCCGCAAAGTACGGCGCGCCGATAAAGTCCATGATCACGTCTACCCCCCTGTTGTCCGTCGCCGCCAGGACTGCCGAGCGCCAGTCCTCCTGCTTGTAGTTGAAGCCCCCGGTCGCACCGAGCCTCTTACACGTGTCGATCTTCTGCTGGGATCCCGCAGTCACGTACACATGGCGCGCTCCCAGCATCCGCGCGACCTGAATCGCCGCGAGACCGACGCCGGACGCACCGGCATGGATGAGCACATCCTCGCCGCGCTGCAGCTGGCTCTGCATGTGGAGCGCCTGAAACGCCGTCAGGAACGCTGCCGTGAGCGACGCGGCTCCGTGGACCTACCCTCGGGGATCACCGCCGCCTGCGCCCAGGAAAGCGCGGGGTCTTTCTTGATGACCATCGACGCCGGCACGCGCACATACTCCGCGTATGCACCGCCAGTTGCGAGTCCAAACACAGGCGCACCCTGCGGGTAAGGGGGGGACGCGGCGTACGTACAATGTCGACATCCTTCACGCCACTGCCACGGTGCACGACGGTGCCGCTGAACTCGACGCCGAGGATCGGACTCGCGCCGGGAGGGACCGGATACTGCCCCTCGCGCTGGAGCAGGTCCATGCGGTTGAGCGCGAACGCGCGCACTTTGACAAGGACATCGTCCGGTGTCTCGTCGGAGATCCGGGGCGTGGGCACCTCGCCAATGTACAGGGCACTGGATGGCCCTTTGCCACCGTGGATCAGCACGGCGCGCATTTCCGCGGGCACCGTGGGAGACGACATGAAGCGGATATGTGCGGGACGCACGCGTGGAGCTAGCGGGGCGGCCGTCCGGGTGGGTGCGGCACGGAAAAGTGGATATCCGCGTGCAGCAATGCGGACCGAGGTGAACATGCTACGGAAGGTCCACGGAGCAGGTGTCGCGGTCCCTCGCCCGAGTGGAGGTGACACGGGCTTTACTGATCGGGCGTCAGCACGTCCATTGGCCCGTTCGACACGTACCGTAATCACCGTCGGGTCCGTGCGGCCAGTGAAATGGGCGAGCTGCGCGAAAGCGAGGGCCTCGTCGATGAGTGGGCGCAGGGCGTCCTGGACATCCGCGGAGTACTCGTCCGGGTTATTGGTGTACTTCTCCACATACAGACGGATGGTGGCGCCCGCGCTGCCGGTGCCGCTGAGGCGGAAGATGACACGGGAGCCGTCGGTGAAGCGGAGGAAGAGCCCCTGGTTCGTGCTCACGCTCCCGTCGATGGGGTCTGTGTAGCTAAAGTCGCCGGCCTCGTGCACCTCGAAGTCGCCCAGGCGTCGGCCGACAATATCCGCGGCGCTCAGCTTCGCGCGCAGGGCGTCCACGAGCTCCTGCGCGCCCTCGCTGCCGACCTCCTCGTAGTCGTAGCGGGAGAAGAAGTTGCGTCCGTACTTCTTGTAGTGGCCCTGTAGCACGTCCGCGACGGACGTGCCGGGGCGCTCCCTGTTGGCCGCAGCGAGGATGCTCAGCCACGCTGCTGTCAGTCGAGGCGGCGGCTCCCTCGCACCGACGACCGCCCAGAGCCCGTCTTTCTCGCGGATGTGGTCCGAGCCCGTGCCGAAGCTCTCCTCGCCACAGATCGAGAGGCGGCCGGCGTCCATGAGGTTGCCGAAGAACTTCCAGCCTGCGCGTCAGCGTGCGCCCACCACGGCCACCTGCCTGTCGGCACCTCGAACGCCTCGTAGTTGTGCGCGCGCGCCACGCGGTCGATGGCACCACTCGTCGGCATGCTGCGCGCGACGCCGCGCACGCCGCCGGAAAAGTACGGGATCGCCCGCTCAGCCCAGTCCGCAATGATCGCGACACTGTCACTCGGATTCACAAACGCGCCGAGCCCCAGAATCATGTTCCTGTCGCCATCACCATCGCTCGCGGCGCCGAACGCAAGTCTGTCCTGCTCCACGGCGTCGACGAGCGACTTGGCGTACGTCAGGTTCGGGTCTGGGTGCCCGCCGCCAAAGTCCGCCGACGGCACACAGTTCTGCACTGCACGGTCCCCGAGACCAAAGCGCTCCACGAAGAGCGCCCGCGCGTACGGGCCCGTGACGCCGTGCAGCCCGTCAAAGCGCACGGGAAAGTCGGCCGTGCTCAGGAACGCGCGGATCGCGTCGAGGTCAAAGATCTCCGCGAGGTACGCGACGTAGTCCGCGACCGAGTCCACGACTTGCACCTGCATCGGACCAAACATGGAGGTGCCGACACTGCTCAGGTCCACCTGCGCGTGAGCCGCGCTCCCTGTGCGCAACGCACGTCAGCGCCGTCGAGCCACTTGTAGTTCTGGATCTTCGTCGAGAGCTCGTAGATCTTATTCGTGACCGCCTCCGGCGCGGGACCACCGTTCTCCATATTGTATTTGATGCCAAAGTCCGCGTCCGGCCCCCCCGGGTTGTGGCTCGCCGTGAGCAACAGCCCGCCCGTCGCCTTGTGCATGCGGATCAGATGCGACGCGGCGGGCGTCGAGAGGATTCCGTTCTGCCCGATCAGCAGCTTGTCCACGCCATTGCCTGCGGCAATGCGGATGATCTTCTGCACCGCCGGCACGGAAAAGTAGCGTCCGTCACCGCCCACGACGAGCGTCGCGCCCGCGGGGCCGCCAGGAATCGCATCCAGGATGCACTGCACAAAGTTTTCCGTGTAGTGCGCCTGCTCGAACACCGTCACGCTGCGCGTGAGCTGGGCCTCCACCAACGCACCGCTTGCGCAGGCCAGACGTTCCCGGCTTCTGCCCCTCGTACACCTTCGTCGGCACACTTTGCACGGTCGCCATGGTCGCCAGTGTTGGGCGACGCGCAACCTGCAACCAATTCTTAACCCTGCACGTGCCACGTGTGTAATCTTTGCGTGCCGCCCCGCTGCGGCCTGCATGAAGTGGCGGCAGCTCGCCGGCGACGGGGGACGCGCAGCGCCGGGCTGCGCCCCCGTGTGCACCCTCCCGCCGCACAAACACGCGCTCACCTTTCCGTCCGTCGCCGCGTTTGAGGCGCACTATGCTGCGGAGCATGCGCACCGGTGCATGGCGCCGCTCGCCGCGCCCATGCAGCGCGCGGACGCCCCGCTTGCCTCCCAACGCCGCGCTGCGGAGACGGCGCCACGCTGCGGCCAGGTCTTCCCTTCCGCGCACTTCCTCTCCCTCCATGCTGAGGAGTGCCACAGCGCACTCGCAAAGGAGCGCCAGCTGCGTGGCGAGAAGATCGTGCGTGCATCCACTCTCCGCTGACCGCAGTTTGCGTGCTTTGAGCCGAGCTGCGCACGCCTTTTCGCGACGCCCAAGCTGCGCCGCCAGCATCTTGTGCATGTGCACCACTACCCCCCCACGTTTTTCTTTGCGCTGCCGAACCACGGTGTCGGTGATCTCCGCGAGCGCTACGGCGAGGGCGCGAGCCTCGTGCGCCGCCCCTGGCGCCCAAGAGACGGGGCGGCGGCGGGTTGTCGCGATGCACATGCGCAGGGCCGCGGCGCCCAGGAGAAGTGCGCCGGGGGAGACGAGGGGCGGATATGTGTGGCGCTGCACGGCGACGCGGCGGGCGCGAGCGCCCACCCACCGACGACAGGGGCAAGTGCCCATGGCCGACCCTCGGCATCCCCAGGGGGGACGCCGAACGCGTGCAGTCCATCCCCGGCCATGAGTGCCGCGCAGTCGGGCGCCGACGCGCTCCCGCACGTGCCGCCCCCACCGCTGCGCCAGCCGAAGCGGCGCCGGTCGCCCGAGCACTCCCCCCCCGCATCGTCGCCCACGTCTCTCACGCGGACTGCCTCCGCCGACGGGCGCCGGTCGGGCACCGCGTCCCCCGCCCCCCAACCGGCTGACCTCTGTGCACTCCTCGATACCCTCTCGCTCGTCCCGCGGACGGTGCGTCGCGCATAGGCGCCCTCGGAATACATCCTCCCCCCTTCCCATGTACCTCCACTACGTGCCGAACCCGGCCCAGGCGAGACTCCAGTACTGCACGTCGCCCCACAGCTGGGGCGCGACGGGCACGTCGTTGGCGTCCGGGGCGTCGTCGCCGCCATCGGCGCGCCGCTGTGTGGCGTCGGTGTCGTCGCGCACACGCGTATTCGCCTGGCATAGAAGATGGGACTTCTTCACCGCGGTCCCGAGGCGGCCCGCAGCGATCACGTGGAACGCATGGAGTGGCGTGTCCGGGGTGGCCAGGACCGTCGCCGTGTAGTGGGAGTGGTACCGGAGCGGATCGCCTGGGTACACGACGAAGTCGCCGCCGAACCGCAGGCCGGTGCTGAGAAAGTTGCCCTTGCTGTGCAGATCCTCGAATACGGCGCACCGCGCGCGCTCTTCGACCGTTTGCGGATACGCCCAAACGCGGGCAGCGGCGGCGTCACGCAGCGACGTGTACGCGTTCACGAGCGACGGGTCGTCTGTCATCGCGCGTGTGCGTGGGCAAAAGCCGGGCGCGTGCGCGGACGACCCCGCGGTGTAGTGCAGGTATGGTGGGGCCGCGTGGGACGCGTCCACGCCCGGGTCCGTGTTTTCCTCGCCCTTGGTGTCGGCCGCCTGCCGCCTTGCGAGGCGCCGCCCGCGCGCCGCGTCGTCCGTGGCTACGGCATCTTCCATTTTTTGGCGGTGCTCCTCCTGCTGCGCACGCACGCGCACGCGCTGCTGCGCAATGCTGTCGGCCTCGAGCTTGAGAAATGCGTCGCGTTCCGCGGGCGTTGGCTCATCGTACGCGCGTTCGTCGTCAATGAGGACCGCGTTCCCTGCGGTCAGACACGGGTGGTCGTGCCACGCACCTGTGCGCAGGAGGAAGACCACTTCTTCAGGCAGCATGCGCAACGGGAGGCCGAGGAACACATTCTGCTGCGGAATCAGCGGGAGCGTGCCACTGAGCAGGCCGCACAGCCGGTGCTGCTTGCGCACGCGCTCGACATCTGCTGTCAGCGGGCCACGGCGCGTCCGTACCCCGGCGCTCCCACAGGTACGCGGCGCCATGCGCAAGGTGGATGGGTACCCGCTCGGGGTACTGCGTGCGAACAGCGTCCATGGGGGGGCGGGAGTGATGATGTGGAGGGCGCCAAAATCTGTCCGCAGGAAAAAGGGCTGTGGAGGATCGCTGCCGGGTGGCGACAAGCTGGCGAGCGGAGCCCGCGTTCCCACACGCGATGGCGCACACGATCGGACTCGATCCGCCTCCTATTTCGACGCCACGGCCCTATCCCGCACCTCCGCCGCGTCCCCCCCCCCCCTCACTGCCTAAAGTACTGGGCCATATTGTGCAGTCGGTCGAACATGGACGAAAAGTACGACGTCTCGTTCAGGAGCGTCTCGAGGTGGGCAACGGCGTTTTCCTCGGGCACGTCCAGAAGGAATTTTTCCTGGATCTGGCATCAGCGGAAACCGTGGCATGCGCGCGCGCACCTTCAGCACAGCCTTGTCCGGCTCCGCACGGATATCGGGGATGTTCGCGTCGACCATGAGGGCGACGAGGTTGAGGATCAGGTTCGCATTCTTCCGCAGACACGTAAAGGAGGTGTGGCAGAGTTTCATGAACCGCACGTAGTACACAGACGAGGTGCCGCCCATCGCATCAACCATTTCCTTGCACACCTTCACCGGCGGAGGGAACGGCTTCGGGTCCTGGCCCAGTATGTACCCAAAGTCCACTGCGGTGAGCGTGGCCCGTGTGCGCCGTACCGTGGAAAAAGTGCCCGTCCGGGGCGAGGAGCAGGTTGTCGAGATGCCGGTCACCGATGCCGAGGATGTATGTGATGACGCAGTATCCCGCTGCTGGTCACGTCTGCCGCCTCCGTCGCACGTACCGCAGCTGCGCACGAACGTGTCCAGCACGCTCGCCTGCACATGGAACGTGGCCGCGCTCGTGTTGTCGGGGAAGTGCACGCGCAGGTACTCGATCAGGCTGCCGTACTGCGCCATGATCGCGGCGATCGACATGCTCGGCACAAACTGCACAAGCCCGTCTGTGGGCCCCGTCGCCAGCACATGGTAGGGTGTGATGCGCAGGTCCAGGTTCTCGTTCCGCATGAGCCGGTCCATCAGTGTGAACAGCTGGATCACCAGCTGATCCTGCCGCAGGTCGTCGCCGTGCTTGACGATGACCGTGTACGTGGACGGGGCGGTGGAGGCGTCGCCCGGCGCCGGCGGTTGGGCGGCGGCGGGCACGTGTGTCGCGCCCGCATCCACCGTCGCGCCGGGTGAGGGCCCACGGACCGATGGGCGCGCTCCATTTTCCAGCGTGTTGCTTTCCGCGTCCAGGGCTGAAAATGGGCCACCCCCCCCCGCAGGTCCCCACGTGCTTCCGTGGCGCTCGTCGTCGCCCGCCGTCAGGAACTCAACGCGGAGCGGGAAGAGGTTGCTCTTGAACACCGTACTTTCCTCCGGCACAACGCCACCCACGCACACGCTTGGGTCCAGTGGCAGTGGCAGGGGCGGCGGCAGCGCGAGCGTCTTCCTGTCCGCGAGCGCAATACGCAGCTTCTCGATTTTGCCCGGCCGCGCGTCTCGCGACAGCCGCACTTCCCGCGCAAGGCCCACGAGACTGCAGACAAAATGCTGCTGACGCGCGATCGTGTGCGCGAGCGACGGGGACTCGCTCGCGAGATGCCTGTCGAGCGACTTGGCAACCCGCCGATAGAGTGTGCCGTACCGCGGGTCTTCACTCTCCACGGCCACATACCAGTAGTACATGGTGCCGAGCGTCGCGTTGTGTGCGCTGCGCGCCGCGAGGAAGTCGGAAAGCCGTGGAGGCGGGGTTGCCGGGGCCGCGTGCCGCGGTGTCCCCGCGGCAGCGTCCCCGCTCGCGCTCTCTTCCCCGGCGGATGCCTCTCCGGCCGCAGCCGCGTCTTCCACGCGCTCCCCTCCGCGGAACCCCTCTCTCCGCCGCGCGCTCGGCCCCGCGTGCGCGCCATTCCCGTGCAGAGGAGTGTCCTCCAACGCCTCCTCATCAAACTTGAGCGCCTGGACGAGCTGTAGGAGATACAGCGCGAGCTCCTCGTCGTCCGCGCGCTGCAGCTGCTGCACGGCATACGTACGCACGCGTGGGTCCCGGAACGAAGGGCCCAGTAGCTCGAGAGCATCGCTCAGCTCCGGCTCCGCCCATATGGGAAGGAGGACCTCGGTGGCCTGGCGCGCCTCGAGGAGGTCAGACCACACGGTGGACTTGAGGAACTTGGTGAGCGCATTTGAAAACCGAGAAAGGTAAAAGCGGAAAGACCAGATGAGGTCTTTTTCCGCCGCTGTGAGGACGCGTGTCGGGGGGTAGCGGAGGATGCGCTGCGGTGAGGGAGGTGAGCGCAGGGAGGAAGGGGACGCGGGGAGAGGGGGGGGGAAAGGGGGAAAGGGGGAAAGGGAACAGGGAGAGGGAGAGCGGTAAAGGGGGGGGGGAAAGGGGGACGTGAAGAGAAGGGTGAGAAAGGAAAAAAGGGAACAAGGAGGGAGAGAGCGGTAAAGGGGGTGGAGAAAGGGGGACGTGAAGAGAAGAGTGGGAAAGAAAAAAAGGGAACAAGGAGGGGAAAGCGGTAAAGAGGGGGGAAAGGGGAGAGAGATGGGGCAAGGAGCGGGTCGACGGCACACACAGGAGCAAATCGCGGGGCGCAGACAAAAATACGCACCTGCAGCTCGTCGCGCACCGCCGCAGTCGGCTTCCGGTCGCGATCAAGGGCGCCGGAGCGCTGGCGGCGCACGAGGCGCCGGTGCTTCGCCTCGGCGACGTTCTCGCTTGCACCGTCTGGATCCACAACGGTGAACAAGGAGGCATCAATAGCGGTCACGGAGACGGGCGGAGTGGCGTCAAAGCTCGGTTCCGCCTCGGCAAAGACAACGGGAAGCTCGTACGACGGCAACTCTACCGTCAGCAGCAGCGATGCGTCCGTATGCATCAGCGTCTTGTGCATATGGTCCATGCGCTGTAGTGCCAGTGCATCAAGCCACTCGTCGTGCGGGAACGCATGGCCCTCGTGCTGCTTCCACTGCTTCGTGAGCCATGCGGCTGGCGCATCGTCCGCCAGGCGGTGTGGAGTGCTGCTGGGTGTGCAGACGTCTGCGGTGCGCGACCGCCACACATGGAGGCACTGCCGCCCGCGACGGAGGGCGCTGAGGTTAGGACCGCAGGGGGGGGGAAGGGGGGAAAAAGGGGGGAAAGAAGGGGGAGCAGGGAAGAGAAGGGGGTCGGAGTAGAATGGGAGATGGGTGGCAGGGGAAAGGGGGGGGAGGAGGGGAAGGATCGGTACGAAAGAGGGGGGGGGGAGGCGAAAGGGGGGCGAAGGGGAGGGAGCGGACGAAAGAGGCGCGGCAGGCGAAAAGGGCGCGAGGAAGGGAGCTGGACGAAAGAGGAGAGGGGAGGGGAAAGTAGCAGAGGAAAGAGAGGGGGTCCAAAGAGCGGAGCGCAGGAAAAAAAGAGGCGTGAATGAAATACAAGGCCATCGGGAAACCCCCTTGGAAACGCACCCTTTCCGCCCAAATAGAGCAAGCGTGGTGCCGCCAATGGGCGCCGTCGCCGACGGCCCCGCCACATCCAATACGTTCACCACAAGCTGCGCATGCAGCGGGAGCTCGGAGACCGAGACGGGGAAATGGAGCCAGGCATCCCACCAGCCGTGAGCAGGGCATCGCCAGCACACACCTATAGCCGTCGCGGTAGGTGCACGGATGTGTGCGCTGTGGGATTCCGAGCGGGAGATTGTCCGCATACAGCGTGCATTCGACGCAGAGCGGCGGATGTCGCCTGCGGTCAGCCGTGCGCAGAGTGCACCCACGTCTGCACGACGCCGCGGAACGCCGTCTGGGGGTCTGCAAGGCGCCCCCCCGGCTGCACGCGCGGGAGCTCCCCCTCGAGCGCGCCTCTGCTGTGAGCTGCGCGCCGCATCCACGCACATGCACACGCGAACGTCGTCGCGCACGTCGTGCGCAGCGACGAACGAGTAGAAATCACGGTCCATCAGTCGCGGCTGGAGGCAACTGGCGGGCGGGCCTCCACATGCACGCGGGTGCGCACGTTTCGGCGTGCAGACGGCGGACCCGCGTTTGGTTCGCGGCGACCAAGTATCCCGTGTGCGAGATGGCACAGCTGCTGTGGGAGTTCCCGCCTGCGCGCGAGGTGGGCCGGCTGGCCCTCATCCTCGCTGCAGTGCTGGTGTGTGTGAACTTTTTGGCGACGGTCGCATGGCGCAAGGCGCTGCGCGACACGAACGCCGCCAAGCGCCACCGCATCCTCCAGCGCCTCGGGATCTACCGCGCGGCGCGGGAGCCCATGTTCGTCGGCTTTCTGCATCCCTTCTGTAATGCAGGCGGCGGCGGCGAGCGCGTGCTGTACGAGGCGATCAGCCTCCACCAGCGCACGGATCCGCATGTGATCTGTGTCGTGTACACGGGCGACCTCGATCCGCTCCCGGGCGGCGTGACGAAAACGGAGATGCTGCGCATGTGCAAGGTGCGTGGGGCGGCACGGCGCGCGCCGCGCGGCACGCATGGCCCGCGAGCCTCGTGTCGGGGCGTTGGGGACGTTTCGCTCACCCCGCAGGATCGCTTTGGTATCGACCTGGACGAGACCAGAATAGCGTTTCTGCCCCTGCGCAACCGACGCATGGTGGAGGAGCACTACTGGTCGCGGTTCACGCTCCTCGGGCAGGCGTACGGCGGGAACCGGATTGCGCTCGAGGCGCTCTCGCAGGTGGTCCCCGACGTGTTTATTGGTGCGCGATGGTGCTGTGGCGCTCATGCCAGATACGATGGGGTATGCCTTTGCACTGCCGGTAGTGAAGCAGTACTCGCAGAGCATCCGGACCGGCGCGTACATCCACTACCCGACGGTGAGCACGGACATGCTCGCGCGCGTGCGCCGGCGCGAGGCGGGGCACACGAATGCGGCGTGGGTCGCCGCGTCGTGGCCGCTGAGTGCCGCCAAGCTGGTGTACTACTGGCTGTTTGCCGCCGCATACGGCGCGGCGTTGCGGAATGCGGACGCGATCGCCGTGAACGGGACGTGGACGCGGAACCACATCGCGCAGCTGCTCCCGCGGCGCGTGCCGCGGCCGTGGGCGATGCCACCGCTCCCGCCCGTGAACGTCGTGTACCCGCCGTGCGACACGAGGCGGCTCGCGGAGCTTGCGCTGGAGAGCCGCGCGCCTCGGCTGATGCTCAGCCTCGCGCAGTTCCGTCCCGAGAAGGAGCACGCGACGCAGCTGCACATTGTGCGCGCGATGCTCACGCGGTTCCCGGCGCTGCGCTCGTCGCGTGGCGGCGTGCCGCCGCTGAAGCTGTGCATGATCGGCGGGTGCCGCAATGCGGGCGACGAGGCGCGCGTCGCCGCGCTGCGTGCGCTTGCGGACGAGCTCGGCATCGCAGCGCACACCGAGTTTCTCGTGAATGCGCCGTACGCGACAGTGCTGCAGAAGCTCGGCGTCGCGAGCGTGGGACTCAGCACGATGGTCGACGAGCACTTTGGCATCAATGTCGTCGAGTTCATGGTACGTATCGCGCCGGTACTTCGCGCTGACACCAGGCGGCCGGCCTCCTGACGCTGTCGCATGCATCGGCGGGCCCGCTCCTGGATATAGCCGTGCCCGTTGGCGGCGAGGCGACTGGTGCGTGGACTCGTGCGCGGCGCCCCGCTGACGCGCAGGCCTGCACGCGTCCTCTGTTGAGGACTTTGCGACTCGTGCACACGATCTCCTCACCATGTCGCCGGATGCGGCGCGCGCGATGCGCGCGCGCGCGCGCACACACGTCACGACCACGCTCAGCAACGAGGCATTTGCGGAGGCATGGCGGACCAAGTTCTGGGATGTGCTCGTGCCTGCGGTGCTTTTGCGTGCGAATGCGCAGATCAAGGAGATGGGGGCGGCGGAGGGGGCAGGCGGCGGGGAGGGGGTCGTTGCAAGCGGCGGGGGTGCGGGGGTCGCAAAGGGTGAGGATGGGGCAGTCGCACGAGGCGGGGACGCGGCGGTCGCCGCCGGGACGGCTTCGGCTTCCACTTTGGTCCCCCGCGTGGACTAAAAAATGCAGCGGACAGGGCGGGCGCGCGGTGGCGGAGCGGACGGCGGGGCGGACCACTCAAGCCGCAGAGCCGGGATGCACGCAGCGCTCCTGTCCCTTGGATACCTATCGAAAACGGACTACGGGCGCAGCTTTCATTCAGCTGATCTCGATACTGCGCGGCGCGCCGACGGCGAGCTTGGTCTGGTCGTAAATAAGGAACTGGAGGCTCTGTCTGTGAGTTTTGTATCGCGCGTAAGACACGCACGACAAGGAACGCCGTCATAACGATCCTCGTGCCGAGGCCCGCCCAAATGCGGATGGGACCCGTCTCGCGCGCAAGCACCAGGAGCCTGTGCATGGACGAGCCGGTGCCCCCGTCGCCCTTGTTGATCTTCGAAAGGAGTGTGTCCGCGGGCTGCGCGTCAGCACGTGGTCGCGGCGCGCACGCACGTGAGAGAGGATCGCCGCGACGACACCGGCCAAGGTACCACAGCCGAGCTGGATGCCAGCAAGTCCGGGCTTGCCCCACGCCTTGAGCTGCTCCTCGGACACGTGCCGGTTGACCCAGCCATGGGCCATGTCGTTCGTGTAGAACTGGCCGATGGTGAACGGCACCTGCTTGAAGAGGATGGGCACGTAGCCCGCGTAAAAGCCACTGATGCCCTCCTGGTTCCACATGCGCGTGACCGCGCCGACGAGGCCTTTGGCGTAGTTGTGCTGCGAGACGAGACGGATGCGTGCGGCCTCGAGCGGGGTGAGGAGCGTGGAGGCGCCGATCTCCGCCGCGGTCGCGGAGCCGATGTAAACGGCCTGGCGGTGCTCGCGCGCCTTCTCAGCACTGCCGAGCCAGTCGATCGCGTACTTCTTGAAGAACTCTGCGCGTCAGACAGCACGCGGGCAACGCACCGTAGCCACAGAACTTGGTGCCGCCCTGGATCAAGTAGCCGACGGCGGTCGGGCCGAACCCGGCGAGCAGTCCGGAAGGTCCGTCCGCCTTCACGATGCTGCGTGCCATGGACGCCATCGACATCTTGCTGCCCGCTGGCTCCAGCTGCAGACGCGTCTTCACCACGTCAATCGGCGTGAGCGCGCCGTGCGTCAGCGTCGCACACAGGCCGCCTCCGGCAAAGAACTGCGCATAGTTGACCAGCGAATAATACGGCGTCAGCGGCTTGCCATCGCTTTCGTTCGGAAGAAACTTGGTGACGGGCGAAACTGTCTTTTCCGGCATGGGGTGTGAGAGCAAAGTGGTCTGCGGATAAGCTGCTGTACTAGGTTGGCCCTGCCGTATAACCGACACGGGCAGTTGGTGCGTGCCCTTCGGACGTAAGCGCACGGCCCACTACTGGCTGCGGCCGTTAAATAAATCCGCCAATGACGTAATGGGCGGGGGGGGGGGGAGATTTGGAGGTTCGGGGTACGGCCCAGGACGGGGGGTTGGGGGAGACCGGACAGGGGGGGGGCAGGGAAGCAAAGATAGATGGGAGTGGGATGGGGACCAGCCGGGCAGGGCATAGGGGGGCGCATCCGGCAGGGCATTGGCCAGGGAGGCGCCAACCGGCAAGGCACGGACCAGGAAAGGGGGGCGCCAACCGGCAAGACCCACGAGGCAGCGGCGACTGAACGGGGCTGCGAGCCCTCGCAAATAGGGGTGCGTCTACATGTGCTACATTCCCGTAGACCGCACCACCTAAATGCGGCCAGCCTCCTTGAGCTTCGCAATGAGCTCGTCGACATTTTCCACCTGCATGTAAGAATGGGGGCGCGGCGCACACGTGCCTTCGCACCGCCCTGCCTCTTCGGCGGCTCGGCCACCTTGAGCACCTCAAGCTGCGGCGCAATCTCGCTCTCGACACCGAGATCCTTGACAGATGTCTTCTTCATCGGCTTCTTCTTCGCCTTCATGATGTTCGGCAGCGACGCGTAGCGCGGCTCTGCGGGGTGAGTGCCTGCGCGCAAATCCACACACCGTTCAGACGCAGATCCGTGGTGATGACGAGGGGGACCTCCGACTCGACGATCGCGAGACCACCATCAACCTCACGCGTGACCTTGACCTTGTCGCCCGTGTTCCCCTTGCCTTCGAGCTCGATCTTAGACGCAAACGTCGCCTGCGGCCAGCTCAGCAGGCCTGCGAGCATCTGGCCTGTCTGGCTCGCATCGTCGTCAATCGCCTGCTTGCCGAGGAGCACGAGGCCGACTTCCTCGTCGCCCTTCGCCTTGTCCACGACCGCGCGCAGGATCTTCGACACTGCGAGCGGCTCCAGCTGCGTCTTGTCCGGCACCTCGACGTGGATCGCGTCATCAGCGCCCATCGCCAGCGCCGTGCGCAGGACGTCCTGCGACTTGGTGGGCCCTGCGGACACGACCGTCTGCCGGTCAGCCGCCCGTGCATCGCGCGCGGCCATCTGCACGCACAATCTTCGAGATCGCCTCCTTGTTCCTCTCACGCAGGCGCACCGCCTCCTCGACGGCGATCTCGTCGAACGGGTTCATCGAATGCTGCACATTCGTGTCCACGCCCTTCCCGTCCGGGTTCACGCGGATCTTGACCGCTACCCGTCAGCACCGCCACCCGACGCAACAAACCGTAGTCAATCGTGCGCTTGACCGGGACGAGCACACGCAGCTGGTTCACGAGGGAAGCGCGCATTGTGGATACAGGAAGGGAGCGCCGCGGAGGAATCCGGGGGCCGTCTCCGCGCCGATCACGCCACGTGCCCGGCACGGCCACGTGGCAACGTTCTTGTACCTGCGCACGCCGTCCGCACCAACCATGCGGGAGGCGACGCGTGCGTCGCTTGTGCAGGCATGGACCGAGCGGCAGCGGACGCTCCTTGACCGCGAGCTGCGTGAGGAGCGTGAGCAGGTGGCGCTCTTGCGGATCCGCTGCGCGCCGCGTCTACTCGAGCGAAACGGGCTCGCGCTTCTTAATCTGCATGCCGCCGCGGTACGCGTCGGCGGCGGCGGCAAGATGTGCGTGTCGGCGTGGGGCGCGCAGCTCACCGCGCAGCCTCGTTGACCTGGAGCGCACATCGGCGCTCTCGTCGTCGCCGCAGTTTACCCCGCACACGCTGCGCCCTGGCGACGTCGTCGTTGTGGAGGAGCACATGGATCGTGCGAAGAGCGGCGGGGACGGCGGCGCAAAGGGCGGCGCGCCGGGAACCCCACCGCCGCACGGGCTGCGCGGTGTCATCTTCCGCGTGTCGCCGACATCCATCGTCGTCGCGGTGGACGATACGGGTCCCGGCGCAACCGGCGACAGCGGCGACATCGCGATCCCCGCCGTCGCACGCGTTGTGAAGCTCGCGAACGAAGTCACCTACGAGCGGTACGTCGGCCGGCACCGGACTGCGCTCACCATGAGGATGACGCAGTCGATGCGCACCGTGGCGCGTCTCTTTGGGGACGCAGAGCCCGCGGACGCGCCGCTGGACAACAAGGTCGCCGCGCTCGCGGCGTCGCCGCTCTGTGGCGTGCTGCTCGGCGCGGCGACGCCCGCATGGGACGACGCGCCTCTTGCGCCGCCGCTTACACCGATTCACCCGCGCGTGAACCAGACGCAGCGCGCAGCGATCGAGTTTGCGCTCCGCGCGAGGCAGGTCGCGCTCATCCACGGGCCGCCCGGCACGGGGAAAACGACCGCGGTCGCAGAACTGATCGTGCAGCTCGCGGTACGGGATCCACACGCGCGCATCCTCGTATGCGCGGGGAGTAATCTCGCCGTGGACAACGTCCTGGAGCGCGTGCTGCAGACGCCGGGCTACCGGGAAGCGCTGCAGCGAGTCGACGCGCATGTCACGCGGATTGGGCGTACGTCGCGGCGCAGCGTCGGCTGACTGCAGATCCGGCGCGCGTGCTGTCCAGCCTGACGGGGGCGACACTTGACGTGCAGAGCACGCAGTCCGACGAGGGCCAGTTGGCGCGCGATGTTGCGCGGGAGCTGAATGAGCTCATGGCCCGGCTGGCTCCGACAGCGCGCACCCGCGCAGGCAATAAGAGCTCGCGCACGGCGCCGCGGCCAAAGGGCGCCGAGCGGCGTCGTCTCTGGGAGCAGGTACGCGAGCTCCGCGCCGAGTACCGCAGGAGGGACCGCGCACTGTCGAAGAGCATCCTGCAGCGCGCGCGCATTGTCATGGCGACGAACCATGGCGCCGGCGGCCGCCAGCTGCACGGCATGCAGTTTGACGTCGTCGTTATGGATGAGGCGTGCCAGGCGCTTGAGGCGTCTTGCTGGACCGCTGTGCTGAAGCTGAAGCCGCATGGGCGCCTCGTTCTTGCCGGCGACCACCTCCAGCTCCCTCCGACCGTAAAGGGAGGGGGGGGCGCGCCGGGGGCAGGAAGCGGGGGCGGCGGAAAACCAGAAACCGCAGGCGACGCGGGAGTTGGGCCCGAGCCCACGGCTGCCCCTGCGCCCACTGCAGCCGCGTCTGCCGCGCGCGCGCTCCACTCGCCGACCCTGGAGACGACCTTGTTCGACCGGCTGCTCGCCATGTACGGCGACCAGTGCAAGGCGCTGCTCAGCGTGCAGTATCGCATGAGCGACGAAATCATGCGTTTCCCCAACGCGCAGATGTATGGAGGCGCGCTGTCGGCGGACGCGAGCTGCCGCGGGATCCGCATCGTCGATGTGATTCGGGAACGCGGCACCGGCGACCCGGGGGCAGCATCTGCTGACGACGCCGCGACGCCGCGCGACGAGGAGACGTGGGCGGCGCCGCTGGTCTTCTACGACACGACCGGGACCGGCATGTTCGACCGGGAGCCCGGCGATGCGGGGGAGACCGGCTCCCTGCTGCAGAGCCAGTCACGTGTAAATGAGAACGAGGCGGCCCTGGTCGAGCAGCACATGGCCCTCCTCGCCGCGCACGGTGTCCCCGCCGCGCGCGTGTCCGTGCTGTCGCCGTACGCGGCGCAGGTCGCCCTGCTGAGCACGCAGCTGCGCCCGCAGTATCCGGACGTGGAGACGGGCACCGTGGACGGGATGCAGGGACGGGAGAAGGACGTGGTCATCGTGAGCCTCGTGCGATCGAACGAGGCGCACGACGTCGGGTTCCTGCGCGACAAGCGGCGGCTGAACGTGGCGATGACGCGCGCGCGGCGCCAGCTGGTCGTCGTCGGCGACGCAGAGACTGTCGCGGGCAGCCGACAGGACGCGACGGATGCGCGCGCATTCCTGCGCGCATGGACGGAGCACCTGCACGAGCACGCGGTGGTGGAGATGAACCCGTCATAGCCTGAAGAGGCGGACTCATATACAAAGATCCATTGTTTCGCCCAACACACACGTCTTCCAAGGGACACACCCACGCTACGGAAGCAGGCAGCCGCCGCAGATCACACGAGCCCTGCGTGTGAGTGGCGCCGTGCGGCAACGCACCGTCGTAGAGGGAGAGCGCCTGCACAATGGACGGGTCCTGCTTGGACCCCTCCTTGAACTCCTCGAAGGACACTGCGGTCAGCGGAGGCGCGCGCGGCACGCACGCTCCGCATTCTTGTCCCGGTCCATCATGCGGAAGATCTTCTCGACACGCTGCGGTGAGATGCGCGGGACGCGGAGCGCACCTTCTCCGGTGTGTCTTCGTCCTCGGGCAGCTTTACCATCTGGCCGGTCATCTTGTAGATCGCACTGACAATCGCTGCGGTGAGCAGCGCGGCGTGCGGCAACGCACTGAGCATCTCGTTGTATGTGATCGTCCCATCGCCGTTGATGTCGTACAGCTGGAACGCCCACCGCAGCTTCTCGTCGAGGCGCCCGCGGCTCGTGATGCTCAGCGCGCAAATAAACTCCTTGAAATCGATCGAGCCGTTTTTGTTCTCGTCGAACACATTAAACACGTAGTCCGCAAGCGGCGTCGGATCGCCAAAGGGGAAGAACTGCTTGTAGATGCGTGCGAACTCGGTCTTGTCGAGCGCACCGGACGGGCAGTCATTCATGAATCCCTTGTACCTTGGGTCAGCCCGCAGACGCCACCCCGCACCATTGCTGCAACTCCTTGCGGTCGACTGCGCGCGTCAGCACACCCGTATTCCCGTGGGAACCACCCACAGTACGTGTTCCGCTGCAGGTCGGAGAGCTGCTCCGGCGTGAGCTTCGACTGCGTCTTGCCCATGCCGCTGCGTCAAGGTGCGCGACAGCGAGGGCCCCAGCGCTGTCGCACCACCCGCCTCCCCTCGGCCGAGATGTCCACAGCCACGCCTGCACGTCCGCGCCTCGCCGTGCAGACCGCCTGCTTGCGCCATGAGTCATTCGTCCACGGCGTTCCGCCGGCTGCACGCGAAGCTGGTCATGAGCATGGCGGTCCCGCCGCCGCTCACGGGCACGCTGCAGGCGCCGGGACCGGTACTGACTGACGACGAGGTGTATGCGATCCTCGGTCACTTCACGGACGTCGCGTTTACATCCGACGCGGCGAACAGCGCTGCGCTTGGGTCCACGCTTGTCGCGCTGCGCCTCTCGGGTCTGGATCGCCGCGCGGATGTGCTATCCTTCCTGCGGCAGAGGTTCCTCGCCCTCGTCCATCCGCTTGCGCTCCCCGAGGTGCCGCGCTGCGCGGCCTCGGACTACGCGGGCTTCGTCGACATCGTCGGCACGGGCGGCGACGGCAAGGACACGTTCAATGTGTCGACGACCGCGTCGCTCGTTGCCGCGGGCGTCCCGGGAATGCACGTGTGCAAGCACGGCTCGCGCGCGTCCTCGTCCACGAGCGGCTCCGCGGAGCTCCTCATCGCGCTCGGCGTCCCGCTCACCAAGGTCCCTCCCGCGGCCGTGGCCGGGGTACTTGCCAAGGTGCCCTGTACCTTTTTGCTCGCGTCCCAGTTTCACAAGGCGATGGCTCCGCTCGCTCCGATCCGCGCGTCCCTCGGCGTCCCCACCCTATTTAATATCCTCGGGCCCCTCATGAATCCCGCGTGTCCAGCGCGTGGTGTGTTTGGCGTGCACAGCTCTGGGATCGGCGAGCTATACGCGGATGCGCTGCGCCTCGCGGGCTGTGAGTATGTCTGGGTCGTCTGCGGACGCGAGGGCCTCGACGAAATCAGCCCCGCGGGGCCGACGGATGTGTGGGAACTGCGTAACGACCAAGTGACGCATCGAGTCGTTGCGCCCGCCGACTTTGGCCTCCCAACGCATCGTCTGGAGGATGTGCGCTGCGGCACGTCCACGCAGAACGCATCCGTTGTCGTAAAACTGTTTACGAGTGGCGAGCCGCCGGCGGACGCGCCGCTGCGCGCGCCACTGACCGTCGCTGGCGACTGTCCCCAGGCGTCGCTCGAGCCAATCCCCGCAGGCACGAATCTCGGCGCGCTCTTCGACTACACGCTGATCCAGGCCGCCGCCGCGCTTTGCGTCGGGGGATTCGGCGGCGGGGACCTAAAAAAGTGCACGGAACTCGCGCGCGCGTCGCTGCTGGGCGGCGGCGCGCACGCGACGCTGCAAGCGCTGCGCGACGCGATGAACGAGGCCGCGGAGCAGTGATGGCGCAGGGTCTTGTGACGTAGTAAAAATCTACGAATACTAAGCAACCGAAATGCCTCGTCTTTCTTCGCCGCAGTGCTCGCAGCATCGCGCCGCCAGCGGGGCATCCTGCCCCTGTTGGGCCCCTCTCCGCCCGCTCTTGCCCCCTCTTTTACGTGCCCCCCCGCCCCCCCCGTCCACTCCGTGCCCCTACAAATCATGCTGCTGGTGAGCAAACACACAGGGACGCGCACCAGGAAACCCTTTTTCTTCATCCGGTACTTGTACGGCATGCCAGTCTTGAAGCGGTCCGCATCATCGCGCGGGTTCTTAAACCCCGAGTTCCCTTGTCCGAAGCGTGGGCGTCCACTCGCCTCGCGGCGCGCGCGGTCGAGGCGGATGCGGCGCGCGAGCTCCGTCTCCCCATCGACGTGGTCCTGCGGCGCCCGCGCGGCCGTGTCGTCGCCCGTAGCGAACACAGGCGGCTCGTCCTTCTCGCCAAAGGCGCCCTTGCCCATGATGACGTTCTCCTTCGTGGCCTGGACGAGCCTCACTCCGTTCGGCGTCTTGAACACGTGCTGCGACGAGGCCAGCTCCCGCCCGGCCTCGCCGAGCGCGTCGTCGGCATGCGCCTGATTCGCGCGCGCGATCTCCTCGTCGGTGAACTGCTTCTCGTACACACTCTCGAACGGCTTGCCGTCTTTGGCTGCCTGCGCCTGCAGCTTCTCCTCCTCCTCCAGCGACGGCTGCCCCTGCGCATGGCGCTCACGGTTCTCCTCGTCGAGCTCGATGCGCTCGTGGTCTGCAAAGTGCTTGAGGTCCTCGTCATGCGTGTATGCCTCGTCCGTCTGGTCCTCCGGCTTGCGGTGGAAGACAGACTCGTGGTGCACATAGTACTCGGACTCCTCGTCGTAGTGGTGCCCGAGCGCATTCTTGCCATACTCGGGGAAGAGCGGCAGGCCGCGTGTCCCGCCACGCACAAACTCGGACCGCGTGATGAGCCCGTCGCCGTTCCGGTCGAGACTGCGGAGCACCTCGCGGACGATGTGGTCCGCCTTGCCGTCGTGCACCTCCGCATTCGGTGAGTGCTTGCGCGACGCCGAGTGGTGCACGCCGTAGATCGCCTCGATCTCGCTGCGGTCCAGGACCCCGTTCCGGTCCAAGTCGTGCAGCGCGAAGAAGCTCTCAAGATCAAACGCCCCGATGTGGTGCTCGTTCGCCATGTGGTCCTGCATGTAGTTGCGCCCGTCAATAATGTTCTTCTTGCCCGCGCCCTCCGGCTCGTGCGCCGCACACAGCACCCCGCCCAGCAGCGCCAGCGCCACACTCCCTTGTACGCTCACTCGCATCCCGCCCCCAGACGCCAAGCGGTCAGTGAATCTGCTCGTCGCGCCACACCCGCGGTACGCTTGTGGTCACGTGATCTCGTGCAAGGGGGTGCGGACTGAGCGCGGGTTCGCAGGTGTGGGTGCAGGATGGCTGAAAGGGGGGGACGGGAGGAGGGGAGGTGCAGGACCGGGATGGGGAACGCGCCAATGCATGTCACGAGGGGGAGGGGAGAGGGGGGAACGATGCCCCACTTTGTGTCACCCGCATCACCACACGCACTCGCTATGGGTGCCACAAGGCACCACACCTGGTAAATCCACGCATCCCGTACGTGCCGCTACCTATCGCTCGCATCCCCGAGCTCCTGCTACGACTTCTCCAGAGCCTGAAGGGTGACAAGGTCCGCATAGATGCCGCGTTGCGCCATGAGCGCCTTGTGGTCGCCCTGCTCGGCGACGGCGCCGTTCTGGAATGCAAAGATGCGATCGGCATGGGCAATGGTCGCCAGCCGGTGCGCAATGGCGATGGTAGTGCGGCCCTGTGCAGCCCTGTCGAGCGCCTGCTGGACGACCTTTTCCGAGTCCGAGTCGAGCGCGGACGTAGCCTCGTCCAGGAGGAGGATCTTGGGGTTCCGGATGAGCGCACGTGCGATCGCAATGCGCTGCTTCTGCCCCCCGCTGAGCTGCGTGCCCTTTCCGCCGACCTCGGTGTCGAAGCCGTTTGGGAGACCCTCGATGAAGTCGAGGATGTTCGCCTCCGCGGCCGCGGTGCGCAGCTGCTCGTCGGTCACCGAATGCACATCAATCGCGCCGAGCCGCAGGTTGAACGCAATCGTCCCGTCGTACAGCGTCGGCTCCTGCGACACGAGGGCAATGTGCCGGCGCAGCGAGCGCAGGTTGAGCGACCGGATATCGTGGCCGTCGATGGTGATGCGCCCGAGCTCCGGGTCGTAGAAGCGCTCTGCGAGTTGGATCGTCGTCGACTTGCCGCAGCCGCTCGGCCCGACGAGCGCGCAGTAGGTGCCCGGGCGGATGTCCATGTTCACGCCGCGCAGCACAGGCACCGTGGGACGCGTCGGATAGACGAAATGAACGTTCTCGAAGCGCACATGACCGTGGCACACAGGCAGGTCGATGCCGTGCGTCGCGTCAATGTCGATCTGCGGGCGCATGTCCAGGAGGCGGAAGACGTTGGTCGCGGCACCGTGTGCGTTGGAGATATCCGGGACAAAGTTGAACACGTTGCCCGCCTGGATGCTCCCGAAGACGACAGCGGTGAAGATGGTAAAGAACTGCCCCGCGCTGTACTCCCCGGTGAACTGCAGGCGGCATCCGTACCAGAAGCCGAGCGCAATCACGTAGTAGGAAAACGACTGCGACAAGGCGTAGAATATGTTGCCGACGATGGCCGCGTGCTTTGCGATTTTGGATGCGCTCTTGAGCGATTGCTCGTACTGCGCGAGGCAGTCGTCCTCGCGCGTGAGCGCGGCGACGGTGCGGATCGAATTCGCGGACTCGCACGCGAGCTGCGAGGAGACGAGGTGGGCCTTGCGCACCTTGACGTCCTTCATCACGACGAGCTTCAGACGCACGAAGCCCGCAGACAGCGTAAAGGGGATACACGCAATGACAACCAGCGCGAGCTTCCAGCCGTAGATGAGCGCGATGATCGCACCAACGATGAGCGTCGAGATAGACTGCACGATGGTGCCCATGGACACGCCGATGAAGCTGTTCAGCTTCTGCGTGTTCTCCGCAAGGGACGAGGTGAGCGTGCCGCTGCTGTGGTCCTCCTCATCAAAGTACGACACGTCCGCGCGCATGTATGCGCGAAACATGAGGCTGCGCAGTCGCTGCATGAGGATCGCCGAGCCCTGCTGGATGAGCTGCATTTGGAAGATGGTCGCGATCGTCGACAGAATCGCGATAATGAAGAAGTACAGCGCGTGGTGGTTCGCGGTCGTGCGCATGTCGCCACGCGACGGCTCCGGACACGGCGCGCCCGTCGCGGTCGTGGGGCACTTGGCGAAGTTCATCAGCGCGAGGCCGAACAGGATGGAGAAGGACGGATACGTGGCTCCGGAGAGCACCGCACACACGACGCCCGGGAGAAAGTACCTCGGCAGCAGGTCGCGCCCGAGCCGGCTGAGCCGCATCATGAGGAACACCATGCTTGGCATCTTCTCCCTGGCCGGGTCGACGGGCGCAGTGACCACGCCGCCCATCTTCAGCACGGTAGACGCCGCGTCCGTCTCCGGGTAGAACTGCGAGATGCGTCGCGGGGCGCGCAGCTCGTCCGCGTCGTAGTCCATGTCCTGCCCTGGCCCGTCGTACAGCGGCTCCTGGGCGTCGTCCCACTTCTGGCTCTCCCGCTGCGACGCATGCGTCGTCTTCGCGTTGATCTTCTGCGTGCTCACGAGGCCTGCATAAATCCCATGCGGGATGTCCAGCAGCGCGTTGTGGCGCCCGCGCTCCATGATGAGGCCGTCCTTGACGACGACGATGTTGTCCGCATTCTTGATGGTGCTCAGGCGGTGCGCGATGGTGATCGTTGTGCGGCCCTGCGACGCGCGGTCGAGCGCCTCCTGCACGACCCCCTCGCTCATCGTGTCGAGCGCGCTCGTCGCCTCATCCAGGAGGAGGATGCGTGGATTCTTCACGATCGCGCGGGCAATGCACACGCGCTGCTTCTGGCCGCCACTGAGCAGCGCTGCGCGCTCGCCAACCTGCGTGTGGTACCCCTGCGGGAGTTGGCTGATGAAGTCGTGCGCGTTCGCCTGGCGCGCGGCGAAGACGACGAGCTTGTCCTTCTCCTCCATCGGCAGATGCTCGAGGCCCGAATGCACGAGTCCGTACGCGATGTTCTCCCAGACGGTCGTGGAGAAGAGCGTCGGCTCCTGCGACACCAGTCCGATCTGCGTGCGCAGCCACTGGATGTTCAGCTCGCGCAGCGGGATGCCGTCCAGCAGCACCTCCCCGCCAGTGGGGTCGTAGAACCGCTCGACGAGCGCGATGATCGTGCTCTTGCCGGACCCCGAGGGCCCGACAAGTGCGGTAGTGTTCCCCGCGGGGATGTCCAGCGAGAAGTCCTTCAGGATCGACACGTCCGGACGCGCGGGATAGTGGAACTGGACGTTGCGCAGGGAGATGTTGCCCGCACACGCGGGCGGCCGCAGGCCGCCTTCGCCCGACGAGTCGATCGCGCTCGTACGGTCCACGGTCTCGTACACCTTCCCGCCGGCAGCCTGTGCAAAGCTGAGTGCCTGCAGATTCGGCGCGAGCATCGCCATGCTGAACGCGCCGATGAGCACGGAGAAGATCACGTTCATCACGACGCCACTGGCGATTTCGCCAGACGCGACGAGCTTGGAGCCAAAGTAGAACGCTAGCGCATACGCGGAGTAGATCGCGAAGAAGAAGCCGCCAATGCCGATGCCGGACGCGATAGCACGCCGCATGCTCGCGGAAGTCGCCTGCGCGTTCTTCACGTCGTACAGCTCGCCCAGCTCGTCGCCAATGTCGAATGCCTTCGCCGTGCGCACGGTCGAGAGGGACTCCTCCGCGATTGTCGCGGCCTTCGCGACGAAGTCCAGCTCCACCTGCTGGTACTGGGAGACAAATATATTCATCACGACCGCCGTCAGCACGATCACCGGGAGGATCGAGGTCATGACGAGCGCCAGTTTCCAGTTGCGCACATACGCGACAATGAATCCGGTAATGAACGTGGATAGGAACGACACCATGAGCGGCAGCTTGTCGCTGATACCATCCTGGATCAGTTGGATGTCGCTCTGGATACGCGTCGTGATCTCGCCCGCCCCGAGACGGTCAAAGTATGCGATCTCCTGGCGCATGATTGCCTTCAGGTAGTTCCGGCGTATCCGCAGCGTAATTACCTCCCCCGTGTACACCCAGATCGCCATGTATGCGTACACGACAACGAACGACCCCAGGCCGATCACTACCAGGTACACCGCATCCATGTTGATGCTGTGCTGCACACGTTGCATTTCTAGTCGGAAAGCCGCAAGGTCCCCTGCGGTGCGTGAGAGGCCCAAAATCGACGTCGTCAGATTTCCGAACAGGATCGTCATCAGCGGCTGCGCGGCGCCTGCTGCCGCCGCGCACACGAGCCCGATCCAATTGAGCAGGCTCTCCAGTGGCGTGGCATACCGGAACAGCGAGCCGACCGACGCGGGTTTCGACTTCGGCTCGCCGGACGATGGCTTCCCCTTCTTCTTCCCGCGTCCCCCCCACTTCCGCCCGTGCATAATGGGGGCGGCAGCCGCTTCTGCCGCACCCGCCTTTTCACCGAGTGGTACGGGGAGCGCCTGTGCATTCGCAGTCACGTAGGGGAGTTTGCTCGCCTCGGGCGCCTCGGGCGACCCCGTGTACGTGTCTTTATCCGTGCCGTGGGACGCGTCGTGCTCATCCACCGGCTCGCCGACGGGCGGAGCGCGCGGTGAATGCGACGTGCCATACTCTGTCGGCTGCAGGGGATGGCCCATCGCCGAAAGGGAGCCAAAGGACCCAAAGTTGCGGTGGTTGTGTCGCGGAACGAGCCCTTGCTCGCCCATGCGTCCCTGCTCGTGCTCGGCCCAGTGTGTCCGTGCAAATGCGGGGCCCTCGTCCGACGGCGCCCATGGGTCGCTCTGCACGGCCATGGGGGAGCCATCCAGGTACGGGTCGTGCGCGGGGCCGCGGTCGTTCAGTGTGGACATGTTGCGCGGCAGGTTCCGGGACGAGTCGAACGTGCTTTCGGTGAACGACGGCACACGCTTTTTCGCCAGCGGCGGCGTTGACACGTTGGCGTTCCGTGGGCCGCTGTACGAATCGCCCGCGCGCAGCGCGCGGCCAAACCCGACAGAGTCCAGCGACGGTGTCCTCATGCCGTCGGATCCATCCCGCGAACGCGGCTGCGAGCGGCGCGAGGGCATGCCCGGGCGACGTGGTGGTGACATGGAGCTAGGGGGAAACTCATCGCGCAGCTCAGTCATGTCGATACCCGGTGGCGGTATGTACGCGTCGTCATTCTCCCCGCTGAGCAGATTAGTCTGTGAGTGCTGCATGGGCGACGAGGGGCCTGAGCTGCCCCCCACCGCATACGTGCGGCGGCCCGGTGTCCGTGCGTCGTATAGCTGTCGCTGCCGCTTGCTCATCGACATCGTACTGGCGGCCGGGGCCCTGCTTTCCACGCAACCGAGGCAGCGGCCAGAGCGACGGCGTGTGGGATATCGGCGCAGGGCGGAAATCACACAGCCTCAGGCGACCAATGGCGGCGTGCGTAAATACCACAGGCCGCTGCGAGGGCCCCAATTAGGCACGTGCAGGCGCACCCCACGGCTACATTGCATCATGTGCGGACCCGCGGACGCCGATGTTTTGTCTACTGCGCACCTGGTGCGACACCGACCGGTAAATAATTTGGATTGGCCAGCACAGCGCGCTCAAAGCGCCGCATAGCCAACTGTCGGCGTGCGTTTGCGAGCGCATGCAAGTTCATAAGCACCGGCGCACTCTTGTCAGCCGCGCACGCGGGCGCGCAATCGCGCGCACGCTGCGCAGCAGCGGTGAGATCGGCAGGCAGCACACTGGGGAACACAAGCACATGCACCGGCGGCCGCATCGCCACGGGGCCACCGAGCGCGCTTTGGCCCCGTCCTGCGAGTTCCTCCGCGCGGTCCAGTGCAGCGGTAATGCGCCGTCGGTCGCCGCGCACCGCCGTCCCGATGAGCACAAAGATCTCCAGACGCGTGTCCACGATGGACACGGCGTCCATGCGCACGTCCGGGAGCACGAACGGCTGCGCATGTTCCGCGTCCGCCGGCGCGTACATCTGCGCGTCGCGTGCCGTGCGTGGGAGCGTCGCGCGGAGACGGTGGTGCCAGCCACTTGCGTACTCTTCGTCGCGGAAGTGGGTGCGCCAGAGATGTGACGTATCCGCCTCCTCCACAAACCGCGGCGCTGCCTCGCGCCCCGCCAGTGTGTGTGCAACTTCCTCCGCGCACGCGCGCTGCGCGGCGTCACTGCCGAGACCGTGCCAAACAAGAACACCATCGTCCGTCACCGCGACGGCGCTCCACGCAGAGCACAACGCGTGCATCCGCTGTTGGTCAGCGTGGGGAAATGCAGTAGCACGCACCGCCTCGACCTCGTCGACGTACAGCCGCTCCGCGTCGCTGCGCACTGTGAAGAGGCGCGGCGTCTGCGCCGTCGGCGGCACGTGATCCTGGCGTACGATCGTGTAGTCTTTGCCGAGGACGTCTCGTGCATGCTGCGGGAGCGGAGCTTCCGCGGACGCGTGGGCGACCCACAGCATCCGGTAGCTCGGGGAGCATGTGATGATGCGGTCCAGCGCGTGTGGGTTGAGAGGCCCCGCGACTGGCTCCAGCATCCCCGAGCTGAGAATGCGGTGCGCACGTGTGGCAGCGGGAAGAGGCGCAGCCGTGCTTGAAGACAGCTGTGGGCGCGCCTTCTGAGAGTCGGCGGTTGTGTCTTTGGTTGTCTCTTTCCTGGGTGCGCTCTTTCCTGTTGCCCGTTTCTCGATGGCCCTCGCCTTTGCGATGTTCTTGGGAATATTTTTTTCCGCGCTGTGCTCACGGGTTGCGGTGGCCACCGGGGACACCTGTTTGGCGGTATTCTTAGCAGCGTTTTCTGCGCTTTGTTCCGCCGCCGGTTTCTCGTTACTCCTCTTGGCGGCCTTTTCGGCAACCAATTCGCCCCGACCCGCGGCGGCCTTTTCGTCCCTCTTTTCGCGCTCGCCCTTGGCGGCCTTTGCGCCGCCCTTCTTAGCCCCACCCCTGTCCCCTTCCTTAACCCCCACCACCCCCTTTTCGCTGCCACCGCCCCCCTTCCCGCCACCGCCCGCGCTTTCCACAACATGCTCCCCCGATAGAACCTGTGCAGCAGCGCGCACAATGAGGCGGTGTTCGACAGCATGCATGCGCTCCTCCAGCGTGTCCAGACACTCTCCCTCGCGTATAGGCACTTCCTCCACGACGATCGGCGCGCCACGGTCAACCTCCGCAACGACCTCGTGGACCATAATACCCGTGTGCGCAGTGTCGCCGCACTGGAACGCGTCGTACGCACGCCCAATGGCGTTCGCGCCGTCGAAGGCGCCAGGCAGCGCTGGGTGCAGGTTGATGATCGGCAGCGCACGCGCGGGGCGCTTGGCGAACGCAGGCTGCGTCTTGAGCGACGTCTCGTGACCGAGCGCACTGAGGAACGTCTCAGACACAACGTGCATGAACCCAGCGAGCACCACAAGATCCAGCTGGTCATCGCCCAGCACACGCTCCGCTAGGACCAGGTCGTAGTCTTCGCGCGTCTTGCCCGGGTTTCTATTCTGGAACGTCTTCAGGCTCAGCACGCTGGTGGGGATCGGCGGTTCCGCATTCTTCGCACGCTGCAGACCGTATGCATTCATCCGGTTCGAGATCACGCGGACAATCGTCGCATCCGGGATCGCCGGCGCCGTGCCGCAGGTCGCATCAATGATCGCCTGCAGGTTGCTTCCTGGGGGGTGAGCATCCAACTGCGGTGCCGATGCATACCTGACCCAGACACAAGCACCACCATTTTTTTTCCCCTCGTCGAACGAGTGGCACGCGGTGGGGCAGTCTCGGAGTGCGGCGGGGGGGAGCACCCGTTGTGGATACACGCATTGCGCCCGAGCGACGAGGAGGCGTCGCTTTCCTCGGGTGCCGAAGAGTCCCCCCGCTGGTGCAGACTGTCTCCGCTCCGTGCGTTGTCGCCCCGTGCACCGCCGGTTGCATTCGCCAGCCCCCCCTTCCCTTCCTTGTCCCCTTCTCCCGCCTCCTTCGTGACGTCGTCCGGCCCACCGCCCATCGGAGTCTCGCTGCCGCCGTCGCCTCCACCCCGCTCACGCTCCCGCTGTTGGAGGAAGCTCGCCATGGAGCCGTCCTTGGCGAGACCCGGGAGCTTCTTCCACGCAACAGGATCGGCCGCGAGCGCCTCGCTCCCAGACGTACGCCCATCGCCCGAGAGGCGTCCGAGGCGTGGCGCATTGCTCTTACCACCAATAAAAGTGCTCAGCGAAACCGGGCTGCCCGACGTGCCCGCGGAAGCATGCCCAGTGGGACCCTGAGCGCCTCCGTAACGTGCGAGCAGAGCATCTGCGCGTGCACGCGTCGTCGACGGTGCGCCCACGTCGTTGCCGTCGTCCTTCGCTAACACCATGCTGCCGTGTGTGGTGGCCCCAGCCAAGGATGCGAGCACGGTCACGTGGGCCGGGTAGGATCGGCTGCGCGCGAGACTGGAGCGCATTACCGGGCCTGCATTCGTATTGCAAGTGCTACCGAGTCTGCATTCGCATGGCAAACGCTACTACAAGAAAAACATGAGTGGCTAAAAGGTCGTAACATCGAAAGTCGAATCCACCTTGTGGGACAGCTCCGTGCTGCGCTCCACCGTCTGGGCGAACCACTGGTGCGCCAGCGCCGCGCACTTCTCCTGCGCCTCTGTCTTCTCCACGTCCGAGCGCCGCTTCGCAACCGCGACACGGAACTTCTCCTGGAGGTCCCAGCTCGCGAGACGGAGCACCTTGCGTGTCTCACGCGTGACACGCGCTGCGTGCATCGTCGCGAACACATCCGTCGAGTGGCGCAGGAGCGCACGGCTGTGTCCGGGGCCTCGCACAGACCTCCCAGACGCGAGCTCCGTCTGGATGCTGCGCCCGACGTTGCGTGGCACCGCGCGCGGCAGATCCATCGCGATCCACGCAACAGCACCGACGCTTACCACGAGCAGCACTGGCGCCGCCCACCGGCGCGCCGCGCGGCTGCCGAGGATGTCGGTGACGCGCACAAACGCCTCAATGGCCGTCTTCACACCAAGCGACTTTGTCCCGACAAGTGTCAGCGCACCGAGGCCCAGCGAGAGGCTCGGGACCAGGCTCGTCTCGTCGGACGCTTCCTTCGCATCCGGCTTCCGGCCCGTGCCCGTGACAAGCGCGAGATGGTGATGCACGTCGAACAAGTCGGACACGCGCACAGCCACGATATCCACACTCACGCCGAGCCCAGCGAGCGCGACCGTTGGGCCGTCGCGCTTCGCAAACATAGCCTCAGGCACAAACACACGCTGCGTGTGCTCGGGCTCCTTCGGCACGTATGTGTCGCTCAGCTTGCCGATGTCGTGGACTGCAGCCGTCGTCGCCTCGCGGGCGTTCTCCTCGCATCCATGCACCGCAGCCTGGAGACTTGCAAGCATCGCCGAACGCACGTCCTCCGCGTACTCCCAGAGACGGAACAGGCCTGGGTACGCGGGGAGCGCGACGCTCGCGTGGGCGGATTCGCCGCGGCCCACCTTGGCGAGCGCATCGGCCACGGTGCTCTCCGACGTGGCCAACATCTGAGACACAACGCGGTCTTCCTCGCCCTCGACCTGATGCTGCACCTTGACGGCATTCGCCTCGCAGTCCGCGAGCAAGGGACGACTCTTCGCGAGCCGTGCCCGCGCATCCTCGACGTCCGCGTGGGCCGCCTGCTGGTTCAGCTGGGAGAGGAACACGACGTCTCCCAGCAGACGGTGCAGATACGTCTGGGCGGGCAGCAGCTTCGACTTCGCGCGGCGCCGGAGAACAAAGTCGTGCAGACTATTCTCGAGTGCGGCGAAGCGCCCGAGTTCCACGACAGTGCCATCCACGGCGAACTTCTCCTCCCCCGTTGCTGCGCACATCGCGCGCGAGTCGACAAAGTGGACGAGCTCGCTGGCCTCCTCGTAGGTGTGTGGGCTGAGCTCACGGATCTGCTCGAGGACACGGCGGCGACACCTGTTCTGGTCGCGGATCTGGTCGAACTTGTTCACAACGACGAACACGTACGCCTTGTCGTTGCTTGCGTTCTGCAAGAACTCGCACGCACTGAGCGTGAAGTGGTTCTCAGCGCTGACGACAAAGACGACCACGTCGATCTCCTCCTGCCGCGCAAAAAGTGCCGTTGTCTTCACACTGTCGCGGTTTAGGCCCGGCGCATCGATCAGCGCAATGTCCACCGCGCCATTGTGCAGGAGGCTCTCCTCCGCCGCTCGCATGCCCGTGCAGTAACACTTCAGCACCGGCTGCGGGTGTGCGGGCGCCTCCTCCTCCGCAGCAAAGATGCCGTCCAGCTCGTCCAGACGCCGTCGCGTATACGTGCTCGGGTCCGCACGGTCGTACGCTTTCACGTCGTACACCATGTGCACCTCTTCGACGCCGCCATTCTCGCCCCCTGCATCGTGCATCTCACAGAACATGAGCGTGCACGGCTGCTGATCCGTGGGCACCATGGCGCGGCGGAGAAGCGCATTCACAAACGTAGACTTGCCCGAATTCAGGTCGCCCGTGACGAGCACCTTGGACTGCGTGTCGCAGATGCGCACGCGCAGGCTCCTCAGATGGTTCTCGGAGCGGCCCATGCGTTCGTCCAACAGCTGGCCGACCGACGACTTCTCCAGCGCATCGACCAGTGTACTGGCGTTGCCCGCGGCATCAAGCTTAAGCTCTAGGCGCAGCACCGAGAGGCGCGCACCCTGCGCATCACTGTCTCCCGACGCGGGATACCGCAGGACCCACTGCGCCTGGTTGAACTCGCGCAGGCCGCGCACGATGCCATCCGTGTCGTCGATCGCAGAAACGAGTTGGTCGCGACATCTCACATACTGGTCCTGGTCCATCTCCACCGCTGACGCCCCCGGCTGCGTTACAGCATCCACGGGCTCCTCCTCAGCCTTCGCCGGCGTATCCACATCCACCTTCTTTGCTAAGACAGCAGACATCACAGCGCTGCCAGGTACCGTTTCGCTCCCGTAGACGGTGGCTAAACGGAAAGTGGCGTCGCGGGAGGCATCGAAATTATTTGCACTTGGCTGGTGCCACGTGGTAGCTCGTGGGTAGACTCTCTCCGCCATTGGCTGCTGCGCGCCTACTGCACGACGCACTCGGACAGCCGCCAGGAACATGCTCGGACTGTGGGGCTTGCTGCGCAATGCGTTGTATCCGGCACCGTTTCGCGTCAACATCGAATATGCAGACGGACCCGCCAGGAAGGCGAGCGAACCTCTGCGTGAGCTGATCAGCACGCACTGCCCGAGCATCATGGGGGGCAGCGCGCCGGCGCCGACCCAGTGGCTGCCCACGGGCCACCTGCAGACGCTGTGGTCTGCCGTGGGCGACTTCGCGTCCATCGACAGGGTGCGGTACGAACGCGTCGCATTTGTCACGCCCGACGGCGGCACGCTGTCACTCGACATCGGTACGTCTCGCCCGCAACGCGTCCTAACGCGAAGCGCCGCCGCAGCTCGCCAGTGCGGACGCCGCGACGGGCGACACGCCCACGGTCCTTGTGCTGCATGGCCTCACGGGGGGGTCGTACGAGAGCTAGTGCGTAGGGACCCTTGCACCGCTCACCGGCAGTGTGCGGAACTGTGTCTCGAAGCTGTCCGCTCCGAAGGCGGCGGGCGGGTACGGATTCCGATGCATCGTGCTGAACGCGCGTGGCTGTGAGTGACGACGGGCGCTGATGCTGATGCCGCAGGTGCCGGCACGCCGCTCACAACCCCGCAGTTGTACTCCGCGTCGAACACGGTCGACGTGGAGTCGGCGCTCCTGTTCATTACGAAGATGTACCCTGAGGCGCCCATTGTCGGCATTGGGTTCTCGCTTGGCGGCGCTATCCTCGCCAAGTACATGGGGCAGCAGGGAAGGCAGACGCCGCTCATCGGTGCGGTCACGATCGGCGCGCCGTTTGACCTGGCGGCGACGAGCCACGCGCTCGAGTCCGGATGGCACTCCTGGCTGTACTCCAAGGCCATGGGAAGTAACCTGAAGAAAATCGTGCGCCGCCACATCAACGCGCTCGCGCTCCGCCCCTCGCTGTGGTATTCCATTGAGATGTTAACGGGAGCCAAAGTCGCGTCGGAAGACTCCCCGCCGCCGCCGCCGCCGAAGGAAACAACGCCCACGCCCACGCCGGGCACCCTGCGCTTCATGGACCACCATGTGGTGGCGCAAGTTGGCGGTCTGCCGTCGCCGTACGGCGAGTTTCCGTTCGAGTCCGCCGAAGCGTACTACCGGTACGGCAGTGCGACCAACTACATTGCAGACGTGCAGCGTCCGTTCCTGGCGCTGAACGCGGACGACGATCCGATCGTGCCCCTCTGCGAACTGACGAGTCTCCGCCAGTGCGTCCAGCATAATGCGAATGTCGTCATTGCGCACACGCACTGCGGCGGTCATCTCGGCTGGTTCGCGGGGTCGCATGCGACGCGCTGGTTGCACCATCCCGTGAACGAATTTATCGCTGCGCTCTTTGATGAATACGAGCACCACAAAACGAAGCGTGCAGCGACGGGGCTAGGCTCCGGCGGCCCCGCGCTGGACAAGGGGAAGCGCGGAAACATTGACTCGCGCACTGTGGAGTTAGAAGTTTTCCCGCTCTCGGCGCTCCCGGCGGTGATGGGGAGCGTCGACGAGCCGGAGCATTTGCAGACCAAAGGCACGCAGACTGCATGGCTCCGCACGCAGGTCCTCGAACATCTCCCGCTCGTGCACCCGGCCGACTCCCCCGTGCTGCGTGGCACGGGGAAGGACCTGCCGAAGGGCGAGCTGCTCCGCTGCAACCTGGTGTGTCGGCGGCACTACCGGACGCTGACGGCAACAGGTATACGATTCCCTGCGCCCCGAGATCGGGTACATTGCACTGCCTAAAGACGTGGACGTCGGTACGTGTGCCCAGGGAGACGTGACTGAAGCGTAGCGGGCCACGGGACTGTGATAGACACGGATACCGCGGGGAAACGGTCCTCCGTCATCGCCGGACTGTAAAATTGCGAAGGGCCGCAGAGACCGCCGCGGGTGTGGGCGACGAGGAGACGACCAAGAGCAGGGGCGCCAACGGGGGACATACTGTAGACGCGCGGAGATAGACTCGCAGGGGGAATGCATCCCCCACATAGCACGCCGCGGTTTCGCGTGCGTTGCCAACCCGCATACGATGAGGGACACCGCAACGCCGCGCACACACCTGTCGCGGTGGGGGGCCACACGGCGGCGACCGCATTACACACACATTTCCGCCGCCTTTCCGCACCTCCCTTGCCAAGTCGACAGTGATCAAACTCGGCTACTATGCCTACGTACATCACGACAGAAGCACATACTGTACAGTGACGTCTTTTGGATCGCGTGCCAAAGACACGGCTCAGATAAAACCGATACGGTTGGACACATCGAGGGCGTCCTGGTCAGCGGTGAGGCGGATGAACGCCTTCTTCTTCCCGTCGGGGCTGCGGTAAGCAGAGCCGTCTGGCGCACATACCGGATGAGCGTGTTAACCTGGTCGGCGTCCACGTCGTACACGTGCTTCAGTGCAAGCTTGATCTGGCGCTTGTTCGCCGTGCGGTCGACAATGAAGACAAGTGTGTTCACCTCCTCGATCTTCTTCATCGCACTCTCCGTGTTCAGGGGGAAAAGCAGGATCTTGGCCGCGTCCGCGCGCGGCGCATGCGGGGCGCTCTTGCGCGGGTATTTCGGGTTGCGCGGAAGACGCAGCGTCTTGGGGCGGTGGAACGACGGCGACGTGCGGACCTTGCGCACACGCTGCTGACCCGAGGAGCCCTTCTGGACCACCTTCCTGGCGACGTTCGCCTTCTTCGTGGGCATAGACTTCTTCTCTGTAGGCGTCGTGTCAGTACACGCCTCCTAAGCGCAGCAGCAGTGCCACAGGGCACGACGGCACTGCCATGGCACCGCGCCTCATCACTACGCACCAACTGTCGGCGACATGGGAATGGACTGTGGGTACTGACAAACGACGGGCGGTCTACAGTACGTCGCCCGCAAACGCTCTTCGGTCACGTGCCGAAAGGCATGTGATGCAGTATAGTTTCATTGGGCGTCCGTGCGAGTGCTTGGACGATGCAGCGTGGAGCCGCCGAGGGCGAATGTGTGCACTGTGGTCCCGCACACAGCCATAAGCGCGGGCGAGACCGCGTCTTCGGTGGCGGCATTCTCTGGTGGAGGGGGAGGGCCTGCGCAGTCGCCACGAACGGTAGCTACCCACGGCGCCGGCCACCATGCGAGCGCGGTGACGGGCTGCGCGAACGCGGTCTCCTGCAGGGACGCTCCAATGTCGTTGGGCGCAAGCTGGTTTGCCACGCACGGCGCATTCACCGGATCCTCGCTGTCCAGTGACCATATGCGGATGCGCGCATCGTCCCCGGCACACACGAGAAGCCGGTACTCTGGAATAAGGCATATCCCCTGGCCGTCAGCCCGGGAGTGCGTTGCGCCACGCACGAGGTCCTGCATGTACCGATTCCGATGCCCCACATACTCCCGGAGCGGGCCTTCGAATAGACGCGTGTGGTCGCCGAGCACGAGCTGTCGTGTCGGAAACGTGTCGCGGTATATACGCACCTCCCCATTGGTGTACGATGCGACGAATTCTGTTGCGCCCACGGTGAGAATGGCGCATACGGCGGCGCGCGGTGCGAGCGCAAACGCCTCGGGCTCCTCCACCAGCTCGAGGCTTGGTGCCCGGGATGTGGGCCCCGCCTCGCGGAAAACACAGAGTGCCACCTTTCCCGAGCGCGTTCCTACGAGGAGGCGCACAGACGCCGGCGGCTGCAGTGGTAAGCACGAGGCACGCCGCGACACACAGACTGCTGCCCAGCGACAGCGACCGTCATTACATCGCTCGTGAAGGGTATCGTGCAAAGCGCCCAGACGTACGCGGCCGCTTCGCCCCCGTCGGCCTGTGTCCACAGTCGCGCAACCTCCACATGCTGGCCAATGCCTCCGCGTGAGCCGCGACGCGTGCGTGCGGACGCACCGAACGCCACGACGGGCCCGCACGTCCACCCGCGCATAGGCCCATCATCTGCAGCACCTTCGTGCACGGTGAGGCAGCGCAGGTCGCGCTCCGGGCGTCGGCTGGGGTCCTGGAGCTCAGCGGCGCATTGACGTGCGCTGCCGGATGTCGACCGCACGTGGAGCATCCAGCGGCCCGTCACGGTCACTTCGCTTTGCACTCGTCAGCAGCGACTACGCTTTCCGTGGTACGCACAAAAATAGGGCCGAGTAGGGAGAAAAGGCAAAGCGAGATATTCTGCCGCGGTGAACAAACGTAACGATGGGTGCATCGTGCGGATGCACAAACATCGACAGACGGTGAAAGTTATCACCGCTCAGCATCGTCGAGGGGGCATCCAGAATGTTCCCCTGCGTGCTGACGTGTGAGACTGGCGTGCGCGCAAGATATACATTAACACGTCATCGTCCGTCGCGACGACAGCGAAGGGAAGCCCATGCAGCGCACCATACACACCACGCGGATACCGCTGCGGATGAGAATGAGTGCACAAGGGGGTGGGGTATGCGGACGCACCAGCAAATCGAGGATCTTCTGGCCAGCGCGCAGCTCGGCGGCAAGAGACCGCATGGAGCACTGCTTCAGTGCCGGTATTGTGGCGCGCACAATTCCGCTGCCCATCAGAGGGGCGCCACGAGACGCACCGTCGGTAATTCTCCGAGGTGGACGCGGTGGCGCGCAGGCCTGTCCGGATCGCAGTAGGCGCTGTGGCCGCACGAAGGGAATCCTGTGCCACGGCGCGTCGCTGGTCGGTCTCGCGCGACTTGCGCGGCGTGTCGCTGCGGGTCGCAGGTGGCGTTGCCGCTGCCAGCGGCGCCCCAGCCTTGAAGAACCGGTTCCGTCTGCTGTCAGCTGTGCGCAACTACGACGCACTCTGGGTCCCAGATGAACCCAGGCATGGCAAACGGCGGTGCGCGCGATGCCATGCTGGAGGCCCGTGCTACAAGTGGAGGCAGGAGCGAAATTGGCCAATTGGCGGCAAAAACGGCATGGGAGGGGTGCCAGGAGCGGAGGCAGCTAGCCCAGTCGCACAGGAAGACGCGAGATCATGTGCCAGTCTAAGAACACTCGCTCTACGCCGACAAACGGACGGGGCACCAGCCGGAAAACAAAAGCGACAAGAGGGCAAGGGAGAATAAGTACTGCAACCGTGCGGATGTGTGGAAATAGATAAGGACCGACAACGCTAGGACGAGCCGGATGGATTTTGGGCCGCGGCTTGCGGCGCTAGGATGCGGCGCCGCGCATTCACAAACTGGGACGTGAGCGTAGGGAGTTGGAGCACATACCCAGTTGGACACCTGGCAGATGTCCAGCCCCGTGCGTTCGCACATGTCGCGCTTCTCTTCTTCTGTCGGGTAGGGATGCGACGCGTGCTCCAGCAACCAGGACTTGAGCAGATCTGTGACATGCTTCGGCAGTTTCCCCCCCCGCTTCGGGACGGGCGTTGCTGCGGCAGCGTGGGTGTCAGCCTTGCGGCTGTCTCGTGGTGGCACAGACGGCGCTGGTGTATTCAGTACCGCGCCCTGGTACTTGGCCGGTAGGCCACGCTGTCCGACCCGCGCGCCGTAGGGCACGAGCACGTCGGCATTCTCATGTACAAGAGGGTTGTCGCTGCTCTGGCGCAGGTGCAGTTCATCGAGGCTCTTAGGTGACACATGGGTATCGGGTGGCGAGCCAGCATTGGGTGAATCGGATCGGCGCCGGAGTGGATAGGGCATTGCGTGGTAGGGGTGGCCATACGCGGAGCGGCTGCGCTGGAATGTCGGGGCATACAGAGTGCCTGCGTACCGGTCTGCAGGGTTGCGCTCAATGTCGAGTTCATGGTAAGGGGGCCAAGGCGCATTCTGACTCCAGGAGGAATCCGCAGGTGGCCGGGAGTAAGGAGAGGAAAGGATGCTTGCATTGTGCACCGGGAAGTATCGCGGCCTGCGCGCATCCTGGTGGTGGTGTCCAAAATGTGTCGGTGGCTCATCGTAGTAGCTGGGCGAGTCCCGGTTTATGTCCGCATAGTCTGCTTCCCGTTTCGCCGCCGGGGTGCGCGATGCTGCGGCCGGTGCCGCTCTGCCCTCCAAGAACCGCTGCGCGCTGGGGACGGCTGGTCCCCACGACCGGGAAAGCGGCGGGTCGCGTCCGGCATGCGTCGGCCAGGCGCCCGCATGTGCCGTCGCTCCGCGCTCGAGCTCCGAGTACGACGGCAGCCTGCGCGGCTTCGGGTCGTGTGTGGCAGAGACGCCGGGGATGCGCTGCGTGGTTGCAGCGCGGCCTGCGTCTGGGGTCGGCAGGGCGAACGGTGCGTCTAGGATGCTGCGCACGCTGCCCGCGTGGGGGGAGTCGCCCGGCGGAGCAAATCTGGACGGCGTACGCAGCCCCGCCCTCGGCGCATTCATAGGTGGCAGTTCATAGGAGTGGGAGCGGCGGAAGGGGGCCGGGATGGGTCGCTTGATAGAAGACTGCGCATGGGGGCTGGGTGGGTGCAGAATACCGTTGTTGCCATTAGAGGAGGGGGGGGGATAGCCACTGCCGCCACTCCCCGTGGCGCGATGCCGGGGCTCGTGCTCCATGTCTTCCCCCCGGTGGTCCTGCATAGTCAACGCAACTGCTGCGCAAACCGGGATTGACTTCAGACACCGGAGGTTGACAGGAGACACAATCCCAGAGCCTTCCTGTAGGGACGATAAGAGACGGAGCAGCGGGCGTTTCCTTGGCAGACAAGGTAAGATAGATCGGCGGTAGTTGGACACGTTGAAGCCACAGGGTTGTTACCTTTCAAGAGTGACCGCTTATTCACACAAGTTTGCTGGGACGCGCATGATGTTAACGAGCCCAAACGCAGACCAATGGCAGTTAGGCGCAGGTGCAAATGACATGTAGATAGGGCTTGGGACAGGTGCCTTAAGCCCCCGTTCGAAGTGCCGAACTACCGCTGCTTTCCTCCTGCATGCAGCGGGCCAATCACCGTAGCGCACGAAAGCATCGGGCCCTTATACGACACGTGGTCAAGCCCATGGCACCGTCCGAATGCCAGTGTCCCTGCTTAAGCAAGAAAACTCTTTGTCACCTTACGCCGCATTGGTTGAATACTGGCGGTGTGACGCCTCGGCGCCCGTGTCGCCGGTGGGCCACATGACTTTGAACTCGCAGTACTGTGACCTAATTTGGCAGGCTTGCCAATGCTGGGTTTGGAACGTAACAAGCGATGACGAGGCCGTGTGACAACTGTCTTCTTGCGCATCACTTATTGGTTGGATTCGCGCACGGAACGCCCTCCGCACTACGCGTCACGCCGATGGGTCCTGGCGTTTGCAGGGCGTCGGCTCCCTGTTGAGAGTGGGATGGACGACGCCGGCTCCGTTGCCGTGCGCGCGCGACTTGCCCGCGTACCTCGCTTGGGCGCTGTGGTTGGGGCGCTCCGTGCCGCACTGTGCGTGCGTACCGACACCGCGGGGGCGTCCCCGCCAGGGGGGGTGTCAGCGGACCGCGTGCTCCGGCTTCCTGCAGCCGACATTGCGCCAAGGTTGGGCATCCCCGCCGCAGCACGCGCGGGCAGCTGCCGTCGCACTGGCACGTAGGGCTCGTTGCGGCGAGACACAGCCTTGGTCGCCATGCGCGCGGTGACGCTGCGCGCGGTTGTCGCGCTGGCGCTTCTTGTGAGTACCCGTCGGGGAGTGGACGGGCTCGAGCCGTCAGCCGTAGGCGGACTTGCCCTCGCCGCGGCGGCGGGTGTGCTTGGCGTCCTGCATATTGTGGCCTCCGCGCCGACGGAGTCCACTTCCGTAGTTGCCTCGGGCCCAGGTCGTTCTTGTTCCTCCGTGTCCTCTGCACCGCAACCGTCACCTCGGTTCCGTGCGGCACACGCGGCGTGGACATTGCCGTCCGACGCATCGGCAGGAGTCGTATGTGCGGTACCGGCGCCATATGCGACAGGCGTACTGTTCATTATAGGTAGCGTGGGCGCGATGGTCGCCATGTCGTCCGCGGGCGCAATGTGCATGTCACACACAGGCGTCTCAGCAGTGGGAGAGGGAGAAGGTGCCATGGTCTTCTCCCGGCCAGTGTACTCGGGCGATTCCCCGCGCGTCGGCGAGGGCTTGCCAGACCTTGTCGCGTGCCCCGCGTGGGTGTCACCAGGGGGAGTCTCCCGACTCGCTTGCTCTGTGTGAGCGTCGCCAGAATCGTGCCGGCCAACCGAGGCATTCGCCGCGTCGCCGCCTCCCGCAGGCGCCGCCACCACGGATACGTTCACGCGACGTCCTTCAACAAGCGCGCATTCGGAGGGCGACGCGTTTGCCTCGACCACTGGCCCGCTGGTCCGGTCCACAGACTCGGTAAGCGGTGCGTTCGCCTCAAGCACAGGCTCGCGGGCCTCCAGCACGACGGACTCGGCCGCCATGCCGTCCCCGACCGCAGGCTCGCTGGCCATCTCCATCTCCACCGACTCCATGGCGCTGCTGTCTCCCACCTTTACCGACTCGGCACCCTCCTTCATCTCCTCGACAGCATTGTGCATCGGTGCTGTCTCGTCCATATCTGCCGGCGCCTCGCCACTAAACCCCTTGTGGTCCGGCGACGCCATCATAAACCAGACGCCCTCCAGGATCAGGTCGGCGTGAGATCTGGTCTCGTACTCACGGTCCTCCGCACGCAGCATATGCCTGAAATCCGCCATCGTCTCTTCCGGTGGTGCCCTGTCCTTTGGCACCGCGAACACGTGCTTGAGGTCGTGCATGTCGGGCGTGGCGACTGCCGCGGCGTGCCGAGGGAGCGCCGAGACGCAGCAGTCGTCTGCAAGGGCGCGCCCCCACGATGGCGAGGGCCCGTGGGGGCACACAGCGGGCGTGTCCATGGACTCGTGGAACTCATCCGCGTCGCCGTCGTCTGGCTCGTCCTGCGCGGCGCCGCATCTCTGTGCCGCACCCGCCGCGGCGCTGTCGTCCGCTGCGGGCGTCTCCGTTCCCGCGCATACTTTCTCCTCAAGCTGCTCTTCCCCGCCTGCGCAGCCGTCCCCGGTTCCCTTGGTCCGGTAAAGGAGGTCGCGCAGCCACTGCCACGACGACCTGTGCTTGAGCATCGGTTCTGAGCTCGCACGAGGCGCGTCCCGCGGGTCGGACAGGCGCCGGGCAGCGGCCGTGCGGTGCCTGTGTGGCTGAGGCGTAGAGAAGAACAGGCTGTCCTTCGGTGGGATGGGGACGGTGCGTGCGGCTGAGGGGCGGGCAGACGCCGCCGGATAATCTGTGCTGCCTGCCTGCGCCGGAGGGCACTCCTCCGACGAGCTCAATTCGAGGCTCTTTTCCACTTCCTCCATATCCACGTCGTCGCCGTCTTCCGCGTCCGAGTCCGAGTCCATCCCGTCGGGGTCTGCGCTCGCGGTGCGCCGGAAGCTGTTGCTCAGGTCCATCCCACTCGAGGATGTGCGAAGGCCACTCGGCGACACACTCGCGTGGCGCGTGAATGGGTTCTGCGATGCGCGACCCTCAGACATGGGCGCGACAAGGTACTGTGAGCTCCGCTTGAGCAGCGTAGCGGTCCGGAGGCTCACTTTGCGGTTCTTCGATGGAGACCAGGCCGACGGAGGTGTGCGTGGCATCGCGCGCGGCAGGCTCTGCGGCGCGTGCCGTTGGCTACGCGCTCGAGGAGGAGTAGAGGGGGGCGCTCGGCACGTGTCGTCGCTCACGGCTGCCGCCACGCGCGCGGGTGCGCTGTCTTCTGCTGCGTCTTCGATGCACGCACAGTCTGGGGGAGGCGCCCGAGTGGATGCACCGTCGTCCGCGGGGGCACTCTCCGCCACCGCGTCTTCCACGGGCATGCTTGTGAGCTCCGCGGCCTGCACCATGCGCGGCGATCCCGCGTCCTCTGTCCTGTCGCACAGCGCCGCCTGCTCCTCGACGAGGTCCAGACACAGGGACAGGGCGCTGGTGTCCTTTTCATCAGCGCAGCGCAGCGGCGACGCATCCTGCAACGGGATGCATGGCACGGCATGTGTTTTTGCACGCAGCACGGGAGACGCTGCTGTGTGCGGCTCGGGAGGTGCTTCTGCGCGCGGCACGGGGGATACTGCGGTGCGCGGCTCGGCACCCCGATCGCTGTGCGCGGGCGACCGGAGGAGCGGAGAGCTGGGCCTCGCGCGCAGACGTGCGCTCTGGCGCCTTGGTGAATGCGGAAGAGCTGGAGAGCCCATGTCCATATTGTGCATGGCGCGCGACGACGCGGGCTGCGTTTCCGGACTGCGCTGCAGCGGGGTCGCTGACGCGGGCGCTGACGCGGGCGCTGACGCGGACGCGCCGTTCGCTCCGCCCGGGTGGCGCTTGTCGACGGGGTACGAAAATAGCAGCGTGTGCGTGGACATCTGGAGTTGGTCCCCGTCCGCAAGAGACACCGTTGCGGGCTGAGTGCCTTCCGGCTTCACGAGCTGGCCGTTGTGGAGAAGGCCATTGACACCGATGACGTGCAGACACGCATTCCGTTCCCCGTCGAAGACGAGGCGGCAGTGCTCGCGACTCACATCCTCCAGGAGAAGGCGCACGTCGTTCGCCAGTGCGCGGCCGACAGATATGGACGCGTTGCGGATGTGGAATGCGTGCTTCGCGACACCGCTCTCATCAAGTAGGTGCAGGGCCCCATACACACAGGGATCCGTGCCGCGTCCCTTTCCGGACGCTGCACCGCACTCCACCACGTTCGCGGCACGCGACTCTCCGAGCGGAACCGACATTGCGGGCAGACGTCGCGTCAGTGGCAAACACGAGACGAACCAACACTTGTTTGCGGCGCGGACGCGGCGCCGCGCGAGATCACGTGACTGACGTGTGGCCGACGTCGGGCGGCGCGGCGGCGCGGCGGCGCGGCGCGCGCGCACCCATGTCTGTAGCGCCGCTTTCGCATGCGGAGCGGACGTACATTGTCGACGGGCTCACGCAGTCCCCACCGCAGCGGCAGGATGGGCGTGGACTGGCGGACTATCGGCCACTAGAGGTGCAGGAGCCGATGACGCGCGCGGCGTCCGGCTCTGCGTGCGCGGTGATCGGGACGACGGAGGTGATGTGTGGCGTGAAGGCGGAGGTGGAGAGTTGCGCGCAGCCGAGCGTGCCGATCGTGCAAGGGGAGAGGAGCGTGTCGTATATGCCGTGGCTACCCGCTACACCGCGCGTGCAGGCGGCGGTCGAGTACTCGCCCGCGCTGCTGCACGAGCACAGTCCCGCGGAGCTGGGCATGATTACGACGACTGTGCAGGAGATGCTCGCGGCATGTTTTGCGCGCCAGGGCGACGCGTATGGGCCATTCCCGGCGCGGCAGTTTGTCGTCGTGCCGCATGCCAAGTACTGGCTGCTGCATGTGGACGTGTATGTGCTCTCGTGGAGCGGCGGCAACGTGCTCGACACCCTCTTTGCGGCTGTCTTTGCTGCGCTATGGGGCACACGTCTTCCGCGCACCAAACTCCTTGCGATGGACACGCGCGCGGGCGCGGACACGGCGGGCGTTGTGGGTGCAGACAACGACCCGGCAGGGATGAAGTTTATTACGCGCGGCCGCCGCACTGCGGCCGCAAAAAGCACTGCGACGATGGACTTTGCACTCCTGGATGACGCGGACGGTGGCGCGCATCTGCACGGTCGGGAGGGGCTCCCAGTCTGCGTGTCTGTGTATCCCGTGCGTCCGCGGCTGCGCGCGCTGACCGGCAGCTGGGCGATACGTTCCTGCTGGACCCGACGCTGGAGGAGGAGAGCTCGCTACGGACATGTATCTCGGTGCTCGCCGCGCGCGACGGGCGCCTGTATGGCGTGCGCCAGCGCGGCGACGGCGTTGCGACGCTTGCCACGGTGAACAAGGCGGTGGAGGTGCGTCGAGTTGTGGCCCAGCTGACCGCGGCGTAGACCGGCGTGTATTACGCGGGGTATTTGTGCGACGCGCTGCAGACCAAGCGGCGGGCATAGGTCGCGGGAGGGCGCCGTGGCGGCCGCATAGATACCTGGGCGGCGTGATCTGTCCTACGCAGCCACCCACGCACTGTGCGCATCCGTAGTAGACGCTGTGGAGAGAGGCGTAATGTCTGAGCGCAGTCCGTAGCGGCGGGCAGCCTCGACTGGCGGCTGCCCCTGTCTCCCGAAGAAACCCACTGTCCTTATGACACACTCCCCTTACACTCTACAAGCGGGGCCGAACGCACAACTGCAACCAGCGTGGTTTTTTTTTTTTTTTTTGGGTGGTGCACCGCCATCCGCACAGCGCCACGGTCCGCCCACCGGAGCACATATCCGAGGCCGCGCGGAGTCGCGCGGCCCACCAGAGCATCAACGCACGTGACCGGCGCCTACCACTCCGTGCCATTGACAGCGCGGCGCGCTTCGAGGACGCCGCCACCGCCGCTGCCGTGGATGACGCCGCCGAGCCACGGCGTGTCCTTGCGGCTCGCCTCAAAGTCGGAGATCTGCTGCTCCTTCTGGAGCGTGAGCGCGATATCGTCGAGGCCGTTCAGCAGACAGTGCCGCGTGAATGACTCGACGTCGAAGGAGAACGTGGTGGCGCCGTCGGCGCAGATGACCTTGCACTGCTCCAGGTCAACGGTGACCGGCCTGCCCGCCTGTGCATCCTCGTATACGCGCTGGATCTCCTCGGGCTTCAGCACGACGGGGAGTTGGCCGTTTTTGGTCATGTTATTCCGGAAGATGTCCGCGAAGCTCTCGGCGATCACTGCGCGGATGCCAAAGTCGAGGAGCGACCAGGGCGCGTGCTCGCGCGAGGAGCCACAGCCAAAATTAGATCCGTTCACGACGAGGATTTTCGCCTCGTCGTATGGCTTCTGGTTCAGGACGAACGAGGGGTCCGGGTCCCCGGTGTTCACGTCGTAACGGAGCGGCCAGAAGAGCGCGGAGCCAAGGCCCGTACGCTTGATCGTCTTGAGGAACTGCTTCGGGATGATCACGTCTGTGTTCACGTTCGACCGGTCCATCGGCGCTGCGATGCCGGTCAGCACACGGAACGCATCCATGCCACCTGCCGAGGGCCGCGCGGCCGGCGGGGCAGGCGCGTCCGGATCTGCCGTGTGCACAGCCGCTGCCTTGGCCGCGTGGGCGGGCAGCCCCGCAGATGCGAGCTTCACCTTATTCACAAACGCCCGCGGGTCCTGCACCTCAATCGTGTACGATGCGTTGCCCGCAACGTAGCCGGTGATCTGGCCCGCGGTGAGCTTGCGCACGTCTGTGAGGTGTCCGGTGACCGCTGCGGCGGCAGCCATCGCGGGGCTCATCAGATGCGTGCGGCCGCCGGCGCCCTGGCGCCCCTCAAAGTTCCGGTTCGACGTGGACGCGCAGCGCTCGCCGGGGGCGAGCTGGTCCGGGTTCATACCGAGACACATAGAGCAGCCCGCCTCGCGCCAGTCGAAGCCTGCCGCCTTGAACACCTTGTCGAGGCCCTCCGCCTCCGCCTGCTTCTTCACCACGCCCGAGCCGGGGACGAGCATTGCATGCACCCCGGCCGAAATCTTGCGTCCATAGAGCACGCGCGCCGCCGCGCGCAGGTCCTCGATGCGCGAGTTCGTGCACGAGCCAATGAACACCTTATCGACCTTGATGTCCTCGACCGTTGTGTTCGGCTCGAGGCCCATGTACTTGAGCGCATGCATCCATTCGTTCGCCTGCTCCTCGTTCTTCGCGTTTTTCGGGTCCGGGACGGTGCCCGTAATCGGCACGGTGTCCTGCGGACTCGTCCCCCACGTCACCGTCGGCGGGATGTCGTGCGCGTCAATGCTGATGACCTCGTGGTAGTGTGCGCCGGGGTCCGACGCGAGCGAGAGCCAGTACTGCGCCGCACGGTCCCACTCCGCGCCGTGCGGCACGAGCGGACGGCCCTTGAGGTACTCGAGGGTAATCTCGTCCGGGGCAACGAGGCCCGCGCGCGCGCCCGCCTCGATGCTCATGTTGCACATGCTCATGCGTGCCTCCATCGAGAGTGCACGGATCGTGGAGCCGCCAAACTCGAGCACCGCGCCAGTGCCACCCGCGGTGCCAATGAGGCCAATGATATAGAGCACGATGTCCTTGCTGGTAATGCCCTCCGGGAGACTGCCGTTGACCTCGACGAGAATGTTTTTCATGCGCTTCTGGAGCAGCGTCTGCGTGGCTAGCACATGCTCCACCTCGGACGTGCCGATGCCGAATGCGAGCACGCCGAACGCACCGTGCGTGCTCGTGTGCGAGTCGCCACAGACGAGCGTCGTGCCGGGGACCGTGAACCCCTGCTCCGGTCCGATGACGTGGACGATGCCCTGGCGGTTGTCCGACAGCCCGAAGAACGTGAGGCCGAACTCTTTCACGTTCTGCTCGAGCGTGACGCACTGCAGACGCGAGTCCGGCTCCTGCACAAACGTTTCCGTGTCCGTATATTCCTTGCGGCTCACCGTCGGGATGTTGTGGTCCACGGTCGCGAGCGTGCAGTCGGTGCGGCGCACTGGCCGTGCGGCCATGCGGAGGCCCTCGAACGCCTGTGGCGACGTCACCTCATGCACGAGGTGCCGGTCGATGTAGATGAGGCACGTGCCATCTTCCTCCTCCGAGATCAGGTGTGAGTCGAAGATCTTCTCGTAGAGCGTGCGCGGCTTTTCAGCAGCCATGGTCGGTGGTGGTCGCTCCTGGGTCAGGTCCAACATACCCCACGTCTTCGCTGTGACTCCGTTCTTCCGTATGTCACGTGACATTGCCACGCGGACAAGCCCGACGCCCCGTGGCGTCTGCGGGCCGTGGCGCGGCCTCTGTCTCTGCTGTGACGCACAACTGCCAGCACGATGAGCGAGTCGATTAACATGGATCTGTGCCCCGTGTACGCACCGTTCTTCGGTGCGATGGTGCGTGTGCGCAGACGCGGGCACTGACGCCGCGCGCAGGGAGTCACGGCGGCCATTGTCTTCACCTGTATGTCGCGGCGCGGCGGCCGACTGACCGTGCGCAGGCCTCGGGGCGAGCTACGGCACAGCCAAGTCCGGTGTCGGTATCTCGGCGATGGGTGTGCTCCGTCCGGACCTGCTTATCAAGTGTATTATTCCCGTCGTCATGGCGGGTATCATTGCTGTATGTCTGCGGGACGATGCGTCTGACTTGCAGATCTACGGCCTCGTCGTCAGTGTGCTCATTGCTGGTGACAGTGCGTTGTCTGCCGTTTCCCGCTGACCGCAGTCAAATCCCCCATGACCCTGTATGCTGGGTTCATTCAGCTCGGTGCCGGGCTCTCGGTGGGTCTTGCTGGTCTCGCGGCTGGGTTCGCGATTGGCATTGTGGGTGACGCTGGTGTGCGTGGGACCGCGCAGCAGCCGCGTCTGTATATCGGCATGGTGTGTTTTCCGCGGCGCGCGCGCTCACACCACAGATCCTTATCCTCATTTTTGCCGAGGTGCTCGGTCTCTATGGCCTCATTGTTGCGCTCATCCTGAACACGAGGAGTCAAGATGCGATCAGCGTACGTGGTCGCGTGTATGATCCGCTGACCCCCAGTGCGCACTTTAGTTATGCTGTTTTCGTGGGCTGACGCGTGGACGTGCACACGCGGCTCCCATCGCTCGCTGCTGTCGTAGACAGGAATTTAGATCTATGGGGTCATGGGGAGGAAGAGTGGGGGTGAAAAGGGGGAAAAGGGTGCGGAGAGGGCGAAGGGGGAAGGAGCGACATCCGGGCTGCGTGAAACACGACGACGCGGGGTGGAAAGGAAAGGGATTGCGGGCGACGGAAAAGAAAAGAACATCCGACATGAATGGGCCAGGAGGATTAGGCATTGACACGAATGCCGCGCGTACATGCCCTGGGGAAGAGGGGTAAGGGAAAGGAAAAGAAAACCCAATATGAATGGGTCCGGGGGATTGGTTGTTGACACGAATGTGGCGCGTAAATGTCAAGGGTTGCCTGCATCAACCGCTAGGCCTCATTCAACAGGCGGGGGAGGAGAAGGCGGCGGAAGCGGTGTGAGGGGGAAGGAAAGGGGAGGAGGGCACGGTGAGGGAGAATGCGAAGGAGGATGGTTGAAAGTGGGGACGCGGGAACCACGATGAGGAGGGTTGGGAAGAAAGGGGGTCCACACGCACCGGAATCCGCTCCGCGATGTCCTGTGCGCCCTTTGGCCATTTTGTTCCGGAACTGTTTGGCCCCTGCTTCCCCTCGGCCCCCTTCACCTTCCACTCCTCCTTTCCCTCTCCTCCCCCCCCCTCGTTTTCTTGCGCTCCCCCCCCCCCCCTTTGCGCTACCCTCCCGTTTTGCACCCCCCTCCCCCTCCCTTCCCTTCCCCCCGCCACTACCCCGCCCCTCCCCCCCTTCCTACACAGCAGGTTCGCACAACCCTACATCGACTACAGACTGTCACAGGAGTGACGGATATCACGCGTAGGCGACCCACTCAGTAAAGGAGCGAGGACATGTCTGCGCGGATGCGGTTGTAGTCAAGGAGGCCCTCGGTGCGGCCCGTGGCGGCAATGGCAATGTCTTTGTCCCAGATATATTTCTGTGCCACACGTTGGATCTCCGAGGGCGTGACAGCTTCAATCGCAGCCTCGATCTCCTGGGGTGTGAAGCGCTTGCCAGTGGTAACGAGCTGGCGGCCGATGTCCTCAGCGATGGCGGTGGTGCCGTCGAGACCCAGCAGAAGCGACGCCTTGAGCTGTGACTTGGCGCGCTCGACCTCGGCGGGGTCCGGGCCCGTCGACGCACGCTGCCACTCCTTCAGCGTAAGGTGGACCATATCGTCGAGGTTCATGAAGTTCTCCGAGACAAGGTAGACACCCCACAGACCCGTGTCCGAGTATGAAGTGCTGAAGTGCATGAACGAGTTCGCGAGGTTGTTCGACGAGATGAGGTGCGAGAGGCGGCTGGACAACAGCGTCGCATCACCGAGCGAGCGGTCCCAGTTCCCAAAGATCGCCTGCAGGACGAGCATCGGGAAGTAGTCCGGCGAGCGCCAGCTCGCGCCCTCGACCGCAATCGCCACGTTGCACGTCGACGCGGTGTCGTCGCGCATACGCACCTCCGCGCCGACGAACTCGCTCGGCTCGTACTTGTTCTCGCCGAGTGGGATCGGCTTCGTAGACTGCGGCAGCGTGTTGAAGTGCTGCTCCGCCAGCTCCACGAGCGCCTTGTGCTCCACGCCGCCGGTGCCAACGAGCACCATGCGGTCCGCAGTATAGTTGCTCTCGATGTAGTTCTGCAGGTCCGAGCGGGTGATCGACAGGATGTTCTCCTTCGGGCCAAGGATTGTGCGGCCCAGCGGCTGGCGCTGGAACGCAACGGAGTGGAGGTAGTCGAACACGACCTCCTCGTCCAGCTTGTCCACTTCCTGCTGCTCGCGGAGGATCACGTCGCGCTCGCGCTCGATCGCACTCGGCTCCAGCTTCGAGTGCTGCAGGATATCCGAAATGATGCCCACCGCCTTGTCCACGTCGCTCTGGAACGCCTTCGCGTAGAAGACGGTCTGCTCACGCGACGTGTACGCGTTCAGGTGCGCACCGATGTTCTCCACCTCGAGCTCGAGGCCCTGCTGTGTGCGCTCCTTGGTGCCTGGCGTGAGCGAGCGCACGCTTTGGCGACGTACCCTTGAATGCCATGTGCTCCAGAAAGTGCGCCGTGCCGTTTGACGACACAGACTCGGAGCGCGAGCCGGCATCAATCCACGCACCAACGGTCGCCGTCTGCGCACCGGGAAGCGCCTCGGTGGCGACGGTGAGCCCGTTCGGCAGCGTCGTGACCTGGGTCACCGGCTGCAGGCGCGGTCAGTCGCCGGGTCGCTTCCGCACGAACGCACCTCTTGCGCTGCCACAGTGGCCAGGGAGCGTGCAATGCGCGGCATGCGGGCATTGCACTTAAGGGCGCCTGTCAGAAAGAGGCGAGCCGACATGACAACGATGTCCAGGATGCAGCTGGGTCTGTGCGACTACCGAGTGTCTCGGGAAGGGAGAGAAGAAACCGTTGACGCTGCGCGGCTCTGAGCCCGCTCTGTGAACGGGCATGCAGTCCAGTTCCTCCATTTGTTTTGCACATGTGCCCCCCCGCAGGGCCCGGTTTCCACCGATTGGCTAATCACAGCACAGTGGATTGATAAGCGCGTCCGTCCGCGCGCGGCCCATGCGCAGGTCGCCTCCGGAGGGTGACTGCGGCGGCTGCGCCTATGCATGCTGTTTCGTGCGAAGCCACCGCCGACGGCGCCCGCGAGATGCGCTGGGAGAGCCCTGCACTATCTGAGGTCTTTGAGGTTCCCGACAGCCCCACAGATCCGCGGCAGGCGCTCTCTGACTCGGAGATCGCCGCGCCACCGCCGCCGCGCTCGCCACCCGTTGTCGTGGTCGTAAGCGATGGGGAGGACGGGGACGAACGCGAGCGTTCGCCCCAGCATCTCGCCCACGTCCCGAGTGCGGTGCAGCCTTCGCCGTGGTCCCCGCCCCCCGTCGTCACCCACGCTCCCACCCAACGCGACGGTGTGACACGGCGTCCGTCCGCGGCGGACCTGCGCCGACAGCGCATGGAGGCGGCGCGCGCGGCGCTGCAGCGGGCGAAGAACGCGCCTCCGCGGCGCGTTGCAAGGGCAGACGCGCTTCTTTCTACGTACCGGTGTCCGATCTGCCTGAGTGCACCGACGAATGCAAGCATCACCCCTTGCGGCCATGTGTTCTGCGGCACATGTCTGCACGACTCGCTTACGACGCAGATGCGCCGCGACGGACACGAGTGGACTGCCGCGGACTGGCTGGGCGCGATGCAGGGCAGCGCGGATACACCCCGCCATGCTGCCAGCTTGTTCACGCCATTCGGCAGTAGCGGCGCGATGGCACTTGCGAATGCGGCCGGCGTGTCCACGAGCCCTACACGGGAGCTCTTCACAGAGCTCGTCTCGCAGCGGCGCGCCAACCATGCCGAAGATACCGCTCCGCGCACACAGGCTCCCCCGCCGGCAGGCCGCCTGCGGTCCAGTAATGGAACGGCGCGCATCCGCGGCCTGTGCCCTGTGTGTCGTGGAGCCATTAATGGTGGGTTTACGGGCGCCGCGCGGCGCGGGATCCTTGGTCTGGAGCTCATGCTTGGCACTCCCGCGCCCGCGCGGGTGCCGGCGGAGCTCGTGGCGGACGCGCCACGGACGCTCTCTTCGCCGCGTTCTCCTGCGCTGAGAGGGACACCGCACGTGGGACGTGTGCAGCCCGAGAAGAGCGGTGGGGCGGGACCGAGTTAACCAGAGCGGCTGCCTTGGGTGGCGCATCGTCCGCCTCATGCGCTGCTACCAGCTTGCTGGACCACAATTATCATGTATTACTACGAGCACATACACTTTCCCTACCTCCTCGCCCCGCATTATTGCTGTCACATGCGGGAGTCACTTTCCATGCAAGTGGGCGTTATAACACCACGTAGTCCCCAATTGGTCCACTCACTCTCCCGCCATGTCTTTTAACCTATCCTGGTCCAACTGACTTCGCGCACGTGGGTTTGGGCGTTTTTTCCTACGGGCGCCACTTGTCCCGTTACCTTTTCCTCCTCGGCGCGCCTCCCCCCAACCTTTCGCCTTCCGTCCCTATCCCCCCCCTCCTCAACCTTCCGCCTTCCCTCCCTAGCGCCCCCCTCCTCCCTCTTCCGCCCCTCCTCCCGCTCCGCCTCCCGACCCCTGCTCCCCCCCCCCCTCCTCTGCCCCTGCCCCCCGCCCGCCTTTCCCCCCGTCCGCAACGAGGAAGCGCCCATAGTGCCCACGCCGTGGACTGAACACGGCGCGGTGCTCCCGCTGCATATCCAGCGTCGCACGCAGCCCAACAAGCGACGACTGCTGCAGGTGTAAGCGAGGGCGACCGTGCGGCGACGTACGAGGCGCGTCGCGAGAATGGTATAGAGGTCTGGCGCCTGGTAAGCGCAGTCGTTCATAATATAGTACGCGGCCAGGGGATGCTCGACTGCGGTCAGCAAAAGCGGAGATAACGCACCCTGGTCCGGGGAACGGCGCCAGCGCTTGTGGATCACGAAACAGCTTGGGGCGCGCGCGTGCACAAGGACAAATTCGAGACCGACGAAGCGGCTGTGGTCAGCTGCCTGCTGCACGACGCACGCGAGCTCCTCCTGCTGCTTCATCGCGATGGTGCGCATGAGCTCGGGGCCCGACTGCGGCATCTCCGCGGCTGTCTGCGCAATCAACGCGGCGCTCTGCATGCGGACATGCTCATTATTGCTGTGCCGGTCGTAGAACGGCGACGTGCTGAAGTACTCCATGACGTTGGCTTCGTCGAGCGGCGAGCCGCCGACGCCCGCGACCGCGCCCTTCTGCGCCGCTAGATAGGCGAGGAACTCGGGGTTCTTCCACTGCACAAACAGCGGGTCCGTCCCCCCCCCCGTGTCGGTCATCCGTGCGTGTGCTCGTGGGTGGCCGTTGGGGACGCGTGCGTGGCGGCAGGCGCGTAGTGGAGGCCACGCGCGCGGGCAGACAGTGGGTGGAGGGCGCAGCCGCTTAGCTGCGGTCGCCGCGTGGCGTGCGGGTTACTAGGAGCGATCATGGCGCAGACGCGGCAAACAGTGGCCCCGGAGCCCACGGTCCAGGACGACCTGCAGGTGCTCGACGAGACAGGTGCGCGCTCCTGCTGCCCGCTGACGCCGCAGAGCAGGACATAGTGATCGACGACATCCGCCGCAGCAACGAGAAGTCGAACTACGTGTACCGCGCGGCCCTGCTGGTGGTGTACGCGCTCGTAGTCGTACTGTACGTTCCGCGTGGCGCCGCTCACGCCAGATTCCTGATACCGGTCCCGGCGTACCTGCGCGGGAAGCACCCGAGGAGCCACCTGGCTCTCTTTATACACCACCACCAGACCGTTGGCACGGAGGACGACCTGACGTATCTGCCCGCATTCCCCGTGTATGCGTTCGCGGTGTCGATGCTCATGCTGATCATATACGGCGCGGCGCGCGAGCTCTTGGATGCGATGCGCCTTCTCTCTCCGCGCGCAGTCCCGTATCCGGCGCAGCCGCATCCGTACGGCACGGCGCCATCGTGGCTTGCGCCCGTGCTGAGCGACATCCGCCTGCAGCCGTCGCGCATGTCCCACCGGAACCCAGACCAGCCACCGCAGAAGGTGAGCTTGTCCATTGTGATCCCGCCGCGCCTCGTGTACGTGGGTTTCCTCTGGGTCTGCTCGTGGCCCATCCCGCTCTTGACATTCGGCATGGGCGCTTTTTCCGACGCGGCCTGGTTCGCCTTCCCCTTTTTCGCGCTCACTGTGCACCTGCTTATCGAGTGGTGGATCTACCGTGCGGACCGCGACGCGACGGGCCTCGCGGGGATGAAGTACAATTACAAGGGCGCGTGACGAGCGCGCAGTCGCGGCAGCGGGGCGCTCCGCGGCACGAACACGACCACCGCGGGCGTGGCCGCGTGGTGCTACCAGCGCACGTCGAGCAAGTCGTCCGGCTCGAGCCCGCAGTCCTGCACGGCGGTGTCCGCACCAAGACGCTGTCTGTGAGCCGCGTCCGCATCCCGACGCACCTCGCCCTCAAACTGCAGCTGCGCGCGCGCCGCCTCTTGCGGTGTGAGTGCGTCGCCAAGCGATGCCACATAGTGCTGCAGAATTGTCGCCACCTTGGTTGTTCGACGCACAACCACGTCGAGCGCGGCCCCACGTGCGCCACGCAGCGTGAGGGTCAGGTTGCTGTCGTCCGCGGGAGACGCGGGGGAGCGGGGTGTCGCGCCGTGCGCAGCGTCCGCTGCCGCGTCTCCGGGGTAGGGGCCGGGATCGGAGGGGGGCGGGGTAGCGCGACATGGTGCGGTGCGCTCCCCGTCAGACGAGTCGTCGATCGTGATCGCCAGGGGCGAAGACCCGCGCTCCTGTGGTCGGTGTCCCCTTGGACCGCTCCGCCCTCCGCCGCTTGCCAGCACCACGTCATCGCGCCCGTCTCCCGCGTCCATACCCCCCAGCTCCCCGTCCACCCCGTCCGCCGTCCAGCTTCTCCGTCTCTGTCCCACGCCTCCTCGCTCCCACACGCGCGACGCGCGCCGCTCAGCCTCCTGCTCGGCCTGCCGTGACAAAGCACGCTCTTGCATTTTGTGTGCATCCGGTCCCCTGTAATATCGCGCAAGATCAGCGTTTAGGTCGAGTGGGGTATCGTCGCTGGACGGCGCAAGAGCGTCGAGGGACACGGATTGCATGTCGCCGTGTCTTTGCATTACCTGTTGTACGGCCTTGCGTGCGAATTCGAGGACTGCGGTGAGCAGGGGGGAGCGGGCTCAAACGGACACACCTTCCGGCCCAACCTCCGGAGGTGGCGTGATGCTGACGCTGCGACGCATGTATCTCGCCTGCGCGGAAGCTTGCGACGCCGGAGATGCGCACTCCGGGTTCGGGGGTCCATGCGTCCGCCACCGGCTTCTCGCCTGCGAACCAGGCGTCGGCCGCGGACATTTGTCGGGCGATGTCCCCCCCCCCTCCCCTGCGAGCGGCGTCTGCGCCCGGTCCAGGTGCTCTCTCTCGCTGACCCACGCTGGGAGCTGCCGGCGTCGCTTACGGGAGGGAGAGACTGGCGGCGTCGGACTGCGAGCCGGCGGATGCGACGATTCGGCAGTCACGAGATCGGCTGCCGCCGGCTGCGTCGAGGCGCGCATAAAGAATGCACTGTCATCATCGAGCGCAAGCGGCACCGCAGACTGATCTTGCGTATCCCTCACGCTCGTGGCGCCGGCGCGCCTTTTCGCGCGCGGCCGCGGTCTCGTCGCCATGCACCGGGCGACAGCGCGCCGCGCGCCGCGGCGCGTGCGCGCGAATGGATCACGTGACGACGCTGTCGCCGCCGCGTTGCGGCTCCTGCGCCATGGACTACGGCGGCAGCAGATGTTTGGCACCCAGGCGCAGGGGCTGCGGGCCATGACATGGCGCCGTAAATTTGCACAGTTTGTGCAGATTTTTCATGTGGTGGCGATGGCCCTGGCCCTGTGGAAGGGTCTTGCGCTCGCGACGAACAGCGAGTCGCCTGTCGTTGTCGTGCTGAGTGGAAGCATGGAGCCCGCGTTTCATCGCGGAGACCTCCTTCTTCTTACCATGAGCGAGAAGCCGATTGAAGTAGGGGAGATCACCGTGTACCGCGTGCCAGGCACGGAGATTCCCATTGTGCACCGCGTCACGGAGACGCATGCGGAGTACGCCGCGTGTGGATGCCACTCACCGCAGTGGTCACCACCGGCAGCTCCTCCGCACCAAGGGGGACAACAACGACGACGACGACATACAGCTGTACAAGGGCTCTCGGTACCTGCGTGGCGACCAGGTCGTCGGGCGCGTGAAGGGGTGCGCACGCAGCGGGGGTCCGCTCACCTCAGGTTTCTCCCGCACGTTGGCTACGTGACGATCCTGTTGAACGACTACCCGATGCTCAAATACGTCGTCCTTGGTCTCCTGGGTCTTTCCCTGCTGCTGGAGAGGGAGTAGGGATGGCGCCCCGTGGCGCGCGGCGGTGGCTGTGTGCATGCAGCGGGTCGCCGGGGCTGCGGCCGCGGAGTGGGGGCGGCGGTGCGAGGAGCTCCTGCGCGTCTGCTTTGTCGCGTATGGCCGGTGCGGAGCGCGTCTGCGTGCGTGGCGGAAAGCATCGATGCGCGGGCGACTGTACACTCGCGGCGGCGCCGACCCACGCGCGGAGCTGCGTCGTCGTCCAAACGGACTATTCCCCCATGGCTCGCCGCACCACCAAGCGCGCCCCTCCCACTGTCCCGCGTGCGCCACACACACGTGCGGCTCTCCTGCACGACGCGGCGACACTACGCGGCTGGTTCCCTTGACGCCTGTCATTGATCGTACATACTGAACCCGTTGCATTTATGGACCATCCGTGGATCGTGTGGGAGCGTCCCTGGGCGAGGGCATATCACCCTCCCGCGCATGCGCAGCATACACGGACTGGACGTGGGGAATTGTGTCGTAGTGGGGCCAGGGGCATTCCTGCCAGGAGGAAGATGGGGGCGTCTTCCCGTCGCTCACCGTCTGCAGGCTCTGGATGCTCGGCATTGTGCCCACCGCGGAGTGGGGCGGCTCCGGCGGCCGTTCGCCGGGGGGCACTGTCGGTGCGAGGTCGTACCGCCGGTCCGCATTCAGGTCGACCGTGCCTGTGACGCCGTGCGGGGGTTCGAATGCAGTGATATAGGGGCCCGTCGTCTGGTCGCCGATGTAGTAGCTGCCCGCGGCCGGCCCGAGGTTGTGGCTGCGCAGCTGCGGGGTCGTGCCGAGGCCGCTGAACGACTGGATTGTTCCGCGGCGGCCGACGCGCGACGCGGCTGTCGCCGGCTCCTGCTTCGCGTGGGTCTTGCGCCGGCGGACGACGAGCCAGACAGCCAACGCGATCAGCGTGAGGCCACCGACACTTGAGAAGACGCCGATGAGTGCATCGCGCGCGGTGGTGGAGAGGCCCTTGCTGTTGTCGTTGGACTGCTTGTCGTTCGCGTACGACATGAGGTTGAACGCCGGGTCCACCTGCTGCATGAGGCGCTGCGCGACGCCACCGATCGGCGGCTCCCAGAACGGAGACGGCCGTGTGGACACCGCCTTCTGCAGCGCTCCCACCTTGGTGCGCGGCACGTACGCCTGGTACAGCGTCTGCGCAGTCGTCTCGCCGCGCGGCGTGTACGCCTTTAGCTGCAGCGTATGCACGTCCTCCGCCGTCGTGTTCATCGCGGCGCCCAGCACCTGCGGGAGATAGGTGAAGATCTGTGCGGTGGTCGCGCGCTGTTTCGCGATCCACGACCAGGGCATGGATTTCTTGAAGAGGATCGAGACGAGCACCCAGTCCACCCGCCCCGTCGTGCTCACTCTCGCGGGCACGATGACCATCGGCAGATGCGCCGTGGTGTTCCCTGCCGTCGTCGTCTGCGGCACCGCCCCGGAGATGCCGCCCATCCCGGTATTTGTCGTCTGCGGCGACGAAGTGGGGGCCGTCTGCGGCGACGAAGTGGGGGCCGTCTGCGGCGACGAAGTGGGGGCCGCCTGCGTCTCCATCGCCATGTACGAAGCGTCCGGGAGCACGAGCGAATGCGAGTTCACGAACACATACGACGGGGTTGAGTTCCCTGACGACGTCCTGCTGCCGGAGCCGCCCGACCCGCCCCCGCTGCCGTGCCCCGTCGCATGGGACGCGGATGTGTCGCGGTCACTGCCGCTGCCGTTCGAGGACGGCGGCGAGGACGTCGCCCCGGTACCACCGCCATTCCATGCAGAAGACGAGGCCGACGTCGTGCCTTCCGGCGGCGCCGAGTATCGCTGTGTGCTGTTTCTGTGTGTGCTTGAGGGGTGAGCCTTGTGGGAGCGCGTAGAGTGCGCCTGGTGGGAGTGAGACGCATGAGCCACCCCTGCGGATGCGCTCTGGTTATTGTAAGAGTGCGCCGAATTCCCTTGGTGTGTGTGTGTGTGTGACAAGTGCGCCGGAGGGCGGTGCGAGAAAGATCGCGACTGGGAGGATCGGGCATGCGAGGTCCCGCCAAGCGCCGAAGAAGGCCGTTTGTGTGATGCATGTCCCATGGAGTGGCGCAAGTGCGAAGCGTGCAGCCCGGGCGATGAGGACGTGGCACGGCCCGGTGCCGTGTGTGTCGAGTGTGGGGAAGTTGTGTAGTGGGAGGACGTCCCATTCGCGGGGTGGTGCCAGTGTGAGGTGGAGCGTTGGGAAGACGAGGAGCCGTGCACATGGGAGGAGCGGTGGCGGTGTGTGGATGCCGCAGCGCTGCGCGACGACCGGCTGGCCGCAGCCGCAGCGCTGTGCGACGACTGGCTGGCCTCAGAGCTGCGGGACCGCTCCGAAGCGTTGTGGGCATGTGCGGACGCGGCAGAGCCGCGAGACGACTGGCTGGCCGCAGCCGCGGAGCTGCGGGACCGCTCCGAAGCGTTGTGGGCGTGTGCGGACGCGGCAGAGCTGTGCGACGACTGGCTGGCCGCAGCCACAGAGCTGCGTGACGACTGGCTGGCCGCGTCGCTGTGCGACTGCTTCGACGACTGGACGGTGGAGCTGCCTTTTGATTGGGCGTTCTCTGACGCCGCATTGGAGCTGCGACTGCGCGACCAGGTGGCTTCCGATGCCGCGTTAGAGCTGCGGGTGTGCGGCCGGCTCGTACGTGTGACGCCCCCCTCCCCCGTCTGCGACTCCCTGTGCGAGCTCCTTGTTGAGCGCGTCTGTGTTGACTCCACATCACTCGAGTGCATCGCAGGCACAAGAGGGTCACTCGTACTCGAGTGTGGATGCGTACGAGTCGTGTCCGACACAGATGACTTCTTTGTCGATGACTGCTCCGTCTCACGCGGCGGATGCACACTTGAGAAGCGCGGCGCGTTGCTCGACAGCGTCGTCCGCGTGGTGGTGTGCGTATCAGAGCGAGAGCCGCCGTGCGGGTGAGAGCTCGTGCGTGTGTGGCTTCGCGACGAGCTGCGGAGTGACGAGGTGCTCTGGTCCGTGGATGGCGGATCAGCGTGTCCCCTCGTACTCGCGGTGTGCGAAGGCGACGCGTCCGTCCGCGACCAGCTCAGCCCCCAGGACTGCTGCGGCTCGTGAGACCCGCTCCCGTGCGAGGTGGACGACCGCGACGTCGTGCTGGGAGACGACCGCGAAGTAGTGCTCGTCGTCTCCCGCGCCGTACGCGTGTGTGTGCTTGTGGTATCGTGCTCGCGGGACCGAGAGCTGCCGGGCCCCCGGGACTGCGATGATGTGGACGACTCCGAAGAGCTGCCGCTGTACCCATGGTGTTCGGCGCGGCGCCCGAAGATTGTGTGCGGGTCGACGCCTGCGTGGAGTAGCGCCGCGTCCGGCGCGGAGCAGTTGGGGGAGACGCAAGCACCGCCAGGACGGTCCGCAGCGACGCACACGGCGACGCACGTGGCGACCACGCCGAGGCATGCCAGCACAGGGGACCAGAGCCGTTGGCAGCGCATCGTACGGAGGAACGGCAGCAGCGACACAGGAGCGGAGGGCAGATGGCAGGCGTTGTTATGGTGTTTAAGCAGCTGTACCGTCTACTCCAGTGTTTGATCAAGGGGGCCCATGGTCGCAGTGGCGCAAGCTTGGGCCTACACGGCACTTGCAGGCCAGGTTGCATGCATGCGAGCGCGGATGCAGCGCTGGATCACGCATCTGCAAAGGCGCCCCCCTACGAATGCAAGCATTCTATGCGGTCCTCCACACATTGGCACAGCCTTATTTGCCGGCGGCGCAGCCCTACATCGGAAATAAGAATCGTCGATGGCCGTCGCGCCATGCGATTGGTCAACAGCCACCGCCCCTATGCGCACCCCCCCCAATCTGGGACGACTCCTGCATGTAGAACATGGATCGCGTTATTGACATGCACGGCGAATGGGCCTCGGTTGCGCAGCAGGCGTCACCAGCTGCTGCTCGGCGAAATACCCCGGGTGTCGGGCGCTACGCAGCGCTGTCTGCATTCGGGGGTGCAGCCTCGTGCGCACTGGGCGTGAGCGGCGTGTAAACCCTCGCACATACCGCACTTTCTTCATTGATCCCGGCTCGCCCCCCTGGGCGTCAGACGGAGCATGCGCCACACATGCCTTGCTCTTGGCCCGCTTGCCCGTGTGTTTATGCGTGCGAGGTTCACCCTCGAACACGTACTCCGGCAGGTCCGTGCTGCACGTCAGGTCACCGAAACGCGAGGGCGCACGCACCCCTTGATCTGCCGCACGACAATGCCCATCGCCGTCTCGTCGTACTGGTCCCACTGCTTGACCTTCTGCGTAAAGTCCAGCATCGGATACGAGATGTCCATGCGCCGCGTCGTGCGCTCGTGCGCTGGGGGTCAGGTCGTCCACGCCCTCTGCGCACGCTGCCGCGGCTCCACCTTGAGCCCAATGTAGAACGTGGTCGTGTAGATGGTGCGGTGCCCCTCGGACGCCTCCTGGGCGTCCTTCTCCTTCGCCGCGTCCCCGTCCGCGGGCAGATCCGTCGTCCGCGGCGCGACGGTCGCGGGCGCGTCGCCAGACGCGACGAGCCGCACCTCCTCGTCTGTGTTGCACACCGTCTCCTGGTCGAATCCCTTCACGTAGGGGTGCGCGCACAGAAGCGAGGGGACCAGCTCCAGCTTCATGACCAACTGCCGCAGCCGCGACTCGACGGTCCCCTGCCACTTCAGCTGCATGTCTGCGGACCCCGACGAGGCAATGACCCGCAGGTAATACTTGTACCGGTGGAAGAAGTCGTGTTTCTCAAACAGCTCGCTCCACTGCGCCTTGCCCAGAAACACCCTGTCGACCACCTCTGACGCGCGCAAAAACTCGTTCGTCATGATCATCTGTGTCGACTGCGTCACGTTGTGCGTCGCGCACATGGATGGGTACGCCGGCGTGATGATTGGCATCCGGTGGAGCCGGTCTGTCGGGTAGAGCTGGTGGTCAGCATGGGGGAGGGGAAGGGGGGGCGGAAGGGGGAAAGGGGAAAACGGGAGGAAGAGAGGGGAGGGTTTCTCAAGCGGCTGCCCTCGCCCCATCGTCATATTGCGGAAGGAAAAAACACGCACCCGCGGGTTCCACACGCGCACGGGCAGCGGCCCCTCCTCGATCATCTTCAAGAGAACCGGCTGCGGCCACTTCCACTGATGCAGGATAATGAAGAAGCGGCTGACGATAGCCGCGGGCGCCGCGTTCGGGTACAGCTGGCAGATACGCGCCACGAGCATAGCCCATGCAACGCCGCCCAGGAAACCAAGCACATTGGAGTAGATCGCGCGCCGCCCAGCCCACAGCTTGATGCAGCGCAGCGCGAGACGGAACACATGCACGTCGGGGACGAGGCGCAGGATCTCGTCCGTGACGCGGGAGCCACCGAGGCTGCGCACGTCGCGCTCGTCCAAATTCTTCAGCAGGTTGTCTTCCTTCAGCTCGAGCGTGTCGTCGATGCGCGGCAGCGCGACGCGCGCAAACAGAAAGTCGATCGAGATACCCATAAACTTGGTCTTGATCACCGGCACGTATGCCTCCGGCACGCCGGCGACGTCGGACGCCTCCTCGCGCTCCTTGAGGAGCGCCTCAAATATGCTGAAAAAGTCCTCCCGCTGCACATGCTTCGGCGCAACACACAGGGTGTCAATGTCGGAGCCGGGGCCGTGCACGCCCAGTCGGTACGAGCCAAACGTAAAGATTTTCCCCCCGGCATTCCGCGCGGCACTCTCGGGGAGGCCGTGCGCGATCGACGCACGGTACACAAACTCCTTCACGAGCGTGTCCACACGCGCCAGTACGACCTCGCTGCCGGTGAGCTTCTGCTGCTGGCGATCGACACACCGCAGCTTCGCCTCGTCCGCAGCCTCAAATACGTGCTGCGCCCGCAGCTCCCTCTCCAGTCCCGCAGTAATCTCCGTGTCCCTCTCCGTTGGGACGCTTAGGGAGATCGGCGGCGTTACTCCGAGGAACGTCGCGGGCGCACTGCTCATCGTCGTCCGCCACCCGCTCGTCACGGCGCCGCGGCGCACACGTACCAATCTCGGCCGAGTCGTCCGTGCGCGGCGCCCTGCGCCGCGTCGCGCCTCTCGTGTCGCCCATGCTTTGGGCGCCCGTCGTCGCCGTGTGGGCGTGCGTGTATGTGCTTGCGCGCCGAAGGGAGGTGCGCCAGTGGGCCGAGGCGCGGCTCTGCGCGGCCGGATGCGATGCGCACGTGCGTGTCGGCGCGGTGTCCATCGAGACGGCCGCGCTGAACGACTGGCCGCGCGCCGCCGCGCGCGCACTGGCGCGCCTCACACGGTCCGCACCGGCGGCATGTACGCGTGCGTTACTGCGCGGGTACGATGTGGGCGTGCTGGTGGCGGGCCTAGGCGCGGTCGCGGTCGTCGGCGTCGTCGCGATTTCATGTGTGCAGGTCGTCTGCGCCGCGATATCGCCGGTGGCGTCGTCCGCGCACCGCATCGTGAAACGCGGCGAGGAAGGCGCCGCACCGGCGCCCTGGATTGCGCCCATGGTATGCCGTACCGCGCCTGCCCCTCACCGCAGATACCCGGGTGGAACCTGCCGGCGTCCCACATTGTCCCTCTCTTGGCGGCGGCCGCGGTAAGCCAGGTGGCGCATGAGGCGGGGCATGCGATCGCTGCGGAACTGCAGCGCGTGCGCCCCATCGCGTTTGGGCTCACGATCGTGTTTCCGCTTCTTCCGATCGCATACGTGGCGCTGCCGGAGCGCGCGTCGCTCATGTCGCTCACGCGCTGGGAGCGGCTCAGGATCGTGTCCGCCGGCGTGTATCACAACGTGCTGCTGTACGTCGTGTTCTGGGCCGCGGGTGCACTGGGCGTGGGCCGCATCGCGTGGCGCGATGCGCGCGGCCTGCACGTCGTCCATTCCGTGGATCCGCAGCTCAGCAGATGGCTCCCGCCGCACAGCGACATCCTGGCGCTGGCCGACGTGGGCCTCGTCGGGATGACGGGGACGCAGCGCATGGGCGCATGGGACGCATTCCTGCACGGCCCCGCCCCCCACTCAAGCGGTTGGTGCCTGCGGAACGACGAATGGGACGCGGCGGCGGACGCGTGCTGCGGGACACCGGGAAAAAGCGATGCCGTCGCGTGCTTTGAGCGTGAGCGCGCCCACGGCGCGGCCACCGGGGCGAGCGGCGCCGCATGCCTGCCGCCGCTGGACGTGTTCGCGTTACATTCCGCGCGGCGCTGCTCTCCTGCACAGGCGTGCGCAGCCGGCTACGTGTGCGGCAGCCCCGCAGCAGCGGAGAATTTGACGTGGCTCTCTGTCGCACTGCAGGGCGACGTCGACCGCGTCGTGCTCCGCGGCCCGCTCGACACGCTTGCGTACAGCATGCGTGTGTCGCCGTTCTCGGTGCGTGCGTGGCTGCGTGTTCTTGCTGGATCCGCGCTGGAGCCGGCGCTCGCGACTCTTGCGGATTGGTGGCGGCTCTGGATGAGCTACTTTCTGCTCGTCAATGGTACCCTATGGCTGATGAATATGCTACCTATTTGGTCATTGGACGGCGCCGCGTACGCGGAGCTGGTCCTTGTGAGTGCGCTGGTAGCGCGCAGGCGGGACGTGTCGTCTGAATACATGCCGCTGGCGGATGCAGACGTTGGGTTGGATCCAGAGGACCCACAGCCGACGCATGAGGACGTCGCGCGAGCTGCGTCTCGCATTTTGCGCATTCTCTTTGCATGTACAACAGGGGCGCTCACGGCTGCACTTTTTGGGGGCGTGGCGCAAGCGGTGGGGGGGGGCGTAAGGGGGGGATGAAGAGACAAGGATGCAGTGGAAAGGGGGTGAGCTTGCGGGGGAAATACCACGCGGGGAGCAAGACTATGCAGGGGAAATATCATGCGGGGGAAAGACCACGCAGTGGGAAAGACCACGCAGGGGGAAAGGCTACGCAGGGGGAAAGGCTACGCAGGGGCAAATACCACGCAACGACCACGCAACGACCACGCAACGGCCACGCACAATGGCAAGACATGCATCATTCGCTCGATGGTAGCGTCAGTGTCGTCCATGGAAAGAGGGGTAGCAGCCGGAAGCGGCGGGAACGCGTGCGGCTGCGCCACCCACAGCGCCACCAACACCCACAGCACTCGCATACCAGCTGCCCTATGGGCGCGAGCGAATTCTGACCGACACATATTCGCACTTCCGCAATGTCTTTTGTATACTATGTGGTCCGCTATGCGCGCTGATGCGAAATTGTTGTCTACTTGGATCCATTGTTGCGCTTGGCTACCCTCATGCCTGGCCGGTGCAGCATTCTCATACATGTCTCCCTCCGTCTGCGGGCCCCATCAGCCCGCTGCTCGGGACCCCTTTGTCTATCCCGGTGCACAGGCGAGCGTCGTGGCGTCTTGGAGCCTTTGTCTTTCTCGCTCCGCCGAGACCCACTGGAGGGGATGTTCGGTTGCATTCGTTCGTTTGCACCTGTATGCGCAGCATTTTCCGACGATGGCGCAGCAGTTCCCGCCGTTTCTTCCATTCACAATCCCCTCTGCCTCTTATCCTACTGGCCCTTTTCCGCCTCTCACCTCTCACCGATGCCCCCTTTTCCCTTCCCCTCTCTCCCCCAGTACGCCTCTCCCTCTTCCCCCTCTCTGCCTCCCCCCCTTTCTCCTCGCCCCCTCTCTGCCTCCCCCCCTTCCCTCTCTCCCCCTCTCTTTCTTCCCCTTTTCCCCATCACTCTACTCTTGCCCTGCCTCGTCTACAACAGGTCAAACAGGTCCTTCGACTGGGCCTGTGTGGGCGCAGGCCTCGCGCTCGCGCTGGCCCAAACCGAGTTGCTGGTCTGGTCCTTGGCCAAATCGGCCATGGACCGCTTGCCCTTGTCCGCAGTCTCAAGAGGCTTGCCACGCGACGTCGCCCAGAGATCGTCAAATGTCGACGAGGAAGGCTTTTGCGTGGCTGTCGTTGTGGCGCGGGCGTCCTGGGCGCTCGGCGGGGGACGGGTGGCGGCAGCTGCAGGAGGGCGGGCCTGCGTGGTGACCGACGGCGCGCTTCTCTGGGGCACTGCGTGCGCCGCTGACGTCGCGGGACGCGCACTCGGCGGCGCGGCAAAACTGTCGTCCAGCAGATCGAACAGGTTGCCGCCGCTCTTCGCGGCCGCTGGCTGGGCGGCGGGTGCAGAGGCGACCGAGGAGGGGACATGGGCGGGGGGAGCCGCGGGCGCAGCCTGGAAGTCGTCGAAGTCGTCTGCGGGCGCGGACGCGGCCGCGCCCGACGCCCCTGTCGGCGTCTGCGCCACGGCGTCCGCCGCCTCGTCGTCAAAGGAGAACAGGTCAGCGACCGGCGGCGCGGACGGCACCGTGGAGGCGGCGCTCGTTGGCGCCGCCGTACGGTCGTCGTCGCCGGCATCGTACTCATCGTACGCGGGGTCCGACGCGGACGCGTACGTGGACGCGCCCACACTGTCGCGGGCGCCATCTCCCGCATAGTAGCTCTCGCTGCTAAAGCCGCCGTAGCGGCCACCGCCACTACCCGGCACAAAGTCAGCGTTTCCAGCGCCCTGGTATTTGTTCCGGTTCGCGCGTGCCTTGCGGCGTTCCGTACGGATCATGTCCACGTCGGCAAGGAGTGCGGCCAGCTCTTTGGCTCGGTTCCGGACTGGGGTCAGAGAGAGGGTCGTCATGCACGCACTGTTTATGCCCTGGTCCTTGCCGCGTTCGTCGATGTAGTGGAAGTTGCGCAGGATCTTGACCGTGGACAGGTGCATGCGCGCCTCGTCGACGACACGCTCGGCGCCGTGCTTCACAATGTACTCGAGCAGCTGGAGTGCCTTGCGCGTGAGCGGGACTGGCGTCGGACGCACCTTGTATATCTGGCGCCAGTCACTTGCCTCCTTCTCCATGAAGCGGCGGAAGATCGTCGGCATGATTTCATTAAAGTCGTGGCTGCGGTGAGCGGAGTAGGGCGCGCAACGTACTAGTTGTATGTGCTGCGCCACGCGTGGTTAGTAGCTGTCGCGGCGCGATACGCACGCCTGCGCAATATCCTGCATGAGTGTCGAGCTTGCGCCCCTGCACTGTGAGCGCGCCCCCGCAGCACGCACCAGGGATCGTCGTTCGTCGCCTCGCGGACCTTCGCCTCAATGTCGCTGATGTTCAGCGCATAGTTTTTCGCCTGCGTGTAGTACGACTTGAGGTCGTAGAACGTCAGGTTGGACAGCTTGTCGCCACTGCGCAGCATCAGCACGCGTGCGCACGCATGCGCACATCTCCTCGAGATCCTGCGCGGTCAGCACACTGCGCGGCGGCAACGCACCATAGTTCCCTCCGCCGTCGCCTTGCGCGGGAGAGAACTCGTGTTACTTGCCGGGCGGCTGCGATGCATGATGACTAAGCCGGTGATCGGGGGGGCCGCGTCGCGGGTGCGCGGCGGCGGGGCTGTCGACGAACCGCCGCCAGCATGTTCCTTACGCGGTCTGAATATGGTGCGTGCGGCGGCGTGTGGTGGCTGACAGACGCAGACCGAGGCGTGAACACGTTCTCGCCCGAGGGGCGTCTGTTCCAGGTGGAGTATGCGCTGGAGGCGATCAAGCTCGGCTCCACGACCGTCGGCATTGCCACGCCGGAGGGCATCGTGCTGGGCGTAGAGAAGCGCGTGCAGTCGTCCCTGCTGGTAAGCAGCTCTATCGAGAAGATCATGGAGATCGACACGCATGTCGGCGCCGCGATGAGTGGTCTGACGGCGGACGCGCGCACGATGATTGACCACGCGCGTGTCGTGGCGCAAAACCACCGTTTTGTGTACGACGAGCCGATCAAGATCGAGAGCGTTGCGCAGTCTGTGTGCGACCTGGCGCTGCGCTTCGGGGAGAACACGGAGGACGAGGACGCGAAGATGAGCCGTCCGTTTGGCGTCGCTCTGCTTATTGTCGGTGTCGACGAGGACGGTCCCCAGCTATACCACGCGGACCCGTCGGGGACCTTTGTGCGGTACGACGCGAAGGCGACAGGCTCCGGGTCTGAGGGCGCACAGACGGAGCTGCAGGAGAAGTACAAGAAGGTACGTTGCACCGTGCAGGCGCGCTGACCCGCCAGGATCTTTCGATGCGCGAGGCGTCGCTCCTTACGCTCCGCGTTTTGAAGCAGGTCATGGAGGAGACGCTGGATGAGCACAATGTGCAGCTGGCGGTCGTCGCGAAGCGCTCGGGCCGCGACGGGCGCGCGACGGGCGAGTTTGAGATCCTCGACGAGGCGCGTCTCAAGGAGCTTGTGGAGGCGATGTGAGGGGGCACGGGGGAGCGGGCACGGGCGGATTGGTACGGGGAGGCCTTCGCCGCGCACCCGTTTCCGCTGCGCCACGTACGTAGCGCCGCATTCTGCACACCGCGGCAGCCCTTCTATACGACACGAGCGTTGTGCACGGGGTGCACTGGCGGGACTCCGCGCGAGCGAGTGCAGGGCTGCGGCGCCAGTGTGCGAGCGCGCAGCCTGCGCGGCAGCACATGCATAGAGCGGTCCGTCTCCCGCGGCGCCCGCTCCCCACTGCCTCCGCGCGGGACAGCGGCCGCACTCGATTCACACGCGCAGTGGAGCCAATCGGCGCCACTCCACCTCCACAGTTGTCATGCACCCCGCCTAGCAGGCCCACGCGTGGCACTCCGTCAACACGACGCGCCCCCACCACGGCTTTCCATCGCCACGCTGTCGGGACGATGGCGGAGCCGCCGGTGTCGCCGGCGATCACCATCACGTATGCGACGCACGCGTCACCGCAGTCGGCCTCCGTCCTGTCCCATGTGACGAAGCTGTTGGCCGCGCAGTTTCCGCTGCGGAACGTGCACTGGCGGCCGGGCCCCGAGACACGAGCGCTGCGGCCGCGAGCGCAGCGCGATGCGGAGACGCGTGTGCACGCGATCCGCACGCTGCAGCTGCTGCCCGTGGATCTGGTGCCGCTTTCGGCGCACACGCCGGGGGATACGCGGCTCTCGCTCCTGCAGCGCGCGCCGTGCGCACACCTGTTCTTTGTGGCGTGCGACGACAGTGACCTGTACCGCGCGCAGATCCGCAATGAGGTGCGGAACTGGATTGCGGCACTGCCCGCGCACATGCCAGCGGATGTTCCGGGCATGGACGCGCCCGCAACGGAGCCCGAGTACCTGATTGTGCTCATCCCACCCGTCGTCGCCGGCGCCGCCGCAGCGACGGGCGGCGGAGCGGGCGGCAAGGGCGCGATCGGGCGCTTCTACACGATGAACAAGGGGAGTGTCCTGGAGAAGCTGCGCGCCGATTTCAACTCGTCGACCCACGACCACGTCGTGGCGCTCCCGCGGCTCCCCGCGTCCGCGACGCCGGCGCCGGCGGATGCGGCGGTGTGGATTGAGCTTCTGGCGCGCCTGAAAGAGAGCACCGCGGCGACGATAGGGTCGCGGATCGAGCGCCTGGATGCGGGTGTCACGGAGTGCGAGCTGCGTGCGGCGGACGACGACTGGTCGTTCTGCGCGCTATGCAACCGCGCCGAGCGGCTGATCCGCCTGCTTGGCGACGTCGACCTACTCGACGACTGTCTCGCGCTGTACGATGAGCTCGACGAGCGCCTCTCGGCGGGGCTTGCGTCGGGGCATGTCACGTTTCCGCGCGTCGGCGCGACGGACGCGGGCGACGACAGCCTGCTTCTTCTCGGCCCGCTGCGGAAGCCGTATGAGGACCTCGTCGCGCGCGAGGCCATCTCCCTCTTCGACATGCGCTGCTACCTGTTTGCGCGCCGCGCGATGCTCCTGGGTGCGATAGGCCGCGTCGTCGCGGTGATGCAGGCGACGCCCGCGTTCGTCGCGTCCACGGCGCACCTGCTACGGGCGCGGCGCCCACGGCAGCTGCCCCCGCTGTTTATCGAGTCCTGGTCGTTCTCCGTCGCGCTGGACGCCGTGGAGCAGTGCCAGGCATGGCTCGTCGAGCAGGACAGCGACGCGGACGATGCCGCGCGCACGCGCGCGTCGTCCTCGCACGCGTTCCACGTGTCCAAGGCGGAGCTGCTGGACCTCGCGATCCAGCAACTCGTGCGCATCGGTGTGCGTGTCGGCCACCTCCCCGTGGCCGCGCCGTTCACCTATGTGTTCTCCGCGCGCCCCGCGCCCGCGTCGCGCGACGCCCCGGGCATCACGCGTAAGGAGCTGTGCGAGGCCATTGTTGACGTCGACGTGTTCGACTCGCAGCTCCGCACGCTGCTGCAGCGGGCCGTGCTCGCGTGTACGCTGTGCGGGCATGTGTACCGCCAGCGCCAGCTCCAGTACCTGCACGTGTGTCTCGAGATGGAGCGCGGTGCGTACGCGGCGGCGGCGCGGCTGCTCGGGGACCTCATCACGCCGGGCGCGGAGCGGTCGTGGGGGTCGATCGCTGTCGAGCTGCACGCGATGCGGCTCGCCTGCATGGAGGCGTGCGGCGAAGCCGTCGGGCGCCCGTGGGTCGCTGCGCTCGTCGACGCCGTGCACGCAGCGTGCGCCGCGCGGCCGCTCCGCACGCCGGACGGCACCGAGACTGCACTCATTGCGCAGCTGCGCACCGCGGCGGGCGACGCAGATGTGACACTCTCCGGCTACAACGGGTACTCTGTCCGCCTCGCGCAGCACCGTGCGGAGCGGCGCGCAGACGACGACGGTGCGTTCCTGCGCGTGTCCGTCGTGTCGCACCTCTCCGCGGCCCTCGCCGTCGATGCGGTCAGCGTGTGTGTCGCGGACTACCGGCAGGCGCAGCTCTGGTTTACGAGCGCCCCCCTTACGCTACTGCCGGGCGCGAACACGGCGATTGTGTTCTGCGCGACGCCCGCCGCGGGCTTCTTCCACGTCCAGGCGACGCAGATCCGGGCCGGCCACGTCCTCCTCGAGAACATCGTGCAGGACCGCGCCGCCTTGTCGACGCTTGCGGATGCGCAGCAGCTCGAGTACCAGCGCGCGCGCATCTTTGTCCCCGCCGATGGCGATGCGCTCCGCGTGCGCTGCGTGCGCCCGACCGACATGCGGACCGATGTGCGCCGCGCGTTCGAGCTCGAGCTATGGTCGGGGAGAAACCACGTGGTCTCCGTGAACCTCTCCGTGGACGTGGGGGGGGGCGCTCTTGCCGCGCGGGAGGCCACGTACAAGTGCACAGTGCATGCCGCGGACCGGTCCGTGGATGCCACAGAGGCGGCCGCCGGCGCTGCGCCTCCCGCATCCACCGGCGCACCATCCCCGCCTAGCTCCCCCCCCGCAGCGCCGCTGCAGCTCACTCTGCACGCTGTGCCCCCGCACAGCACCGCGCGTATCGTTGTCCCTCTGGCGCTCGTGCCGCGCAGTGCGCGCTTTACTGTGGCTTTGACCGCACGGTACAGGACACAGCAAAGCCATCCCGACGCGATGCGTGTGCGCACGACGGTGTGCCCAGTGGACGTGTCGCTGCCGATCGGGATTCACGTCCAGGACCACTTCCGTCTTGACCGGCTCATCTCCCGACTGACACTTGAGTCCGGCGCCGTCCCCGTCCGTGTGCAGGCACCGGACGTGCAGGCACCGGCCAGCGGGTCCCCCATCGCAGCGTGCGCGCAGCGCGCGGGTCCACCGACAGTGATTGCGCCGCGGCAGCCGCGTACACACGTCATCTCGTTTAGTCCGCCCCACGCGCGACGCACGGAACACACCACCTTCCGTCTCCACGTGGCGTTTCGCACGCTGCGGGATGAATGCGGCGGACGTCTCCTGGAGCGCGTCGCACGGATCCTCGCGCGCGCGGGGAGCTGGGAGCGCTCGCAGTGGACGCCGGCGGACTTTAGCCTCTTCCTCACGGAGCTCGAAGGGTGGGTCCCCAGCGCTGTGGATATCGGGCAGTATGCATCGACGGGGCGACTCGTTCTGAAACCGAACGCTATGGACTACTGGGAGCGGTGTATGCAACGCTGGGGCTGGCCGGCAGGCGGGGCGCAGTGGGTGCGTCTTTTTGACTTGGTGGGCAAGGTGGGGGAGGAAGGGGGGGGGATGGGGGAGGGAGAAGCGGGGGGAGAGGTGGGCGGCAAGGGGAGGGAGGAAAGGGGGGAAACAAGTAGGGGAGAAGGGGGCGGGGATGGCGCCAAGGAGGACGGGGAAAAAGAGAGAGAAGTCGCGGACGAGGACGAGGAAAAAGCTGGAGAAGTCGCCAGGGAGGACGAGGGAGAGGAAGGAGATGTTGGAAAGGAGGGAAGGGGGGGGGAAGAGGGGGGAGAAATCACTAAGGAGGACGGCGGAAAATGGGCGCACACTGCAGAGGACGGCGAAACGCAGGATAACAAAAGTGAGGATCTTGAGGCGCATGGGGATGACCGCGTGAAGGACAAACGGGAGCGGGAGGACGACCAAGTGACGGGTCGCAAAGTGAACACGGGCCTTGCTTGGGACGGGGACTCGAGCCGCAGCCGCGACGGTGCGGACGACGACAGGAAAGACGACGTTGTACAGGATGGAAGCAACCCCGCCTCCACGCTGCCGACGCCCGCGGACCTCGCGGAGAACGCGGCCAGCCGCCTCATGGCCTGGTCGACACTCTCGCTCCCACTCGACCTCCCCGCTGCTGGCGCCGTGAATGCGGTCAGCATGCGTGTCCCCACGCCTCTTGTCCTCGGGCAGTCGGTCGAGGCCACCGTGGAGGTCGCGTCGTCCTTTGCGTGGCACGAAAAGGGGAGCGACAGTGGCAGCGATGGCGATGACCACGACAGCGACGCGTCTCACCCGTCCGTCGCGTTCCAGTACGACATTATCGCCGACTACGACCACTGGCTCGTGTGGGGCCAGAAAAAAGGGCTCCTCCACGTGGATGCGTCCAGTGCCATCGCCCGGCACACCCTCAGCGCGACACTGATCCCCGTTCGCGCGGGTTCTCTCCTGCTGCCACGCGTCCGCCTGACCCCCATCGGCATGCCGGAGTCGTACCGCAGCGAAACGTACATGACGACCGCTGCGGCCCCCGTCGCCGTCATGGACCAAAAGGGTCACGATACCTTCTGGGTCGACTTGCGCAACCACGCGGACTCGCGCGCCTAGGCCGTCCGGAGCGGCGCGCGCGTGCCCGTAGACACACTCCTATACGTACGGCGCCCCTACACGCATCCCATTCTTCGCTCGCCAGCACGCATTTTCCTGTCTCCCCTTTAGTACGCGCGGCCCGTGCCCGCGTGCCCACGCCCGATCTACCCGATCGGTCTAGCGCTCTCTGCGACAACCATGGTGCGTCCAGACGACCAGGTGCGCCCGCGCATCGCCGACCTGGCAGACGTCGACGACACTTCTCCGGACGCTCTTATGGACTGGCCGCCCGCCGCCACTGCGATACGCAGACATGCTCCGACGGTGGGCGCCGCCGCCTCCGCCAGCTCGCGCGAGCAACCCGACGCGCCCGAGACGGCTACCTCTGCAGACGCGGAGCCACGCGGTAGAAGAGTTCGTTTCGACCTCGAGCGGGGCGCGGGGAACGGGGCGGGAACGGGGGCGTGTGATGAGGCGCCCGGCCGCGGGGGCGAGCCCGCGCTGGAGCCAGATACAGGCGCGCCGGAAAATGACCCGGAAAACGCGCAGCTGCCGCCTCGCCCCCCAATCATGGGCGAGATCCGCGAGCACCTCCACTCGCAGCCAGTGAGCATGCGACATGGCGAGCAGCGGCCGTCGCGCTTCCGTGCAATGCGGGAGGCGGAGAAGGGTGCGACGGAGGAGCCCGTGTCTGCGTTCCGCCGCGCACGGATGCAGAAGGAGGGCGGGAAGAAGGCAGGCTCACACTCGTTCCCACCGGCGACGATCCATTCACACGCTGTGCCCCCGCCGCAGACCGACGCCGTGCCAGAGTCCCCTTGTCCTGCAGCAACTCCTGCCGCCGCCACGGACCCCACGCGCGATCCGGGCGGCGGCGCGCCACCGGACCAGATGACATCCCTTTTGGACTCGATCGCGCGTGAGAACGAGGGAAGGCTGTCATCTATGAACTACGCGTCCGTGGACGAGGAGCTGCATGATGCGGCGGCATTTTTCGGTGCGGACACCTTGGAGAAGCTGGCGGGGAGACGGGACGTGAGTCGGGGCGGGCGTCCGGAGGGTGCGTTGGCAGGCCATGGTACTGCGGGACAGGACGATGTAGGGCAGGGAGCTGCGGGGCAGGCTGGTGCTCATGTGGCATCTTCCTGCGCCGCGCAAGAACCATCCGCGGGACCGCCGCGTGGGTGGCCAATCGTGGAGCGCCTCCCAGCGGAGCCCCCGTCTCAAAACACGGCGTCGCCGGTCGCGCAGGAAAGAGACACGGCGGCGGATCAGGAGTCTTTCCGCGCAAGGTACTTTCCCGAAGAGCCAGATGCGGTGCCCCCGTCGCTCGAGTGGACCGTGCCGCACACCGACGAACGCAGCACACACGACGTCCGGTTCAACTTCCAGGGCGCACCGATTTGGCGCCCCGCCGTCGGCACCAGCGCGACAGGCGACGCGACCTTTTTGGCTGGCCTACACCACCATGGGAACGACCAGCACGCGCCCGGGTACACAGTGGACGAGCTCCTGCACCTCGGCCGCAGCAGCGTCGCCGCGCAGCGGACGATGGCATTCCAGGTGCTCGCGCGCATCTGCGACACGCACCCGCAGCACCTGAACGGTGCATGCGGTTTCGCCCGCGGCGCGTTTTTTGCGTCCGCGCCCGAAGACCTGCGCACCGCGCTGGACGCGGACGCCGGAACGCCGCGCATGCAAATCATGCTGCTCGCCCGCTGGTGCCTCGTGGACCGCCACCAGAGTGTGCGTGCCGCCGCGCTCGCCTGTCTCCGCGCCGCGCTTGCGTCCGTCTCCGCGCTGCCCGCAGACGTGTCCGCGGTGTGGCGTGCTGGAGTGCTCCCAGACGCGGTAGACCCGCCGCAGGACTGGCTCTGGCTCGCGGCGCTGCGGCGTGAGGATGCGTGGAGTCCGCGTGCGCGCCCGCCGCTCTTCCATACGCAGGACGCGTCGTACAGCGAACTCCTGCGGCGGAACTGGGCTGCGGCGCTGCGGCAGACGGACGTGCTGCCTGTCCTCGATGCGCTTGCTGCGGGTGACGACGGGTCGCGTGCGTACGGCGAAGTCCGCGCGCATATTGCCGACGTCGTATACTTCCTCGCGCTCCACGACGTGCGCACTGCGCAGGATGTCCCGCCACATGTCATGCGGTGCGTCGCGGGCGCCGCGGGTCCGTGGCCGCTGGTCGCGGGGCAGGTGTGGCCACCCGCGCACACGCTCCTCGTCCTCCTCCGCGCCGTGCAGAGCGGTCGGGAAGTTGCTGCGCGCCTCGTCGAGATGGGCGTGACAGATGCGGTTTTGCGATATGTGCTCCTCCTCCCGCAGGACTGCGGGGGGGCGCCCGTGGGCGACGAGATCGCGGTCCACGAGCACGCTCTCTTGTTTGCGACGCTGCGTGTCTTCACAGCGCTTGCCCGATACGGCCTCGCGAGCACGAGCGTGCGCGAGGTGTGGGCGCCGCTGCAGCGGCTCGGGACATGGGCCGCCCACGTGCTCGAGGACGCCGGCAGCGGGGCAAGTCCCACGCGCCACACCGCGCGGCTGCATACGGCGTGCGCCGTGTTCGAGATGATGGACATCTGCACGCTGCAGGCGATGCGTGGGCCGCAGCTCGGCGACCTTGGAGTAAACTGGCCGATGGTGGCGCCGTGGGTGGGGTACAGCGCAGCTGCGTGCGGTGCCTTCAGCGCACTGCGGGCGGCGGCGGCGCCAATGGCCACCGCTGCGGCGGGGGCGCTCAGCTTCCAGGTCGCTGCTGCCGCGGCGGGCCACATGGCCTCCTGGCGCGCGGCCGCATCCACTGTGGAGCCGGACGCTCTTGTGGACGCGCCCGTGTGCCCGCCGTTCCTCGAGGCGGCGCTGCTGTCGCTGCACGCGGCGCTCGCGGACGCGGACGCGTGCCGCATTCGCGGGGACGTGGATGCATGCCGCGCCGCGGCACACAGCGTGTATGTGTTTGCGGCCGCGGCGGGCGTGCTCCAGCGCTGGGACGGGCTCGCAGACGCGGCGCGCGCGCGCGTTGCCGACGCACAGAATGCGATCCTGGCATCCTCTCTTATCGATGCGCTCGCTGCGCCCGTGTTTTCGGTCGTGGGCGGGGATGCGCTGCGGGCGGTCCTCCTTGTGGAGGCGGGCGCGTGTACGCCGACAGATGCGTGGCACCGCTTTCTCGTTCTGCAGGCGCTCAGCGTGAACGAGGCGGACGACGTCGCGGCGCTGCTCGAGAGCACCGTGTCGCAGATCGATGCAGGTGTCTGGCGCGTCCTCGCCCCCTTTTTGCGCGAGAATGTGCTGGGGGGGGTGGCGCGTGCGGAGGGCGGTGTGCATACGTCTCTGCTGCAGGCACTGGTTCGCTCCGCGGCGGCGCCAACGCCGCGTGCGTTCTTCGTCACAGCGCCACCCGCTGCGGAGCCGGCGACAGACCCCGTGACGGACGCAGTGCTCTGGCAGTCGCCGTCCGCGGGCCTGCCGCTGCGGCGCGACTGGCCGTTCCTCGCACTGGACGACCTGCTGCATTCCGGCGACGCACAATCGCTGAACCGGAAAGATGCGCTGCCCCCCGACTGGGACTTCTCCGAGACGGACATTGTGCTGGCCAGCCTGCAGCTCGCGCATGCCGTCGCGGACCTCGTGCTCGCACGCGAGACGCCCACGCTTACCAGCGCGGCGATGTGGCTTGGCATTGCCAAGGTGTATTTGCTCGAGGAGCACCCGGGCGCCACCGCGTATTCGGGCGCCGCGACGGGGCGGGACCTGTATGCGCAGCCGGCGGTCGCCGGCCAGATCGACGCGCTGCAGCGGTCCGCAGACCGCGCGGCGCTGTGTCGGAATGCGCCGCCGGACACGCTGGAAGATGCGTTCGAGTACAGCGGTACGGCGGGCGCGTCCTTTTACCAAATGTACACGGACCTTGTGGGGCTGTACGACGCGGTGTCGTTTGGACACGCGAGCTTTGCGAAGATGCTTCTTCCGCCGCTTGCCATGGTGTACGCCGCGGACTACCGGCGCCTTCTGTGGTGCGACTACGCACAGGTCTTGCGCAGCATTACGCTGGCTGTGCATGATGCGCCTGTCGTTGCGCCACCGCCAGCTGGCACCGGTGAGCAGCGCCGCATGTTTTCCTACCTGTGGCCGACTGAGCGTGACCCGAATGTTCTCTCTGCGTATGCATCGGCGCTCGCCTCCGCGCAGGTCACCCATGAGCACCAGCCGCTTCTTGCGACCATTGCAGAACACCACGTGAGCGCGGCACTCTGGGCGCCGCTCGAGCCCGAGCAATGGGATATCAGTGGGCATGGGGGGGGAATGAACCGCCCGCCGGTACCCCCGATATTGCGTGAGCGGATTGCGCGTGTGATATATGCGCCGGCGACGCGGAGGGAGGTGTCTCTGCGCGTGCTGCACCGTGCGCCACTCGGGGAGGCACAACCCGCGGCTATTGACGCGCGGCAGCGCGCCATTGACGCAATCACAGGGACGTGAGGTTTTAATGGCGCCGCTGGGGGACGGTTCAGGGGGTCGCCCGAGGGGCACAACTCAGGGGGGGGGGAAGCGTCCCTTAGCTGGCGCGGCGCCCAAGAGGCACGGCCCAGCTGTGTCTTGCAGGACCCGGGGGGACTGTGCGCTGGATATTTGTGCGGATGGGAGGCGCATGAGCTGCGGCCACGTCCGCGCCGTGCGCATAGATTTACCACCGTGTGTCATAGGCTCATCACGGCCACGTGCCGCACCACGCAGTGATTCGCTATGCACGGCGCCAAATCTGTGCCAAGGGCTCATCAGAATCCGACGGGAGGTGCAGAGGGGGTGTTTTAGAATACGGAGAGACGCAAAGAGATAGGTGCCATGGGCGCATTTTCTGCCTGTCGGCGTGGCTAACGCATCTTATTGGCGTCTACATTACAACTGCCTTGTAAACGCGTCCGCATCGCGATCCTGACACGCAGCGCAGCCACGACGCATAGCCGCAATGCATGTGTCGTGCCGACGAGCTGCCGCGCATTGGGTATAAGCGGAGAAGGGATGGCGGCGTTCTTGCCGTATTGGTGCGCATGGCTGCGATCACTTGCTTTTATCCGCACCACGATCGTCGCTCTGCGCGAGCGCGCCCGAGCTCGTCGCAACATCCTCTACGCCACCAATTTTGCGTGCCTCCGTGACCATCTTGTCCGCATACAGGAGCTGCTCCAAACGACCGAGCTTCTTGCTGTCATGGCGGAGCGCGTGCTTGAAGTCATCGAGCTTCGCGCGGTGCCTGTGTGTCTGGATCGCACTCGGCTGACCCCGGAGCGCCGTGCTCGCGACGGGCTCCCCCGCCACCTCCGACGCACTGGCTGCCGCATTGGACGTCGTCACACCCAGCGTGTACACGGACGGCTCCGCACGCAGACACAGGTCAACGAGGAAATCCACAGTCATTTCCTCCAGCACGGATATGCTCTCTGGGAGCGGATTCGCCACGTCGCCATATGCATACATGAGGAGGCGCAGATCCTTGTAGAAGAGGCCCGGCTGATGAAACGGGCGGCGGCCGCGATGCACAATGTCCGCGCGGTACGACGCGGGCGCACCGTCCGCCGCAGACCCACGCTCCTGCGTGCGGCGTGCGGCGTGCGCGGCATCATCGTATGGTGTCGTACGCACGCCCGTCGTATACGGCCTCCACGGCGTGGACGCCGGCATGGCGTGTTGCAATGCGGCGTGGGGCGTGCTCGGACATAAGCACGTGACGCGTCCCATTGCTGGGACGCGGGCGGAACGGGTAGGTAGGTATATGCCACGGCTGCCTGTTGCTGTTCGTACTGGTGTAATCTCCCCTGTTCTGCAACTGTCGAGACGCTCAGGTGCATCCGCTTCCACCGTGAAACACGCTGTGCGACTTCATCAAGTCGCAACACATCTTTCTCCTTTCCATACATCAGAAGCCGCAAGAATGCCTCCTGTCTCGAAGCCAGTTTCGCAGCACTACGATGCGATCATCATCGGCGGCGGGTCTGGCGGCATGGGTGCAAGCCGACGCGCGGCAAGCTATGGCGCAAAGGTCGTGGTGATTGAGCAGTCCGGCCGCCTCGGTGGCACCTGCGTGAACGTCGGTGAGTGTGCGTGTGGCGGGACACTGACGAAAAGGCTGCGTGCCGAAGAAGATCATGTGGTATGCGTCCGAGCTGCAGGCCTATCTGAAGGATGCGCATGGCTATGGCTTCCACGAGGCCGGAATGTCGTTGAGTGTGCCGCGCGTGGACTGGCATGATCTTGTGGACAAGCGTGAGGCATATATCAGGCGCCTGAATGGCATCTATGAGAACAACCTGGAGAAGGACCACATCGAGTACATCTCGGGACACGCGAGGCTGTTGGGCTCCGGCAAGGTGATGGTTACGCCGGTCGCGGACCTTGCGCTGGAGGAGCCGGTCACCATTTCCGCGGACCACATCATCATCGCGACGGGTGGCTGCGCGACGATTCCATCGGACGAGGCGATCCCTGGCGCGAGCCTCGGTACCGACTCGGACGGGTTCTTTGCTCTGCAGACGCAGCCAAAGCGCGTCGCCCTCATCGGTGCGGGGTACATCGCTGTGGAGCTGGCAGGCATGTTGGCTGGGCTCGGGTCCGAGACGCACCTCGTGATCCGCCAAGACCAGTTTTTGCGCAACTTTGATCCGCTCATCTCCGACACGCTTATGGACACGATGACGAACAACGGGGTGAATGTGCACAAGAAAACGAATGTCGTGCGCGTCGATGGGGAGAAGGGCGGCCCACTCACCCTGCATCTGGACAACGGCACAAAGCTCGACGTCGATACGCTGATTTGGGCGATCGGGCGCCATGCGAACAGGCACGAACTCGGCCTTACGGAGGCGGGCGTGACGACGGGTGCGCGTGGCAGCGTTGAAGTCGACAAGTACCAGAATACGAGCGCGGCAAACGTGTACGCCATCGGCGACATCGGCGGCATGGCCGAGCTGACGCCCGTCGCAATCGCTGCCGGACGGCGCTTGGCGAACCGTCTGTTTGGCGGTCCGAAGTTCAAGGACGACCACCTCGACTACGACAACATCCCGACCGCGGTCTTCAGCCACCCGCCGACGGGCACCGTCGGCCTCACGGAGCCACAGGCGCGTGAGCGTCACAAAAACGAGAAGATCACCATCTACCGCACGCGCTTCACACCCATGTTCTACGGGATCCTCGCGCACAAGATGCCTGCCGCGTACAAGATTGTGTGTGTGGGCGAAAATGAGAAGGTCGTTGGCGTCCACATGGTTGGCATGGGCAGCGACGAGTCCATCCAGACTGTCGGCATTGCCGTGAAGATGGGCGGTACGTCGCCGTGAGACGCATGCTCACCCCAGCGACGAAGGCGGACTTTGACAACACCGTCGCCGTGCATCCGACGAGCGCAGAGGGTACGTGGGGTGTGGTGAACGTGCTGACGACCAGAGCTCGTCACTACGTTCAACCCTGTGCAGGAATAGGTTGCGGCGCTGCGCAGTGGTGCCCTGTGGAGGTATCCAGAAAGGGGCCAAATCATGTGTGGAGAAATTAGGGACAATTTCGTCGCCGCCCGTGCGACCTGTCTGTCCCCATGATAGAGCAGCACGATGCCGGCCGGGCTGCATAGGGACGCGTCGGTATACCTCGTGCATCCATGGGTCGACCGCGTTCCAATGCGTGCCAAGGGCAGAGGAGCTCGGTGTGCGCTCACATAGAGCGTTGCGGCGCGTCGCCAGGGCCGGGCAAGCGCTGTATTCGTTCGTAGACGAACCTATGGGACATCTTCCTCCCCCTGCCACTCACAACTTGGCCATGCCCCTGTCCTGCCCCCGCAGCGCAATCGCGTCTTGTATGAACTGGTCAACCGCATTCCAGTAACCCTCCTTGTCGACACGCATCATCGCGCAGTGCGGCGCCGTGTCGTAGCGTAACAGGCGCATCTGCACATCCTCAAGGCTCGGCCAAACCAGCTTCTCTCCACGCTGCGGCTGCACGAGGGGAAGTGGCTCGGTGTTGGTAAGGTCCTGCGCGTCGCGTGCATGTTTTTCGACACTCTTTGCGGGGATGAATGGGTCTGCGAGCGAGAACGCGTAGAGGCGTGGCGGCAGGACACACTGCGGCTGCTCGTCCTCGAGCCAGTGCCAGAGGGACGGGGTGTTCGCGAATGCGCGCAGCTGGGAGATAAAGTCGAGACGCCCGAACACGTAGTTGAAGACATCCTGCACACTCTGGTACGTCCACAGGAAGCCGTAGAGGAACGGCTTCTTGAGCTTTCCCATGCGCTGTCGCTCCATTCCGAACGTGGATGCATTCGCAAACACGACCGGGTCTGTCTCTCCCGGCGCGCTGTCGAAGACACTGGCAAGCGGTGACGGAAACGTAGGCGAGCTCTGCTTTCCCGCGAAGCGCAGGAGCGCAACGAGACTCGTCAGGCCGCCGTTTGAAAATGTGTGCGTGATCGCGGTCGGGCGTATGTTCGGCAGACGGGCAGCCGCCGCATCGCCGGCCTCCTGCATGGCCTGCACAACGGGAACTGCTGCCTTGGCGAACTTGGCGTCGTTGCTCCTGAACGCCGAGCGCGTCGTCGACAGATGGACGAGAATGCGTGCGTGCGGAAACCGCTTCGCGTACTCGATCGCATACTTGTTTACGTACGAAATCGGCGTGTCCATCCAGCCGTGAATCAGTACAATGCTCGGGCTGCAGGGTGCGGGCGGCGGGAGCTGCTCCAGGTTTTCCGGTTTATGCAGGAACACGAGGTCCGAGAGCTGCTCCATCGGCTTCCCGTCCAGCTCCGGCACAGCCGCCTGGGTGCCGGCGGCTGTCCGTCCGCGGACCGACGTGCTGTGCACTTTCCGCGGACTCGAGCCTACCATCGCAAAAGGGGACGGGTGCACGCGTGCACTGCGGAAAACGACCGATGCACGCACGAGTGAGCTGCTGTGGATCGACATGCACACGGGGTCGAGAAGTAATCTTCCGGCGATTGTCACGGCGTGCACGTGATGCACGGCGCGCGCGCGTCATGCGTACGGCGCATATCTCCGTCGCGCGGACTGAGCGCTCGTGCGGACGCGTGGCCGCAACGCGGACGCGCGGGATTGCTCCAGTGGCGCGTCTGCGGGCACACTCATCGCTCCGAGGGGCCCCACGGGTGCGGCCTGTGCCGCAAGCGTCCAGGCGAGCACGGTGCCGTCTTCCCCACCGGTGTACAGGTACTCTCGTCAGCGCACGGCGTGTCCCTGCGCACCTGAGCGTCGCGGTCTACGCAGCGCACAATGTCCGAATGCGCGCGGGCGCTGCTGGCGCTGCTCGGGAGCCGCGCATGCAGCGTCCAGGTCGCCTGACCGGCGTCCTCAGCCACGGTCACGAGCGCTGCGCCGCCGCTGGCGTCAGCCACACTCTGTGCCGCCGCCACATACGCTTGGTCGCCCATGAACATCGGCACGCCGGTCGCCGACAGGGGAATGCCCACGCCCAGGGCTGCACCTGCGTCCACCACGTAGTCCGTGGCCCATGATGGCCGGAACGCCGTGATCAGACGCACGTCCACGTCGGCCAAGAGCTCGTCGAACTGGGGTCAGAGGGGTGCATTACGAAGCCGCCAACCTTGTCCGCATCCCACATGCCGAACGTCTGCATGTTGCTCACAGCGTACACGGGGCCGAGACCTGCGCGGCGTGGGTCGCGCGCCAGCGCCAGCTCGACGTCGTCCAGGTCGTCCGTGTACGGGACCGCGGGACTCTTGTACGCAGACGCCGCGTGCGCCCAGCCGATGCGCGCAAGGCTGCTGTTTGTGTTTCCGACGGCGATCACAGCCTCTTCCTCCTGCAGCTGCGTGGTGTCCACTGCAGACAGGAGGCCGTCCATGCCTCCACTGAGGAGGACACCACCGTGGCGCTCCGCGTCGGGGTGGAACGCGAGGGTGGTCACGTCATCGGAGTGCAGGTCTGTGTAGGTGACGATGGGCGCGTCCGGCCGCCGGATGTCCCTGGCTGTCAGCAGGGCGGCGGGGAGAGGGGCATGCAGAAAGGTGCACGTGTCTCGTCACACGCACCAGATATCAAGATACGCTTCAGCGCCTTTCAGCTCCGTCCCTGCGGCAACCAGTGCACCCTGTGTTGCGAGAGACACGTACGGCGCGCGCTGCGGCCCCCGCATCGTTACAGGGGCCGTTGCCTGCGCGACGCGCGCATCCCACAGCGCGCAGTAGCCTCCCTCAGATGCGGCGGCCCATGCGGCACCCGCATCGAACACGTTGCGCACGGCCGTGATCGTGTGCTCCGGATGAATCGCGTGGACCGGTGGCGCGCCGAGACGCGTCTTGTCGAGGATGAGCAGCTCCGGCGCATCGTTCACGACGAGCAGATGCTGCGGCGACGGATGTGGCGTGAGCAGGTGCGTTACGTATGGTGTGCGCGTGCCGGGGCACACGTACGCGGCGGCTGCCGCGTCCGGGCATGCGACGTCGCCCGCTACGTGCAGCGTCGGAGCCATGGACGGAGTACGACGCACACTCGCGTTTTTTGTGCAGGCGCGCTTATGTCAGGTGGAGGCGCTTGAAGCGCGTGGGAAATAGAGGGCGCCGATCCCCGTTATCGTCCCCACACGAACCACCACCACCACGCCCCGGCAGCATGATTAGTGCGTGCTCGGTGGACGCAGCTCACCGCAGTCGTCGGTCTCTCAGGCGGTATCGCGTCCGGAAAGTCGACCGTGGTGCGCCTGCTGCGCGAGCAGGGGATCCCGCTCGTCGACCTGGACGAGCTGGCGCGTGACGTTGTGGAGAAAGGGGCGCCGACGCTGCGGCGCCTGGAGCACGCGTTCGGCTCGTGCATTCTGAACGAGGACGGTACGCTGAACCGTGCGGAGCTCGGGCGGATCGCGTTTTCGGACCCGGCGCGGACCAAGGAGCTGAACCGTATCACGCATGCCGCCATCCGGCGCCGCCTCGCGTGGATCCTCGTGCGCCTCTGGCTCAGGGGCACGCGCCGAGTCGTTGTGGACACGCCGCTGCTCATAGAGGCCGGCCTGTACAAGTGGTGCGCGGACGTCGTGCTCGTGTGGGCGTATGTGACGTGTGCATCCGCACTTACAGCAGCTCCGAGTCTCATCAGTTCGCCCGCATGATGCGCCGCGACGGCGCCTCCAAGGGACTCACAGAGGCGGATGCGCGTGCGCGCCTCGCCGCGCAGCACAACCTTTCTGCGAAGCTGGCCTACGCGGATATCATTGTCGACAACTCTGTCGACGCGGACGTTGTGCCCTCGCCGCATCTCCGTGCGCAAGTCGGCGCGCTTGTGAAGCGCTGGCGCCGCGAGGACTCGCAGCCTCTGCACGTGGTGCTGTGGCTGCTCTGCTGGATCTGTCCACCGTTTGGTCTACTGTGGGGATTCATCATGGCGCGCCTGCGTAATGCACGGCGGGAGCAACGGCTGCAGGTGGACCGCGCGCTGCACTCGAAGCGGGAGTGAAAGCGGCAGAGTGCGCGATGGGTGAGGGGGGAGCGGAGCGGGCGCAGTCATCGGGCAGGGGGGGGCGTGCGGGTCGCCAGGGGGCAAAGTGGTGGCCTCTTGAGCAACTCTCGCCCCGAGTTCCTTGTTCCCTACCCTGCTCTTTTGCCCTCTTGTGTTGCCCTGCTGTTCGCTGCCCTCTCCGCCTCTCCTGCTCTTCTCTGCCCTCTCCTCCCTCTTTGTCCTGCCCTGTTTTCCCTTATTCCTCTCCTTTTCCCGCCCTTTCCCTGGCCTGGCCTCTCCTCCTCCCGCCCTTTCCCTGTCCACCTCTCTCGTGCCTTGCCCCTTTTCTCAGCCCACCCATCCCCGAGTCCTTTTTTTCTCTATTCGCTCCTCTTCCCCTTCCCCCCTCCCACAGTGCCTCTGTCGCTCGGTCGCGACGGGATCCATTGCAAGGATACGACGCGGTGGGTGTGGCTATGGTACACGAGGTTTCGTCGCACGGCAACAACCCGAGCCGCGTATGCTGCGCGCCGCCATAGCCACCGCCGACAAAAAAGTTCCGTACGCGCGCACATCCACCGCGTCTTAGGTACTTCCACCGCCTCCACCGCCCCCGCTCCCGCCGCCCCCGCCCGCTCCACCGCCGCCCGCTCCACCGCCGCCAGCTCCGCCCCCGCCCGCTCCACCGCCGCCAGCTCCGCCACCCTTCGCGGTGCTGGGCGGCTTGACACGCGCGGGCGGGATGGGCATGGACCCTGGGAAGGGTATACGGAGGTTCCAGTTGCGTTCGAGATGCAGTTGGATATCCTTGACCTCGAGGCGGTCGCTCTTCCTGTGCTTCGCTAGGCGGCACGCAAACGCAGTGACGCTTTCGATGAACTCGTCGGCGATTTCCAGCAAGAGATCCTCCACGTCGCCCTCGAGCTGCTCGTTCGGGTCGATCTCGCTCACGAGCTCCTGGACCTTGCGCTTCGTCAGCAGCCGGTTGCTGCCAGCGGACGCCGAGTTCAGCGCGAGCTGCGATGTGACGCTCGGGCTCAGCACGTCTGCGAGCGGGTTCGGCCCCGCGTCGCCGTCCTGCCCGGCAGAAAGAAGCCCGAGGGAGTCGTCGCCGACACTCCCCTCCGAGGGCGTGATGCCGAGCAGCTCCTCCCACCGCTGCTGTCCGCGCGCGCCGAGTGCGGACCCCGGGAGGCTCCGCCCAAACGGGTTCGGACGCACGAGCACCGGCGGCGTGCCAGTCACCGGCGCGCTGCCGAGGCCCTGCGTGAGCGTCGGGCGTGGGCCCTGCGCGTTCGGGTACGCCTGCGGTGTCGACGTGTTGTTGGCAATGAGATTCGCCAGCGAGCTCGTGGACGAGAGCGGCGCCGCGGAACTCCCGGTCGGCAGGAGCGACGACGGCTGCGCAATCGCAGCGATTGGCGTGCCTGTCTGTGTCTTGCCCTGCGCGACGCCCGCGCGCATCCCCGGCGGCGCCGACGCGCCCGGCGTCGTCGCCGCAGCCGCCGACGCCTCCGCGGCCGCCGACGGTGTCTCCGGCGGCGCGCCCTGCCGCTCGCCCGTGTGCGGTGCGTTGTCCGCGCGCTGCGCGTCGCCGCCCTGGCCGGTGCCCGGCGCGGTCTTGGGCACCGGCTGCGGCGTCGTCGGCGCGCCGCCCGTCGGCGTGCCGTGCGCCGCACTGCCTGCGGCGTCCACGGCGCCATGCGCGGGCGGCGCGGGTGCGGGCTGCGCGGGCGCTGGCTTCCCCGCCTGCCCCGCCTGCTGTTGCTGCAGGAGGATCTGGAACTGCTGCTGGTCCTTCGCGCGTGCCTGCTCGCGCGCAATTGCGACCTGGCGCGCGAGACTCATCTGCTTATTTTTCAGCTCGTTGTACAGGTTCTGCTGCTGCTGCTTTTCCTGCGCGGACAGCGTGGGGCTCCGCAGGGACGCCTCCAGGTGCGAGATATTCAGCATGAGCGGCGACATGACCTTGTTGAACTGCTCCATGAGCATCGCCTCGTGCCGCGGCAACTGCACGTGCGGGCTGAGCCCCGCCGCGAGCGCGGCTTTCTGCTGCTGCGCCTGCTGCGCCTGCTGCGCCTGCTGCTGCTCGGCCTGGAGCTGCTGCTGCTGTGCCTGCTGCGCCTGCGCCTGGTGCTGTGCGTACGCGGTCGCCATCTGCGCGGGCATCCCGGCCTCTGTCCCGTAGCCCGTCGGCATCGGCCGTGGAATGCCCATCGGCTGCTGCGCGGTGAGCATTCGTTTTGCCACCGACGCACCGGCGCTGCATTCACCCGCTGCTGTGATCCCAGCATCGCACGGATCTGCGCGCATTTTCGTCAGCACCCCGCCGCGCGCGCCACTCGGCACACACCTGCTGCAGCTGCTCCGCGCCTATCTTGCCTTCCCGCGCCGCGTTCACAATCGCCGCGAGCCCCTCGGGGTTGTTCGCGAGCAGCGGCTGCAGCCCCTGCAGCGCGCCTGCAGAAAGCGGCGACGGTGCGGGCATCCCGCGTCCGTGCATCTGCGCCGCGTTCGGCGTGTTCGGCGGGCCGCCTCCGGGCGGGCCGTTGGACGCCATCGTAGCGAGACGCAGCGGCGGCGGTCCGCCGCCGCGTCGCCGCCCGCGCCATTATATCACGTGATCTCCCTCGAGCGATGCGCGCGCGCGCAGCGCACGGCGCAGCGGGGGCCGCGTGAGGGACGTGATGATACCCACCCCCGAGGTCGGACACCTGCGCCGCGCGGAGTACGCAGGCGCTGTGTACGACCCCGCGGAGGACACGTTTGCTCTTATAGATGCGCTGGAGATGGATGCAGCGGCGCTTGTCGCCCTGGGTCCGGTGCTGTGCGTCGAGATTGGGTGCGTACGCTGGGGAGGCCGCTCATGGTTCCGCGCAGCGCTGGGAGTGGGTGCGTGTCTGCATTTCTCGCGCGGATAGCGGGCGCGTCCAGTGCCGGTACGTGGCCCGCACACGCGCACGGGAGGGCACGCTGACGGCAGCGTATATCTGCACGGATATCAGCCGCGCAGCGGCGCAGTGTACCGCCGAGACGGGGTGTCGCAACGGCGTGCGCAGGGAGGTGGCCAGCGCTGACGCGCCAGGTGCTGCTCTCTCCCGTTCTCACGTCGACACTCGATGCGCTTCTCCCGCGCGCCGCGGGTGCTATCGACGTACTTCTCTTCAACCCGCCGTACGTCGTGACGAGCGATGAGGAGGAGCGCCAGGAGCAGGCTGCAGCTGCGCTGGGAGGCGCGCTCGCTGGCGGCAGCATGGGCACACGGCTCATTGACGTGATGATCGAGGCGCGTGTTCCCTATGTGCGTGGCTGTGGTCTTGTGCTGACCCAAGCGAGCGCTGCGGCCCGGCGGCCGTTTCTACCTTGTCGCAATCCATCGGAATGAGCCGGATGTTCTCGTGCGGCGGCTGCAGGGGTGTGGTATGGAGACCGAGGTGAGTGGGCGGGGGGGGGAAGAGGGAAAAGGGGGGCAAAGAAAAAGAGTCCCAGGTGCAAACCAGTACCCCTAACGCCAGATCATTCTCAAACGCAGGGCGAACCGCGAGCTGCTCTACATCATCCGCGCGGTGAAACCGCGTGGAGTAGAGGGGACCGAGGTAGTTTTGTAACCATCACACAACAGGCGACAAGGTTATCTACGCACGCTCCGGGGGGGGGGGATGCGTTACGGGAGGGCAGCTGCACTGTGGGTGCAGTAGTGTGGGGACGCGAGGGCACTCGCGGCGAACTGGCACCCATTCCGCGTGTGTTGCCGGTGCCGCGAGCGAACTTGTCGCCGTCCAGCCTCGCCTTCTTCCCCCTCTTTATTTTCTCTCCTCTTCTTCCCCCCGTCACAGCGTCCACAAACGCGCACAGTCGTCAAGCGGCATCTCGCGCCGGCTCTTCTCCACCGCAGAGTACGCCCCCTCGTCTCCGCGCGCACACGCCTCGCGCTCGCCACCGTCCCGGGCCGGAAAGGCAAAGCGACGCAGCCGCTTGCGCGTCTCGCGGCGGACCGCGTCGTCGGCATTACCCGACTTCGTCGCAAGCATGGGCGGCACTGCGAGCACCAAATCGAGCGCGGCAACCGCTGGTGCGCGCGGCGGTTTGCCCTCGCGCTCCTTGCGCTTGAGCGTCTTTTTCGTCTCGGCATCGAAGAGCTGCGGTGAGACGGGCGGCGCGGCGACGCACCGTGGTGTATGTGGTGTCCAAAAAGTCCTCCAGCTCATATCGCTGGCGCGCAAACGGCTCCGCGAGGATACTCGCAAACGAAGCGACGGATGCGAGATAATGCGCATCGCCGCCGTCGGCATGCGCACGGTGCTGCTGCGTCTGGCTCAGCCGGAACGCACCGAGCGCGGCGAGCTCCCAGAGCGAGCTCTCGAGCGCGCGCGTGTGCAGCGGATTGCGCTCGTGCGCGTCGAACGGGTCCGCGAGGCCCGCGGGTCCCAGCGCAAGATGGTCGCCCTGCCAGTCGCGGTGGATCATCTGTAGACAGCTCGGGTGCCGGCGCAGCAGGTTCCACACAAACGGCACCGTCTCCACCACGGCCGCCGGCGACGCACGCAGTGCCAGGCGGCCCAGGCGCTTCGCGAACGACGCAACAATGGCGACGGGCAGATGCGACGAGCCCAGGAACGTGTCCAGCATGCGCATGAACCGCGAGCGGTATCGCGTGTGCATCACGGATGCGTCCAGCATCGCATACAGGCGCGTGTAGAACGCCGGGTAGTCCAGGTTGTGCGAGACGATCAGCGTGAAGAGGCCGTTCAGCGCGAGCAGCGCCGTCGTGCCACCTGCGGTCAGCGCGCGCCACGCCGCACGTACCCGCGTCCAGGCAGTCGACGAGGAAGTCGTGCAGCATCGTCGGCTGCGCGAGGTGCGGCAGGATCTGCGTGTGCAGCAGCACCAGAACACTGTGCGTCTCCGCGAGCGAGAGCCGGCCGCCATGCACCTGCAGCGCCCCGGATGCATCGCGGTGCGTCTGCGGCAACAGCAGGCCCAGCCACGCGGCGGAGAACGCCTGCCGCTGCATCGCGAGCGAGTGCACCGCGTCCCGCACGTTCCCGCTCCGCGCGCGGTTCCGCCGGCGCGCGCCCGCGGGCGCTGCGGGCACCGGCGCCGCGGCGCGCGTCTCCTCATCGCTGTCCGACAGCCACGTGTCCGCGGCGTCCGCGGCATCGTCCTCGTCGCTGCCCGCGCCGTCCTCGGAGAAAGCCGGTTTCCTCGTGCGCCTCTGCGGCGCGGCGGCCTCCCGCCTCGGCGCCGCCGCCAGGTGCGGGACGAGGAATGCGTTCAGGTGCGCGGCCTCCGTCGGCACCGCCGTGATGCGCGCAAGCGCCGCACGTGCACGCGCGCGCAGGTGCGCGTTCGTCCCCGTGCCGTCCGCAGCGCGCCGCAGGACGCGGCCCATCTCGCGGCAAAACGCGTAGCGGACGTCGTCGTACGCATCCAAGTACTCGTCCGCGAGCTTGTCGAGCACGTCGGCGTCCAAGTCGCACTGCAGGAGCGTGCGCACGAGGCTGCGGAACGGGGTCGTGGACCAGCGCGCGCCGCCGTCGCGCCGCGCGAGGGACTCGGACGCGGCGCTCTGCAGCGCCATGCTCATCTCCACGGCGGCGAGCTGGTGTCAGCACGGATGCCTCCGCCACGTACGCGAACGGCGGGCACGGGCGCGGGGACCATCGACGCATGCAGCAGGCTCACGAACGCGTTCCACTGCTGCGCGAGCCAGCGCGCCACCGCTGCCTGTGCGTCGGTGGCGTCGGTGGCGTCGGCGCCCGCGGACAAGTGTCCCTCCTCGTCGACGCACTCGAGACGCAGCGCGTCCTTCTCGCACAGCGATACCATGCTCTGGCTCACGATGCGGACAGCGAGCATGAATGCGCGCAAAAGCGCTTTGTCCTCGGGGTGCGCGACGACGTCGCGGAGCAGACGGCGCGCGCTCGCGAGCAGCTCCGCCACCGGGTTCAGGTCCGTCGTGTTCGCGAGCGCCGCCTGGCACGCGCGGACGCGCGCGAGCGCATCATCCAGCGGTGCCGCAGTGCGAGCAGACGCTGCCGCCGGCGCGCACACCCGGCGGTCCCGCGCGGTACTTTTGTCCGGCCGCGCTGTCATGCAATGGGATGCGAGGAGGAGACTTCCGCGCGCGGGAAATAAGTGCATGAATTTTGGCGCGTCTGTGCGCCGCGAGGGCACGGGAAATAAGCGCATGAGCCACGGCGCGCGTCTGTGCGCCGCCGCGCTTTTCCATGTGGCGGTGGATCACTGCCGTGCTGACGCTAGCGTGCGTCGCGGCGGCGCATGCGGACACGCCGCCGTACGCGCGCGCGTGGCCGAGCGCCTCCGTGTCGCATGCGGGGCTATATGTGAACGTGGTGGCGCCGCCGTCGTTCCATCTGTACGTGGACCCAGACCAGCTGGACGTGGACACCGCGGCGGTCTCTCTCGGCGCCGTCCGGCACCGGACATGGACGCAGGTGCAGCGCGAGTGCCGTGTGCGCGGGGGTGTGCAGGCGCCCGCGTCCGCGGAGGCGTGCGAGCACGTGGACGTGACCGCGTCCGAGCGTGCGGCGCCGGTGTCCACAGCGCGTATCGCGCAGACAGACGTCCATGCGGACATGGGTGTGGCGCTGGACGCGAATCCGTTCGATGCGCTCCTCGCGGCACCGGCCGGCCTGAGCACCCGTGTCGTGACGCTGACTGTGGTTTCGCAGACGGGCGACGCACGCACCTTTTCCTGGTGGCTCGCGCATGTGCGTGTGTCGGACGCTGATCGCGCGCGATGGCCCCTGTCGCCATCGGATGTCGTCTCGCGCGACAGTGCGCCGCCCGTCGCCGCTTCCCGTGGTCCGTGGACGGGGACCGAGGCGCTCCGCCTTGCGGGATGTGCGTGGCGGCGGCGCGCGAGACTGACAGCCAGCGCTCGAGAACCCTGTGATACCAGCGTCGCGGTCGCGCGTGTATGTGGAGAACAGTACTTGGTGAGTGCGGACATGCGGGAGAGGGTGGTGGGTGGAAGGTGTGGCCTTTTTGCTTTTCCTCTCTCCCTTTCCAAGTGGACATTTCCGTTCCCTCTCCCTCCCTCTTCTATCTGCCCTTTCTCGCCCCTCTGCCCCCTCTCACCCCTCTGCCCCCTCTTCCACCTCCCCCCCCCCCCCTTTTTTCCCCTTTGCCCCCTCTTCAACCCCCTCCCCCCCGCCACCCCCCCCTCTTTGCCCCCTCTTCCGCCTCTCCCCTCCCTTCCGGTCCTCCACTCCCCCTCCTTCCTTCCCCCCCCCAATCCGCCCCCTAACACACAGGTCCCGCGGAATTTCCCTGCGCATTCGCACCGACGGCGATCCCATCCTTGTGCATGCCCCTGTCGAAGGAAATGTGGTGTGGAGCGGCCCATACGTGCACCGTCTCCCCCCCTTTACTGGACAAGATGCCGGGTTGAACGACGAGGAGGACTGGTGCATCATGGTGCGTTTTACGCACACGGCGCCTCACCGCAGCTCGCCGACGCATGGGGGTTTGTATTTCAGGTGCTTGGTATCGCAGCCGCGGATGTGCGCGTTCGGAAAGGAGACGTCGTGCGCGTCGGCGCCGTGCTCGGCACGGCCCCGAGCACGCCGCTGAGTGAGTTCCCCGAGAGTGAGGCGCCGCCCGCAGAGCCACTGCGCCGGTACCGCATGGAGGGCTTCCTTCCGTACCCGTACCGCTTCCGCCTCCTCGAGATGCGCGTCGCCCGTGCGCACGCGTCGTGGACGACGTATCCGGCGCCGGACGCGCCCGGGTGGATGTACTTCCATCCGCTGCATCTTCTCACGCGCGGCACCCGCAGCGAGATACCGCCGTTCCCGGAGCCGCTGCACATTCTCGTCGCGCCACGCGTCGGCGACATCGCGCGGCAGACGCCCCAGGCACGCGCGTCGCTCCTCCAGTCGCCGGCGCCGCGAGCGGCGCTGCATGCGGAGCTGGTCGCCGGCTTCCAGTCGTTCTTCGAGACGCCCGGCGACCCCGCGGACGCGCTCGACCCGCAGGCGCTGTACGCGCTGGACTGGGCGGCCGAGCCGGAGCGTGCGGCAGGCGACGCGTCCGCGGACAGCACGAGAGCGCCGGACGCGGCGCGCAGTCTGTGCGGGCAGCGGTCGCGCTCCCCGTACTGGCGGCGCGCATTCGAGCATGCGCGTGTGCGTAGCCCCACTGCACTGCTGACGCCAGCGTCCGGATACCTGGCCGCCGCCGCTTGTTGAACTGGACGAGGCGAGCCCCGTATTCGCACACGTCGTGCCGCGAACCGCTGTGGCGCAGGTGTTCGGAAGCCTTGTGCCGAGCATGATGCGCTCCCAGTTTGACCAGAAGGCGCGCATGCTCATGTACGCGGCCACGCGGACGCATATGGGGCATCCGTCCGCGCGTGGCGCGTGGAACACGAGCCGCGAGTTCGGCTGGGGGTCCGCTGCGGAGCCGCGTGGTCCGACGGTGTTCCGCGTCGCTGTACGGGCAAGGGACGTGTGGGGGAACACCGCGTGTCTGGAGAGCCACGTCACTGTTGGCGCCGCGCCGCACTCGGCGCACGCATGGGCCATGCACGTGTATGAGGTTCTACGGGAGCTACCGATCGGGTATCTCCTGCAAGGCATTCCGTATGCGCTGCTGCGCTCCCTGGGCTGGCTCTTTGAGCGCACGATTTGGACGCCTGCGTAAGGGAGGCATGGGGCAGCGGCGGCGGCGAACGCGGACGTCGCAAGTGGGGGGCGGAGGATGACGTGGCGCTACGGGGTACGGGGGGGATGGGTATCACACGACTATGGGAGGAACGTTGAGCGACACGCTGCTCAGGGAGCATTGCGCGCCAAGCCACCTTTCCGCTTCCATCCACCTCTCCACTTCGCGCCACTTTTCCACTTCCATCCACCTCTTCTCTTCGCGCCACTTTTCCACTTCAAGCCACCTCTTCTCTTCGCGCCACTTTTCCACTTCAAGCCACCTCCCCACTTTACCCCACCTTTCCGCGCCAAACCTTCGCTCTATGCAAAACCCCCTCTGCCTGCAGGCCACCTCTCCGCAAGCCGCAGCACATCCACACGCTGTTGCTCTGGGCGAATGGTGACGATCATGCAATCCCCGACACGCTGTTCAGCCTGCGACTTGCTTTTCACCCCCGCATCCGCTCATCACCCGCTACCCGTTTTTCACCATCCGGCACGCTATCACCCTCCCACCCCCACTACAGGTACGAACGGAGCGAGTACAGAAGGACGCGCCCGCGACTGTTCCCAATTGCCATGTATTGGCTCTCGGGAGAAAAGTCGAGCGAAACGACATGTCCAAGCGGGGTGCCTGCCGTCGGCCAGTTCGGGTACACGTGGAGGGAGGGGAGATGCACCTGCGGTCAGGACGCGCGCGCGCACAGCGTACCATACGCAGCGCATCTTTCTTGTTCCGGCTTGCAATCGCGAGGAGCTGCGCGTCGTGGTTGAAGCGGAGCGTGGTCGTGGCCGTCGTCAGGTTACCCAGGGAGCGGCGCGGGACGAGGCGGACGTCGTCGGTGACCGGCGCGGAGCTCGGCGTCTGCAGCAGGTCGCTGAGCAGAGTGCTCTGGGATGCGTCTCCGCTCGCCTCTGTATCTGTGCCCCCATACGCATTCACGATGCCGCTCGACGAGCCGATACACCAGAACGGCGGCACCGCCGCGGACGACGGCGTCGTCTCGAGCCCGCGCGCACCGAAAAGTCCCGTGTCGTACGCGGTAATGGGGCAGGAGCGGCTGCGCATGTCCCACACATGCACGCGGCCCTCGGTGGACAGCGTGAGGAGGCGCTGTTCCGCGCCCGTCCCCGGGGACGCCCACGCCATCCCTGCGAGCGGCGCATTCATCCGCAGCTCCCCGATGCGCTGTCCGCCGATCTGCCCTGCGGCGCCTGCGCCCCAGTCGAGCAGATGCACCTGGCCACGCCGGCCGCCGACGGCGACGAGGCGCGACGCGGGATCGGGCTGGAACCGCACGAAGCTCAGGTCGCGTTCCGCGCCGGCGTCCGCCTCCGCGCCCGCGGAACTCGACACGATGCGCCCCGCGCCGCGCCAGGGTGTCGAGCAGAGCGTCTTGCCGGAGCGGATATCATATGCATACAGATAGGGTCGCGGCCCCGCGATGAGCACCGATGTCCCGGACGCGCTAAACTGCGCCGTCTTCACCGGGAGGTCCGGCACATGCAGCGTCTCGAGCAGCGGGTTGTCTGTCCCGTTTACCAGGAACATGCGCACACGTCGGTCGCGCGAGGCGGTGAGCAGCACATTCGTCCGTGCGCTCGGATGGAACTGGACGGACTCGATCGCCGCCGGCTCTGCGACACGTCCCTGCGCCTCGTTCGCATCGCGCAGCCGCTCCACGTCCAGCCGCTCGGCGGGCAGCCGCACCGCACGCCGTGATCGGCTCTGCGCACCGGAGAGGAGGCCGTCTGAGGACGCGAGCAGGTCTCGCAGTCGCTCAGCGTCGCCGCTGCGCACCACGTCGTCGTCGGCGGCACGCGACGCCGCCGCCCACGCGGGACGCGGGTGCACACGCTCGAATCTAGGGTGAGTGCGCACGGACCGCATGTACGCACTGCTTGCGCAGCCGCAGCTGGTATTCCGTGCCCGAGACGACCGACTCGCCGGCATGCGCGCGCAGTTTGCGAAGCCGCTTCGTCCCACGCCGGCTCCCGTCGGGCGCACGCGCGTCGGGACCCGCCAGTGGCACGGTGATGCGCGCGTCGTCGTCGTCCGTCCAGACGGCCCCGGTGCGCGACGTGGACACGGGAGCCACTGCCGCGGTGTCCGCCGCGGGCGCGGGCGCCGCGCCGCTGTCCAGCGTGAAGAGCTGCGGTGAGTGCGCGCCGCGGGCGGCGCACCTCAGCACTGTCGACGTTTTCCAGCGCGCGGCCGCGGTCGTCCGCAGTACGCTGCACCCTCGCAAAGAGGCGGTCGGCGAGCACCGACTCGTCGTCGGCGCCGTTCCCTCTCTCCGGCGACGCACCTGCCATGGTGGACACCGCGCGCGGCGCAGCGTCGCGCCCAAAAAAAGCGCCGTGAAAACACGTGACGCGCCGCTCCGGCGGGAAGAAGCACGCGCGCGTCTTCCGCCTGGAGCATGTCGCAGGAGCGTGTGGCGGCGAGTATGTCGCGGGAGGCGGCGGCACCTGCGGACGCGGACACGGAGCCGGTGTGTCCCGTGCCGCATGCGGAGACGCAGCCCCTCCCGCCGGGGCATCCGCCGGTGCCGATGGGCCAGCCGTCGTCGCTGCAGCCGCCGGTCAGCGAGCACTGCATTTTCTTCCGCACAAGCGACGACGCGGTGCCGACGCCACCGCGGCAGAGCCCACCGCCAGAGGGCCGCGTGCTCGAGTCCGCGGGAGTGTCCGTGGACACGGCCTCGCCCACGAGCGCGGACTCGGTGCTCGTGCTGTCGAGCCGGACGAGCCAGCTGGCGGTGGCGCAGGCGCAGGTGGTGCAGCGGCTGCTCGAGTCCCTGTACGGCCCCGGCGCGCGCGCATTCTCCGAGGTAGCCGACGGGCATGCGGACGCCGCACGCGCGCTCCTGCGCCGATACATGCCGCACGCAGCCGCGGACACCGCGCCGACGCCCATGTCCTTCCCAGCGCGCACGATGGCGACCGCGGGCGACGCGAACCTGCGCTCGCCCCTGTACGTGATCGGCGGCGAGGGCCGCGCCATCTGGACGAAGGAGCTTGAGGTCGCGCTGGAGTCGCACGCGGTCGACGCCATTGTGCACTCGCTCAAGGACGTGCCCACGACGCTTCCCGAGGGCCTCGAACTTGCCGCGGTCACGACGCGCGAGGACCCGCGCGATGCGCTCGTGGTGAAGGAGGGTCTCCCATACAAGGTGCGTCCGCGCGTCCGTCCCGCTGACCGCAGTCGCTCGCCGACATGCCGCGGGGGTCCGTGATCGGAACGTCGTCTGTGCGCCGCGTCGCACTCCTCCGGCGCTCCTTCCCGCATCTCGTGTTCAGTGACGTGGTACGTCTCCGCGCGCGCACGGCTCACCGCAGCGCGGTAATATCCACACGCGCCTCACGAAGCTGGACGCAGACACGGGGCCGTATACGGCGCTCGTGCTCGCCGCTGCGGGGCTGAAGCGCGTCGGCGTCGACGGCCGCATCACCGCGTATTTGGACGCGCCCGCCATGCTGTACGCCGTGGGCCAGGGCGCCCTCGCCGTCGAGGTGCGCGTGCCGCGCGGCAAGGCGCGCGCGCGCGATGAGCGCGTGCGCGCGTTGATTGCCAGCATCAGCGACTGGCGCACGATGTGGCGCTGCGCAGCGGAACGTGCGCTTTTGCACCGCATGCAGGGTGGCTGCTCGATCCCTCTTGGCGTCGCGACGTCTATCAATGGAGAGAAGGAGGCGCAGCGCGAAGGCGACGTCGGCATGCGGCAACACGAAGACGTCCCATCGCCGGATGCGCCGGAGCAGGGTGCCGTGCTCACGCTGCGGGCGGTGATCGTGTCGATGGATGGGCAGCGGTCCTGCGACCACGAAGAGTCCGCTCTGTGTCAATCCGTGGAGGATGTGCAGGCGCTCGGCTTCCGCGTCGCGGACGAGCTAGAACACAGCCAGGGTGCACGGGCCATCCTTGAAGAGGTCGAGCGCCACCGCAAGATGGCCGAGGAGGTCGATGCGCGGCGTCGCGCGGCGCGCAAGCGCATGGCGGCTGGTGCGTCGGGTGCGGAGTGCGCCGTGCGTGGGGAAGTGGACCGGCGCGGCGTGCCTCGTGACGACGGACAGGCGAAGGTGTGGGAGGTGTGAGCAGGAAGGGCGAAGGAGGGGGCACGGGGGAGGGGGTCACAGAGGGGGGGACGGGGGAGACGGTAACAGAGAGGGGGAGGGGCGGGGGGTAAACACGGGCGAGGACGTAAAGAAATCAGTGGGTGTTTTTACCCCGTCATGTAGCGCAGGTGAGAGGAGCCGCAAGGCCCGACGATCCACTCGCATTTTTCCGTGCGTCCCGCGGCCTTTGCTGCTATATGGCGGCGCACGACCACTGCACGGCTTCTGTTCCCCTGTGCGGGCGGTCCACGCCATGCTGCCATGCAGCACGTTTCGTTTCTTTTTCCCCCTTTCGTCCCCCCTTTTTTCCACTCTCTCTCCCCCTTTTTCCCGGCCGCCTTTTCCCCGTCTCTCTCCGTTTTTTTTCCACTCTTCCTCCCCCCTTGCCCCGCCCGCCTTTCCCCGGCCCTTCCCTCCCCTTGCTCCCACGTCCCCTTTCCTGTTAACCCTTTTCTATTCCGTCCACGTTTCGCCCCCACTTTAAGGCATACTTTCTCTCCCCTTTCGTCCCCAATCCCCCTCTTCCTTTACAAATACGGCGCCCACCCCACATACATCTGACCCAGATTCTGCGCACTCGTCGCGTCACAAATGAGCATGTGGACCAGGTTCTTCGTGGTATGGCGCACTTCGTCCGAGAGGCCCGGGCGGCGGAGCTTTCCATCCAGCTTGTCCGACACGGACTTGAGCGCCTTGCGGGCACCGGCAGAAGCGCCGGAGCGCTCCGTGTTGTTCTGCAGTGAGCGCGGCGTGGTGGGGGGCGGACGACGAACCTTGGCACGCGAACGGCGGTCCGTCGCGAGCCACTCGCCGAGGGGATCGTGCACCATCGCCTGGAGCACGCTCATGAGCGACTCCTTGTTGTCGCGCAGGATGCCCATGGTGATCTCGGCGGTGCGGCGGAATGCGCCTGGCGTGAGCACGGCGCAGCCGCGGACGCACCCTCCACACCCGTGACGCCGAGCGCGTCCATCATGTTGTGCGTGAGGCGGAACGGGACGCGCTCGGGGACCTCGAACGTGGTACCCTGGGGTGAGCGCGGCGCGGACACTGCGCACCTTCTCAAAGAGGCAGTTCAGGTCCACATGCACCGTGTCGCCGGAGCCCGCGTCGAAGAGGATGTTGTCGCCGTGGCGATCGCCCAGGCTGTGGTCAGCCGCGCGCGAGCGAGGGACGAACCCGAGCACAAAGCCGACGATGGACATGACCGCGGCGGTGCGTGCATACGCGGAGCGCGCGCGGAACCACGCGTTCGGCTCCGGGAACGTCTCGAGGAACCAGGCGTGGAAGACGGGCGGATAGCGCGCGAGGACGCGGTCCTGGAAGATGGTGCCTGCGTGCTTCGGACTCGCGCGCGCGTCGTCCATGATCGCCTTCAGGTCGCTCGTCTGTGGTGAGCGCGCGTGCGCGGTGCACGTACGTAAAGCGGGATCTCGAGGGCGGCGTAGTGCTTTGCGAGGATCTGCCGGTACGCGACGGTGTTCGGGACCCACTCAATGAGGCCGCACTCCTCGTTCAGGATGAGCACCGCGTACGTGCGGATGTACAGGCGGCGGCGGCGCGACTCGGAGCGGCTCTGCAGGAGCTTGTTGATCATCGCGTCGAACTCCATGAGCCGCGCGTCCTTGCGCAGGTCGTCGCGCGGCTTGCACAGAAATGGATAACGCAGCCCGTTGCTCGCGTGGACGGTGATCTTGCGCGGCTTCTGCAGCGAGTGCATCACGTCGACCGTGTCGTCGAAGCCGAGGATCGTCGGCGGGCTCGGCGGGAACGGGCGGTGCTGCTGGTCCACCGCGTTGTTCGGCGGGAGCGTCACGGTGATCGACGTCTGCAGCGGGAGGATCAGCTCCGCGCTGTGCACCGCCGCCTGCAGCGCGGGGAAGTGCCGCTGCATGGACAGCGCGGTTTCGCGGCCGACGGGGAACTCGCACAGCGCCAGCAGCTCCGACGAGAGCCGCTCGAATGCGCGGATCGCGTGCGCAGCGTCGCGGCTCGCGCGCTCCGCCGCCTGCGGGTCAGCCCCCGCCGCGCGGCCACCCACCGCGCCGATGCGCTCCACGATGCGCTGGTACCGCTGCTTCCGCATGCGGTCCTTCGAGTGCGAGCCGGCGATCAGCGCCCAGAGGCTCTGCTGCGGGTACGCCACGACGACCGCGGCGATGATCTCGAGGAGCACCTGCCACACGGCCTCGTTCCGGTGCACGATGCGCGCGACGAGCTGGGGAAACACGGCGAACCACTGGTACCGCGTGAGGTGCCGGATGGACTTGCGCATCATGTCGTTGATCTTGTCGAACTGCAGCTGCGCCTGCTGCACGTCCTCCGCGGAGCGTGCTGCGCTGCCGTCCGCGAGCTCGTTGCCGGCGTCGAGCCAGATCGTGAGCATGCGCGGCAGCGTGCGGTACAGGAACTTGGTCCCGTTCTGCGCGCTCTTCATGTAGAAGCGGCACACGCTCAGCTGCAGGAGCATCTGGTTCCCGACCGCGCTGCTGCTCGGCGAGTCGTAGAAGTGGCCCAGGTAGTACCAGATCTTCTCCGAGTCCGGGTCCAGGCTCGTGCACGCCTTGTACTGCTGGATGATGTCGTTTTGCTGGAAGCGCGCGGTCGCCTCCACGAGGCGCGCGCGCAGCAGGTTCGCGCGTGCCAGCGCTGCGCGCCCGTCCGCGGCCGCGGGCGCCCGCGGGAGCGCATGCGTGAGCTCCTGCAGCGCCGCCTGCACCTGGTCGTTGTGCGCAAGCAGCTTGGCCTTTTGCACGAACGCGAACGGCGCGCCGCACTGCCTTGCCTGCAGTACCGCGCTGTATGCGGTCTGGAAGTGGCCCGCCTTGCGTGCGGTCTTGGCGCTCAGGATCCAGCACTGCCCAATGGCGGCGAGCGGCGCCGCGCCGTCGCGGGGCGCGTCGTCGCCGCGCCCGCCCCGTGCTCCAGTGCCGCCCCCGCCGCATGCAAGAAACGCGGACCGCCGCAGACTGAGCACGGGCTCACGCGTGCGGAACGAGGGCAGCGTCGCGTTCAGCCGCGCAAACAGCGACGGTGCGAGGGCGTCGCGCGCGCGCGCGTCGCACGCCGCGTCGTAGATGAGCTCCAGCTCGCGCAGCATGTGCACCTGTGTGACTGCGTCGTACGCGTGCGCGTACGACGTGCGCCCGGGGCCGAGGACGGGGCGCCCCAGCTGCATGCGCGCGTCGTGCAGCGCGGTGTGGAACGCGGGCGTGTTGTCCTCGCGCATTGCGAGGAGCGCGCGCGCCATCGCGAGCTCGGGCACGCGGTGCGACTGCGCGACGAGCGCACGCACCTGGTCCCAGTCCGCGAGGATGCACGCGCCCTCAACCTGGAACGGTGCCAGGAGCGGCTGCCAGTCGGGATGCACGCTGAGTACGCCGCGGATGTGCGTGCGGAGCGTGTCGTAGTGGCCGAGGCTCCGCAGGCAGCGGAGCAGGCCGAGGTGCAGGTGCGCATCGTCTGGGCGCTGCTGCAGCTCGACCTCCCAGCAGCTCTGTGCATCCGTCCATCGCCCGGTACTCTCGTGCTCGCGGATCTGGTGCTCGAGCGAGGGGGCGAAGACGCGCGTCGAGATGCCCTCCATGCCGTCTGGGTCGTCGAGGTGTGCGTAGATCTCGTGCATCGTCTCGTAGTAGGTTTGCAGGGGGGCGTCGGGCGGCGCGCGCGGCGGGGCGGCGCCGTCGCCGCTCCCCGCGTCGCGCGCGTCGCCCGTGTCGTCCGTGCTGCGAGCTTCGCCCGCGGCGCGCGTCTCCGCCGCGCGCCCCGCGCCGTCGGCGCCGCCGCCCACCACGTCCCGGATGCGGTACTCGAAATTGAGCAGCGCGCGCGCATACGCATTACACTGCAGGGACGCCTGTGCGGCGAGCTCCGGCGACACATTCCCGACAACACTCTGCACGTGCGCGAGCGCATCCTTCAGGCGGCCGCGCTTGCTGCTGCGCGTCTGCACGAGACGCACGCGGCGCATCCAGTGGCCGACGTGGTCCATGAGGCGGAACATGGTCTGCGGTGAGCACTGTGCGGCACACGCACCTGCGCGCTGAGCAAGCGGCGCTCCGCCTCGTACGGCGTGCTCGGCGAGACCTGGTCCGTGAGCACGGTGTTGATCTCGGCGAGCACCGCGCTGCGCTGCGCGTCGGAGCCGGAGATGAGCGTGTGCAGGACGAGGTGCGGGAGGAGGTACTGCGCGATGCCCACGTCCTGGTCGCGCACTGCCGAGCGGAACATGGTGAAGAGCGCGGTGGCCTCGCCGGGCGCGACGCCGGCCATGAGGTCGAGCACCCACGCCTGGATCCAGTCGCGGAAGGACGCGGCATGCAGGTAGATCGGGTGCGCGCGCGCGCGGTGCTGCGTGCGCTGCACGACATAGCGGGAGCTGAGGAGCGGCATGAGCGTCGGAAGCATCGCCTCGGGGAGCTCGTCCCAGCGGCGGCGCACACGCTCCGGCACCGCGCGCGCGCCGGACGGCGTGCCGTCGAGGAGCGCGGCGGAAAAGCCGCAGTACTTGAGCAGCTCCTGAATCACGTATGCGAGCGCCGCCTGGTGCTTCGTGTCGTTCGTCGCGCGGAACGCGGGCACGACGAGGTCGACGAGCAGGCGCAGCGCGAACGCGACCGCCTCGTCCGCATTCTCGAGGTTGCTGAGCAGCACGAAGAAGCGCTCCTCCGCGGGCAGCTCGAGGCGGTCCGGGTCCACTGCGCCCAGCATGCCGAGACACTCGAGACACAGCGCGGGCACGTCCGCACGCGACGCCTCCGCGCGCCCCGCGACGAGCAGCAGCACGCCGACGCACTGGCCCACGAGCGGATGGAAAACGTTGCCCGCGGTCCACGCCTCGACCGTGTCGCGGCGCTCGCGCAGAAACACGCGCAGCTCCTGCAGCGACTGCACGCAGATCGCCGCGTTGTCGTTCGCGACGCGCTCGAGGATGTGCCGGAAGTAGTCCTCCGCGTGCCACACGCGCCGCGCGCCGCGCAGCTGCCGCGCCATGTCCGGCACGTCGTGCTCGATGCTGTCGAGGCTCGGCACGTCGTCGATGTACGCCTGCAGCTCCGCGCCGTTCTCCACGATCGCATACCGCAGGATCGCAACCGCGGTCGCCTTCTCCGCGCGGTGCAGGCGCGCCCACACGGCGAGCAGCGCGGCCGCGGTCTGCCCGACGAACGGGCCCACGTCCTGGTACCGCAGCGCCTGCACAAAGTCGAGCCAGCTCTGCAGCGTCGGCAGCGTGAGCTCCGGGTCCTCGAGCGTGCTCGCGAGGCACGCGAGCACCTGCGGCGCGACGCGCGCGGCGACCGCGCCGATCAGCTTCACGAGCTCCCCGACGCTGCGCGCGGCCGCCGCCTTGCGCGCGGTGCTGATCTTCCCGTGCACCGCGGAGAGCTCCTCGTTCAGCCACGTGAGCACCGCGAGCACCTCGTCCTTCAGGAAGGCGGTGAGGTCTGCGCCGCGCCAGCGGCTCGGCGCCGCGGTCATCAGCGTGCGCACGTACTCGAGCCCCGCGAGCGCGCGCTCCTTGCGCGCGGCGTCGCCGAGCCGCGCGACCAGAAACCCCAGCACCTCGTGCAGCCGGCTCCGCAGCAGGCTCGCCAGCGTCACGTTCGGGGACCCAATCAGCGCGAGCAGCGCGTCCATGCCCGCCGCACGCAGCGCGTCCGGCTGCAGGAAAAAGTGCTTGAAGATGTCCGACGCATGCGCGAGACACAGCGCGGGCACCGTCTCCCCGAGCGTCGCGGCGACCGTGTCGATGGACGCCTGCGTCTCCGCGCGCGGCCCGGACACGAAGCGCTCCAGCAGGTGCGGCAGCATGTGCGGAAGCGTCGCCTGCAAGAACGACGCCGTGCTCATGTGCAGCAGTCGCGACAGCTCGCCTATCCCGTGCGGCGCCGTGTGCATCGCGTCCGCGGCGAGCGTGCTGATCGGCCCCAGATGCAGGCTCAGCAGCTGGAAGGTGGTGCAGCGCCGCTCTGCGGCGAGCTGCGCCGTCTCCGTGTACGCGAGCGCGCGCAGGTACGTGTGTGGCAGATACAGCGCGCGCACCAGCGCCGTCGCGACCACGCCGAACACCTCGTCCCGCTGCACGCGCCCGAGCCGCGCGAGCGTCACAATCTGCGTCTCCTGCAGATGTGCCGGCGCCGTCGGCGGCACGCTCGTCGCGAGCGCCGCAAGCGCCGCAAGCGTCGCCGGCCAGCCCGCCGGCCGCGCGTCCACCGCCAGCGCCGCGTACGCCTGCACGATACCGTGCAGCAGCCGGCCCGTCGCCAGGCGCACGCCCCGCTGCGCGTGCTGCAGCCCCGGCCGCACCAGCGCCGAGAGCTCCTCGACGTCGTACGCGGCCACCTGCTCGGGCGCTGCGTCTGCTGCGCGCTGCAGCACCGCGTTGCACTGCGCCGCCGCACGCTGTGGGTCGTAGAGGAGCGCGGTGACGTCGCTGGCGGGTGCGCTGCCGTCCTCGGCAATGCACGCGCGTTTGCGGGGGGGCTCCCGCGGGGCGGGACGCAGCGTCTCTGGGTGGCTTGTGGACAGGGCTGGCCACGGCGTGTCCTTTGCCATACATCCGTCTTTCACGCCATTTTCCCCTCTTTTTTCCCCGCCTCTGTCTCCTGCCCCGCAGTCTCCTGTCCCCCCCGGCCGTGCGTCTCCGTCCCCTCTCTCCCCCGTCTCGTCCCCCCTCTCATCCCCCGTCTTCTCCCCCCCCCGCTTGCCTCCGCCCCCCCACCACGCGCGGCGCAGCGCACCCCGTGCCTCCGCATGCGGAGCCACAGCGTCATCCACGTACGCAAGGAGCGCGCGCTCCTCCCGTGGACCAAGACCCAGCCCGTCCGTGCCGTGCAGCATAAGGAGCAGCAGACAGAGGCACCCCAGCTGCTGTAAGCACACGGCGCATGCCGCACGCACCTGGAGGCTCCTGTCGAGGTGCGTCTCATCAGTGAGCGCGGTAAGCTGCGCGACAAGCGCAGGCGCCAGCATGCGCACGTCGCTCGTCACAACGACGCGGTCGCCGGACGACGCGGACGCGTGCAGCATGAACTGCAGCAGAGCGACGAGGTGCACGCATGCCTGCGCGTGCGCAGACGCATACGGCGACCCGCCTGCCTGCGACACCGCAAACGGGTCGTGGAGCGGCTGGAAGAAGGCGGTGAGCGACGCGGCCATCAGCCGGTGGACATGCGCCGCGAGCGCCGCGTGGTACGCGACACGCATCGCGGGGACGAGCGCCTCGAAGCGCAGCAGCTGCGCATACGGCTGCGTGACGTGGGCGGCGGCAGCAGGCGCGGCGGCGGCGGACTGCTCCCCGTCCCACTGCGCAACCATCACGCGCGCGTACAGCTCCACGACGTCGTCGAGTGCGTGCGGGAACACGGCGGCGAGCTCGGCAGCGACGCGCGCCACCGCAAACAGGAGGCACGCGGCCGTCGCCGCGCCCAGGCGGGTGTGGACGTCGCCTGCGCCAAGGAGCGTCCACGGCGCCGCGTCCGTGTCCGTCCACGCGTACGCCTGCGGTCAGTGCATCCACACGCCCACACGCACCGCGACACCGTCCGGTGCTCCCATGCGCGCGGGCGCGCCCGGCGCGCACGCATAGAGCTCCGGTACCGTGTACGCGGCACACAGCACAAGTGGCGCCGCACCGCCCGCCGCGGCGCCCGCCGCGGCCGGCACCGCGGACGGGAGCAGCAGCGCATGGTCGGACGCGAACGCATGGGACGCCGCCAGGCCCTGCGTCGCGCACCGGAGCGCATCGTACAGCAGAAAGCGCGTGTCCGCCGTCGCGCGGACGGACTCGAGGCGCAGGTGCAGCACGGTGCCAAGGAGCTGCATCGTCAGCGAGAACGCCTCGCGCAGGCGCGCGACGAGCGCCTCGGAGTATGTCTGGGCCTCGGGGTATGTCGACAGTGCAATGCACGAGTGCGCGCCGAGCCGCGCCAGCGCCGCGCTCACGCGCACGACGAGGTATATATGCAGCGACGTTGTCTGCAGGCGGCCGGGCTCGGACCGGGGCGCCGTGTCGGGGAGGATATCAAGTGCCTGCGGCGCGGCGACGACCGTGTCGCGCAGGAGCGCCATCGCGTCCGTGTAGGCGAGTGCGGGCGCGTGCTCCGGCAGGCACGCGCCGATCTCCCGCGCGCTGCGCGCCGCAGCGACAGGCACGACGTGCTCGCGGACGAGGCGCCGTATCGCCGCGTGTCCAGCGTACGCGCGCACGTCCGGTGGCCGGCCCCGTAGGAGCTGCGCGTGAGCTGCGCCGTGGGCGCGCGGCGACGCACTTCCCCCGCGTCCGCCTCGCGCGCTGGTGGCGGCATGCGGCGCGACGCGTCGGTGGCGTTCACCCACGCCGCGCGCGCGCGATGGGGCACGTGGCAACGGTGCACGTGGCCATGGCTATACGGCAGCGCTACGGACGTAGCTGGACGCACGGGGCGCGATGCCCCGGCAGGGCGCGGCGAGCGCCGCATAGACGGGGTCGTCCTCGAGAAAGTCGAAGTATGTGAGCTCGTGCGGGGTGCCGTCCGCCTCGCGCTTCTTGCGGAGCGCGCGCTGCTCGTTCTCGATGCGGGACTTGTCCCGGGACGCCATGTCGTAGTTCCCCGAGCGGATGCCCTCGGCGACGGTCTTCCACACACGGCGGCTCTCGTACTCGTGCATCTGGTCGAGCGGCTTCACGGACACCTCCCGGCGCGTCGCCTTGTTCGCGTCCCAGAACACGTCGTTGGGGGGGAGCAGCGTCCCGCGGCGCACCGTGCTCAGCCCGGCCCAGTCGCCGGCGGCCTCGAGGAGCACCTGGCGCGCCTTGTTCGTGACAGCGGCGGAGAACGAGTGGGCCTTGCCGGAGAAATAGCCCTTGCCGCTGTACGTGATCGTCGCGAGGAGACCCGTGGACGAGTGTATGTACGAGGCGTCCGTGAGCTCAATGTACGGCGAGCCGTACCACAGCCCGTCGATGGTCAGCGTCGGCAGCGTGATCAGGTACGTCTCGTCCCCCTCTGCCCGGCGCAGGCGCAGAACCGCATGCCCGACCTGGTGGACCTGGATGGAGCGCCCGTTGAATGACGTCTTCTGCCCGCTGTGGCCGACGACCGAGACGCCCGTCGCGGCGTTCTCCAGGCAGTACGCGGTGACCGGCGGGTGATGCGACACTGGCGCGTGAGCGGCGCGGCCACGTGCGCGCGTACGCACCCTGCTCGGAGACCAGCGTCGTCTCGCCCACCGCATCCGTCGCAGGCCACGCGCCGACAAAGTACTCGCCCAGCACCGGGTTCAGCGGCTGCCGGTCAGCGCCGCGCGGCGGCCGCCACGCACCTTCTTCTCCGAGCCCATGCTCGTATTCCGCGCCGTGTACTGGCCCTTCAGCGTGGCGATGAACCAGCGCAGAACCGCCGCCATGCGCTCTTCTGGCGTCTGGCCGTCCTGGATCTTGGCGATCATCTCGGGGTGCTCGCCCCAGTACGAAGGGTATTCCGTCAGCGACACCGGCGAGAGGATGAACGACGGCGCGGTGAGCTTGCTCAGGTCGCCGGAAAACGTCGCAACCGACTTGAGGAACTGGCGTGCGTCAGCCGCCGCGGACGCGTGCCACGCACACTCATCCAGCCCCCGCGCTGCTCCGCAGGCACCGCTTCAGCCTCCATCTTGCCTGTCATTGTGGCGCAAGTGTCGGGGTCTCCCGCCCGCCGCGTGGGGCCCGCCTACGTAAGCGGCACCGTGCTGACTCAGCCGGTGGGCGCCACTTTTTTTTTCCGCCCGCGGCCGCGCGTGCACTGTTACCGTGCGGGCTGCGCGAGGGCAGAGCCGCTGACTATGGTGCGCTCGTACGAGCGCCATGAGCCAACACTTGCCTTCTCCCTGATCTGCTCGAATGCGGCACAGGGTGTGCTCGACGCCGACGGGAAGACAGCGTTCCTCCCGGCGCTCGAGGACGTGCTCGTCTGGGACCTGAAGCTCGGGCAGCAGCGCGCCATGTGGCACGAGGTCGGCGTCCGCACCGCGGTCACCGCGATCGCGCGTGCGCCCTATCCGCAGCAGAACCGCGTCGCGGTCGGGTATGCGGACGGCTTTGTGCGCCTCTGGGACGCGGCGACCGCGTCCATGCTCCTTACGTTCCACGGCCACCAGCGCGCAGTCACCACGCTCGCGTTCGACGCGGCGGGTCTTTTGCTCGCGAGCGGCAGCCAGGACACGAGCGTGATTGTATGGGACATTGTCGCGGAGTCGGGCCAGTGCCGGTGCGTGCCGCCGCGCGCGGCGTACTGACGTGCCAGCCTCAAATCCCATCACGAGCCAATCACCGGCGTGCACTTTCTCGCGTCCGCCCACGGCGCGGCGACGTACGTCTTGTCCACCGCCCGGGACGGCCTGCTGAAGCTCTGGGACCTTGGTCTGCAGCACTGCGTTCAGACCGTCGTTTCCGGCGACGAGCAGCTCTGGAGCCTCGCCGTCTCCGAGGCGCACGGCGCCCCGCTCGTCGTCACGGGCGGCACGGCGGGCCATGTGCGCTTCTGGGCCGCGGACGCGGACGCGCTCGCGCGCGGCCTCGGGGCGCGCGCGGGCGTGCCGGCCGCCGACAGCGACGCATTCCTCGCCGCGCACGGATCCCTGGACCTGCCGGGCGGGCACCGCGTGCCACAGCTCGCGTTCAGCACGACGACCGGCGACGCACTCCTGGCAGCGTCCAGTGGCGACCGCAGCGCTCACATCTTCCGCGTGCGCACGCTCGACGAGGCGCGCAGAAAGCAGCAGCGGCAGCTGAAGCGCGCGCGCGAGAAGCGCGACAAGACGGGACACACGGGCGAGCCTGCGCCGGACGGCTCGCCGCTGCTGTGGGCCGCGCGCATGGAGCCGTACGTGACGGTGCGCCCGTCGATCGGGCGCATCCGCAGCTTCTCGTTCCCGACGGGCGCACCCGCGGACGTGGCGAATGCGCGCGCATCCATCCCGCTCCTGTGCGCGCTCACGACGAACAGTGCTGAGCTGCACACAATCCCCGCGCTGCCGCGGACGAAGGTGGAGAAGGCGGCACTCACAGAGCCGCAGGTGGCGTTCGCACTCGAGCAGCCAGGACACCGCATGGACATCCGCGCCGTGGCACTCTCCGCGGACGACACACTGCTCGCGTCCGTGTGTGGGAGCGGGCAGCTGAAGATCTGGAACGTGCGCACAGGGCGCTGCATCCGGACGCTGCCCGTGTCCGCGTTCGGCCTGTGTGTGACGTGGGTGCCCGGGGACCGGTACGTGCTCGTTGGGTGCAAGGACGGCTCCCTGCACAGCTTCGACGTCCCGGCGGGTCTTCCCGTCCAGTCGCTCGCGGCGCACAGCGGTCCGCTCTGGTCGTGCGCGGTGCATCCGAGTGGGCTGAGCATGGCGACGTGCAGCGCCGACAAGGAAGTCAAGTTTTGGGATTTCGAGATGGTGCGCGGGGACGCGGCGGGGGTGCCGGACGCAGCCGCGGAGACGCCGGACGCCACCGCGGGCGCACCCCGCGCGGCGCAGCAGCTCGCGCTCGTGCACGTGCGCACGCTCAAACTGGCGGACGACGTCCTGTGCGCGCGGTTCTCTCCGGACGCGCGTCTGCTCGCGGTGTCGCTGCTGGACAACACGGTAAAGGTGTTCTACGCAGACACGCTCAAGTTCTTCCTGAGCCTATACGGGCACAAGCTCCCCGTCCTCTCGCTGGACATTTCGGGCGACTCGAAGCTGTGTGTGACGTGCTCGGCGGACAAGAACGTGAAGATCTGGGGCCTCGACTTTGGCGACTGCCGCCGGAGCATCTTTGCGCACGACGACAGCATCACCTGCGTCGCATTCGAGAAAGGCCAGCAGGGCGGCGGTTTGATGGGCGGGCGCGAGGGCGCGAGCCACCGGTTCTGGACCGTGAGCAAGGACGGCTGTGTGAAGTACTGGGACGGCGACCGCTTCGTCGGCGTGCAGACGATGCAGGGCCACCACAGCGAGGTGTGGGCGCTTGCGACGGGGCACCAGGGGCGCGTCGTCGTCACCGCCGGCGCGGACCGGAGCATCCGCGTGTGGGAAAAGACGGACGAGCCGCTTTTCCTCGAGGAGGAGCGCGAGAAGGAGCTCGAGCGCATGTATGAGACCGCGGTGCCGCCTGCGGGCCTGGAGCACGCGGGCATTGGCGAGCTTGCCGGCGACGACGATGCGCCGCGCCCCGCGCGCGCGGAGGCAGAGGCCGTGTCGCTGACGACCGCGGAGTCGCTTACCGCCGGCGAGCGCCTCATCGACGCGATCGCGCTCGCCGATGGCGATCTCGCCGCGCGCACGCACGACCGCGATGCACCGCCGCACCCGGCGATCGCCGCCCTCTTTGGCGACCAGAGCATCGAGTCGCCGGACACGCACAAGTATGTTCTGCGCGTCCTCGAGAAGATCCTCCCGACGCATCTCGAAGATGCCCTCCTGGTCCTCCCCTTTGACCGTGTGATCCGCCTGCTGGAGTACGTGGACGTGTGGATTGCCAAGGTGCGCCCGCATCCGTGCTGCGCGCTCACCGCAGGAATGGAACGTTTCCCTCGCTGCGCGCGTGCTTTTCTTCCTCCTCCGCACGCACCACGCACAAATTGTGTCGAATCGCGTGCTCCGCGCGACACTGCTGCGTCTCCGCCGCCACACGCGCGACGTGCTGCAGCAGCAGAAGGTGCGCTCCGTTGCCCGCGCCTGCTCACCGCAGACGATGATTGGGTTTAACCTTGCCGCGCTGCGCACGCTGAAACAGCAGGAGGTCGCACGCCGCACCGCCGCGCTGTATGAGCGCGGCGATGTGCCGCTCGATCAGCTCGACGAACTGAGTGTGCGTGACCGGATCGAGTCCAAGGGCAGTAAGCGGAAGCGGGTGGTTGTGCGGTGATGGGCCCCCGCGACGCCCCGGTGCATAGCGCAGCATATACAGGGCTGCACCTGTATGGCTGCACACACAGGGCTGCGCGTACAGAGCACCACATGCAGGGCAGCACACAGGGCAGCACATGCAGGGCAGTACCTCTTGTACAGCGGAGCACGCACAGAACATGTCCTCTTTTACAAAGCAGCAACCTCCCCTCTGCTATGTACACGAGGGAGGCGCCAGCTCCTCCTCTGCGATGACCTCTGCGATCCCCGCGCGCAGCCGCGCAATGCCAATGATCCCCTTGCACATGGCCCACGCGTCCGTACCAGGCTCCAGGTCCGGCTCCGGTGGACGCAGCGACTGGCGCAGGTCCGGCCGGAATACAAGATACGATCCGTCGTGCGCATTGCTACCAGTGATGGGAATGCCCAGCGGCGGCGTGCGGTCGACGCGGTCGGGCGCTGTCGGGAGAGGGTAGTGCTGCACGCGTCAGTGCCGCGCACGAAGCCACGAACTTGGACATGTCTGCGTCTCGTGAGCAACGCACACAGACGCGCGGAACGAACCTGCTCTGCCATACGCGCACCCAGCGCACCTGTGGCTCGCGCAGCGTCTCCGCAAGTGGGACATTGATCGAGTACGCCTGCACGTCCGCGTCCCGGTCCCACTGGTCCCACAGCTGCTGCAGGATGGTCACGCTGTGTTGGCACGCGAGCGCGGCGGCCTCCGCAGCCTCGTCCTCGTCCAGCTTGGCGCGACCCGGGCCGGGCTCCAGCGTCGGCGGGTTCGTCGCAAAGTGTCCGTAGCTGATGGCAACGCTGCGCACATCGCACAGCGACCCGGCCAAAGCCGCGCCCAGTGTGCCAGAAGACACGGCGAACGCCGTGCCCGAGTTGCGCCCAAAGTTCGGGCCGGACACAACCAGGTCACACGCGCCTGCGTCCGCGCAGCCGAACAGTGCATCTCCCGTGAACAGGCCGACATTCGTGCATGTCGACGGTGACTGCCCGGTGAGCCACGGCGCCGCACCGCTCCCAACGCACGCCATCGACCAGGACCCATTCCGCAATCTCGCCACGCGCGTAGTCGATCGCGCGGCGCGTGTCGCTCCAGCACTCGGCCGTCCCTGGGTCGGTGCCGGTGAAGTTGTCCTTCAGCGGGTAGTAGCTGCGCGCATGAGTTTCGACGCTGTCGCTCCGCACGTACTACCAATACCGCACCTCCCGCTGCGACACGGTATACGTCGTCCCACTCCTGCACACATGAGCACCCTCATCCACCGCACGCATACCAGGACTTTTCTGTACCGGTCCGTGTCAGCCCTGCGTACCCACTGTGTTACGCACGCGAACTGGGGAGCACCACTCGAACGGACCATCCGTGCTCAACAAGCGCCCGATACAGCTGGAGCACATACGGCGACGACTGCGGTGGATCAGAACGGGCCCCGGTCCGCGCGTACCGGAGAAGGCGGTCCGTCGTCGTTCACCAACAACACGTGCGGTTTCATCGTGCTCGCGAGACGCTGACGTCGGCGTGGTGCCCACTTACGCGTGGCCGGTCCGTTGCGCACGACCCCCACGTGTGCAGATTGGGATTCGCACCAGCATCGTAATCAGCGCGGGATCTGGACCAAAAAGAAAAACGAGACTGGGGCGGGGCGCCCGAGCGGTCGGTTTGCGCGTGCGCGGGAGCGTGGCGGCACGCGAAATACACGGCCGGAGCACCACGAGACGCGCGTGCCGGCCAGGCGGCTCGGCGGCGGCAGAACGCCGCGAGACTGCTGCCAGCCAGGCGACTCCGGCCGGGCGATCCCCCCCGAGTACGCCAGCCCTTCTACGTATATCCGTAGGAGCAAGTTGGGGTCACATTGCAAACTATGGAAGCCGCGCAGGGCAGGACGCATCAAAGTACAGGTAGGTGCCTTCACGGACGACAGACGCCGTCAGCGACCGATCGAGGCGCGCAACGCCCCACCCGAGCAGCATCCACACGCTCAAGGACCACTTTTGTGCAGAAGACCAAGACACTACGCGTGCTTGGACTTGGCCGTGCGGAGCCGACGGACGTAGAACTCAAGCTCGGAGCCCTCGAGAATGTAGCCGTCGGCGCGGCCCGACTGGCCAGGGCGGCTCGCGATGACCGCGTACAGACGGCCAGCCCCGAACTGCTGCTCGACAAGCGAGTCGACCTTGGCGTCCTTGCGGCGCTCAGCCAGCTTGCGCTCGACGTTGTTGCTCTTCTTCACCTCCTCCGTCGGCGCCGCCTGCGCACCACGGCGCTTCGTCACCGGCTGGCCGTAGTGCTTCTCGAACGCGAGGCGGAAGGGCGTCGCATCGATCTGGATGACCGCACCCTTGACCAGCGTGTTGGTACGCACAAGCTCGTTGTTCGACGCATTGTACACGACACCGAGAATACGCGTCTTGGCGGTGATGTGCTCCGAGCCCCAGGCAAAGTTGCCACTCTCCAGACGGAGCGCACGCGGCTTGACGTTGCCGCCGCGGACACGCACATCGTGAATACGCTTCGCACCAATGCGCGTGTTCGCCGCCTGGCGGCCCAGCTCAAACTGCCTCTTCTTGCGGTAGTGCGAACGGCGCGCACCGGAAGCCGACCGCTTGTGACGGGAGTCCCGAGTAATACCCATGTTGTGTCTGCGTCAAAGTCAGTCTGCTGCCCGCCCGTCACCACAGACGCCCAGTGGTCTGTCTCGCTCCCACAACACCGCGCAGGAGCGACACAGGCACACTGCCGACATCGTCGCTACACACCTTGACGATAGGGGTTCGTGGGTAGGCCAGCAGGACTGCCACGGAAAAGCTGGACTTCCTGCGCGTCTACGTCGCACGTGAGCACGGTATAGTTTGGTCACGTGATGTACCCCGGGAGGAAACCCGCGTGTCGCGTGCGCGCAGCGCGGCTGTGGGCGGCGGCACGCGTGCGGCGTGGGACGCGCGAGCCAAGTTTGGAGTATACAACGTTGGTAGGTAAAGTTACACGCAGGAAATACCCTGTGTCGCCGCACCGAGGGACGGCGCCGCGATAGGAACGTCGTCCTCGAGCAGAACATCCAGGTCTATGTAGTCGGATGAAGAGAAAAGTGGTGCGTTAAACTCGCGCACTGCATTCGCTTCCCCGGGCGATGCGATCATCAGCGCATCCATGTACGCAAAGGAAGTCGGCGTCGCTGCTCCAGTAGGCCCATGGGACACAGCACTGGAAGGCGCCTCCGAGGAGCGCTCCAAATCCGGGGGCGGTGTGAGCGAAGAAACCAAGAGATCAAGGTCTGGGCATTCCGTGTTGTCGTGCGGCGAATGCACCAGCATCACAGAGGGATCCGACATGGGAAACGCTTCTTCAGCGCGCGCTTCACAAGGTGGCGCGGCGTCCTGATGCGTAACTGTAGCACTCGCGTCCGCGCGGTTCCAGCCGAGCACGTCCGTGAAGGCAGCGCCGTGTTCCGGGGGCGGTCCGTGGCCAAAACCTGCGCCTGAGCCGCACCAGTCTTCGACGGATGGCAAGACAGATGCGTCGATGCCGGCGATTTGGTCGTCCAGAGAGGGCTGTGCAATGCTGCTGCCATTGGCTGCTGCGTCGGACGACAACCGCGAGCCGGCATCGCAAGAGGGAACTCTGAGCTCATTCGGGAAACAAGCACCCGCTGCTGGGCCAAGTGCGCGGCGGCGGGCCGCGCACTGGTCGCCTCCGCTGCTGGGAGGCGAGTGCTATCGAATGAGCGAGTGTCCTCTTGGCGGCTGCCAGTCGCGGTTGGCGACGCTGTGGCCGGCGCTGCAATTGCATATGCTCCTGGTTCCTGGAACGACGTCATCTCCGGCATCACCGTACTGCCGTGCCGCGCGCCGTTGCTGGTGGCAACATCAGTCAAGTTTCGGTCCCGCACCGCACCAGGTGTGCCGGTGGCGGATGCCTTCATGAGCGACGAGAGGACTGCCTCAAAGTTGCGCACGGTCGCGCCGAGATCGACGACTCTCGCGTCCATCTCGATGCGCTTCTGGTGCGCCTCCTGCTCGCGAATACGCATCGCATGGTTCTCCTTCTCGAGCACAGCGATCTTGTGCTCCAGCTGCTCGACGTACACCTTCTTCTTCTCTCTTGACACCTGCGCAGACTGCCGGTTTCGCTGCTGTCGTGCCAGCAAGCGTGCCTGCTTCGCTTCGTCCGAGGAACGACGTGACTTGCGTGGCTCCGTCGAGGTCGCCTCCGGCGCCGCCCGTTTCGGTGGCGACGGAGACGACTCGTCCCCCGATGTGTCCGAGGTGCAGACCAGCAGCGTCGGATCAATGGCCTGCGCGGAATCAACCTCCATGCGTGCACTGATATCCAGCACGCGCTGCAATCCTGTCCGCACCCGCTGCGGCGTCCCACTTATATATGGGTGTGTAAGGACGCTACCTCCAGTCGGGGTGACGTGGAAGTGTACCGCCCCCGCGCCCAGGCACGTGCCGGCCACGTGCCCTCCGCGTGGGCGGCGCTGCACCCCGCGTGCAGCGCGTGTCGGAGCTGCCCTCTGACTTGCAGCCCACGGCGTGGAGATTCCAGAAGGCCATGGCGCGCAGCAACTCCGTGGGAGCTTCATCACGGGCGGATGCAGACCATAAGGGTACAGACCACACGCCGAAAGCTCGGCCCGGCTTGGTGATCGCGGAGGATGACGAGACTGCGTCGTCGTCACACCGTACGGAAACCGATGCGGATGGGTCCACAGAATACTCTACGGACGACGGAGAGACTTCCGAGAGCCGGGTCGCAGGACAGTCGGAGAGCGAGCAGGCAAGTGATGACGGAGAGGATGAAGACGAGGACGACGAGGACGACGAAGAGGACGACGAGGAGGGGGAGGACGACGACGACGACGAGGAGGACGACGAGGAAGAGGAGGAGGAGGAGGACGATGATGATGACGATGATGATGGCGACGGTGCAGAGGACTCGGATGCGTCCAGTGCCCATACCACCACAACACCGCGCCGAGGTGCAGCTGATGCAGGCCTTTCGTCGGCGGCGATCCGCGAAGCGCTCCACGCGCGCCGCGCTCATGGACCCGATGGGCCCGTCGATCTGGAGGCGGCCATTCTAGAGGCGGCAGCGACGGTGCGTCCGGATCCCATTGCGCCATCGATCGGCGCTCCGTCGCTGCTGGATCCGGAAGAGGTGCTGCAGAATCCGTTCTCTGAAACGGCCGCGACGCCGCAGCCGAAGCGCAAAGTGCCGCCGCCACCCTCAGCACTGGGCGCACGTCAAATGGCCGCGTCGCAGAAAGCGGAGCGGATTAACGACTCGGAATACGACCTGATCCTTGCGCAAATGGTTGCCCAAAACCGCAAGCTGAACCAGGACCCCAAGGCGATGCGCCGCAGTGCGCTGGGAATTGGGAAGCTGAGCGAGAGCTTTGAGCGTCTGCAGCAGCGGAAGCAAGCGCGCTCCGTGGCGGAGGCCGAGGGCCTTGGGACGGGCAGCACAGAGTTCGGCATCGGCGTGCTCAAAGACAGCGACGCCGACGGCGCGGAGGAAGACAAAATTGACTGGGAGTTTTGGGGTGGGCTCATCAAGGACTACAACACCGTCCTGTCCACGAGCCCGATTGAGCTCAGCAAGGCTATCTACACGGGCATCCCATCGGTGCTGCGCGGGATGCTCTGGCAGCTGCTGAGCGGCAGCAAAGACGAAGACCTCGAGGCCCAGTATGCCAGTGCGTCATGGCGTCTGAGCCCCCCTCACACGCAGAGTACCTTTCGTTGCCGTGTCCACTGGAGCGCGAGATCCGCCGCGACCTCAGCCGGTATGCAGCTGCGGCGCGTGGCTCACCGCAGCACGTTTCCGAGCCAGGAATACTTTCAGGACGCCAAAGGTGTTGGGCAGGAAAACCTGTTCAATGTGGTGAAGGCGTACTCGTTGTTTGACCCAGAATGCGGGTACTGCCAGGGGATGCAGTTTATTGTGGGGCCGCTCCTGCTGAATGTGTGTCGCGCCGCAGACCGCCGCTCACTGCAGATGCCCGACGAGGAGGCATTCTGCACGCTCGTTCGGCTCATGCAGAACTACGATCTGCGGGGCCATTATATCCGTACGTCGCGCGCCCGGCGCCTTGCTGACGGCAGCAAACATGCCGTCGCTGCAGCTGCGCCTGTTCCAATTTGACCGTCTCGTCGAGGAAACGCTCCCTGTGCTCCATCTGCACATGGCGCGGCGCGGCATAAAAAGCAGCATGTATGCGAGCCAGTGGTTCATGACGTGTGCGTGCAAGCGGGAGAAGCGGTGCTGACGCGTGTCCCGGCGGCCGTCTGGCTCCGGATCTGGAATTCGTCTTCTCAGTGTTGTGCGTGTGGAGGACGCTGTGCCTGACCGCAGCTCGTACCGGTTCCCACTCGACGTCGTGTACCGCATCCTCGACTCGATCCTCGCGGAGGGCATCGAGGCCATGTTCCGCTTCGCGCTCGCGCTCCTCGAGAAAAACGAGGACCGCCTGCTGAAGCTGGACTTTGAGGAGTGTGTGAACTTCTTGAAGCTGCATCTCATCGACGTGTACACGGTACGTGGGCGAAACGCATCGCTGACGCTGCAGAATGAAGTTGCGCAGGGAGGCGATATCCGCATCAGCGAGCTCGTCACGGACGCGTTCCAGGTAAAGATCTCTCCGCACACACTCGACACGTACGCGAACGAGTTCTTTGAGCAGGTGAAGTCTGCGAACGAGCGGCAGGTGGAAATGGATGCACTGCGCGTCGTGAACCGGAATCTGCAGCTCAAGGTGCAGTCCCTCGAGGAGCAGCTCAGCCACCTAAGCACCGAGCATGTCGACCTCGTGAAGCGCGTCGTCATGGCGAAGCTCTCGCAGGAGGAGATGGCCGAGGATCTCGTACGCTACAAGGTCATGTACGTGGACGCGCAGCCGCGTGGCACCCAGCTGACGAGCAGGTACGCAGAGGCTGTGCTGCAGAACGAGGTGTCCGGACAGCCATAGGTGTCGCGATTGGGCTACCCCAGACCCACGCAGTATGAATTTGACAGTCGCTTGGGGCAAATGCGTGGCGCGCCACCCCATGACGTCGCTGACTAAACGCATGATCACGGACCGCGCAGTCCCCTGAGCCTCGGGGAGACCAGCTTGTATTGAACCAACGATGAATCCTAGCAGCGCAAAGGCCATTCATTCGGGATGGGTGTTGAAGAAGAAGAAGAAGAAGATGCAGGGTGTGTATGCATGGGGAGCGGTGTGCTCATATGCGCAGGGTATGCGAAGCGCTGGCTTGTTCTGCGCGAGGACGGCACGCTCTCCTACTCGCTGGATCCGGAGAAGCCGCCGCGCGATGTGATCGATGTACCGCATGCGAGTGTCAGCTCGGACAAGCGTCATTGTATGGGCATGCGCGGGCCGCCGCTGACATGCAGTCACGGTCCATGTTGACAGTGGCTCGAGCATCTTCCGTACGTCTGCGTGTGTGTGTGTGCTCACGGCGCAGATCTCAAGATGCTGAGCATCGAAGAATTTGAGACATGGCGCAACATGCTGCGCAAGTTCCTGCACCAGTGGGGCGGCGGGGGGGCGCCGGCCGTGCCCAATGCCCATACAAGCCTTGACCGTGCGGAGGATCTTGTCCGCTCGAGCATTTCCACTCTGCAGGAGGTCAAAGCGACTTCGCCACCTGCTCCGCGTGCGTTTTTCACGGATGTCGGTACGCTGACGCAGCAGAGGTGTCCATGGTCATCACCGCGCTCGAGCAGGTGCAGCAGGAGCACGGCGCGCTGCGCCAGGCCCTCGCGCGGGGAGTGCGCGGAGATCAAAGTGTCTCGCGCACGGGCACTCCGATGACGCCCGGCGCCGCCGGCGCGACAGGAGCGGCGGCGGGCGGCGCAGTAGGCATCGGCGGCGCGGCGATGGCGGCGCTTGCGCTGGACGATAGCGACTTCTTTGACGCGGACGAGTTCGGCGGCGTCGAGTACCAGCTCGACGACGGCGACGGCGAAGGCGACGACCAGGGCGTCGACGAAGACAGCGACGGCGAGGGCGAGAGCGAGCAGCACAAGCAGGCGCACCCGCCACAGGGGGGCGCGGTCAGCGCTGTGACGTACCGGAAAGAACTGCCAGCGCCTGTGTCCGGCGACGAGGTATCGCTCTTCTCGATCCTGAAAAAGAATGTCGGAAAAGACCTGTCGACGATCTCATTCCCCGTCACGTTCAACTGCCCTCTTTCTATGCTGCAGGTGGCCGCGGAGGAGTACGAGTACGCGCCAGACCTGCTGGAGCGCGCGGCGAAGTCGACAGACCCCGTGGAGCGCCTATCGCTGGTCGGCGCGTTTGCGGTAAGCGGATACGCGTCCACGGCGCATCGCTCGAGCCGGAAGCCGTTCAACCCGCTCCTAGGTGAGACATTTGAGTGCGTGCGCGCAGACCGGCAACTCAAGTTCGTCGCGGAAAAGGTCGTGCACCGCCCGCCGATCATCGCGACCTACGCGGAGGGCGATGGGTGGAGCGCGCGCTCGTGGGGGACGGTGAAGAACAAGTTCTGGGGCAAGTGTCTCGAGCTGATCAGCGAAGGCGACGACATTGTCGAGCTCAGCGGCGGCGACCAGTACCGCATTGCAAAGCCGAGCTCGTTCATGCGGAACCTGCTCGCCGGGAACAAGTATTTGGAGCACGTCGGCGACATGGTTATCACAAACCTGAAGTCGAACGAGCGGCTCGTGATCACGTTCAAGGAGAGCAGCTTGTTCGGTGGCTCTGCATCGCGCAACCACATCGCGGGCACAATCTACAATGGGGACAGCGAGGTCGGGGCGATCAAGGGCAAGTGGGACGAACAGGTTGCGCGCGTGGTCGGCAAGGACCACCTGCAGGTGCTCTGGGAGGCTGCGCCGTTCCCTCCCAACATGAATAACTACTATGGGTTCACGTACTTTGCCATGTCGCTCAACCAAATCACCGACGACATCAAGAACGTCCTCCCGCCGACCGACTCGCGCCTGCGTCCCGACCAGCGCGCGCTGGAGAACGGCAAGGTCGATGAAGCGGAGGAACTTAAGGTGACACTCGAGAACGAACAGCGCGAGCGTCGCAAGCAGCTGGAGGCGGAGAACAAGACGTACCAGCCGCAGTGGTTCCACGAGGGTTCCGACCTCAAGTGGGACTACGGCGCCCCCGACGGGACGGACTACTTTAAACAGCGCCAGGAGGTTGCGGACGGGAAGGCGAGCGCCTGGCCCGTCGAGAACGGGAAAATTTTTGAAGCTTCGAGGTAGCCTGTAGCGGTTGCACCTTTGTTGGGCAATATGGGCGGGAAAAGGGGAAGAGGATGTGGTGGAAAAGGGGGGGCTGGAGCAGTGGAGGGGAGTGGGAAGGGAGCTGGGGAGAACCCGGAGGAAGGGGCAGTCGGCAGCGCGGGGGACCCCCGCGCGGAGGACCCCTGCGCGACGCGTGGCATCCGCTCTCTCAGTACCAGGGCTGTGCAGGGGGCGTGTGGAAGACGTATGTTGGGCTGCCCGCTCCGGGCTGGCAACAGAGAGGCATGGGCAACCCCCGCCTTCCCCACCCACGCTACGGTGCCCCACGATGCCTAATTGTTTACCTCATATCAGCGCCGACCAGTGACAGCCAGCAGCAGATGGCCGGTTAGCACAATTGGTAGTGTGTCTGACTACGATGGCCTTGAGCCGAGCACATCAGGAGGTTGCGGGTTCGAGCCCCGTGCTGGTCATATTTTTGGGGCATGCAGGCCTCGCTGGGGGCGCATGCGCACGGACGTGAGTTTGCCGAATTTCGCGCCGAGCCCCAACGGCACACGGCCGCGTGGCGGAAGCGCGCGTTGCGCGGCATGGGTTTACCCCCCTCGTATGCGTCTCTACGCCGCCTAATACTACGCATACAGTCCGCCCCTCCCCGGCCCTCCCGTTTCGAGCAGGTCGCGAAGGAGGCACGCATTGATGTTGTCCCAGTCGACGGCAGAGCACATGTCCTGTGCAAGGAAAAATGTGCGAGAGACACGCGCGAGGAACGGAAGCAGCTCGTCCACAGAGTCCACGCGAGACGCCTGGAGGAGCGGGCGACGCACACGCGCCCGCGGGCGGGCGGGCGCGGCCGGCGGCTGTAGAGGTCAGTGTGCAATGCGGGCGACGCACAGGACGCGATCCACTCCGTTCAACGGAGAGCGCAATGCTGTCAAGGAGCGCGTCGGGCGCATAGTCCGGCGCATGCACGACGGCGTCGGGTGTGTCGGTGACGAGGAGCCACTGGTGGCTGCATGGTGAGCGCGCGCGCCGCACGACACACATCTGGAAATCGTCCGTCTGCAGCGTGACGAGGAAGTCGGCGAGCTTCGCGACGCTGAAGAGGAGCTGCAGCGCGTCGCTGCCCGGCGCGGGGGGATGTGTCTTCGCAGCGCCAAAGATGCGCAGCTGCGGTGAGCACGCACGCAATGCATACGCACGAGCTCCGTAAGGATGATCGGCCAGAACCCGGAGAGATGCTGCGAGGAGAAGCGGCACAGGAGGACCCGCATGCACATGTATATCTGGCGTGAGCGGCGCGGCGCGCGGCGCCACGCACCTCTGCCTGGACGAGGTCCGGCGCCTGCGCGCGGAGGGTGTCGACGACCTTCTCCTGGATCGCGGGCAGCTGCGCAAGGAACGTGTCCGTGCCGCCCGTGTACACGGCGAACGCAAGGCGGCGGATGCTGAGCATGCGCGCGGCCAGGTCGCTCTCGCGGCTCGTGAACAGGTTGGTCGTCGGTGCGCTCGAGACGCGCGCGATCACATCCACGAGCCGGTCCCGGTCCGCGACGAAGAGCGCACCGAGAATCGTGCACCACACGCGCGCTGCTGCGGGCGGCGTCGCGAAGAAGCGTGCGTCGAAGAACACATCCAGGGCAATGCTGCGCCACGTCTTCACCGTGTGTGAAAGCGCGCTCATCGCCTGCAGCACGTCCAGGACGAGTGGGTCGACGTCCGTGCGGCTGCGCGCGCGGAGGCCCGGCGCGAGCACGTAGTACACAATGCTCGTGCACAGCGCTACGGCCTTGTCCTGCTCCACAGCAAACGCCGCGATGCCCGGCACGACGCCCGTCGCGAGGTACGCGACGACCGCAGGCGGAGGCGGCGCGCCGTCCGCGGATTCCGCGTCCTCGGCGAGCGACGCCGCGTCGCTGTCCCGGTCGCTGCGCCGCAGCGACAGGTCCAGCGCGCGCGTGTACAGCGAGATGAGCAGCTCGCTGAGGCGCACGAACTGCTCCTGCACCTCGCGCCGCAGCCGCCGGTCGTCGAGCGCGTGTGTGTGCGCCATGCGGTCACCTGCCCGCTGCACAATGCGCAGCGTGTGGTACACGTACACTTTGCTCCCCGCCTGCTGCGTCGTGGCGTGCTTGGCGAGCAGGAAGAGTACCGGCCAGCTGTCCACGACCGCGTCGAGCGCGCTTACGTACGCCTCCAGAAAGCGGAACAAAATGAGCTCTCCGACGCGCGCGCGCATCCGCAGTGCGCTCCGTTCCGCACCCGCCGTCCGCGTCTGCAGGCTGTCGCACAGGAACGCGACGACGATCTGTGCGCTCCCCGCGCAAGTGTCCAGCAGCGCGCGTGTGCCACGTGTCGCCGGCGACGCGGTGTCCGCCTCTGGCACGCTCAATTCCCACCAGCGTTCGATCACGATGCTTGCCGTTTTGCTCGGCTGTTGCCGGTAGAGGTGTTCCCAGCACGCGGTGCAGCGCTGGTGCGCGGTGGGTGGAAAGCGGCTTTGGTGCAGGGGTGGGTCCATGGACACGTGTCCCCGCGGGTCCAGGAGCGTTGCCCCGACTAGCCCTCCTCCTCCCCTTTGCTGACCGGCTTCTCCCACCTCCTGCCTCCGCTTATCCCCCTCTTTCCTTTGCTGACCGGCGTCCCCGACCTCCAGCCCCTCCTTTTCGCCCGCGTCCCATCCCTGTCCCCTCTCCCTTATCTGCCTCCCCCTTTCCCCCTCCCCGTCCCCCGCCTTCCCCCATCCTTCCATCCATGCATTCTCAAGCGCATGCATTGCATGCGCAGCGCCGCGGAGCACGAAATTCGTACCAGCGTCGAGCTGCGGTGCGTCGCGGGCGGACATGGACGAGAGGCTGCCGACGACGCGCGCGGGCGTCGTCTGCTCGCCCTCGGCATCCTTGTCCGCGTCTGCATGGGGAAGGAGGAGGAGGAGGACTTGCTCGAGCACTGCGATGAGATTGACGAGCTCCCGCTCCGCAAGCCGCCGGTGCGGGCGTCGGGGTGCGGGAGGGGGGAACGAAGAGGGGGACATGGCGGCGGCCGCTGGGGCATCGACACCGCCCCTCTGTTCCTTCGTCTCTCTCTCGCTCTTGTCCCCCCTCCCTCCCCCCCCTCTCTCTGCGCCCCCCTCCCCGCCCTCACTCGCCGCCAGCAAATCCGCAGCCGTCACACACACACGGACGAGGAACTCGGGCGCATCGACAACACGGACAATCCCCTGCACAAACTGGAGCCACGCGAGAAACTGCGCGGAGGTGGGCGCCGCGGTGAGCCCCTCGCGGATGAGGTCGGCGAGGCGCACGCGCGCATCGTCGGGCCCCGTCGACGCGCTCAAGCGCACGCGGCGGGGCTCGTCCACGTCCACAGCGGACAGCGCGCGCGCATGGATCACGGCCTGCAGCGCGCCGAGCGCAAGAATGGGAACCTCGTCTGCGGCGGCGTGCCGCAGGCCGAGAAGCAGCACGTCGCCAAGCGCACGCTCCACATCGCGGCACCAAGACAGCGTCGGCGGCGCTGCCGCGAGGAGCGCAGAGAGTACGGAGATCGCATGCACATGCGTCGCGACGTTCGCCGGCATCACGTCGCGGTACGCGGCCGACGGCAGCGTGCGCAGAAGGCGCAGAAGGCACGCCGTCAGCGTGTCGAGCAGCGCGCCGTCCGCGCCGTGGATGCGGGCGTGCATCGCGCGCGCCGCGCTGAGTACGGCCGCGCCGCCGACGTCGACGAGCGCGCCGAGCGTCGCCAGGTAGTAGTTCAGCGTGTCCTGGTCGAACGGACGCGTGTACGACCACACCGCAATGTCGTGCGCGCCGACGCGCGCGTGTGCCGCGCGCGTCTCCGCGGACACCGCCGCGACGCCGTCCATGCAAACGCGCAAAAGCGTGTCGAAGGAAGCAACGTATGTGCGCAGCCACTGCACGCTCCGCGTGCGTGCGAGCGCGTCGCTCGCACGCAGGTCGTCGAGCACGACGAGCATGGGGAGACGCAGACTCGTCGACGCGTGTCCGTCGGCGTCTGGCGTAAGCTCGTCGCGCCCATTCGACGTACCGGCAAAGCGCCAGAGCGTGCCAAATGCCGTCGCCGCGCACACATCATTGCCCGCCACGCGTGCGCAGAGCGCGGCGACGAGTGCGTCCGCGGGCGAGAGCTGCTGCGCGGCGAAGAAGAGCCGCGCTGCCACTGCGTGGTGCGTGCCGTTGTCCGGCTGCAGCGCAGGGATGAGCTGCGGGGTGAGCGCAGGTGCGCGCATTACACACACCTTGCCGAGTACGATGCGGATGTGCCGCGCGCTGTTCCAGTCAAAGGTGCCGGGGACGGCGTCGCTGCGGGACAAGTCCAGGAGCAGCTGCAGGACCCGCGCGGACTCGTCGAAGGATGATGCGTCTGCCACGCATGCGAACGCGGAAGTTCCCCAGCGGTCAAGGTCGATGTCCGCACCCGTGTGCGGTGCCGCATACGTACCGCTGCGCGCGTCACCCAGCGCGGTGAGTGCCGCGGCGAGCAACGTCTGCGCCGGGCGGATGTGCCGAAGTGCGAGGTCGAGGAGCGCACTGAGGAACCGTGTTGCTGTGTGGCGGTTTTGCAGGGGGGCGATAGCGTCGGCGTCGCGCGCCGCGCCGCTTTCGTAAAGGTGGAGGGGGGGGGACGTGAGGGTGCGGGGGGAGGGGAGAGCGAGGGGGGGCGACGGAGATGCCCGCGGAGACCCCCGCAGAGACCCCCGCGGAGACGCTCGCAGAGATTCCGCCGCATGCTGCACATACGCCTGAGGGGAAAGCGCCGCATGGATGGCGACCGCGACATCGAGGGCGAGGTGAGGAGAGGGAGGCAAGCGGGCGGATGCATGGGACCCAATGCCCGGTCGTGACGTTTCGTCACCCCCGGCCATCTCGGCCGCGCGCGCCGCCTCTGCCACATTCCCCGCCGCGTTCCCCTCTTTTCCCGCCACACTCTCCTCGCCTCCCGCCGCATCCCCCTGTTCCCGCGCCTCCATCCCCACTAGGTAAAGCAGGATCGCCGGCAGATACACGACACGTGCATCCTCGTCAAGATGCGTAAACAGGAGAAAGAGACGGCGCGTAAAAGCGAGTGCCGCGCCGCGTTCCCACTGCCCTGTGCCCCAGTCCACGTCCTCCTCCGCCGTGCCCCCGTCCGCGCCCCCATCCGCAGTGCCCTCGTCCGCACCCCCGTCCGCAGTGCCCCCGACCGCACGGCCCTCGGCCGTGTCTCCCGCAACGCTCTTCCCCTCCGTGCCCCCCTCTCCCTCCGCCCCATTCGCTTCCCCCCCGTCTTCTTCCTGGACCCCGCGGACCTCCGCGCCCGTCCCCGCCTCCACATCTGCACGAATCGCGCAGAAAAGGTGCTGATACAACACATACGAGTCGACCGCGTCAAAGAGCATCTGCGCGGTCGGCCACAGATCCGCATCCACATGCAGGTCGTGCGCGACGAGTGTCTGTAGCACGTCGAGCACAATGGCGCGCACAAGCGGCTGGCCAATGCTCACCCGGTCCATGAGCGCAACAAATATCTTGTACGGGCGCGCTGTCGCCGCGGGAGAGGCGTCGTCGCGCGCGCTGCGCATCCGCTCCAGGAGCGCCGCGGAGACAACAGGGAGCGCATGCTGCGTAAAGTATGCCTGCTGGGTATCGTCGGCGTCGGCGGGGCCGAGTAGCCACGCATACAGACGTCGGTTTAGGCTGATGTCGCGGCGCAGCACCGCGGCGAGCGCCGCGTCGACAAGCGCGCACTGTGCGGGCGGCGGCAGCTCGCAAAACACGCGCGCGGAAAGCGCGACGTGCGCAACGAGGAAGTCGAGTGCGTGCCGGCGGACGAGGAGCGACTCGTCGCCGAGCGCCGCGACAAACGCACACACCATCCGCGGCGGATCCAGGCCCATCCACGGCGCGTCCGGCGCAGCGAGCGACGGCATGCGCCGCGCGAGAAAGTGCAGCGCGCTCAGGCGCACGCCCGGCGTCCACATGAGCACCGTCCAGACGTTCTGCACGAAGAACGGCACGCCGGCGCTCGCCGCGATGCTGTCGAGGAGCGCGATGACCCGGTCGAAAAACTCGCTCCCCTCCTCCTCCAGGCCGGGCAACAGGGAGAGCAGCAGCGCGCGAGTGAGCGGGCGCAGGTCCACGCTCAGCGGCACGTAGAAGCGCTCGAAAAGGTCGAGCAGCGCCGGGCGCACCGACGTCGCCGCGTGCTGGAAAAACGGCAGCAGCCCCGGTGTCCACACGGCGACGTCGCGGCGCAGGCCCTCGACGCCGATCACGGTAAAGATGTGCCGGTATACATCGAGCGCACGCGTGTGCACCCCCGACGGCAGCGCCGGGTTCAGGCACTGCGACAGGCGCTTCGCGACAATTAGTTTCAGCGGCACGACGGGAAACTGCGGCGCACTCTGCAGCGTCTTGAGCAGACGCGCGAGGAACGAGATAAAGTCCGCCCACTCACTGACGCTCTCAAAGCGCGCCAGCGCACGCTCTACGTGCGCCTGGTGCTTCTTGAACGCGGCGTCCTCCAGCAGCGCTGCGGTCAGCTCCCGCCGGGCAGCACGCACCCTGCTCGCTCTGCTCCGCCCACATCCGCTGCTCCCGCCGCGCAGCGGCACTACACCACACGGACTCCATCGCGTCGCCGGCCGCCGCCTCCTCCGCCGTCGGCGCGCCCTGCCGCGACACCAGCGCGCCCGGGTGCCATGCTGCCATCGCGTCCGGTGGCAACGCCCGCGCGCCGCGGCCCCTGCGCACGCCGCTTATGTCATACGGACGCCGCCCGTGACCTTAGGTAAGCGGCGGCCACCGCGCGCGTCGCCCACGGTGGCGGCCGCCGAGCTGCGGGCATGTCGCGGTCACTGCGCACGCGCCCCAGCACCGTGTATGGGCGGGATGGTAGCGTGGGTGGTGCGCGCGAGGGCGGCACAAGCGTGGCGCAGCATGCGCTTTTGCGGCCGGCGAAGAAGGCGGTGCCGACGGACGCGGACGGGAAGGTGCGCAACCGGCTGTCGATGCGGTATGCGTCCGGTGCGGTGATGCCCGCGGGCTCGTACACCGGCGGCCTCGGCGCACTGGCGCCGATTGCCGGTTTTGAGGAGGAGGACGAGGAGAGCGCGGAGCGTGCGCAGGATGCGCCCGTCGCGGGGCCGGTGCCGCCCGTCGCGGGCGCGGCGGCAGCGGCGGTGCCTGCCGCGCCCGCGGCGCGCACAGCGGCGGGGACGCATCGCGGAGATGCGTGGGATGCGCTCATCGGCGTGCCGCGCATCGACACGGATGCGTTCGCGAAGGACACGTTCGATCCCCGCGCATGTACGTCGCGCCCGCGGCGGCACTGACGGCAGTCGTCACGTCGCAGATGCAGCACCAGCCGGAGTCGGGACTGCGAGCGATTCAGGGATCGCTGACCACGGTGCAGGACACGACGCAGAAGCAGCTGAAGGCGCAGGTGTTCCGAAACTATGCGGAATTCATCACCATCAGCAAAGAGATTGCGACGCTGGAGAACGACATGCTCGAGTTCAAGGAGCTGCTGCAGGAGTGGAAGCAGCTCCCGCAGCAGCTGCAGCTGGAGGACCCGATCGCCGAGTTGGGCGGGGACGTGTCGCTGCGCAGCGCGCTGCGGCGTGGAAGCCGAAACAGCAGCGTGGACCTGGAGCAGATATACAAGGCGCAGATCAGTGCGCTCTGGGAGAACATCGAGGGCTCGCAGAAGTTCGTGCCGTATGTGCCCGGGCGGCACCTCATTGCGGAGACGAGCCAGTTTCTCGAGATGAACGCGGCGACATACAAGCCGAAGCAGGCGGTCGCGCTTTTCCTGCTGGACGATCTGTTGCTCATCGCCGTGCAGCGCAAGCGGCACTATGGGAGCAGCCGCGTGCATCTGGTGGCCGAGCGCTGCTTCAGTCTCTCGGAGATTGTTGTCGTGGACCTCAAGGACGGCCGCGACCTGCGGCATGCGATCAAGATCAAGCATGGGAAGGAGGTCTTTGTGTACCGCACGGAGAAGAACCAGGACAAGCGTGCACTGCTGAACGCGTTTCGCCGCGTCGGCGAGGACCTTGCGAATAAGATGAAGCGGGAGCAGAAGGCGAAGCTGTCCACCGCGCGCGGTGCCGGCGACGGCGCGGGCGATGCGCTGGACATGGCGCCTGGCGAGCTGAGCATGGACCCGGACCAGACGCGCTCCGCGGAGCCGAGCGAGTCCGATGCGCAGGCGCTTGGCGCGTGGCTGAACTCTGTGGTGGATGACCTTGCCGTGCATATTGCACTGCGCGAGTGGGAGGCTGCTGTGGAGATTGTTGAGTCGGGTACGTGGCGGCGCAGGGGCAGAAGGGGAGTGGGGGCGGGGAGGCGGCGGTGGGTTGGACCCGTACCGTGGCTTCCCCATGACCAGCTCCTCGGCACGCGACGGCGCGCTGAGGCGCAGTGGCTGCCTGGTCTGTTCGGCCACCGGTCGTTGGGTCCCCCATTGGCTTTTCCCTTGCGTTCCCCCACCTTTTCCAGCCCCCCGCCCGCGCCCCCCTTCCCATTTCTCCCTCCCTTCTGACACCCAGGTAAACGACGGCTGGCGAACCGTGCCGTGTCTGAGGGCCCTCTGTACCTCCTCGTCGAGAACTTCACGGCATGCGCGAACGAGCTCGTCGCAGCGATCAGCACGGAACTCGCGTCGCCGCACCAGCAGAAGACGACGGTGGTGCGCGACGCGGACCTCCTGCTGCGTCTAGACAAGGGCCGGGATGCCCGGGACCTGCTCCTGCGCGCGCGCACGGATCTGCTGCGGCGGCGCACGCGGCAGATCCGATACGAGGGCGACGTCAGCCTGTACATCTCGAAGCTGGCCCTCCTGTACTTCACGCTGATCAAGAACACAGGCGACTGGTATATGAGCGCGTTCAAGGACTACAAAATGGCGTCCGGTGCGTCTCCGTGCGGCGGCGCTCACTGCAGGGTTCGTCAAGTGGGCGTCCGACCAGGTGCGCGCGTATGCGGAGATCTTTCGCCGCCAGGTGTACGGCGCGAGCCTGGACCCGGCAGTGATCGGAGAATGCGTGGAAATCACCATGAACTGCGCGCAGATCCTCAACGACGTCGGCCTCGGGCTCGGCTATTTGCTGGAGTAGGTCGCACGCGCGCCGCAGCTCACACCAGTGACCTTTTGCAGTCAGATCCGCAGCGTGCAGGCGACGGTACGATGTGGTGCCAAGGCACTGACCCGCAGTCCCCTTGCTCCAAGTGAACGAGGTGGGTGAGGGGGGGGGAACCGGGGGCGTTTAGGGGGAGGGTGTCCTGGAGGAGCGGCGTCCAGAGAAAGCGCCGGGCGGACTGCCGCTGTGGCACTGTGCGCACGAAGCGGAAGCGCCGGACGGACTGCCGCTGTGGCGCTGTGCCCACAAAGCGGAAGCGGCGCCCATGCCCGTCGTCCCACGAAGCGAACGCGGTGCCCATGCCCGTCGTCGCGCCATACCCGGCCCCCACACGACATGCCCTCCTCCCCGTCTCTGTCTATGCCATTCCTGCACCCTTCCGCCACTTCCCCCTTCCTCCTCGCCCCTCCCTACACCCCCCGTACTACTCCTCCTGCTCTTCCAACTCCGTGGTACGCGCAGCCTTGAGACCCGCTTGCGTGCGCACAAGCGACTCGCGCGCGCGCTGCTGTTCCTCATCTTCCTGGTCTTCGGTCCCGCCGGACCGCATCGCAAAGGGGCGCAGATCGAGCGTCTTGGTGTCGTCGTCGTCGTCGTCCGAGTCGGCAGCCGCCTGGCGCGGGACTGGGTATGGCAGCGGCATGTCACGCACGATTTTGAACGAGTCAGCATTGCCGAGATGCTCGTTCTCCAGGCGGATGAAGTTCCACTGCCAGCGGCGCAGCATCTCGAGGAGCGCCGCGAGGAAGGAGCGCAGCTGCGTTGACGCGGGGCCGCCGAACAAGTAGATGACCCAGATAAAGCGCACCATGACGTTGGTGATCTGTGGTGAGGCGCGAGGGACACGCGACGCACCATCGCGACGTAGTACATCGGCCACACGCTTTGATATGCGAGCTGCGAACGCAGGAGAGGGTACTTGGCGTTTGGCTGCAGCAGGTTCCAGTCCATGGTCAAGTCCTGAGGTTAGGGGGGGGGGGGGCAGGGGAGGAAGGAGGAGATAATGGATGGGGGGGAATGACGGGGGAGGGAACAATGGATGAGGGGGAACAAGGGAAACGGAGGGGGGGAGTGCCAAAGGGGGGGACAAGAGAGGGAAAAAATGATTCGAGTGGCACGCGGAATCACCAACCGACAAACCCAGTGTACAAACACCCGCACCCAGTTCCACAGCCACAAATACACACCCAGGAGCAGGTAAATACCGAGTTGATCGTCGCAAAGAGGCACCAGAGGACAAGGTCGACATGGCCCTTTGAGCCGTGGTGCCGAAAGTTGAACAAAAAGAACGGATTGAGGATCGACGTGGCGTACTTGCCCGCATTCACCAGGTGGATGCGGACCATGCAGTTGCTGTCGTAGTAGCGACGCAGGCACTGCGTGAGACGCAGCAGTGGAGGAATAACCGTTAATACTGCGGTGAGCAACACCGTGCGGCAACGCACCGGGAATCCACCAGGAACGCGCCATCGAGCACCCGTCCAGCGCGGACCAGCCTGAGCATGAGCACGGCACGCGCAGTAACGCACGATGATGGTACTCGCAGCCGAGAAACCAGAAATTGCCAAACGTGTACATGAGGCTGTTCAGCTCATCGCCGAGAAAAAAGTCGCGGAACTCGACGGAAAACAGCACGCCGCCGGTCATCACCCGCAAGAGCGACATAATGAGCCAGCCGCGCGACGACCGGTACAGCACGGGAAACGGGTTCAGCAGAAGCACGAGCACGACGACAAGCCACACCAGCGGCCACGTCGTCGGCGCGATCGCCGTCGCCGCCGGCGCCGCAAACGAGATCCAGAAACAGATGGCCAACATCAGGAGGAACAGCGCGGGCAACTCAAAGTACTGCGACGGCTCGAGCGCGTTGCTTGCGTTCCACTCGAAGATGAACACGGTGTTGATCCGCACCGCCTGCCAGCCGACGAGGTTCAGCCCGAATATCAGTGCGAACAGGACCGGGATGCTGCGGTGAGCTCCGCCGCGCCGCGCACGCACAAAGCCGCCCCATACAGCTGCAGCAGCTGCCGCCACGCGGGCAAGAGCGCCTGCGTCGCGGGACTGAGTGCGCTCCGCAGCCCTTCGATCGTCGCGCAGAGCGCCACGCCCAGATACATGCCCGTCCGGAAGACGCTCCCATGGTGGCCGCGGAGGCGCGCGACGGCCGGTGCGGAGTGCTGTGTCTGGAGGATCTGCTGCGCACGCTTTTTGTTCCCGTGCTCAAAGTACGAGGCAAAGATTTCTGGCCCCCGTCAGTCTGCGGCGCAGTGTCTTCACACCTTCCAGGGACGTGAGCATCTTCGGCACCGCATCCGACGCGACGAGCGGCGTCGGCATGATGCGCGTATCGTAGTACGCATGCATCGTATGTACGTCGAGCATCTTGTCGAACTTTTTCAAAATCTTCATGAACCCCGTCCGGTTCAGGCTGCGGCGGGTGAGGATGGGAGCGGCGGCAAGAGACTGCGACATACATGCGGTAATTATTCAGGATCTCCAGCGCACGGTAGTTCTCGAGGACCGCCTTCTTCAGCTTCCGCCGTGCCGCCCGGTACCGCACAGGATTGTGCCGCGTCGCGTGCGCGTGCCGCCCGTCGGCCTCGGGGGGGATGGCTTCGTCGATCGACATGTTGTGTAGGTGCTTGATCGCCTCCGCGCGCCGCTTGTCGCCTGCCTCGGTATCGCGCTCCGCCGGCGGCTCACGCATCAGGTTCTGTGCATTGAGCCGCACACGGCGCAATTCGTCCGCCTCCAGGCCGCGCGGCACCATCGACAGGATCCGCGAGAGCCCGCTCTGCTGTCCGGAGAGCGCGTGGAGCGCCTGCGTCTTGTACTCGCGCCTGTGCTCGGCCAGCTGGTGGTCAGTGTGCCGCCGCAAAAGCGGCGCTCTGCTCGTGGGCGCGTCGCGACGCACCTCTGTCAGCTGCACGACGAGCATCGAGAGCCGGTCGATCGCCTCGTGCTCGCGCACCTCGTAGAAGTGCACAATGCGCGTGACTTCGTAATCGAGGGCGAGGAAGAACTTGGTTTCCTGCGCGTCGAATGTGCGTGCGATGATCTCGTCAATGGGTATGTCTGCGGTGAGCCATGCCGTCTGCTGTGCGTACGTTGCTCTGTGGGCACGACCCACTCTGCGCTGACGCTCTGCGGCGGACGCACATGCGCGTCCTTTGGAATGCGCACCTGTTCGGCGGGGATCTCGCGGGCGTCCGCAGGCGGCGCGCCAAAGTTCGCCGGCGGCGCGTCCAAGTTCGCTGCGGACGCGCCCGAGTGCGCCGTGCGGACCGGCCCCGGTGCGGCTTCCGCCGGGCCAGCGCGTGGGAGCGACGACGTGGATGCGGCCGGGTTCTCAATGTCCGTGTCCTCGTCGTCCCCGCCGCCCGCCAGGTGGAGACCAGTCCCGCTCAGCGAGACAGGCGGGATGTCACCGCCGGGTGCCGACGTGCTGCCGTAGTTGGGCACATCCGCACGGCCCCTGGAGAAAAGCGAGCGCGTTCCCCGCCGCAGCAGCTCCGCCGCCTGCTGCCGCGCCGGCTCTTGGAACTTGGAGAGGGCCGTCGGATGCTCCCGCTCCATACGCGCGCGATAGTGCGCATCGACGCGCTTCACGAGCTTCTTCAGCCCGCGGTACTTGATGTACGCGCGCCGCCACTCGTCCACCTCGTTCTCGGCTAGGTACTCGGCACTGCGGTGAGCACAGCGTGCGCCGCCACGCACAACTTCATCCTTCCGGCCAGCGCACGCCTCGCCACAGCAGACAGGGCCGCGGCCGGACGTGCGTGTGTTATTTTTTTAAATTTCGGCGTCCACGTGCGCGGTGGCCGCCAGACGCCTGTCCGCGCAGCGCATGCGCGAGGCGCGACCCACGGCCGGAAGCTGCACGGAGGGGCGATGCATGTACGCACCGCGCACGACGTCGCGCATGGGGGGCGCATCCGAGCACGCGGGGGATGCTCCTCGATCCACGCCGCCGAGTGAGGCGAAACACGCGGCGTGCCCGACGACGACCGACGCGCGCATCGCGGCCATGCAGCACGAGCTCGCCGAGATCGACGGGGGGGGGGGGGGTGCGAGCAGAGAGCGGGGCCGCAGCCCTGCGGATCGCGCACGTCGTGCGAGACGCGCTCGGCACGCGGCCCATCGCCCCGCGCGCACGGGAGGGGACGGGCAGGGGACGGGCGCCCGCAGCCGCACGCATTACGCCCGCCCCATGCCCTACATGCATGCAAACTGCTGCAAAGACCAAATTGGCTGCTACCGATACCCATGGAAATGTCCTACAATATGTTGGCTCTAGGCAGTCATCGTCGAAACATACCGCTAGATTCCTATACCATTGCAGATTTACTCTCGTCTCCGACGAGGGCCAAAGGCCCCCTTGGCACCCGTTCCGCGGTGGAACACGGCCGGGTGTGGCTCGGTGCTGCTGTAAGGACCCGCCGCCCGGTGGCGTACGTACACTTGCTTTTGATCAGGAGAAGAAAGACGGCGCGCGGCGCGCGGAAGCACCGCAGAAATCACGTGACTACCTCGAGCACGCTGCGGCCGCCGCCCGAGGGGTCCTCGTCATGTTTCTGGGACTCGCGGTGCGGCGTGGCGCACGTGCGGCCGGCACCGCCGTGGCGACGGCGAGCGCGGGTCTGCACACGAGTGCGCCGGCGCTGGAGAGCAAGCGACGGCGTGCGGTGCGTCTGCGGCGCACGGCGAACCTGGCGCAGCGCGAGATCCGCGAGCGTCTCTTTGAGATGAGCAAGCCGGACCCGGTGCTGGGCTACCGCAACAACGAGCAGGGCGAAGCATACTGGCAGAGCTCGGAGCTCGCGCAAGTGATCCTCTTGAAGGACGAGGTCTGGGGGGTCAGTGAGGACCGGCGTGGACGCCTTGTCCCCGTGGAGGCGGCGGTACATCCGGACGATGCCGCGGTGGATGCGGAGGCGGCTGCGTTCGGTGGGCCGCGCCGCCTGAACTTTGGGCTTGACGCGGACGAGCGCCGCACACTGTTCCGGTCGCTGCCCCGCGTCATGGTCGAGGACCGCATGCTGGACTCTGCGAGCCTCGCGTCCGCTGCGGACGATGGCACCTCCGCGCTCGTCGCGGAGCAGCAGCAGCTTGAGGAGGAGCAGGCGGAGAGCGCCGACACGCTGGCGCGCATCCTCGACCTGCGAAACGCGAGCGGGAAGGGCATCCAGGTGGAGAACACGCGCCGCATCATTGCGCACTTTGGCGCGCGCTCCGACGGCCGTGGGTCTGATACGGGCTCACCGGAGGTGCAGGGTGCGCTGCTCCACGGCGACCACTAACCCGCAGCCGCCATTCTCACGTACCGCATCCGGAACCTCGCAGCCCATCTCGCATCCGCGCGCCACGACAGCAGCAACCGGCGCGGTATGGCAATGCTCGTCCACCAGCGTGCGCGCGTGCTGCGTTATCTCAAGTCGCGCGATCCGATCCGATACCAAAACTTCCTCCCGCGCATCGGGATTGAGGCGCGTGCAGTGGAGGGCGAGATTGTTATCCCCGGGAAGCCGAAGGTGAAGCGCATTTAAGCACCACATAGGTGCGACGCGCACCGCTGCAGACGCTATGGTGCAGCAGCCCGCGCCACGCATGGCGCTTCACGCAGCATCCATTGGGCCGCGGCAAAAAAAATGGCCATTTTAGTCATAGTGGGTACATTTGGCTTGTGCTTGCCGACGAGCTTGGCACGTCGCGGGCGCCCGAGACCTCCTGCGTCCTCTATAGATGCGTCGCACCGCTCAGTGCTCACTGCTCACTGCGGGGGAGCCAGCCGATGCACCAGTCGCCCATGACTGCCTGCTCCGGGCCACCAAAGTCGACACTACTGCGCGCCAGCAGCTCTTCGAGCATCCCTGCATACACGCGCGGCAGAGTGAGCGGGATGTAGGAGGGGGGCGGCAACCCTGCCGCGCTCCGGTAGAGCACCTTGCACGCTGGCCGCACGCTCTCCCCCGTGCGCAGCAGCTCAATGCTCGGCTGGAAGAGCCAGAGGAGGAGAGGCGGCGCGGGAGGGTCGTGGGCATTGGGTGGGCCGGCACGGAGTACGTCATCCGCGGCGCCTTCCATGGCGAAGTAGTGCATCGCATGGCGGTCGGCCTGCGCAACGAGGTAATTGGACAGGACGACTCCCAGCGTGTCGTGCACATCCCACGGCGCGCCTTGCGGCGGCATGCCCGCTGGGAGCACAGCGAACTGGAGCAGCTGCACGGCGCATGGTGCCGCGTCCGCACGCGGAGGGGGGTCGCTGCAGGTTGCCGCGGCACCGGCGGCGACGGCTGCGCGGCCCATGTCCGTCGCTGCCCAGCCGACGTCCGTGCCGCAATGCGCGCAGGAGAAGGGGTATCCATGGCGCTGGGAGTCAGTGTGCCCGCCGTCAGTGGCCACCGCGCCGTGGGACTCCAGGCGCCGCAGCGTATTGCAGGGGAAATAATGTTGGACTCGTAGTATCAGCTGCAACGCGAGAATGCGCGCTGCCGTTCGCGCCTGCCTACCCTGGCGCGCAGGCGTTGGGCAGGCGCGACCGGCCGCCGTGGAGCGAAGCGGCAGCCTTCTGCTAGTCCGTGCTGACCATCCCGCCGCTGCGACGCCGTCCCGCGCAGCCCCTGTCGCCCCCATACGTACCTCCCCATAGCCGGTTACCTCCGGCGCACTGACCACGGCGTCGCGCAACAGCAGCGCGCTGCTTATCTTGAGCGTGAGCGTGCCGATCCACACTTCGTGAGGCTGGGGGACACGCATGGGATCGACGCCATCCCGCCCCTGTGTCACGCTCGTGTTCAGTTTCTGGTCCGCGTGGCACATCCACGCGTCCACCAGTTCCTCCCAATTTTCCGACGGCAGCGCGCGGAACTCTGGCGGCGTCGGAACGTGGGCGAGGCACGCAGCGCACACCGCGCACGCTAGCGCTGAGAACCCCGCTGGCGCGTGCAGCCAGGGGCTCTGCGGCACGCTCATCGTGGGGCGCACCGGCCGCCGCACTTGGAGCGGAAGGCGCAGGCGGAACGCCGCGTGCGCGGCCGCACTGTAGCGGCCCGGTGTGATGTCCCACGGCGTGTCTACCACAACCGGGCGGCACTGCGGCAGTGCTAGGACCAGTGATGTGCGCGCGTGCGCGTTCTGAGACCTGCCCGCAGGACTCACAGTGCAGACCAACTCCCCGCCCTGCACATCGCCACGGATCCGGACGAGCCCGGACACGCAGCCAATGGTCCGCTGGCATTCGAATGTGTACAGTGCATGCATGTCATGGCATGCCTGCTGTGCTGGGCGGCTGCCGGAGGTGTCCTCGGGCGGCCGCTTCCGTTCCGCTGCGCCACCGCCGACCGGCGGCATGCGCAAGGGATGTGGAGGGGTGGCAGAAGAAGGCGGGGGAAATTAGCGGAAAAGAGGAGGGGGCAGGGGGCCGGGAGAATGACGAAGCGTCCGGGAACGGAATTCGCAGGGAAGGCGCCTCGAAAGGGTATCTGCGGAGAACGTGCTTGGAGAGCACACTCATGGGAACGCGTATAAAAAGGGTCTTTTACGGGAACGCGCATGGAAAATGGGTTGGCAAGTCCATGTCCGTTGTGTAACGTGGGGTTACTTTCCTTTGCGCGCTGCTCCACGGACCTTTTTCTATTTTGCAACCCCCCCCCCCCCCCTCTTCCCTACACAAACCTACCCTCCCCAGACGCTAGCGCATCCCTTGCCATCTCATCCAGCGCGGCCAAATCCCAATCAGCGACCGCCTCGCGGAGCGGCACAGCCGTCACGACTTGTTCCCCGAGCAGCTGCAGGTCCGCGTCCGTCGCATATTTCTGCACCCAGCGCTGCAATGGAGACATCCACAGTTCCCACAGCATATGCAGCACAGTCTCGGTGCTCTCCGAGAGACCCGTGCCCTCCGGGGCAAGTGCAAAGATAGAATCAATGCAAGCGAGCGCCTGCAGCACATGCACCTTGGCGTCCTTGTCCATCAGGATCCGTGCGACGTCCAGCCGCACGCGGTCGCAGAGAGCCCAGGACCGATACAGCGGAAAAGTAAGCGCGCGCCGGTAGGATGCACGCAGGACATCGAGCACCTCGCGGTCACTCAGCGCATCTCCGCCGGACGCAGACGTCGGTGGCGCGAAGCACACGAGCGAGCGACAGAGCTTGCAGATTGTCCAGGCCGACTCCGGCGACGGGTCGCCCATGGACACACGCGCCTCGTACATGTGCGCGAACAGGATCTGCACCAGCAGCGCGAGTCCGTCGCGCGCGGATGGCGCTGCATCCCCCGGTGCGCCGTCCACCGCGGTGGTTCCGGACGCCGGCCAGGCGCTCTCCGGCGCGAGCAGGGCGGCAACTTCCCCGTCTGCGTCAACGAACGAGTCCCTGCGATCAGCGGGCGCGCGGCGGTGGCGCACAAGTACATGCCTTCGTCCCACTGGGCGTCTTCGGCGCGCTCCGCCGCCGCGGTGCGCTCGGCGGGAGACAGGAATGCTGGATTCGCCACTTCCAGGTAGGGAATGCGCCCCGACGCGAACACCGCTGGGACGCGCGGGAACTCGGTCGTGGACCGCGGGACGAGGCCGGGGAGCGGCGCGGGGGGACACGCGGGGGAAGGCCCTGCCGCGTCGTGTGGGGCGCCGTGTGCGCTGCCTGTGCCGCCGTGCACCGCCGCTCCGCCCGCATCCTCGTCTGTCGGCCCGCCGCCCGCATCCCCGTCTGCGGGCCCGCCGCCACCCGCGCTCTCACGGGAGCCCCCGGCGCCTGCGTGGTCCGTGGCGCCATCTGCACCGGCGGCGGCAGCGCCGCGTGCGGCGTCGCGCTCGAACGCGGCCATCTGCGTGTCGGAGAGAATTTGCGGGCGCATCGCATCTAGGCCCGGGAAGTGCTGTCCCGGGGACGCCTTTGCGAGGGACACACGGAGCTCTTTCGTCGCCGCGCGGTACGTCGCATGGGCGTCCTCGGCGTCTGCGGAGAGCGAAATAGAGACGTCTAGTGCGTGGACGGGAAGAGGAAGAGTGAGCCTGTCGTCAGCGCAGGGCTCTGTAGACATGCGTACGGCAGGTACAGCGGGGGGGCGTAGCAACCGAAAGTGCACTCCTGCGCAACGATGCGCGCGGCGTGCGCCTGGCGTGAGACGGTCGGTTCCGTGTGTGCGCACCTGCGCACCCGCACACCCCACTGTCACGAACACGTGCGCGTCGTCCTGCGCGGCTCGGAACAGCGGCGTCTGTAGGTCCATGGCACGCACGCGTGGGTGGAGGTGGGGCGAGCAGGTGCGGCCGAGGGCGGCTGGCGGCCACGTGCGCAATGTGGAGGGCGCGGCTGCCCCATCGCCACCATGGACGAAGAGGCACTTCGGGCGATGCTGCCAATGGGGTTCGGCAGGCAGCGCGCAGGGGGGGGCGCGCCCGCGAAAGCCGCGGCGCACGCAGGGGGGGGGGGGGCGGATGCAGGCGCCGGCGTCCCGGTGGACGGCGCGGCGTCGGACGCAGCGGCGCGGCTGAGCGCGGCGCCGCCACAGGGCCGCGGCGCGGGACACGGTGCGGACAGCGTGGGTGGGCACCCAGCGTGTGCAGAAGTGCATGCGGAGCAGGGGCACGCGGCGCGCGGCGACGCGCCGTCGGATGACACGCGCGGCGACGCCCCCGCACTCGCGGGCGCACCGCTCGCGCAGCGCGTGTCCATGCGCGACCACACAAAGACCGTGTGCGCGTTGGCAGTCGACCCGTCTGGGGCACGCGTCGCGACGGGATCCATGGACTACGAGGTGCGCCTCTGGGACTTTGGCGGGATGAGTTCCGACTTCCGTCCGTTCCGTCGCTGGGAGCCCGCCGAGAACTACCCGGTCGTGGACCTTGCGTACTCGCCGCACACGCGGGATCTGCTCTGCATCACAGCGACGACGCAGCCGCGCGTATACGACTTTGACGGCGCGCCGCTCGCCACATACCGCAAGGGCGACGTGTACATGCGCGACATGAAACACACGACGGGGCACGTGAGCGACATGACGTGCGGCGCCTGGCATCCGACGGAGCGGAACCGGTTCCTCACCGGCGGCACGGACAGCACCGTGCGCGTCTGGGACACGGAGCATACCGATCGGCAGAAGACGGTCATTGTCGTGCGCTCCAGGAACCGCGGGACAAAGACGAAGGTCACAGCCGCGACGTACGCGCCGGACGGCAGCGCGGTGCTCGCGGGGGGCGCTGACGGTGCCCTGTACGTGTGGTCCACGCGTGGGACGTACGCGCGGCCGTCGGCCACCGTCGAGCGCGCGCATGCGCCGGAGGCGGGGATCTCGGGGATCACGCCCGCGGACGACGGGCGCACCGTCGCGACGCGCGGCGGCGACGGCACGGTGAAGCTGTGGGATCTGCGTGCGATGCGCACGCCGCTGGTGGAGCGTGCGGGCCTCCCGAGTGGGAGCGAGCATACGAACGTGGCGTTCTCCCCCGACGGGCAGTTCCTCGTGACGGGCACCGCCGCGGAGCCGCACGGGAGCGACGCGGGCGACGATCCCGAGAGCCAGTGGGGCCAGATCGTGCTGATGGACCGGGCGGACCTCGCTGTACGCCGGATGCACCCTGTCGACCGCGCGACGGTCGTGCGCACTGCATGGCATCCGCGGCTGAACCAGATCTTTGCGAGTACACGCACGGGTGCCGTGGAGCTGTTCTACGACGAGCACGCGTCGCAGCTCGGCGCACTCCTTGCAGTGGGGAAGCGCGCACGCGCGCGCGCGCACATGAATCCGTTTGGCATCGAGGAGATTGCGGAGGGTGTCACCGCGGACACACCGATCATCCTACCGGACGAGCCGGCGCCACCCACGAAGCGGCGCAACATCGACAAGCTGCGCAAGGACGCGAAGGCGACGCGGATGCCGGAGCGGCCCATCGCCGGTCCCGGGCGCGGCGGCCGCATCGGCGCCGCGGAGACGCAGAGTATGGTCCGCGGGATATGGCAGGTGCGTCGCGCGTCGGCGCCCACTGACCGCCAGGATCAGCTCCGCGACGAGGATCCACGCGAGTGCGTTTGTCGATGTATAGCCGCTGACCAACAGGGCGCTCCTCAAGTATGCAGAGAAGGCGAAGAAGGATCCGAAGTGGACGTCCATCTACGCAAAGACGCAGCCGAACCCGGTGTATGCCAAGCCCGAGGAGCGCGAGTAGGGGGGAGAAGGGAACATGGGCGGGGAAGGGGGGAGGGGGAAAGGAAGAGAAGGGGAGGGGAAGGGGTGGGCGAGGAAAGGGGTGTAGGGAGAACGGAGTGGGCGGGAGAACGGAAGGGAGGGGGGGGCGCGGGCAAATGGACGGGGGGGGGGAAACAGGGGCACTTTCTGTTGCTGCGTTTTTGCTACTTTAGCGCTCGTGCTTCTTCCGTGTTTGTGCTCCTTCCTTGCTTGTGCTGCGCGGCAGTGTCTGTGCAGTGCGCCGATACCCACATCCTGTCGTGTGACACCACCCCACGCAGGGAGCCACGCGGGAACTCGACTACGACGCGTGCACTTGGCTTTCCGCCCCTCGTCACCTTCCCTCGCGCACATTGTCAAAGACGCTCTCGGGAAAGGCAATATGGTTCGGGCTCTGGTCAAGTCTGCCAAGCCCATCCGCGATGCGGCGCACAAGTGAGCGCTCCTGGTCAACGGGCACATCGCCGCTCAGCTCCCAGAACATGCCGCCGAACAGTCCGCGATCACGGATGTACTTCGTCTTGCAGTCCGCGGACGCGGGCGTGTCGTAGGTGATGAACTGGCGCTCCTGTGCATTATACGACGAGCCTGCAGCGGCGCGCTGATCGAAATGCTCGGTGGCCCCCGGACGCGGGAGCTCCTGCGCGTCAGCGCGCGCTGCAGCGAACGCACCTTGTAGTTGTACACGCCCTGTTCGATGGAGCCTTTGCTCACGCTTGCGTACGGCGTGCCCGCGCCCTGCGTTCCGTCAAAGCCCCGGCCGTATAGGGGGATGCCCAGCACGAGCTTGTCCTTGCGCACACCCCGCGACGAGTAGTATGACACCGCGGCGTCGCCGGAGAAGGGACGCCCGTACAAGTTGGCCTGGTTGTTCGCGGTCTGATCCCAGCCGCCGGAAAAGTCGTACGCCATCAGGTTCCAGAAGTCCAGGTACCCTGCGGTGAGACACGCGCCGCGGGCGACGTACGGTCCATCTTGTCGATGTGCAGCGTCTCGTACTTCCCCGGTGAGCACGGCGCCGCGATCGTCAGGAGGAAGCGGCCGTCCTGCGGCGCAGTGCGCTGCGCGTACTGGTCCAGCGCACCGCGCAGGTCGGACAGCAGGTCAACGTACAGCGCGGCCTCCTGCGACGATGCGGGGTACTCCCAGTCGATGTCGAGGCCGTCCAGCCCGTAGTTGGCGACGAGCGCGACGGCGGACTCGACAAAGCGCGTGCGTTTCCGCGGGTCGGCGAGACAGTTGAAGTTGCCCGAATACGACCAGCCACCGATCGACATAAGTAGCTTCAGGTGCCGGTGCTCGCGTTTGTACCGGAGGAACCTGCGGTGAGTGGCGCCGCGACGCCGACGCACTGATGTAGGTTGCCGAACAGCTCTTTGCCGCCGCTCTCCGTGTCGCCGGGGTACTTGATCTGCTCGTCGGCCCATGCATCCGAGAGCACGACCGCGCCGTCGTCGGTGCTGATATTCGCAAATGCATACAGGATATGCGTCAGCTTCTCGACGGGCACGTTGGCCGGCTTGTAGTTGCGCTGGTAGATCGACCAGTTGGTGAAGCTTGTGTGAGTGTGTCGCGTCCAAGCGGTGCGCACTAGCCAATCACTGCAAACCCATCCGCGTGGCCACCAGACGCCCCTGTCCCCTGGTGTTCCGCTCCATGGTGCTCCAGCTTGTGCGCTATCTTCGACAGGAATCCCATTGCTCGTGGACAGACGTGGACAAGCGTTGCGGCGGCCCGAGCGTGGGGAGGCATGCGCCCGTCCAATCAGCGCGCGCGCCCCGGCCAGCGAACTGCGACTGTTGCTCTCATGCACAGTGGAATTTCCTGCATGGCGCGCGGACCACTGCCTATGTGCGTCTGCTAATCCCACGGATTCGCCGCTGCCCAGTCCGGAAGGCGGCTGCCGTCCACCGCTTCTTTCGCGTCCGGACGCGCCGGCGCCGAACGACGCTCTGCGCCGTTCCATTCCGCGTCGGCCGGCGGGGGCGGGGCGGGGGTCTGCGCGGACGTGTCGATCGAACCCTGCGTTGACATCGCATCGAACCGCGTCGCGAGCTCGCCGGCCGCTGCGGAGGATATGCCGTAGTTCGTGTACGTGGGAGGCATCGGAGGCGTCTGCGCGGCACTCGCTGTGGTGCTCTGTGTCGCCTCTTGGGAGTGGGGTGTGGCCGTCCCCGACGCCGGGTGACGCGCGTCCGCCTCGTTACCGCTGCGCATATCCCCCTCCTTCCCCGTGCCGCCCGCCTCGCACGCGTCCCCCGCCACAGGGGAACCAATCATCGTCTCCGGCGGCGCGCTCGCCTCGTCCACGTGGCGTGCCCTTCCCCCCCCGCACCGGACTGCGCCCTGTCCTGTCGCGGGCTCATCACCTGTGTGCGGCTCCGCCGCGGGCGCTGCTGGCGCCCTCGCGCGGCCCTCCCCCTCCGTACTTGGCCGCCGCGCCGCGTCCACGCCCCTGTCGTCTCCGCGCATGTAATCCGCTCCGCCGCTCCGCACGGCACTCTCCGAGATGCGTGGCGTGCACACTTCGTCACTCGGCGCGCACACATATTCACCCGACTCGCCCACGCCCTTCTCGTACGCAGCGGGATCTCGCGCCACGTCCTGCTCCGGAACGCGGGTCTTTCCGCGCATCTTCGACGGGGAGCCCGGGCGCTTCCAAAACGCCCAAGCCTTCTTGTCGGGCGTAAAAGGCTCGTCTGGCGCCTCAAACACCACCTCCCGCTCAGGCACACTGTCGAGCGACTCCGGCTCGTCAAAGTAGTCTGCGGTCGTCTTGAACCCGATCTCACTGAGGACCAGCGGCGTCAGCGCTCGGTACGCGAGATGCCCGGGGACGAGGTGCGTCACGTCCACGTTTTCGAAGCCGCAGTCGTACGCGATGGGATGCAGTCCTGCGATGCTATGCAGGCCACCGGACGCCGCACGGTGCAGGTAGGCAAGAATCCAGTCCGTCGACGAGAAGGCTGCGGTCAGCGGGGGCATATTTGCGCGCACCATTTACGAAGCGGCCCGCAACCACAGAGCGCACGTCGCGCCAGTCGCTCTCGCTCACGGACACGGGGGCACCCAACAGATACACGTTCTGCACGACGCCATACGCCTTCTTCCGCGCAAGCTCCTTGAGCGCAAAGAAAATCATGCGCGCCCCGAGGCTGAAGCCGACGAGCGTGATCGGGCGCACGCCCAGCTGCCGCCGCACGAGCACATCCGCAAGAATCAGCCCGGCTGCGCGCGAGCGCTCCAGCGCATTCGACCAGGGGTTGTCGATCAGGTACCCAAGCTTCGTAAGCCAAAGCGGCCATGCGAGCGCTTCGGTGAGCACGACACACCACGGCACCCACCGCTAAACATGGCGCCGGCGACAGTCGCTGCAAGGACCTGCTGCACGCCTTGGACGAGCGTCTCGTTCCACAGGATGGACATCGCATTCCCCATGTCGCGCATCATCTCCGGCTCCCACATCACGCTAAACACGTCGCCCATGACCGAGTCAATGACGCTGTAAGGCAGCGTCGGATCGTCTTCCAAGCCCTTTAAAAACCTGTGGTGAGTCCGTGTACACTGCGTCTGCATACCCCGGCACGGTCACGATACAGTTCACCCGCTTGTGGTAGTGCAGCGGGCGGAACTCGAACGTCTTTACGCTGCGCATGCGACGGCTCATCCCCCGTCCGCCCAACGTCGAGCCCGCGATCGTGCCTGTCGTCGTGATGACCGTCGCGCCGCCGACGCCACCCAGGAATGCGGAGGTGCCGCCAATACCCATGGCGCCCAGCGCCGCGCCGATCCCCGCGCCAATCACCGGCGCCAACATGCCCGCGGAGAGCCCGATAACGAGGCCGCCGCCCACGGTCGCGAGGCCCATCATGACCATGCGTTTCTTCTTTGCTGCCTGCTCACGCGCTGCCGGCACCGACTTGTCCTCAAGCGTCTCGATTTCCTCCTCCAATTCGAGCGCGTCCGTGATGCGCTTTTCAAATTTCGTCACATCCATCCAGCCGAGACCGAGCGCCTCCGCGACGCGCTCCAACAGGACGCGCGATCGCGCATCGTATACGCTGTCCGCAGTCAGCACGAGGAACAGGTCGCACAGCACAGTCCACCGGATATCCAGTGTGATCGTGCGCAGCGATGGGCTGATCGTCGTCGTCACGCCGTCGAGCTCCGTGTGCGCCATGGTGCGTTCCGACGTCGATGTGTCTGGATGCGCCTCGCGCTCGGCGATTTGCGCCGCGGTGTTCGGGTCGATGACGGGCGTATGTTGTGCAGGAGACGCGGGCGCGCCGCTGCCCGCAGGCGACCAAGGGGCGCCCGCAGGCGCCGCCGTCGGTGATGTGGGTGGACTCGGCGGCGCTTCTTCCGCGCGTGCGTATGGCGCTGCAGGCGGCTCGTCGGCACGGTCTAACGCGGTGGTGCCGCCCGACGTAGGGGGCACAGCTGTCGCCGGCGCGCCGGCAGCGGAGGGAGCGTCTCTTTCGGCCATGGCCGGCGCCGCGGGGGCGCCCGCAGAGGCGCCCGCAGGAGGCGCCCGCTCACTGATTTCTGCCCAGTCGCTGCCTGCCGTGTCGGGCTGGTATGCCGGGTTTTCAATTGTGTGTGTCGTGATGAGACTGCGCGCGAGATCGGAGGGGAGAATTCCATGGACTGCGAGCGAGTCGATCATCGTTTGTTCTACCGTGAGCACTCTGGCGGCCGCGGCGACACACCACGCGGATCAATATCGAGGTGCTGGTATAGTCGGACCATGACGCGCACCAACCATTCGTGCGCACTCGAGGACGCGGCCGTGCTGTCCTTGCGCTGGAAACCGCGCGCATCGTCGAGTATCTGGTTCGCTGTGATGCCGCACATCCCCACGTAGGCGATCTTCTGTGCCTCGTCCAGCAGGCGCTTCGTCATGGCCAGCTGCGAGATGGGCGCGGCACTCGGGTCGTCGTCCGTCCGCGAGACAGATTCCTGGAACAGATACTCCGTGGCGGCATGGAGCTCCTCCTCCTCCTCGTCCTCGTCCAGACGCAGCTGCGTGTATCCTTCGGCACCCGCCGAGCGCCGGTCGTGCGGCTTGTCGTCGACTTCCCCAGGCTTCGCACGCCAGTCAAATCCACGCGCATCATGCACGCCCAGGTGCGCACCAACGACATTTGATGTGCCGCCAAGCACGTTGGTGCCCTGCCCCTGCGTGTGCAGACGTCGCGCCTGCAAAACGCGTGCTCGACGGGACGCCACTCTGTGCGGGGAGGACGCGTCCTCCTCATCGGTATCGCTTCCATCTACGTCCACGAGCTCCGCTTCGTGCCGAGAAACGTGCTGAATGGGCATTTCTTCCCACTCGGCGTCCATGTCCACATTGCTGCCAAGCATCGCCTTGCGACTCGCAATGGCCCAACACGAGCCGCGCGCCTCGTCTCCAACAGTGGAGGCGGGCACGTGACACGCTCTTGTACTCCCGCCACAATGCGCGTTGGTGGCGACGAGGTGAGTGGGGACGCGAAGTGGTGGGCTCGGAACTGACACAGGTGTGCTCCATGTGCGTGTGCTGGGTATGGCCGCGGCGGTATCGCTTGTGTATGTGTGGTGTTCGATGCGCGGCTGTTTGTCTTTCACCCTTCCTTCCCCTCCGTGACCTCATTCTGCACGACAGTTCCTCTCGCGCCTCGCCGCGCTCTTCGAAAGTGCACAAGAGAAGCACTCGGTGTATGTGACAGTAAAGCGCTCTGCGCAAGGTGATGCGCCGCCGTCGGGCGCCGACACGTACCCCCTCTTGTTCCGTGCGTCTGACGGCGTGAGCAACTCCGCGGATAAAGCAAAGTTTGCGACGCTTGTATGTCACGGCTCGCTGCATGCTCAGACGCAGGTGCCCCCCGCCGACATTGCGTCTTTTATGGATGCCTACCGGAACGTCGTACGCACGCAACTGGCTGCATCGCTGCGGAAGCGTGACAAGGCCAGGGAGCGGAGAGCAGATAAACTGCTGGGCGCCTCGCGCAAGCGGCTGGAAGAAAATGCGGGAAAGGTGCCTATCGCAGGCGCTAGTACGTACGCGCGGCTGCTCCACTCACCTGCAGAGCGCGGTGCTGGACGCCGGCGGCGCATGCGCGCGCTGCACCGCGCCAAACGCGTGCGCGCCGCCCGCACACGCGCGGCGCCCGTTCGTGCTGACTAAGCGTCCATTGAAATCGGCGCGGAGTGAGTACCGTGCGTAGCATACTAGTTTCGGACGGGTCATGCTGCTGCCCGCTGCGCTGGTGCGGAGCGAAGTGCCAAGCACGGTGGCGACACTTCTGCTGGGGTTTTCGCTGGGCCCTGTCTTGAGTCTGGTGGGCGTGACGCTCTCGTCCATTCTTCAAGTCTTCGTAGTGTGTGGCGTAGGCTACGCGCTCGCGCTCCAGGGCATCCTCGACAAGAGGACCCAGGCGGTGCGTCGCACTGTACGCGCGGACTGACGCCTAGAAACTCAACAAGGTTCGCGCACCAAATGTCTGTGCTGATGTGCAGCTGAATGTGTCAATATTTACGCCCGCGCTCCTGTTCTCCAAGGTCGCATTTTCCCTGACGCCGGAGCGGCTGTCGCAGCTGGTAATCGTCCCGTTCGGATTTGTGGTCGTGTCGATCGTGCGTGCTTGAGGCGGCGCGGTGCTGACTTTAGTTTTCCGCGTTTGCTGCGTACTTGATATCGTGGGTACTCCGCATTCCCGGTGGCCAGCGGAACTTTGTGATTGCATGTGCGTCAAGTGCGGGAGCAGCTGACGTCGGCCAGGCTCCATCACGCCGAACTCGAACTCGCTTCCCATTGCGCTGATCCAGTCGCTGGTAATCACGGTGCCGGAGCTGCACTGGGTCCGCAACGGCAACGACGTGGACACGACCGATGATATGCTTGGGCGTGCGCTTACATACCTCGTGCTGTTCTCGACACTCAGCACTGTGCAGCGCTGGAGTATTGGCGCGGATCTCATGCGTCGCGTGAAGACGCCCGTCGTTCCCGTGGTGGAGCGCCGTGGGCGGGGGTTCGCGGACGACGTGACGGACTTTCTGTCGGACCGCCGCCACCGAGAGAGCCTCGCGCAGAGCGTGTCGAGCCAGCGGTCGTCCCTGTATCTGGGGGCGGACGCGAGCATGGAGGGTGCCATACAGCTCGGGGTCCCGGACGTTTCGCGCCTCCAGCGCATCGGCCGCACGCTGCGGAGCGCGTGGAGCACATTTCTTGGGTTCATGACTGTGCCGCTCTGGGCTGCGCTCGCTAGTTTCCTGGTGGCACTCACCCCGCCACTGCAGGCGAATCTGGTAAAGATTACGGCACTCGTGGACATGATCAACGACGTGGGCGCATGCAGCATCCCGATCACGATTCTAGTGCTGGGTGGCTACTTTGCGGGCGATCATGCGCGGCCGCCGGAGAGCGCGTCAGCGTCGGACATCCAGGAGCGGGTGCGCCCCGAGCCCGGGACCCATGACTACACAACGCGCACGATCGTCGCCGCGACGCTGAGCCGCATGGTCATCACGCCGCTTCTCTTCCTCCCGGTTTTCGCATACGTGTGCCTGGTCTCCCGGAATACCGTGTGCGTTCCCCGCGCGCACAAACACTGATGCCAGCGTTGACGATCCGGTTTTCATCGCGTGCGCGTGCCTCGTCATTGGTTCGCCGCCCGCGCTGACACTTGCGCAAATTACCGCGCAACACGCGGATCCAACGAGCAACGTGGAAGACCTGATCAGCGGCACGATCTTCGTGTCCTATGTGTTTCTCACCGCGCCGACGACCATCCTCCTGGTCATCATTGCGCTTCTGATTGACGACAAGCAAAACCAGTTTATTGTAAATGGGCTGTTCTCCTTGGCTGCTTCTCCATGACTGCGCGGTGGGGAAGGTAGTCGGCTTTGGTTAGTAGGACAGGAACGCTCTAGGCTCTGGGCCAATGCGCGCCGTCGCCGCGGGGTGGATCGCAGCGCACGTACGGTTCGTCTGTCGCGCGGCGCTTTCCAGCCAATCATTTATGCCCCGCGCATGCAGGCGCGGCTATGGTTCGTCTATGCGGAAAGACCTTGCCAGCGGTCAATCAGTTTTGACACACCCTCAAAATGTGTCTCGTCCTGATCCGTAGGAGGGGTAGCGGCGCGCGTCTCCGCCGACGTGCTTGTGTCCGTGTTTCCTCGCACCGTGCTGAGCGTGCGGTGGGTTTCCGGACGCGCGACTGTAGCGCCGACTGTCGCCCGCTTCGTAAGGCGCACGCCGTGCGGCGCCGGTGGCGCACCCGGCGGCGATCTTTGGCGCATCCCTGCGCCCTCGTTCTCCCTCACTCCAGCGCCGCCGAGTGCACCCAGCGACGCGCCGTGCGTCTGCAGCTGCGCGACGCGCTCCGACAGAGACATCGGCGTTCCTTCGTCGTCACTGTCTGGAGGCGCCGCCGCTGTGCCGTTGTTCGGGGAACGCGGGCGGTCGACAGCATGGTGCTCAGCTGCATCCGGGGGCTCCGCAGTGTAGCTCGGGGCCGTGTGCAGGGGTTGAGAAGGGTTACGGCCGGTGGTATCGGAGCGATCGGCTGTGTCGCGCAAAAGTGCGTCCTCGTCGTCGTGCTGAGGCGCAGGCTTTGGTTCCGGCGCACCATTCATCATCGACAGCGCGCCGTCAGCGTCGTCGTGTGTGTCTGACACGTTCTTTGGTACGGCAGAAGTCCGTGCGGCCGTCAACTCCCTCTGCATGTCGCCAGTCGGCGACGATATCGGCGAAGTCATGGCGTCCACATACGTGCGTGCCGGCTGCGGTGCAGACGCAGCATCCCACGTCGAGGAGCGCGCCGGTGCGTTTTTCTGCAGGGGAACATGCAGTTTAGGCTTTGTCGCCACCGCCGGTTTCCGGCGCGGGGCGGGTTTATTGGACGCGCCGATGGATGGGCGCGGGATTGGTTTTTCGTGTGGAGTGGTTTTCGCTGGTTCCTCGTGATCGTCCCAAGCTGGTGCGTGCTTTGCCGCCTCGGACGCATGGGAGAACTCATCCAACTGGAGCAAGTCGCCAACGAGTGGTGCACTGGGCGGCGGAGGGTCGGATGGGGATACCTGGTCCGCTGGAGACGCATCCGGTGGCAACCTGGCCGTATTGCTTGGAGGTGGCCCCAGCGGTGCGCGAGACCGCCCCTGCGCGCCTTGCGGTGCGTCTGGACCAGTGAGCAGATCTAGGGGCACGTCCGCGCGCTTTCCACTGTCTCTTGCGCCCGCTCCGAGCCGTGCCGCGTTCCCTTTCTTCTCTGTCTCTCGTCCCCCCCCATCCTCAGTCCCCCCGTCCCCCTCTCCGTCTCCATTTCCCCTTTTCTTTCCCTCTCTCTCTCCCTCCTCGCGCTCCATTCCCTCCCCCTCCCGCTCCGACTCCGCGTCCGCGTCCGCCTCTTCCTTCCCTACCCCCTTCTCCCTCCCCTCGCCCTTCCCCCTTCCCCCCTCTTTCTCCACGGCAAGCAGCGACCTGAGCGCCTTCTCGTGCTGCTCAATAGACGCGAGCTCCTCCGCGTCCGGCTGCGACTCAGTCGAGGTGTCGGCGTGGCCGTCGTCATGCGCCGCGAGCAGGTCGCTGAGTCGACGCACTTGCGGCCGACCGTCCAGCGGTCGCACGGGAGCCACACCAGTAGCTTTGTACAGTGCATCTGCGTGCGCACGAATCCCCTTTTGCACGCGGCGGGCTGCGTGTGGCTGCACTGTTGGTACGGGGTCAGCCTTGTGGGTTACCCCACGTGCGCGGATGCGGAAGCCTGGCACAGGGTCAGCCTCCTCAGGGGAGTTGTCCTCGTCGCTCGAGCTCGAATCCAGTGATACCGCGGCGTGGGACGGCGAGGGTCCTTGTTTGGCACGAGCCACGTCAGGGCGGCCTTGCCTGGATGTATCATCGCGCTGGCGTCCAGGGTGTATTACACTGCGTTTCGCCTCGGCCGGCAGCTTGCTGGGCGATGCTGCTGCACCGCGCGCGCAACGCTCCGGTGCGAGGCGCTCCTTGATTTCCATCTCCTTCACACTGGGGAATCGGAGACGTGCATCGTTTAGCGGGGCGGTTGCCGCTTGCGGAGGCACCACCTCTGCAGCGGAACGCGTGGGTACGGCCGCACGTGCGGGCAGCGACAGGCGGCCGGGCGACGGCGGGCACGACGCCGTCGCCTGTGTTGGCGCACTCCGCGGCGTACGTTGATCGCGTGCGGATGACGGGCGAGAGGCGCCCGCAGGCGGCCGCGCATCTCGCGCGCTGTGCTTTCCACCGCTGTCTCCCCCCTCCCGCATGGACGCGACGCGGCTGGCCACCTGGTCGATGGACGGCCGCCGGCGCTGGTTTGGCTGGAGGAGTACCGCTGCGGTAAGCATGGATAGACGCGACGATGACGAACCAATTAGCGCACGCATTTCCGGCGAGTAGACGGGCGCGGAGGGGAGTTCGTAGCGCGCTGCGAGAATGGCCGACGGCCCGCCGCCACGCCCCTCAAACGGCGTCGTGTAGTAGCACAGCTTGTAGAGGAACACGCCGAGTGCCCATATATCTGCGGACGCGTCAATGGGGCGCTGGAGACGCAGGTCGACCATCTCTGGTGCACGGTACTGCATGGTCGTGTGCATGTTGAGCTCAGCCTCAAGCTGCCGCAGCTCCGCGTCGCCGCGCGGCAGTGCGGCAGGCGCGGGGCGAAAACAAGAGCCAAAGTCGCACAGCTTGAACCGCCGCGGATTCGTCGAGAGCAGCACATTCTCAATCTTCAGGTCCCGGTGCACCAGCTGGGCGCGGTGCATCACCTGGACAGCCTCGCAGACGTCCGCAAAGATCGCGAGCACCTCGGTTTCCTGCAGGCGGTCGCCCAGCCGCGTGTTCAGGAAATCGATCAGACCCCCGCCGCTGCAGCACTCCATGAGAATAAAAATCTCCCAGCCGTGCCCCGCCAGCGTCGCCGCGGACGCCTCGACAAAGTGCACAACGGAGCGGTGCCCTTTGAGCTCGCGCTGGTGTGAGCGGCGGAGCCGCGCGACGTACGTGGTGGTCGACCTCCGCGCGCACGGTCGCAAGCGCTTCCTTGCTCCACACGCACATGTGCTTGAGCACGAGCTGCGTGTGGGGATATGCATGCCCCGGCACCATGACCGCCTCGTCGGCCTGCACCAGATAAACACGCGCAAAGCCGCCCTGGCTCAGAAAGCGCTGCACCGTGACGACGTGCCCGCCGATCTTCACGCGCATCCCGGGCGCAAGCTCCCGATGCCCCTGGAAGGGGGCGAGACTTGCAGGGGCTGGTGCAGCATGCGAGCCCATCACCGGCACCGACGCCATCGCGAGGACAGCAGCCAGGAGATGCCCCGGGCGTAAGTGCGGCTTAGTCAGCATGCACGCAAAAATGTGCGCCGCGGGGCTCTACCGTCTCAGTGCACCGATGCCGAAGTCACGCCGGGAGCTCACCGGCGGCCCGCGCCGCGCACGGCACGATCCGCTGCAGCGTCCGGAGGCCACCGTGCAGCGCGCCGCGGAGCAGCAGGTTATCCCAGTGCTTGCGAAGCTCCCGCTGGGGCCTGGCGACGGGACGGTGCCGGGCGGCGAGAAAGTGTGGGCGCTGGCGTCTGTGTCGACGCTGCTCGCCGACGGCGGCGACAGCGCGGACGCGAAAAAAGACCGCCGGCTGCTTCTCTCGAGCAACGTCGTGGCGCGCGTGCTGTACGCGCTCGAGACAGATACAGACCTCGAAGTGCGCCGCGAGGCGAGCGGTGTGCTGCGCAACCTCTGCGTCGAGGGCCACGCTGATGTCGTCGGCGAAATCGGGAACAAGGGTGGGGTGGATGTCGCGCTGCAGTGCCTGCGATGGGCCGCTATCGGGCTACAGATCCACGAGCACCAGCGCGAGCGTGCGCGCGAGCCCGCGCTGGCCGAGCGGGAGCGCCTCCTGGGAAAGCCGGCGGCCGAACTGAACCGCAAGGAGCGGCGCCTCGCGGCGAAGCTCGCCGCGGGGAAGCTGCCTGCCGGCGATGCGCACGCAGATTTTGCCGGCGATGCGCACGCACACGGGCTAGACGTGCAGGGCTGGGCAGACGATGCGCCCACCTCGCTCGCCGCAATGCAGCCGAACGCGGCGCAGTGCCTCGTGGACATGTGCGAGAACCTCGTGACGATGATCGGGTGCTTCTGCGAGCTGAGTGATAAGCTCCTTCTTCGTGTTGTGCGCTGGGACTGGCGCCGCGACCCGCTCGCGCCCACGTCCGCCGAGCCCGTGCCCTCTCCCTACGCCGGCGCCGACGTCGCGGCGTGGCTCTGCCAGGGGGTGGCGCTCGGCGTGGGTGCGGCGGAGAGCGCGGCAGACGCACCACTCGATACAGACGTACGCGCCGCCCTTGTCGCTCTGGGCACCGCATGTGCGAACACGCTGTGCGCTATGACGGACGAGGATCGGTACGGCGTCGCACTCGGTGTCGTTGGCCTCCCCCATACCATGGAGCCCGAGAAAAAAGGCAAGGCGCGCGCCCCGCACGCCCCGCTGCCGACCCCGCCGCAGCTTCGTGTTGCGCGTGAGCTCGGGCAGCGGCGGCTCGCCATGGTCGCGCGCGGCACCGCACTGCTCTCGGAGCCGGCGGCGGCGCGCGCCGCACTCCTCGGCACAATCGCATGCGGTGTTCTGTGCAACGTACTCAATGTGTTGCAGAGCAGCGACGCCCCGCACGGCGCGCCTGCGGATCCCGCCGCCGAGGTCGTGGTCGCGAATGCGACGCCTGAACCACTGCGGCAGTACGTGCTGGACACTGTGGTGGCGCGCCTCCTCGCGATGCTCGCGCGCGGTGCCGACGTCGATGCAGGCGCAGCGGAGAACGATGCCGCCCTGCAGACGCAGGAACTCGCGCTTGAGATCATCGCAGAGACGCTCAGCACGCTCGGAAAGGGCGACCGCGCCGTGGAGGGCGCCAGCATTACCGAGCTGCCGATCGCGGAGGACATGTCGGAGGAGTGGGACGAGGAGATGTTTGATGGGGACCCCGTGCCTGAGGACACGGAGGACGCGGGGGACGTGGCGTCGCAGGGAGCAGGGGACGCGTCGCCGCCGAGCGACACGCCCGCCGAGGGGGAGCTCGGCCACTGGGCGTTCGCACGTGTGCTGCAGTCGGAGATGCTCCCCATCCTCCTGCGCCTCGCGGCGCCGACGCCGCATGCAGAGGCCACGACGGCCGCGGGTGCTGGCCGGCGCGCCGTGCAGTTGCGTGCGCTTGCGGGGGTGAACAATTTCCTGCTGCGACTTGCTCTTTTCGCCCCGCCGCCGCCGTCGCAGTGGCCATCGGACGCGCGCACGCTTGCGCGCATCAGCCTCTGGCGCCGCTGGGTCGGCACGTCGTACCTGGACGAGGGCGGTGAAGTGCACCCGTCGACGGTCGGAACTGCGCTGCATGACGCATTCCAGCAGCTCTTTGTCATCGCCTCGCACTGGGCCGCGGTACCGAGCGTCGCGCAGGCGGACTCTCGCACGGAGACGGAGCCACTCTCTGCGGCGAGCGCGCCGCGCCCCGGCAGCGTGGCAGACGACGGGCTTGGTATCATTGACACGTGTCTCGGCGCACTCTGGTCCATTGCGCGCATCCTGGAGGGGCAGCTCCCGCTTGTGGACGGCCACAACTCGTCGCCCAGTCCACCCGTCGTCGCGCTGATGGCAGTGTTCCATGCGGCGCAGCAGGCATCCGTCCAGGTGAAGGGCGTTGGCGCGCTCGCGGTCCTCGCTCGGTCAAAGTACTACCGCGTGGACCCCGGCGCAGCGCAGCCGCCCGAGGCGTATGCGCGCGTATATGCGACGCTCGGCGACTTCCTCATTTCCGCGGCAGCGGCCGTGCTGGCGCGCGCACCGACGCCGGGCAACGCCGAGGTCCTGTCCGCGGTGCTAAACGCGGTCATCGACACGTACGCGAATGAGCTGGCGCCGTGGGACCGAGTGTATGCGGAGGGCGGCTTCCAGCAGCGTCTGGCTGCGCTGCTGCCGGGGGCCTCTGCTCTCGTATGTGGACGCGGGGGTCGCGCTGACGCTCAGGTGAAGCGGCTCGATCGCACGGCGAACCCCGCACTGTATCGCGCAACCAAGGAAAGCGTACGGAATTTGCGCGAGTTCCTCGAGTACCGCGCGTCGCTCTAGGTAAGGGGGAAAGGTGCGGCGAAGGAGCGGCCCCCGACTGCCTTCCCCGCCCTTTGGCACGCCCTGCGGGGGGTGTACCGCAGCGGGGGGGGTGTCTCACGACGCGCCTAAGCCGTCCTCGCATTCGCCACGAGGTCGACGCGTCGCGCGACGCGTCTCGCCAGCTCCACCCACGGCACCTCGCCAGTACACTCCGCACTGGGGCAGCCCCCACGCACGGGGAGGCAAAAGGTGCGGTGCCCAGTTTCGGCTTGCGCGTGGGCACGCGTGGGCGCGGAGGCGCGCTCCGCGCGGAGAAAGTGCGCGGCGAGGCAGGCGACGTGAAACACCTGTCCGCACGACTGCAGATTGCCACCGTGCATTGTGGCACAGGGGCAAAATGAATACGCGCGCAGGTCCTGTGTGTCAGGCCCTTATCGGAGGGAGGACGAACCGCCAGCTGGATTCGGGCGCCACACAGGCCACATGATTGGCTACTCTTCGAAAGAGCCGCAGCCAGCGTTGGTGGACGGGAAAGCGCGTCGGATGCAGTCAATCCGGTCGCTGCGCGGAGCAGCTCGGCCTCTACCACTGTGCACCGGTCTGGGTGAGCGGGTGCGGCCGCGGTGCAGCGTACCATCCAGCGCGTGCAGTGGGTGTCGCCGCTTGCGAGGCGGCGCTGGCACCGCGGCATGCGCGGGTGCCGGGACGAGCGCGGGAGCCGCCACGACGTCCGCCCACGAGAACCCGAGTGTCTCCGCATCCCGCGCGGGGGGCGGCGTCTCTTGCCACGGGTCCCCGGCCGCGGCCGTGGGCGCGCGCCGGCGGACGCGGGGGCGCGCATGCCGTTGCTGTGCGGCCGAAGCCGTGGCGGCCTCGGCCAGGCGTGGGTATGCGTCGGCGGTGTCGTCCTGTCCAAGTGGCTCCCTGTCTGCCGCCACGCCCGTGAAGTCGCAGACGACCGCCGGGTACGCGTCGGGAAGCGGCCGCGCGATGCGCCGCGAGACGCGCCAGCGCGGAAGTGCCTGCGCCACCGACTTCTTCTCGCTGTAGCGCCACAATGCGTATGTGAACTCGGAGAAAAACACCACCTGCAGGCCCCAGAAGCAGTACGGCTCAGACGACAGAAGGGCGCGCATCGCCAGCATGCGCTCCTCTGGAACGGTACTCGCGCGCTTCACGCGGGGGATGCGCGTCGGCTGCGTTCCTGGGTAGAGGGGCTCGTCCATATCCATAAGCCGCAGCCGCCTTGTAAGATGCGGTTTCTGCCACGACCACTCGAACTGGACGTGAGCACGGAAGACGACGCGCAGCTGCCGCGCTCCACGCACCTGAAGCGCGGCAATTTTGGAAGGGAAGCCGCACACGACAGCCTCCATCGTCCAGGGGCGCGCCCAGCGCGTCGCGCGCGCCCCATTCTTCACAAGGCCGTTGTGCTGCCGCAGGCGGCGCTCAGGGTCGTTCGTGGAGCCGATGTAGGTGACATTCGGCTTCGCAAGGGAGCGCAGGAAGTAGCACACGTATAGAGGCGGCACAGTGTGTGCCATCAGCGATGACCGCGCCATGCCGCGCAATGCACTTGCTCGCGTCCGTCGCCAGCCGCTGCAGCGCACCGGAGGGCGCGCGCGTGTCAAAAGGGCTAACTACCGACACCTGTCACGGCAGCCGAAAAACCCTGACGCACACACTCCACCCCACAACTGCCTGGGATATACAGGCGCACACACCGCTACCCCCGCACCCGGTCGGGGAATCATGCCCACGCGGCTGCAACACGGCGCGCGGGCACGGGGCGGCCCGCCATCCATCACCATGAATGGTACCCAAGCGACCCCGTCTGCGACCCCGATTATTGTGTGGTGCCATCCACGCTCGTGCTCCACTGCGTTTGAGCGCGCCTTCCTACAGCGGCAAGATACCAAGGTATGGCACGAGCCAATGGGCGACCCGTTCTACTTTGGCGATGAGCGTGCATGCCACAGATATTCTACCGAGAAGTGCAATGCACACGGCCACTGCGAATCCACGATAGAGTCCGTCGCGCGCTCGCTTCTGGAGAGTGCACTGCCCGCCGACGGACCGCCGTTCCGCTATGTATTTATCAAGGTATGCGGTGTGCATACCGCCGCTCACGGGCAGGACATGGCGCAGTACTGCTTCCCGCAGGCGGCTCTGCATGAGCTGCATCCTACATCGCGCGTGTTCCCTGCGCCGGCTGAACACGGGGCCGTTTCGCAGGACCCGCTCGCGAACCCAACCGTGCTGCCGACCGCGCTCCTGCGCCGCTTCAAGCACACATTTCTCATCCGCACGCCGGAGAAAAGCATTCCAAGCTACTGGAAATGTGTGCAGGAGAAAGCAGCGGGCTTTGACTTTTTTGATGCGGCTGAAGTACGTGGGAGGGGGGAACGCGGAGGCGCTGTACGGCCACATCGCTAACCGCAGTCGGGCTACGTGGAGCTGCAGCGGCTGTACGAGTGGATTGCGAACCCGGCGTCTGCGTTCCACACGGACGACACCGATGACCCTGCGTACGCACGGTGGCCTGTGCAATCGCAGCCGATGCCTCCGCCGCTTGTTGACGCGTCGTGTCTGCTGAAGGACCCCTCGCATGTGGTCGAGCAGTACTGCAAGGCTGTCGGTGTCCCGTTTGATCCCAGCATGCTGTCGTGGAAGCCCGGGTCTGTGGACATATGGGAGAAGTGGGGGTCGTATCATGCGGCCGCACAAAACAGCACCGGATTTCGCCAGGACAACAATGCCGCCAAGGAGAAGCGCATAGACGCACCGAGGCCAGCAGAAGTGCAGGCTGCCATTGCGTGCGTGCATGCGCGCACGTGCTGCTGACCACAGCGCATCGCTTCCCGCGTACGAATCTCTGAAGAAGCAGTGCACCATTCATGCATAGTGCCGCACGTTGCGCAGGCGCCGCACCCCGCATCACCCCCATAGTGTGTGCGCGCAAAATCAAGTAATTTCGTCATCTACGCGACGCAGGCGCTCTCTGGGTACCCTTTGGGAGTCTGCTCAGCGGTCCTCGGGCACCCGTTCCATGCGCCCTCGACGTTCTGTCGGCGCGCCATTCCCGCCATCGGCCGCCCCGTCCACACGCGCTCCACGGTTACTCCGGCTTCACCCTGAGCTCGCCATCCTTGAACTGGCGTGCCCACTGCGTCGTGAGCCCCGCGTCGCGTCTATCCACGTACCAGCTCCGAGGGGATAGGCCGCGTAGGCGACTGGTGGCGCCACTGGAAATCAGCGACGCAGAACATGGCGTTTCGCGCACCTCGTGGTTAGCACTGTAGGACCAAAGGCCTAAAGCGGCGAAGCCGATGCCCACGCCGACCGCAAACGTGCTCGACGCCCAATTCTTCGGCCTGCACAGCATGAGCTGACGGAACGCGTAGGCCGTATCTTACCTCGTCCACCATCCACCTGAACACGCAGTCAGCACAGACGCGCCTACGCTACAAACCCGCGGGTGACCAGACCTCCTTCGGATACGGATAACGGGGACCGGCTCCCTGCGGCAGTCAGCATACTCGTCTCCGCGGCTGCCGCGAGCGGCGACGCACCATATTGTCGACAACAGCGCTTGGGAATCCGCGCGGAACCGCTGGGAAGGCGACAACGGACGTTCGGCCGAGATGCCAGCCTCGGCGCATGTCCGTGCAAGGAGCGGTGTGGTTGGCGCAATACGATGGCACAGGCGAGTCCCATTACGCTGGAGAACGCCGTTGCGTGGCTTGCGCGGCAGCGGCAGTGCGTGTCACGCATCACACGAGCCTTACCGCTAGGACGCAGGAAAAGGTGCCATCTGAGACGGTCCGCTACGGCGAGTGGATGCTGGAGCACCACCAACTGCATGCGCTCGGCGACCACGTGTGGGCGTTTCTTGAGCAGGTCGGCACGGCTGCAGCGGAAGTTGGGAACCAGGGGCTGGCCGAAGTATGGCAGCGCTGGTCGCTCGCTGACGCCACAGCTGTGTGTGTCACGCATTGCGGAGAGGTTTCCGGACTCGGCGCGCGTCGTTCTCCTGCAAGGAGCCCTACTGGAATCGCGCGGCAAGGCCGCTGAGGCGCAGGCTCTCTACGAGTCGTTCTTGAAGACGGAGCCGTCGCATATCGTACGTGTTCCTCGCCAGCTGCGCTCACACGCAGCTAGTGAACAAACGCTGCGTCGCTGCGATTCGTGCGCAGCCAGATGGTGTTGCGCTGGCGACGGCAGCGCTTGCCGAGCTCGTGGATGTCTTCTCCGGCGACGAGGAGGCCTGGCTGGAGCTGGCAGCCCTCTACGTCGAACAACACAAGTGCGTACGCCTTCGCCTGTCCCTCACGCTAGGTATGCGCAGGCAGCGTATGCGCTGGAAGAAGTGCTTCTGCTGTCGCCGCACAATGTGTTCTACCTACTCAAGTATGCGGAGGTGCTATATACCATGGGCGAAGCCGCGAAGGCCTACAAAGTGTACCTTCGCATCCTCGAGCTTGGCAATGGGAATCTGGCGGACACGAAACACCCCGAGGACCGCACGCAGGGGCCCTGGCTGCGTGCATTATGGGGGCTAAAGATGGTGCGTCCACCTCGAGCACGTACCCGCTCATCCCAGTGCACAGCGCAGCTCACCGCGCCGAAAACAAAGACCGCGTCGAGCGACGGGGACGCGTCGGCGCAAGACGTGTCCAAAGTGGACGCGATGGTCACCAAGCTGCTCATGGAGGGCACCTACGCCGCGGACGCGCATGCGCCAGCGCCCGCGTCCATGCGCGCCGCCGCGCGGACCGTGCTGGCGAATACCCCGTAGGCGCGGCGGGGCCGCCCCCCACGACATAAGCCGGGCCGGGCGCCGATGCGCCGGGAATGGGGAATTATGGTGGCAATGCGTACAGCCCGCGTGTCAGAAAATAATTGTAGATGTGTCTTTAGCGTGCCAGCCAAACTGCGGAACGGGGCAAAACCGACCCGCGGCGAACAAACCTACACCATCGCACCACTTGGCTGCACAGAGTCGTCCCGACAGACAGGCCTTCTTACCAGTCCCTGACAACGACACTTGCGTGGTTGGTTGCGGATTGTAAGCGGCCGTACCTGGGTAGATCCATTTACTTGTTTCACCCACCCAAGACCGCGCCTGGACTAAGCTCTCCAATCCGTGGTCCGCTTGGCGACGCCTGGTTACTACGCAAAGGTGTGTGGTGATGCTTTGCATGGCGAGTGATGCTGACCTGTGCGTGTGTTTGTGTGCGGTTGTGCGGCTGTACTTTGCGACCACTGCTGTTCTGTATCGCAGCCATCGTCGTTTGCTGTCGAATTCCCACAAGAGTATGTATCCACTGCGGCGGCTTCCGAAGCCATGCCTCGTCCGGGCCTCTCCCCGTGTGAGGCGTGTGTTTGATGGGTGCTGCTCGCACGACGAATGCGTGCTCGGTGCTGACGCCACGCAGAACCATCGAGAACACTTGCTGCGATGTCGGACACACACCCGGAGGTCGATATTGACAATATCATTGACCGACTCCTAGATGGTGCGTGGGAGCGTAACGGGCGGCGCTAACGCCGGCAGTCCGTGGGTCGCGTCCTGGAAAGCCAGTGCATCTGGAGGAGTACGAGATCAAGTATCTGTGCTTGACCGCGCGCGACATCTTCATCAATCAGCCGATTCTGCTGGAGCTGGAGGCACCGATTAAGATCTGCGGTATGTGTGAGCGACGGTGGTGGCTGACGTGCAGGCGACATCCACGGTCAGTACTACGACCTGCTGCGTCTGTTCGAGTACGGTGGATTTCCGCCGGAGTCGAACTACCTGTTCTTAGGTGACTACGTCGACCGAGGGAAGCAAAGTCTCGAGACTATCTGCCTGCTGCTTGCTTACAAGATCAAGTATCCAGAGAACTTTTTCATTCTGCGCGGGAACCATGAGTGCGCGAGCATCAACCGTATCTACGGCTTCTACGATGAGTGCAAACGTCGCTACAACATCAAACTTTGGAAGACATTCACGGACTGCTTCAACTGCCTGCCGATCGCCGCGATTATTGATGAGAAGATCTTTACGATGCACGGCGGCCTTTCGCCGGACCTGCAGAGCATGGAGCAGATCCGCCGCGTGATGCGGCCGACAGACGTGCCCGACACGGGGCTGCTGTGCGATCTGCTCTGGTCTGACCCGGACAAGGACATCTCCGGCTGGTCAGAGAACGACCGTGGGGTATCGTTCACATTTGGGCCGGACGTCGTGTCCCGTTTCCTCGCCAAACATGACATGGATCTCATTTGCCGCGCACACCAGGTTGTTGAAGACGGGTACGAGTTTTTTGCGAAGCGACAGCTTGTCACCCTCTTCTCCGCGCCAAACTACTGCGGTGAGTTTGACAATGCGGGGGCGATGATGAGCGTCGACGAGACGCTCTTGTGTTCGTTCCAGATCCTGAAGCCTGCGGAAAAGAAGCAAAAATACGCTTACGGGGGGATTAATATGGGCCGGCCTGTCACTCCTCCTCGCAAGCAGAAGAAGAAGGGCGACAGGGCTATATAAAGCCGTTGGGGGACTGTCTATACCGATCCAGCGCCCGAGGAGGCGCTCTGCCCCACGTGCCTGGGGCCCAGCCTCGCCTGTTCGCAGTCCTCCATCCACTGTCTGGCGCGCGACGACACTCGTGTCGTGTGAGCGTTTGCGACGCGCAAGGTTGCCTTCATGCTCTACTGTGGGGCCGGCCCGGTCTCCTTGGTGAACAGCGCGTGGCCTTGTGAGGTGGGTCCTTCGTCGCATCCTGCGACAGCGCGACACAGTTATGCCTGCGAGTCACTGCTGCAGCGTCCCGCGCTCGAGCCACCCAGACTAGACCCTTCCATACGACAAAATGCTTCCCTCCCATCGCACCGCCGAGGCACCAACGGTGCGCCCCGCTGCCTTTCTGACTAAGCTGCCGGGCGTGTGCCAGTAGCGTGCGTCCCGCGGCGCCCGCTTACGTGGAGCAAGCGCACGTGGCCGCGTGGATGTCCGTGCTTCCCCAGTGGCCGGGTGTCGTCGCATTGCCAGCATGAGCACCTCAGAGAAGCCTCCCGCGTACGAGAACGACGGCGCGAAGAAACGGTCCCAGGAGATTCCGCGCGACTCGGACACGCGCCCGCTGCCGGAGGGCTGGGTGCGGCAGTGGGACGCCAAGTACGTGATCCACCTGCGCTCCGTGCTGACTCCAGCTACAAGCGGTACTTCTATGTGGACACGCGATCGAACCCGCCGCGCTCTACGTGGGTGCACCCGCAAGACGAGCAGGGGATTCACCCCCCTGCTGCCCCCCCCCCAGGGCAGGGGGGGGCACAGTACCCCCAGCAGGCTTACGCCCCGCCGCCGCAGCAATATGCGCCGATGCCGCCGCCGCCCGCGCACTATGGTGGCTACCCAGCTGGTGGCTATGCGCAGCCCATGATGCCGCCGATGATGGGCGGAATGGGCGGGATGGGCGGGCTTGGCGGGATGGGCGGGATGGGCGGGTTGGGGGGGGGCATGATGGGCCGTCGCATGGGCATGGGCGGTGGTCTCGGCCCGGGCCTCCTCGGCGGTGGCGCCGGTCTTCTCGGTGGCTTTGCACTGGCCAATGGCATGGGTGCGTGGCTCAGTGCGTGCGAGCTGACCGACAGATCACATGCAGCAAGACGCATACCAGGACGGGTACATGAATGGGCAGGACAACGACGGTGGCGGATATGACGGCGGCGGCGACGGCGGCGGTGACGGCGGAGGCATGGATGGAGGCGGCGGCGACTTCTAACTGTCCTCTCCACCCACAGCGCATGGGCATATGTAATCCAAAGTACATACTCGCTACCGCCGGCGGCACGCGCTTGCGGGCGCCCCAGTGCGCGTGCACACACCCCGTTGGCCCCGTCATGCGCGCCCGTGGTGCACTTATGTATCCTGCCAGTGCAAATTCTGTTATTCTGTCAGTGGCCGCTCTGGTGCGCACACGCACGCCGATCAGCGCAGTTTTGCTTGGGAACTTGCCGGGCTTAGGTGCGAGCACGGTAAGTTTCCGCTTCACATGGTCGATGTCCGAGCTGCCGGTGAGGAGTGCGCGCGCGCGCGCACGTACACCAGCAGGAGCCCGACAACACTGGCACCCAGAAGCTCGTCGTCCGTAGGTTCCGTCGTCGAGTCCGCCTGGCCGGGCCCGCCGCCACCGTGCGGCGGCTCTACGAGCGCCAGCACGGTGTGCAGCAAAGAGTTCAGGTCGCTCGTCGAGTTCGCCGGATCCAGCTTGACCACCTGCAGCTCCGACAGTACACGCTCGGCGCCGATCGGCAGCGCGGACGAGGGCGCGACGGAGTCTGGTCGCGTAAGTGGAGAGGGCCGCGGACACGCACCCTGGCCGATGCGATAGATTTCAAGCAGGTCGAACGGAATCGTCGTCGAGTACGGGTTCAGCGCGGGGACGCCGCCAAGTGCATCCGCATGGCCCGGCAGGGGGTGCACAGGCGCTGGATTGGCACCCGCGCCCAGCGAAGAGTCTGCCTGCACGGGCCCGAGCCCGTAGAAGTAGGACCGCACTTTCAGGTCCTGCAGGCGCTGCTTGTACACGTCGTCCACCTCCACGGCCTGCACAGTGAGCGCGCGCCACACCCCACATACACCACCGGACTTGGGCACCTTTACCACCTGCGGCGCAGCGCCAGAGGTGTCGCCGGCAAACACGCGCGTAAGCTCCAAATTAAGCTTCTCGTGCCCGAGGACAACGACGACGTCCACTGTCCGTCAGCCCGTATGCCCCACGGCCGTACCCTTGAGCGCTCGTGCACAGTACTGCAGGAACGAATACCGTGCGCGCGCATCCGCCGTGATCACGGCGGGCATGTCGATGAGCAGCCCAGACATGCGCGCGCGCAGGTCCTTCGCTATGCGGCGCTCCACATTGTCTGCGAGCCAGTCAATGACGCGGCGCGAATGCCGCTCGTTCTCCCGCACGTTTCCCTTCCCGAGCCAGTGCACAAGCGGCATGACGCTGTGCGCGGCTGACACGCCCGGCGGGAGCGCACCTGACGTCTGTATCGTCACGCCGTACGGGAGCGCCGGCGACGCCGACGGCAGCGCGGACACGGGCGTCGGCGCGAGCGGAACCGCGCTCACACAGCCAGGGACGGGCACGGCACCCTGTCGTCAGCGCCGGCGCCGCAGGAGCGCACCTCGCTCGGGTCCACGCTCACGACGAGCGGCCACCACCCTGTGACTTCACTCTGGTCTCCCGGGGTCGCGTCTGCCTTGGCATCGTCGCCGTCGCCGCCGCCGCCGCCGCCGCCGTCGTCCTCGTCCTCGTCGTCGCCGGGCGTGCGCGGCGCGCGTTCCCGCCGCCCCGTCTGCTCCAGACTCGCAACCGCAGGCGACCGCATCGCGTAGTTGGCGAGGAGTTTGATCAGCGTCGTCTTCCCGGCGCTTTCGGGGCCGACAACCATAATCCTCGGTCCCTGGCCGGCGGCACGATATATGGGGTGCTCAGGCGGCGCGGCGTCCGCCTCGTGCGGCGCCGGCGCGCCGGCGTCCGCCACATTCAACTCCTGCAGTGCGTGCACAAGTGCCGGGTCGGTGCGCAGCTGCTCGCGTGCGCGGAAGCGGGCCTTTTCCGCATACAGATGCAGGTTCGCCCAGTAGGTATACACGGGGGACGGCTCGTCGGCCATGTACTCGGTGGTGGCAAACCCCGCTGCAGTTAGCAACAGCCAGGTAGCCGCTGTAAACGCACCAATGTCTACGGCGCCGCCGCCCCACGACGAGATGGCAAACTTGGCCTCGTTCCCAAATGTGTACCAGCGGTCCTGCGGCCCGGCTATCATCGGCGCACCAAACACCTCTGCATCCCCATAGTGCCCCGACACGGGATCCGCCACAGAGCGCACGGCGACACTCTCTCCCACCTCCAGCTCAATGCGGTACTCGGAACGCGGCGGGAGCTGCACGCGCCGGTGCCCATCTGTTGACATGGTGCAGCCGATGGGGGACAAGGAAAAGGTGGAGGCGTGGACCCCGGGCCTCCTCCACCCACCACCGCAGAACCCACGCCGCCTCGTGCGTCATGAAGCGTAAGGGCGCATGGACTGAAGGCGACGCGCCAGAAAAGCGCACACACATGGACGGCAAGGACGATGTCGGCGGTGCGGAGGGCGACCTGGATCTCGAGGCCCAGGCTGCGCGCCAGGACCGGAGCCGCCAGGGCCGCGTCGTCACGGCGGGGTTCGAGTCCGATGACTCTGACGGGGAGCAGAACGATACACACCGGAAGCACTGGGCGGAGGGGGGCGGGACGCACGCGGGGGGCACGGATGCCGATGGCGACGACATGTTTGGCGCGGACAACGGGGTCGGAGACGACGTGGAAGCGACGCGGGAGCGCAAATTCCTGCAGCTCGGCGATATCGAGGGGCAGGAGTTCGGCGCGCACACCGCGGCACCAGACGCGGAGGTGGCGGACGTGGAGGACGACCTGCACAACGAGGACGACCCGGACTACGATCTCGAGCGCGTCAGCGCGGACGACGACGTGCAGGACGCGAATGCGGATGCGGAACGGACGCCGCCGGCGTCGGACAACGACGAGGACGACGCGGACGACGCGGCGCGGCGTGCGGGCGTGAAGAAGCAGGGAATGGGCTTCCGCCTGGAGCAGTTCAACATGAAGGCGGAGATGGCCAGCGGGCAGATTGACGAGGAGGGCAACTACGTGCGGAACAAGACCGACCCGTTCGCACAGAACGACCGCTGGCTCGAGGGCCACTACTCGCGGAAGCAGATCAAGGCCGCCAGCGATGCACACCGGCGGCGCACCGAGCTGGAGGCGCAGCGCAGTAGACGCGACGAGGAGGAGCTCCCCACTGCGCCGCATGCGATGCGGGAACTTGCGCCGCTTCTGCATCCCGGCGAGTCTGTGCTTGACGCGCTCCGCCGCATCAGCGCGGACGCGAAGCAGATGCGCAAGGCCGGGGGCGCGCGCGCGTCCGAGGCAACTGCGCGCCTCGACCTGCTCACGCGACTCACGACTACCCTCATGTCAGACTTCGGACAGATCAATCTGTACGACGACACGTACGAGAGCATCGTGCGCCAAGTGCGCCGCGCCGGGCTTGTCGACGGGGAGTGGGACCCGTCGCGCCCACGCGGGGAGGGCGCGCGAAGGGATGCAGAGGACGCAGAGGACGCAGCGGACGCGCGCTGGGAGTACAAATGGACGCCCGGACACCTGGCGACGATGGCGCAGGCGGCCGGTGGCAGCGTGGACCCCGAGACGAAGGTGTTCGGCCCCTTCTCTCCTACTGAGCTGTGCTCGTGGGCGGACGGCGGGTTTTTCGGTGCACACCGGGAAAATATCGTCCTGCGGAAGGCCCGCACGTCGGACGCTTGGGCCAAGTGGGAGGACGCGGGCGTGGTAGACCAATAGAACACACCTACACTCTGCCGCCGTATGTGTCCTGGCGTACGCGCGCATTTTCCACGTGCCCCTCCACACGTCCGCCAACGACCCACACATCCTATCGGCGCGTGGCAATGACCTTGTGGCGCACGCTCTCCCGGGTACTCCGGATCGGTCAGGAGCGGTACCTCGTCGGACAAGATCTGGCGAACAACAGGTACTACGAGCTGCCGTCGCCGTCTGGGTCGCAGGACCCACGGCACACGCGCAGGTGTGTCCAACATGAACTATGGCGCTGACGCGGCGAGAGTAATGAAATGGGCGACATGGAAGCAGCCCAGTGACTACAACCCGCGCGAGGTGCCGATCCAGTGGGACTTCTGGATGCGCCACACGCGGCGGGCGCCGCCGACTATCGAGGTGCGCTGCGGGCACACCAACCTGACCCCAGGAACTCGTGCAGGACGCAGAGCGCCAGCGGGTGGTACAGCACAATTCGCGCATACTGGCCGCGCGCGACCGCGAGGCACACGAGCTGCGGCTGCGCGCGCGGGAGACTGAGCATGCGCGCGCCCTCGAGGAAGCGACCACGGCCCGCAAGGCGGACGACGGCCAGGCCGGCGCGAAGGACTCGGTGTCCTCAGCGACCATCCAGCCTGCGTCGCGGCGGAGGTAAGGCAGGGGGGGCAGTGCGGGAGACTGTCGCTCGCGCGGTTCTGTCGCGGCGGCTCGCAGCGACGTTGGCGTCACCGCAACACTCCATCCCCCAACCCCCCCCCCGCCCCCAATAGGACACGCAAAAAGGCGTCCGCATCGAGCGCGCATGCGAGGGAGAAACGAAGCGAAACAAAACCATTCTCGTCTACAAACTCCTTTGACCCGCTGAGGTGCCCGTGCACGTCTCTACGGTGCCGAAGCGGTCACGAATGCGGCCTCGACCGCCACCGGCGACACAAGAGGAATGCCAGACTGTTTGAAGTGCTCAACGGCCTCGGTGGCCTTCTTCGCAATGTCGGGCGGCGTCATTTGGAACTTCTTGTACACATCCTTGTACGGACCAGATGCACCGTACCTGTTGATGCCGTGGTGCACGTGCGAGTACTTGCCCCAGCCGAAGGTCGTGAACGCCTCGACAGAGAGGATCGGCTTGCCAGAGGGGAACACCTTGGTGCGGTAGTCGAGCGACTGCTTGTCGAAGACGCTGAAGCAGGGCAACGACACAACGCGTGCCTTGATGCCACGCTCCTCGAGGAGCTTGGTCGCGTCCACACAGATGCCGACTTCGGAGCCGGTGGAGACAATGGTGATGTCCGCCTGGGGGTTTTCCGCGAGCACATAGCCACCGCGCACTGCGTTCTCCATCGTCGAGCCTTGCAGCTGCGGCAGGTTCTGGCGCGAGAGCGCAAGCACCGACGGGTTGTGCAAGCTCTCGAGTGAAACCTTGTACGCGGCGGACGTCTCGTTCCCGTCCGCAGGGCGCCACAGGTCGAGGTTCGGCATGGCGCGCAGGGACGCGGCGGCCTCAATCGGCTGGTGCGTCGGGCCGTCCTCGCCAAGGCCGATGGAGTCGTGCGTCGCAATCCAGATCACGCGGAACTTGGAAATAGCGGAGAGACGCACCGCGCCGACCCCGTACATGACAAAGTTCAGGAATGTGCCTCCCGACGGGATGTGGAAGCCAAACGCGTGGATGCCGTTCATGATCGCGCCCATCGCATGCTCACGTACACCGTAGCGCACGTAGCGGCCGGCGTACGTCCCGAGGCCCGTCTGCGGGGGCTGGAAGTCGACCGCGTCCGGCCACCGCGTAAGGTTCGAGCCGGTGAGGTCAGCAGAGCCGCAGAGAAACTCGGGGAGCGTGCCGCTGAGCTGCTTGATCACCGACTCCGAGAGCTTGCGCGTCGCGACGTCCGAGTCCGACGGCGAGTACGTTGGGAGCACCTTCTCCCAGCCGTCTGGCAGACGGCGCGCAATGCGGCGCTCGATCTCCGCGTGTTCCTTCGGGAACTTTTTGCCGTACTCCGCCAAAAGCTGCTCCCACTCTGCGTGCACCTTTTGGCCGCGCTCCGCGTACGCGTGGTACGCGGAGGCGACATCCTTGGGCACGACAAACTGCTCGTCCGGGTTCAGCCCGTTCTTCTCCTTGAACTGACGGATGTCGTCCGGCTTCAGCGGGGCGCCGTGCGTGGACGCGTCGCCCTGCTTCTCGGAGCCGTAGCCAATCGTAGTATTCACACGGATGATCGTCGGCCTGTCCGACTCCTGGCGCGCCTTCTCAATCGCCTCGTACAGGCCTTTGAGGTCCGTGTCGCCGTTGGTGACGTGGAGCACGTTCCAGCCATACGACTCGAAGCGCATGCCCACATTCTCCGTGAACGCACAGTTCGTGTCGCCGTCGATGGACACGCGGTTGTCGTCGTAGATGGTAATCAGGTTGTCCAGGCGCAGGTGGCCAGCGAGCGAGGCCGCCTCGCTGGCAATGCCCTCTTCCAGGCAGCCATCGCCCACGATCACAAACACGCGGCTGTTGAACAACTCAAAGCCGTCCTTGTTGAAGGTAGCGGCCGCATTCTTCCGCGCCATCGCGAGGCCAACTGCATTCCCGAAGCCCTGGCCGAGCGGGCCGGTAGTCACTTCGACGCCGTCGGTGTGGTTCGCCTCCGGGTGGCCCGGCGTGAGCGAGTCAACCTTGCGGAAGTGCTTCAGGTCCTCCATGGACAGCTTGTAACCCATGAGGTGCAGGATGATGTACAGCAGTGCGCATGCGTGGCCGTTGGAGAGGACGAGGTGGTCGCGGTTGATCTGGAACGTTAGCGTGCGTCGGGCGCGCGCCGGCAACGCACCCAGTCCGAAGCCTTCGGGTCGCAGTTCAAAAAGCTGCGATGAGCGGCTGGTGTGCGCGGCGGCGTACCGGCTATAGAGGATCTGCGCAACGGGGGCGAGGCCCATGGGGGCACCCGGGTGGCCCGAGTTCGCCTGGTGGTGTGAGGGCAGTGTGGCGGGGAGCGTACCTGGGCGGTTACGTCCGCGGCGAGCGCGCCTACACGGGTCAGTATGCGACACACGCGCACGCACGGATCGTAGTGACAGCCTTAACGTCGATCTCAGCGGGAACAAACGACATGGCAGGTAATGTCCGGTAGAGAACCCGAGAAGACGGGCTGCGCCGAGGCAACTCGGGGAGGGCGGGTCCATGCGCCGCGCGGGCCAATCACCAGGGACTGTACACGTGCGTGACGTGGACGTGAACACCACGTGGGGCCGAGTCAGGGTCAGGTGGCGGTGAGTCAGGGGGGGGGGGGGGCGCACGCATGTGACCCATTGGGCGCCCAAAGAAAAGCGCGTCGCCTTTTCGCGCTAGGTACATCGCCATGAACCCAGGGGAGAAGTACAAGCCGTACACGCCGCTCGCGCTGCCGAACCGGCAGTGGCCGTCGCGCGTGCAGCGCACGTCGCCGATTTGGACGTCAGTTGACCTGCGAGACGGGAACCAGGCGCTGGCGAACCCGATGAAAGAAGAGCAGAAGCTGCTTCTCTTTCAGAAGCTTGTCGAGACGGGCTTCAAGGAGATCGAGATCGCATTTCCGTCCGCGAGCGACACGGACTTTGGCTTCGTGCGCCACATCATCGAGAGGGGCATGATTCCTGACGACGTGTGGATCCAGGTGCTGATGCCCGCTCGGTGCGTCGCTGCGCGCCGCCACTGCTTACCGCAGCGAGGAACTCATCCGGCGCACGTTCGAGTCCGTGAAGGGCGCGAAGAACGTGATCATGCATATGTATAACGCGACGAGCCCGCTCTTCCGCGAGGTGGTCTTCGGGAACGACCGCGCGAAGACGGTGAGCCTCGCTGTGTCCCACACAAAGATCGTCTCTGAGCTCATCGGCCACTACAGCCGTCCGGAGAACGGCGGCACGACGTTCAAGTACGAGTACTCCCCGGAGACGTTTACGCAGACGGAGCCGGATTTTGTGCTCGAGGTGTGCGAGGCGGTCCGCAGCGCGTACGGCAGGGCGTCTGAGTCGAACAAGATCATCTTCAACCTGCCCGCCACGGTGGAGATCGGCCCGCCGAACCACTATGCAGACTTGGTGCGCCCGCACACACACACGCCGCTCACCGCAGATTGAGTACTTCTGCACGAACATCGCGCGGCGCAACGAGGTGGTCGTCTCGCTGCACCCACACAACGACCGCGGCTGCGGCATCGCTGCGGTGGAACTCGGCCTGCTGGCGGGCGGCGACCGCGTGGAGGGATGCCTCTTCGGCAACGGCGAGCGCACAGGGAACGTGGATCTTGTCACGCTGGCCCTCAACCTGTACACGCAGGGCGTGCAGCCCGGCCCGCTGGACCTGTCGGACCTGTCGTCGCTCGTGGACGTCGTGACGGGCTGCAACGACCTTCCGGTGCACCCGCGGCATCCGTACGCGGGCGAGCTTGTGATGACCGCATTCAGCGGCTCGCACCAGGATGCGATCAAGAAGGGCTTCGCGGCGCAGGAGCGCCGCAGCGCGGCGGGCGATGCGGTGTGGAGCATGCCGTATCTGCCCGTGGACCCGAGGGACCTCGGCCTTACGTACGAGGCAGTGATCCGGGTGAACAGCCAGAGCGGGAAGGGCGGCATCGCATACCTGCTCTCGCAGGCGCTCGGCGTCGATGTGCCGCGCCGCATGCAGGTCTCGTTCTACGCCGTGGTCCAGGCCATTGCGGACGAGACGTCACAGGAGATCTCTACGGATGATATCACCGCCGCCTTCTGCAACACGTACCATCTGCCAAGCGTGAAGCTGGGGAAGAACGAGGCGCGTTTCGCCCTCCGCTCGTTCACTGTCCGGGACGAGGCGTCCGACGTTGCGAATGGCGGTGAGGCCACGCCGCGCTACGTCACGTTCGACGGCCGCATCGCGCACGACGGCAGCGTTGTCGATGTGAGCGGGAGTGGGAATGGTGCGCTCTCGGCACTGCTGGACGCCGTGCAGCGCCACTTCGGCCTCGCCGTCAATGTGCGTGAGTACAGCGAGCATGCGATCACGCGCCGCGACACGCCCGCGCAGCTCGGCGCGAACGGGAGCCTGGATCACGGATCCACACGTGCGCAGGCGGCGTCCTATGTGGAGCTCGTCCGTGCAGAGGACAGCAAGTCTGTCGGCGAGGCGAAGGCCAAGGGGTTCTGGGGCGTCGGCATCGATGTGGATATTACCGCGGCGGGCCTCAAGGCGGTCCTTAGCGCGCTGTCGAACGTGAAGTAGGGGAGGGCGCGCACGCGGACGTCCGCTACCTCTGCCGTCCCACAGGTGCAGCGCTGTGGCGGCCGCCTTGCCGTAGGAGGAAAGGGCTCAAAATAGAACCTGTTTAGCCAGCGTCACAAATGCATCTTCTAAGACGACTATGGCATATCGTGTCTACTTCCCATCCTGGGCCGCATGTGCCTGCTGGTCATACGAGTCAATCGCGGCGACTTTCGGCGCGCTGCTGCTGTTCGGGTCGAAGTGGAGGCCAAGCCACTCTAAGGCGAGCTTCTTCGCAAGCTCGAGGCCGACGACGCGCTCCCCCATGCACAGGATCTGCGCGTTGTTGCTCAGTACACTGCGCTCCACGCTGTAGCTATCGTGCGCGGTGACGGCGCGGATGCCGGGCACCTTGTTGGCCGAGATAGCCATGCCAAGGCCCGTGCCGCAGATGATGAGGCCTCGGTCCGCTTGGCCGGCGGCCACCATGCGCGCGCCCTTGACCGCCACATGCGGATACGCCGTGTGGTCCTCGCCGTTTTTCACGCCGACATCGAGGACGTCAGCGACGCGCGGGTCCTTGGCGAACAGGGCCTTGATCTGGTCTTTGTAGCCGAAGCCGGCCTCGTCAGAGCCGACGACAATACGCCAGGGCTTCTCGGTAGTGCTCATGTCCACGGGAATACGGGATTCAGTCGATAGAGCGGGGTCGCTTGCAACCGTCGGTGGCGGAGGGAAGGGTGTGCCGGCAGCGGCGGGCCTATATATCTGGCGGGCAACGCCACCGCCATTGGCCCATGCGCCCGCCCCGTCTATTACCAAACCAAGCGTCCCGCGCGCGGCGCGCTGCGTGATCGGATCGGGTGATCGGGCCGGCGTTTACACGGCCGGCGACGGTCGCCGCAACCTCAGCCTAGGCAATGTCGAAGGATCTGATCGTCGAGTGGGCGCAGCCGTACGCAGACGCAGTGGGGCTGCCCCTTGCTGCAATGCATCTGCCGACGATGCTGCGCGGGGTACTGCTGTGGTGGTCACTGCAGCTGCTGTGCGCGGGGTTGCTCCCGCGCGTGATGCCGGAGCGGTTCGCAAACATGCCGCAGCGGACGCGTGTGCAGTGGTACATCCACATCATCTCCTTTTTCCACGCATGCTTCGTCAGCTCGCTCGGTCTCTACTACCTGTTTACCCTGCCAGCGGACGCGGATGTGAAGTGGGGGCATGACTACGGCATCGGGCAGATGTACGCGATCTCGTTCGGGTACTTTGTGTGGGACGTGGTCATGTGCTTTTTGTACGAGGGCCCCTCATTCGTTGTCCACGGCGTGCTCGGCATGATCTCGTGCACGCTTGTGTTTGTGCCGTTCATTATGCTCGAGGGCCTCAGCGTGGTGATCTGGGAGCTCAGCACGCCGTTTCTCGACATCCACTGGCTCCTCGACCGACTCGACAAAAAGGGCACCCGCATCCAGTTCGTCAATGCGGTCGCGCTGCTTGTCACATACGTGGGTGTGCGCCTCGTGTACGGCGTGTACTTTACTGTGCGCTTCATACCCACCCTGTGGCTGCCCGACGGCGCGCACTCGCGTGTTATTCCCCTCGGGTTCAAGCTGTTTTACACGTTCGGCCTCATCGCGATGGACTCGCTCAACTACTACTGGTTCATCCGCATGCTCCGCAACGTGCGCCGGCGCTTCCCGGGCGACCAACCGAAGGAAGTCAAGCAGACATAGCTACCACGCCGTGCGTGCGTTCGCACTCGCTGCCACGCCGTGCGCAATATCGTTCTCTTCCTGCAGCAGCTGTGCGACTACCGCAGGTGCCGCGTCGTCCAGGCGCAGCCCGCTCGTGCGGAGGCCCTGCAGCTTCTCCTGCGCCCGCGTGGCCGCCTGCCTGCAGATGCCGCGCACCGCCTCCCTTACCGCGTCCTCGTTCGCCGCGCTAATGCACGGCCGCCCGCCCCGCGTGACCAGACGCCAGATGCGCGCGGCGTCGTCGCGGCAGCGGGCCGCAGCGGTGCGCCCGACTGCGCGTGTCCCCGCACCGCATGCATGCGTGCGCCGCCGCTTTCCGTCGCTGTCCCCCGACGCCGCGCCGCCGCGCGGTGCCGACGCCTCTTCCACTTTTCCTGCTCCCCTCGCCTGGTCCCCCCCCTCCACATCCATGCACACCAGCCGGAGCGCCGCATGCAGTCGGTGGGAGGGATGCGCAGGAGCAGGGACGGGGTGCAGCGTGTAGTCACTGGCGTGAGCGACGTCGTCTCCGCACACACTTCCAGTAGCCCTCGGCAGCGAGCAGCTCCTGCTTCCATACGCCCGTGCTGCCCTGCTGCTGCAGGAGGGCGTGGACAAGGTCGTCGACGAGGACATCGCTGAATGGGTTCCCGCGCCACGCATGGGTGCGTGGAGAGCTGCGCGCCGGGGTCACCGCCTTCTCCGGCGCTCCCGCCGCTTTCCCCGCCTCCCGGCCCAACAGAAACCCATACTCCGCGAGGAGCGTTGCGTTCGAGTGTGCTCCGTACGTGATGCACACGGGATCGCCCTTTCTCCACCCCATGCGTCCCGCAGCCTCCGGCCGCGGCTGCGCGGGTGCCCGCAGCTCGAGCCCGTCACGCACACTGCATTGCACCTTGCACTCGAGCCATGGCACACTGGTGTGGTTCGCCATGTCGAGCAGCGGGGCAAGGGTAAAATTGTCTGCATGCCGCGGACGATAGAGATCGAGATGCACGCAGCGGGAGTTCACGCAGAGCCACGCCCAGAGGAAGGCGTCTTTGCGGAGGGGGGGTCGGGCGGTGTCTGTGGGCGTGCCGTCAGCAGGGTCTGCCACCGCCGCCCATATCTGCGCCACTGCGGCGGGGGTCTCTGGTCAGGACACCGCTGCTCCTGCGACACACCTCCGCACCCACACGCGCCCAGTCGCGCTCGAATCGCTCACGGACGCGGTCGGCAGTGCACGCCGCGGTGAATGGCAGCGCCGCGAGCAGGGGCTTACCGGACCCGTCGCCAGCGGCACGCCCTCGCAGGGCCCACGTGAGGGGCACGGTGTCGAACGACGCCGGGAGCGACTGGACGAAGGTGCTGATACGCGTGCGTCGATCCGGTGACGCGCGCGACAGCGCAAGCAGCATGGCCAGGTGCTGGTGCGTGGAGAGGGGGGGGAGGACGACGGCCCGGGACGGCAGCGTGGGTGTCGCTCCCAGCGTGGGCGCCGCATCTGGAGCGCGGGTGGCCTCCAGAGAGGGCCTCTGCCCCCGCGCGAGCGATACGGGGTTCACGAGGGCGTTGGGGGCGACGCGCAGGAGGAGGTCATCGGGCTTTCGTCAGGCACGGGTCGGCGCGCGCATACCTGCACGTCCTCTGTGAGCACAAGGCCGCGCCCCGCTGCAGTGAGGAGGGGAGTGACATGCGTGCGCACCGGCTTCGTCCGTGGCTATGGCCACGCGGCACACGGACGGACGCTCGTCTCCCCGCAGAGGGCGCAGCAGCGCGCGCTCCATGCCGATTCAGGGGACGCGCGCCGTGGAAAAGCGGCGCACGCGCACACGGAAAAACCGGAATTACTCCTTTCCCCCGCCTTCTCCATCGTCGCAGCAAAAAGGATGGCAGCACCAAAGCCGACTGCAGACGACGTGGACGACCTGGATGGTGCGCGGCGCGGGTGCGCGTGCTGACCGCAGACGTCCTCGACGACTTCCACCAGCCCGTGCCCGCGGCGGCGGCGCCCGTGGCGCCCGCGGGCGGGGCTTCCGGCGATGCGACGGAGAAAGCGTCCGCCGCTGGCGCGGATGCGGACGGCGCCGGCGAGGACCCGCTCTCCGACGCGTTCGTGCGCGAGCTGACGAACAACATGGAGTCGTTCATGTCGCAGCTCGGCCAGCAGATGGGGAAGGATAATGCGGCATCCGCACCGAGTGGCGCCGGAGGAGGCGCGGCCGCCGAGGAGGAGCTCATGGCGCAGTTTGAGCACGTCCTCCGGGCGGGCGGCGACGGCGCGGAGAAGAGTGCGCGGGAGGCGACCGCGGACGGCGCCGACGAGGCGCCGAAGACGGCGGGCGCAGCATGCGCGGCGTCCGGCACGGCGCGCGAGCCTGGCGCGGGGGACTTCCAGGACCTCGTGCAGGCGACGATGCAGAAGCTGAAGCAGTCGGACGAGAGCGCGAAGACCGCGGGCGCGGAATCGGGGTCGAATCCGCTGGCGGGCCTTGGCCTCGGCGAGAACACGGACCTGAGCCAGCTCCTCTCCGCGCTCGGCGGTGCGGGCGCCGACGGCGAGATGCCGGACCTCGCCAAGATGCTGAGCTCGATGATGGAGGACCTGATGAACAAGGAAATTCTGTACGACCCGCTCAAGGACATGCATGCCCGCGTATGTATCAGCGCGTGTGCGCTGACGCCAGTTCCCCGACTACTTTGCCTCGCCCAAGGGGCAGAAGCTCGACGCGGCGACGACGGAAAAGTTTAAGGCCCAGCAGGAGCTTATGGCGCAGATCATCGCCGTGTTCGAGGAGCCGGGATACGAAGACAAGAACCCGAAGTACAAGGACCGTATTTCGGATCTCATCGGAAAGGTGAGCACGAGCCGCGCGCAACTGACCGCCAGCTGCAGGACCTGGGCTCGCCTCCCGAGGAGCTCCTGGGCGAGATGCCCCCCGAGCTCTCCGGACTCAGCGGCGTGCTGGGCGACAAGTCGGATGAGAATTGTTTGGTGATGTAGGCAGTGAGGGGGGAAGGGCGGAGACGTGAGTCGGGGCGCGCGACTTTTGCCGCCGGGGGGAAACCGTGTGCGCTCAGGTGCGCCGCCTCCGCACCTCCGCACCACCACCGCACCCGCACTCCGCATTGCACTCCCCCACGAGCTTTCTCAAGTCCCGCGCGCGATACCGCGGCGGTACCCTACGCGCCGTCCACTTCCGCAGGCGCACGCTTCTGCGCGTCCTTCCCAACGCCCCGCGCGTCCCCATCGCGAATTTCATCCATAGGGATGCTCTCTGCCCCTCCACGCGCGTCCCGCACACCCACCGCGTGCCCGGAACTCATGCCAGGTGGACCCGGCTCCGCGGCGCTGTATGCGGGCGGCTCCGCGACGCGCGGCGATCCCATCGCGCCGTCCTCCATGCCCACAGGGTCGCAGGGCAGCTCGCACTCGCCGCCACGCTCCTGTTGCCCCCCGAACTCGAGCCAGAACGCGCGGTCGTACCGCGGGGGAATAATCTCGATGCCCTCGCTGCCGCGTCGCATGCGCACGGTCGCCGAGCGTTCGTACTCGTCGTCCCCGTCGCCCTCGCCGTCGTCGTCGTCGTCGCTCTCGTATGAGTCGTAGAAGGCGTCGTCCAGGGCGCGCGTGGGGGACGGCTGCGCGGATGCCGCGTCGGTGTCTTCGCCGGGTGGCGAGCGTCTGCGGAGCCCGGCCCCGTCCCAACCGCGGACATCGCTCGCGTCCGAACGACCACCCTCATGCCCCAGCAGCGCGGGGTTCAGCCGCTCGTCCCCGTACGTGAATGGGTTCGACGGCGGCGGACGACGCACTCGTCGCAGGTGCGGGTCCTTTGGCGGCCACAGGTACTGTGCGGCGGCTGCTGTAAGCACCACTGCGCCCGCACGCGACGCACCGTGGCGGACCGAGACGGGGAACGACAGCCCGTCGCCGGGGAGCGGCGCCGGACACGGCCACCAGAGCACGTTCGCGCCCATCACAGCGGCGACGTTCCGCCGGAAGCCGAGGTCGAAGGGGTACCGCACGTACGCAATCTGCCCGCGGCGCACCTGCCGCGCGACCCTGTCCTTCTCCCAGGTCTCGACGGAGGTCGTGTTGGTGCACACGAGGTGGTAGTGGTACAGCGCCAAGAAGCCCGTGAGCAGCACCGCGGGCATACACATAAGGTAGTTCAGGATGAGGAACACCATCCCCGTCGTCGACGGGGCGCGCTGGAGTCAGCGAGCATGGCGCTTACGCACATAGTACCAGCTCAGGTTCCACCAGTCCGCGACGCGCAGGGAGATCATCGCCAGATGGAATGCGCCCGCCAGCACCACCGCCGTGGTGAACCGCAGAAAATGTGCGTATGTGCCATGCCCCACGCAGTTCCCAATCCAGGGACAGTGGTGGTCCATCCGCAGCACACACCGCCGGCAGACACGGCAGTGGTGCGAGCGCGGCGGCTTGAATGCGTCGCATTTGTGGCAAAAGCGCCTGTGCACCGAATGCGGCTCCAGGCCGTCGCGCTCCATCGCCGCGTCCGGCGTCCACGCGACGGGGACGCCGCCAGCATCCTCCATGACGCACCAGTAGTACGTGTAGTACATATACGCACATAGCGCGTTGTGCACGCCGAGCACGGTTAGGAGTTGCTTAGCGGTGAACGAGGGCGTCACGTGGTAGTACGGAAGGATGATGAACAGTTGGGATGTCATGTGTAGGAAGATCATGATGAAGATGACGCCGACGATCCTGGGGGTGAGCGGGGATCGGGGAGCGGGGGGGGAGGGGAAAGGGGGGGGAGGAAAGGGGAAGGGAGGGGGGGGTGAGGAAGGAGAGCGAGGAGAGGGAGAAAAAGAGAAGAGAGAGAGGGGGAAGGAGAGCGAGGAGAGGAAGGAAAAGGGGGGGGAGAGAGGGAAAAGAGGGGGAAGAGAGAACGAGGGGAAAACGAAGGGGAGGAGAGGGAGGGGGGGGGGGGAAAGGAGAGGAGAGAAAGGGTGAGGAGAGAGGGAAGGAGAGGGAGGAGGAAAAGGGAGGAGGAAAAGGGAAAGGGGAAGGGGGGGGGGGGGGGGGGGGAGAAGAGAGAGGGGGGGGACCGAGCGTGAACGGAGCCAAGGGGGGGCGGAGAGAGGGAAAAGGAAAAGAGGGAAAAAAATAAGGGGAAAAGAGAGCAGAAATGGTATAGACAAAATTAGGGATAACGGGGGGGGGGGGGAAGAAAAGCAAAAGAGGGGGAAACGGGGGGGAAACAAGGAAAGGAAACAGGAGGAAAACCAAGAGGGAACCGTGGGAAAGAAAGGATAAGGAGAAAAAAGAGGAGGCGATAAACGTAGAGGATGCGATGAACGTAAAACTCCTCCAACCCAAACGCCTCGCAAACAAGCAGAGGATACACAGAGAGCAGGAGAGCGTGCAATGCACCGTGCAAGAGGTCGGGATGCGGCAACACATTGCTGCTTTGGGCCTACGCCATCTCACGTTGACAAGACAACCCCCAAGGCAAAACGCGTCAACCCCCCGCCCCTTTCGCCTCCCCCCCTTCACTTACCAAAACACCTCGTGCGTGCGCAATGGCGCACGCTTCTTGGAATACCCACGCGTGACCATCTCGACAAAGGCGCCCGCTTCCGACGGAGACGGCGGCGTTGCAGGCTGCAGGAGCGCACTGTCCTCCGCTTGCTCGTGCGCTGCATAGGCCTCGTGGCTGTGTCTCGCCGACATAGTACCCTCAGCCACGCCGATGCGCGCGCCGCCAGCATGCATCGCCATCGCGGTCGGACGCATGGCACCGGCCGTGCGGTGGTGCTGAGTCAGCGCGATTTGCGCCTCTGCGGCGCGCGCATTGGCTGGAAACATGCGTCACGACACACTCTCCCTGTTCACCCGCCACGCGTCGGCGATCTATCGACTTCTACGCGCGGCCGCGGTACGGAGGGCGGCCCGCGGCCAACACCCGCACGCCGCCTACGCCACCTTCCGCACACATCCGTGCTCACTCGCCCTGGCCGCGCGCCGCGTTCTCCGCGCGCTTCCTCGCGAGGACCGCGGCAAATCCGCCCGGCTCGCCCATGCCTGGCATCACAGCGACCGGCGCTGCATTCGAGTCTGGCGCATTCCACGACGGCCGCTCGCTCGCGTCCACCACTGCCGGCTTCGCACCCATCGGCGGCTCCGCTGCTGGCGGCGCTGCAGCGGGCACATGCTCCAGGTAATCGGCGGGTGCCCACCCCTCCACGTCATTCTTCCGCATGAGCCACCAGCCGTTGCCTTCCTTGTCGACGAGCTGGACGACATCCCCCTTGGCCAGCGGGAGCTCGCCGCTTTCCACGGTGGCAAAGTCGTACAGCGCACGGTACTGGGGGATGCTCGCCGCCATACTGCTGGGTGGTGCTGCCGGTGGCGGCGGCTGTGGCGCGGCGCGCGCGGAGCGAGGCGCCGACGCCGCGGCCTGCGGCAGCGGTGGGGGCGCGTGCGCCGCTGCTGGCTGGACAGGCAACGGCGCGGCTGCAGGGGCCGCCGCATGCGGCGTCGGAGGGACACTGCGCGCCGACGCGTCCCCCAGAGGGGCCCCCAGGTTTAGCCCCCCCAGCGCAGTGATCGGGGGCGCCAGCCCGCCGACGCTGCCGTCGCGCGCGGGTAGAGAGGGCGCTGCCGGCGCCTGGGACGCGATGAACGGCGGTGCTGCAGGTGCGGTATCGCCGCCGCCGCGCGCGGGCGGCGGGGGCGCTGCCGGCGCCTGGGACGCGAGAAATGGCGGAGATGCGGCCGCAGAGGCGTCTCGGTGCGGCACGGCGGGCGCCGCGCCGCCAGAACTCGGAAATGCGCCGCCGCCCCGAGACGGCGGAATGGGGGCGCCCGCGGGCGGACCCGCACGGGCCTGCGCGGGGGCCGCGCGGCGCCGCGACGCGGGGGCGGCACTCACGTGACGCCCCGCGTGCGCGGAGCGTGGCAAACGGCGCGCAGGCGGCCAGGACGCACTGTTCGGCGGCTCGCCGGAGGCGACAGACACAGTGGCACTCTTGTATACGTCACCGACAGACACCGATTCGTCCTTGCGGAAGGCGACGTGCGCACGCTTGCGACCCCTGCGCTGGTACTCGAGCTGGTTCGAGACAAGCACGTGCGTGTTTCCGCCGGTCTGCTGGAGGAGCTGCGCAAGGAACTCAGTCTTGAACGCGCAGTGGAGCAGCGGGTCGCCTTGTTCTGTATCTCCCGTGTTCAGCACGACCCAGTCGTCGCGGAGCGCGGACACGCCGACACTGCGGATGCCCGTGAGGGGGATGCGCCGCTCGCAGACGGTCTGCAGCTGCTTGTTGGCGAGGTGCGTGACGACAATGTACACCGCTCGGTTCGTCAGGACGAGGAAACGCGGGCTGGGACGCGACGTGCGCCCCAAGCGCGAAACAAGGAGCTGCGCGCGCGCACTAAACGCAACAGGCTCGTGGCTATCGAGGCCCGCAGCCGCGCGAAGCATGCGGCCCTCGGCACTGCTCCCGTCCAGGTCGAGGTAGTCGCCGAGGAAGCGGCGCATGCTCACGAGACTGAAGCGACGGCGCTCCTTGCGCCCCGCGAGTACCTGGTGCCCGTAGTCGCGCAGCGCGAGGAAGTTGTGGCCCTCGCGCGAGCGGCGCCACGTGCGCTGGATGCGGCGCGCGGACTCCGCACGCCGCCACTGGTAGGCGCGGTAGGCGCGCTGGATGCGCATCGCCATGTTGTGCCAGAAGCGGTCGCGCATGGTCTCGAGCGCGAAGAGCGTCTCGGGGTTCTTGATGAACCCCTTCGTGGCGCCGAGCTGCCACTCCTCGCGGGGGATGCCCGTGTCGATGAGAATGCGCTCGCAGCCCGAGCGCGCGTCGCCCTGCCAGATGTAGTCGCCCGCATACGACGTGGCGGGGGACAGCAGATAGAACCGCTGCACGATCTTCTCGAACGTGTTCCGGTACGCGAAGCCCGCACGGCGCACGCGGATGTTCTCCCGGAGACCGAGATACTTGATCTGGTGCAGCACGGACTGCACGCTGTACTCCGAGGGGCTGCGGTGCTCGTTCGGCTTGATCGTGCGGATGTACGACGGCTGCGAGCGCATCAACTTTTCCACGAGCGCATTCGCGCTCGCCTTGATGCGGTCGCCGGCGGTCGGCGGGCGCTTCTTGCTGTCCGGGTCTGGGCGGTCGGGGAAGAGGGCGCGGAGGAACGCGTTCTGCGAGGAGTCGACGAGGTTCAAGATGTCCTTGAGGAGCGCGTCCTTGTTCTTGTCCGTCATGCCCGCGACGTTGTACAGCACGTCGCCCGCGTAGTGGCGCACGAGGAACTTGCTGCCGCGCGCCTCAAAGTGCGGGTTCGACGCGAGCATCGAGGTGCGCTGCACAAGTGCGTTGTCCGCCGCGGACGGGTCCGCGTGCGCGGTCGCGCACGCGTCGTTCATCGCGGAGAAGATGCCCGGCGGGCGGCGCTCCTCGATCAGATCGCAGACGATCTTGTTGTTAAAGTACTGGATCGGCGTCCACTGGATCTGCTCCTGCGCGTACTCCTCCTGCTCCTTCTTCAACGTGAGCTCGATGAAGATCTGCTGCAGCTTCTCGTTCACATAGTTGATGCACAGCTGCTCGAACGAGTTGTTCTCGAAGATCTCGAACCCGTAGATGTCCAGCACGCCGATCACGTTTGCCGCCTCCGTGCGCGGGTTCAGCGACTGGTTCAGCCGCGCAACGATCCACTCGAACAGGTTGTTGTAGATCGCCTTCGCGAGCGCGTCGCGCACCGCCGCCGCCTGCGTGGCGTTCAGCGGCACCTCGTACACGGACCCGCGGCGGCCCCCGCGCTGCGTCTCCATGATCCGCTGCGTGAGCGCGCGCGACACCGCGCCCGCGTCCACCTCGAGCAGGTACGCGAGAAACGCGGGCACGTCCGGGTTCGCGATCTCCGCCTCGCCCGCGTCGTTCTCGACGAACTGCACGTTGCCGAGCCACAGGACCGCGGCGAGCATGCGCAGGATGCTCGTCTGCTCTGCGTCGCCGAGGCCGATCGTGCGCATCGCGGCCATCGCGCCGGCGAAGTCCGCGACGTCGTCGATCCCCGCGACGTCGCGGCACTGGCTGTCGGCAGTATACGCATACGCCTCGGGGCCCTGCAGGCCGAACATCTCGCGCTGCTGCGGCGACGCACCCTTGGTGAACTGGTAGAAGATGTGGAAGTTGCGTTCGTCGCGGATCTGCCCGACGACGCGGCCCTTCTCGAGGAGGTAGTTGGTGATGTTCGCGCCGACGGGGGTGCCCGCGGCGTCGAACATGATCTCGAGGTACTTGCCGTGGCGCGAGCTGTTGTCGTTCCGCAGCGTCTTCGCACACCCAAAGCTCTCCAGGAGCGGGTTCGTCGCGAGGACCATGTCCTTGATGTCGTGGATGCCCGACGTGGCGCCGTCGCCACTGACCGCGGCGATGTACTGCATGATGCGCTTCGCGGCCTCCGTCTTCCCCGCGCCGGACTCACCCGAGATAATCACGCACTGGTTCTCGCCGTACGCCATCATGTTGTAGTACGCGCCCTCCGCAATGGCGTACACATGTGGCGGCATCTCCAGTCGGTTCTTCCCGCGGTATGACGCGAGCACCGCGTCCGTGTAGATGCCCAGGTCGCGGAACGGATTCACCGAGATCAGCACGTTCCCGATGTACGTCTGCGGGTCAGACGCCGTCGCGCATGCGACGCACGTAGATCTCCCCGTTCGCGAACCGCCGCTGCAGGTTGTCGTTGATGGCCTCGTTCGTCACCTGCGTGAGCAGCGTCATGTCCGAGACGCCCGCCTGCGGCTTCTTGAACCCCTCGCGCCAGTCGGCCTTCTGGATGCCGCCCGCTGCCGCGCCACCAGGCGGCGCCGCACGCGCGCCGCGCTTCCCACCCGCACGCTTCGAGATCGCCATCGTGGTGGTCCGTCGCCACGCCCCGGGCGCCGCACGCACGTGGCGCCGCCGCGAATGGAGGTGTGCACGTGCGCCCGCCCCAAGGCACGGGGCTGCGGCCGTGTCGGCGGGCGTTCGCGGTGCCCATGATGCCGATGCTCAAGACGGTGATTGTGCCGCCCGCAGCGGGCGGCATGCCGAGCGCGACCGTGTTTATGCTGCATGGCCTCGGCGACACGGCGTACGGCTGGGTCGACGTTGCGCACATCCTCGGGCGGAACCAGGCGCTGCAGCACATTCGCTTCGTCCTTCCCACAGCGCCGATGCAGCCCGTGACGATCAACATGGGGATGAAGATGAACTCGTGGTTTGACAGTGCGTGTCCGCGGACTCCGTGCGCCGTGCGCCGCTTATGCCAGTCTACTCGCTCAACGATCTGAACAGGGGCGAGGACGAGGCGGGCCTGCTGAACGGCGCGCAGGGCCTCCTCCGCCTTGTGCAGGAGGAGACAGATGGGTCCGCAGAGGGACTGAACGGACACAAGGTACCCGCGGACCGCATTGTGCTTGCGGGCTTTAGCCAGGTGTGTGTGTGTGTGTGCACCGCTCACCGCAGGGCGGCGCGGTTGCGCTCCTCAGTGCGCTCCTCTCGCCTCTCCCCATTGCCGGCGTCGGGGCGCTCTCGACGTGGCTCCCGCTGCAAGAAAAGATAGAGCAGATGCGCAAACGCACCGGGCCGTTCCCCGTCTTCCAGGCGCACGGCACCGCGGACTCTGTCGTGAACATCGCGCTTGGCCGCATGACGCATGAACTGCTCAGCAAGCAGCTTGGGTTTGGCAAGCTTGACGAGTTCCACGAGTACCCTGGCATGGCCCACTCGGCGTGCCCTGAGGAGATCCGTGATTGGGGGAACTGGCTTTCCCGGGTGCTGCCATTGTGAGGGGCGGGGAGCAAACAGGGCGGAGAGAGAAAGGGGCGGTTGGACGGCGGCCGCAGCGGTCGGGGGGCAGGACAAGGGGGGAGAAACGGGGGAAAGGGAAGGGAGAACGTGGGGGGGATGGGGGGAGGAAAAGGGAAAGGGCGTGAAAAGAGGCGGCCGTCCCATTCTCCTGTACGGAAAAGGGACTGCCACTCCTTTCTCCTGTTCCTACCCCGCTTCCTTCTCTACCGCAACCGCCCCCCCCCCCCCCCCAACGTCTCTCACATAGGTTTACAAACTACAATCTCATAAAAACGTAGATGGGAGCCCGTTGTCCGGCGACGAGGCGCGCGTCGCGCCGGGCGTGAGCGCGGTACGGAATCCCGGGTTGTGCGAGGGCACCTTGAAAAAGTCCGAGGCAAAGTCGAGTGAGGAACCGAGCATCTGGTCCATGCCGCCGCTGCCATAACCCGGCGGAAGGAGCGACGTCCAGAAGCTGTTGTCCAGCACGCGGTTCACGTCGACGCCCTGCGCCTTTGCGTACTGCATCGCGTCCCAGCCGAGGGTCTTGCTTCCCCCCTCCGTATGCGAGCCAGTGTCGCTGCCGGGCCGGTCCATCGGGAGCGACGCGTCGAAGTTCGTCGGCGGCAATGCGTCGGCAACGTCGCGCGGCGGCCCCTCGCTCGCCGCGAGGCTCGCCGCGACGGGATTCACCTGCGTCGGGTTCACTGTCATGAACGCGTCGTCCCCGGAAATCGGTGCGGACGGGTTTCCCAGCATGTCGGCCGCCGCGCGCGCATCCTCTTTTCCCGCGCGCTCCGGCGGCCGCACCAGATCGCTGCCCGTCTCGTGGCTCTCCCGCCCGCTATGCTCATGCCGCGCCTGCAGCAGGCTGCGCAGAAACGACGCGTATAGGGCGGGGGTGTGCGTCTGGTCGACCGCGGCCTCCTCCAGCACCTCGATCGTGTAGGTCACCAGCGAGATGACCTCCTCCTCATTGATATAGTGCGCAAACACGGGGCGTATAAGCTGCCGTCAGCACCGCGTCCCGTGCGACGCACCTTTAACAGAAACACGCATGCGTACGCTACCGCGACAAAGGTCGGGTCCGGCGCGTACCGGAGGATCTCGCGCAGCCCATGCTTCACCGTCGCAATGATCTCCTTGGCCGCATGTACGCAGCGGACGAGGTCTGCGAGGTCAGTACGTGGGGGCTCGGAAAAGGGGGGCGCAAGGGAAGGGGGGAGGGATGACGCGGAGGAAAAAAGAGGGAAAGCGGAGGGGATCCGCACGGAAAGAAATGCGGCCCTTGGACCCCGCAGGAAGAAAGGGACGTTACGCCGTTCTCCCCCCCCCTCCGCTTCCACGGTAACACGTACATTGTGGCTTATCCACGGAAACACCGTCGGTGGGGCGCTCCAGTGTGTACTGCAGTCCAAACGAGTTCAGCACGAGGACCGCATAGTTATACCGCAGCGGCGCCTGCCGCGCAATGTAGTACATAGAGCGCGTCGTCAGGTCCGCATCGTCGCTGGGCGGCCCCGCGTCGTTGAGCGCAATGAGCGTGGACATGCGCACTCTGTCCGCAAGCCACTCAGCACTGGTGCGCGGCACCGGCGGGAAGGGGACAGACGACGTGTATGCAGAATGCGGCGCGGGCGCCGACGAGGGCAGGTGCTCCGCGTGCACGTGCTCCTGCGGCGTGCGCGCCGAGTTGCTCGACGCGGACGGCGACTCGCTCGCGCGGTCCCGTTCCGACGCGTCCGGCGGCGCATTGCGCAGCACGCGGCGCATCGAGTCCAAACCCATGCGGTACCAGTACTCCATGGTCTCGTTCAGCTGCGCGTTGAAGGAGGGCAAGATGGCCGGGTAGTCGATGTCCAGGTTCAGCCCGGAGGGCGTGACGGTGGACGAGTAGAGGAAGTCGAGCTGGCGCGTCTGCACGCGGAGCAGGTCGACAAGCGCGCAGATGCCAAAGTCCCATGGGCGCGCGTACTTTTGCATGCACCACTCCGACGCGTGGCGGATAATCCAGTCCTCGCGGATGCAGTGCGGCTTGCCCATCTGCGAGCTGAGCGTGCGGTCCACGCAGAAACACAGATACCACGTGCGCTCGCGGTTCATGATCTCCCGCTCGAGCTCCTCGTTTTCGGGGCCCTCGGGCGTCATGCACTTGCGGTGCAGGTTCAGGTCCTGCGCCATGCGGATGGCGACGCCGGCAAACAGCCACGTGCGGTCCTCTTCGTACCGCTCGGCGGGCTGGTTGTACAGCGTGAGAAGGAGGAACCCCTGCACGATTTCCGTCGACTTCACGCCGCGCCCCATCACGGCGAACGCGGCCTGGATCACCTTGCGCAGACACTGCGCGTACAGATCCGGGCGCTTCGTGTAGAACTTGGACGCGACCGCGCACACGCACGTGAACAAGAAGGGGGACCGCGAGCACACGAGCGCGGGCGTGTGCCACTCCGGGTCGAGCAGGAATATGTGCATGGAGCAGTGCTGGAAGAAGATGCAGAACAGCTCGAGCGCCTCCTCGGACGTGATCACCGCATCGGTGAGCAGCTCCGGCGGGCGGTCCGCCTCCACCTCGCGCCGCGGCATCGCGAGCGGCGTCCGCGAGTGGAAGTATGTCTCGTTCGCGACGCCGAACTGCGGCCGGCCGCGCGCGGCGTCCTGCCCCTCGTCCGCGCCCGCACCGCGCGCATCGCCGCCCGCCGACGGCCCCTCGCCCGTGCGCTGCCGCTTCCAGTTTTGCAGGCTCGCCTCCGCGAGGAGGCCGAGCGGATTCAGCGTGTTGTCTGGGAGGCACGTCGGGCCGGGCGTCCCCGTCGCGCTGCCGAGCGGCGTCGCGGTGCGCGGCGTCGCGCCCTGCGTATCTCCGGACGCCTGCTCGAGCACGCGGCGCAGGTATCCCAGTAGCGGATTGTCGCCCCCCGTCTCGAGCGTGCGTTCGTGCGCGCCCTCGCCGAGCCCCTTGACCTCGTGGACGACGCGCGCGAGTGCGTCCATCGTCGCGCGTCTAGGCGCCGCAGTGGCGTCTGTGCCGTCTGTGCTCAGCAGGTTCTGCAGCGCGCTCTGGAAAGCGTCCGACGGGGACGACGCGGAGCCGACCGCCGCGTCCGCCTGCCCCGGCTTCCCCGCGCCCATCTCCTGCGCGAACAGCGCGCTCATCGCAGGGATGTCCCTGGGCGCCCGGCTCTCGCCCATGTTCTCCAGCACAGACATGAGCATGCCCTCCATCTTCTTCAGCGTCTGCTGGTTCTCCATCTCGCGGCGCCGTTTCCCCGTCTTCCGCCCGCGGTGGCTCTCCAGGAATACGCACTCGTGCCCGCCGCGTGCACAGCGCTGGCACGTTCCGCCGTGCTCGGCGCCTTCGCACTTCATCTTGAGCCTGTGGCAGTTCGTGCACGCGCGCGCGCCGCGGGTGGGCTTCGCCTTGGCGTCGCCTGCGCCGGTGGCGTCGGTGTCGGGATGGGGCTTCGCGGGCACGCCACCTCCGTCGTCGCGGTCGCCCGTGCTCGCGCCCACGTCGCCACTGTCCACGGCGTGCGCATGGGAAGCGCGCGCGGCCCCGGCGCCGCCGCTCGCAGCGTCTTTCGGGGAGCGGCCCAGCAGCATGCTGGCGCTATCTGCGTCGAGCGCCGCGGGGTCGTACGCGTCCGACGGCGCCGTCGCCTTCCGCGACGCCTCCGACGCAGGCACCGACGCTCCTGCGTAGATCATAGCGCGACCCTGGACTTGCTGCCGCAGAGGAAAGAAGAAGCACCGATCCAAACGTCGACTCGCTGTGGAAGCCGCACGTTAGCGCCACGCCCTTGCGTAACTACGCAGTACAAAAGCTACAACGTGATTGGTCCGTTTCACGTGTACCAATAGCCCAAGCGGGGAAGACTTAAGCCGAACGACCGACAATGAACCGCCGCCGCCAAGCTTACATACGGGGTGTGGGGGGTGGGGGGGGTGGGGCTAGCGTCGCGCTGGGCCCTCTGTTGCATTGCGTTGCGCTGTGCCAACCATGTGTCCCGCTGCGCTCACTGTTGCGTCGCCCCGCACGTACAGTGCGTCGCGCTGCACCCACCCCAGCGTCACGCTGCACTCATCATAGCGTCCCCGTACTAGCACAGTTGTCCCCCTGCCTAACCAGACTGCGCACTACAAGCACGGACACATCAGGCCCCTCGCGCACATCCCACTACCGCACAACCGCGCAGACGACAGCACTGCGCCGCGAGCGGTGATCGCGTTTTGCAGAGTGGCAGGAGAAAGACGTCATTGTGGGCGCCCCTACTGCTGCAGAACAGGGGTGCCATTGTGCGCACCCCTACTACGTCCCGCGCTGTGGCAGAACGGAAGAGTCATTTTGGGGCCCCCTACTGCTTCGACTGCTGGGCCTTGATCACGTTCTTCACAATCTTGGACTCCTCGACGAGAAAAGCACGGACAACGCTGCATCATTAGTTCAGCGTCGCGGCGGCAAACACACCGAGTGCGGACGCACGCGGCGCAGCGGCTACCGCCGTACGCGCGCTGCACAGTCTTCTGGCGCTTCGACACCGTCGCGTACGCACGCGGGCGCAGCGCCTTGATCCCCTGCAAAGCCGTGTGGCAGTCGCCGCACTTGGGCGCAGTCGCGAGCTTGCTCAGGTGCAGGTAGCGCAGCTGCCCGCTCGGCGTCTTGATCACCCGTCGGCGGTTCGACTTGGTGTTGTACGGGTTACGCGTGCGCAGAGTGAGACGCTGGGCCATCTGTCTCGTCAGCCGTGCACGGCAAAGCGGTGCCCTGGGAAGCGGCGCCGTGGGGGACCGCGCGCTGCGGGGGCGGTGCGCTGCGTAATGGGGATGTGCACGGGTACGACAGACCGGCGCGCAGCGCGACGGGGATGTGCGCAGGCTCCACAGGGCAGTACGCTCCGTTGCCCACGCCATCCACATCCTCCCGCCGCACCCCATCCCACGCCCACGCCCCGCCTGCACCGCCGCCGGATCCCACGCCTACACACCTTTTGGTATACAGCAACAGACAAGCCGTGGTGAGAACAAGAGGACGCAGCCACCGCCCACCGAAGAGAGCGCAAGTGCACGTGATCGATACAGTTCTACGTGCGCATGGCAGCGTGGGTATCTCGGCCGAGTGTCGCGAGGCGACGCGCTGTCTGTCGCGCTGTGGACGATGCGGACAGAGAACATGCGCGCTCAGGGACTGTGGTCGCTCGTAGGGACGATGCGGCACGCGGCTGCACCGCGCCTGGCCGCGGCCGCATGTGCGCCGGTGCGCCTCGCGCACACGCGGCGCGAACCTGTGCACCTGCGGCCGACGACGACGGTGACCGTGCTGGACTTCCCGCCGAACCCACGGCCAACGCGGCCGCTGTCGCGCCTCATGCGCAAGGCGAAGACGATGGTGTTCTGCGGCCCGAACGGCGAGCTCGCGGTCCCGCTGCACCACTTTGTGAACGTGGACTGGGCGGAGGTCCCGGAGACGAACGAGCGGTCCATCGCGTTCTCCGTCGAGGACGACTCCGTGAAGCTGCAGCGCGGCGTCTGGGGCCTCACCCGTGCGCAGTGCGCGAATGCGGCGAAGGGCGTCGAGGACGGCCACGAGACAAGCCTGCGCCTCGTCGGTGTCGGCTACCGCGCGAGCGTCGAGCCGGATCCGATCCCGCGCAAGCACCAGCTGCACATTGAGCTCGAACGGTCGCGCGGCCACTGGTACGCCCCGGACCAGAAGCAGGCCGAGATGGAGCGCGCGCAGCGGCTTGTCGAGGCGTCCGTACCGCCGCAGCGCCTCCATCTCCGTCTCGGATACTCGCACCCCGTCCTGCTCCCCGTGCCGTATGGAATAAAGGCGGAGACGCCGCAGCCTACGAGTATTGTGTTGAGGAGTGCGGACAAGGAGAAGCTCGGCCAGTTTGCACAGGAGATTCGCAACTGGCGGAAGCCGGAGCCATACAAGGTGCGTCAGCCTGCGACACGAGATGCGCCCGCAGAGCGCGCTTACACGTCTAGGGGAAGGGTATTTTTGTCGGCGGCGAGACCATCCGCATCAAGGCGCAGCGGAAGAAGTGAGGCGAGGGGAAGAGGGGTTGGGAAGCAGGGGGAAAGAGAAAAGGAGGGGGGTGGGGGGGTAGAGGGGGGGCGCGGGAGCGTGTTGCGTTCAGGATGCGGTGGAGCTCTCCTGTTCTTTTCCCGCCACCCGCTCCCACCCGCGAAACGAGACCCTTCACGGAGTGGGGCAGCCACACCCCCCACCACTGGCCCAGTCTGTGCGCATGCATCATACCATGGAATCCGCATGCCACTGTACTGTAGCTAGACTGTGTGTAGCAATGTCACTGTTGCTCTGCGCAGAAAGCGGCATGGGGTCCGCAGGTGGGCGCCGGCATGCGCGCTTGACGCGGCGTCGCAGAACGCGGCGCCGCAGGTAGACGCCAGCATGTGCTCTTGGCACAGCATAGCCCGGCGCGCGGCACTGCCCCTGGACACCACGCTCGCGTACCCCTACGCGCGGCACCGGTCCGCTGGACACCACTGCTGCACACTACGCTGCCGCGCGGCATGCTGCATAGTGGCTTCACACCAGACCCCGTTCTATACCTCGCCGCGCGGCGGCGCATCCGTCGCCCTCGCTTTTCCCTTCGACATAGCAGCGTCATGTCCCTCCAGCCCTTTTGCGGCGAACTCTCCCGCCTCTCCCTCCGCGCTCCCGTCTAGCGCAGTCCGCAGCTGTGCAATCGCCTGCGCCATTGCGCTCTGCGTCTCTTCGAGCTGACTTAGCCGCTCGGAGAGCCGCGCGCGAGATGACCGCGGTGTCGTTGGCGTCCCGTGCGCCTCTTCCTCGTCCATGTCCGTGACGGACGCAGGATTAAAGGCGGGAACGAGCGGCGCGTCGCGCATCGGCGCCGCGAAGCGGCGCAAAGCCGCCGCCCGCGTGGCTTCGCGTGCCTCCAAGGCGTCCCGCGCCTGTACTGTCGGCACGCTGCTGGGATCCAGCAGCGGGTCACTGAGAAGCGCGCGCGCCATGTCGCCGTACGCGGGGGGAGAGGTGGGGGAGAGGCGCGCGGAGGCGCCCGCCGCCGGGCGGGACGCCGCCGACGAAGACGCGGGCGCGGCTGCCCCTTGTCTTTGTGAGGAGAGCGGCGGGGACGCCGTGGACGGCGTCTCCTCCCCGCCGGCCGCATGCATGCGGCGCCGGAGGACCGCAGACAGGTTCACGGCCTCACGCGGCGGGTCTGGCGGCGCAGGGGTGCGGTCTCGATGCACGGGGTCGCCATCACTCGTGAGAACGCTGCGGCGGCATGTGGGGCAGCTCTGCTGGCGCTCGAGCCACGAGTAGAGACAGCGGAAGTGGAACACGTGACCGCACACAAGACGCTTCGGCGTCGCATTGAGCCGGTCGCGCGCGGAGGCGGCGTCCAGGTCCACAGTGAGCTCCTCGCGGCAAATGATGCACGTGCGGTCGGCGAGGTGGCGCAGCTCCTGTTCGGTAAGGCTCGGATAGCGGTGCTCCATATCGCGCGTCGCCGCCCGGTACCGCAGGAGCTCGCGCGTCTTGACCACAAGCGTGTAGCCCAAAAAGAGGAAGTTCCGCGTGACGTTCAGTGGGACGGAGAAGCGGCGCGTAACGGGGATGTAGCCGTACACGACCGCGCCGTAGCACACAGGATATGCGGCAAACATGAGGAGATCTGCGGTGAGCGGTGCAACGCAGCGACGCACCGGACACAAAGTCGATGAAAAACACGTAGCGGCTCTTCTCATGCCATGCGTCCGCGATGCCCTGCTCGTACCGCGCAAGCGCGTACTTGGACACCAGCGCGCAGACATTCACAAAGGGAAGAAACGACTGCGGTGAGTGGCTGCGGCGCCCACCGACGCACATCCACGGTGAAATACACCATGATCCCGTCCGGCCCGATGTCGCGCAAGGTGAGCACCGTGACGGCGGTAAGGAGGAACGTGTCGCAGGCGACGAGAAAGGAGAGAAGCGCAACCATGCGCATATGGAAGAAGCGCGGGAGCGACGGCAGCTGGCCGATCATGTTAATCCGGTTCGCGCAGAGGCGGTGGAAAAACTGGAGGAAGAGCAGCACCGCGGCGAGCGCAATGTACCGCAGGTCAAAGTCGAGGCGGAAGAGCGTGAGAGTCATGAACGTGTCGAAGAAGGGATACCACATGCTGTCCACAAGTTGCTGGCGTGAGTGGCCCGCCCGCGGACCCACCTCCTGTTCGCTGCGGTGCAGACGCCCCAACAGGATGTGCTGCAAAACGCGGCCGCACACGAGCATCGTATAGCACATGGAGTTCAGCAGGATCTGTGGTGAGAGGGCCCTCGCGCGCGGGACGCACGAGCAGACACCCATTGCTGTTGGACACCCACGTCGCCGCCGAGTAGTAGTTCGGATGCTCGTACGCGGCCTTGGTCAGCACGCCCGCGAGCGCCACCAGCGAGGCGGCCCCGTACACGGCGAGCACCCGCGTCTGCACGAGCACCGCGACCGGCAGCATCGACGACATCGCGCACCAGGCGGTCGTGGTCGCACAGAGGGCCTTGCGTCCGCGGACGGTGGCGTCGGATGATCTGGCGTGCGCCGCCACGCGTCAGCCGGCGCCTGGCCCCAGCGCACGCCCGCCAATTTCCGAAATACCCCCGCCGCGCGTTCGGGGCCGACAACGCCCTCCCTCCCGACACACTGCGGTAAACGCTCGGTGCGTCCCCTTGTGCAGCACACAGCGCCATGTTGAACGGGGGCGCGAAGGAATACGAGTACTCTGCCGAGCGACCGCCGTCGCTCGACTGCGTGTACCACCGCTCCCTTGCGACGCTGCGCGCGCCGCCGGATCCGCGCATCGACCGTGCGCTCGCCTCCTCGCAGGGCGCCACAGACTCCGATTCCGGAAACACGTCCAGTCCGGACACGGACAGCGACGACCGCATGCGCAGCATCACGAGCCAGCTCGCGCAGACGGCGGTCGACGTGCGCGAGATGAGCAAGCAGCTCGGTACGTGCCCCGGGCGCCGCCTCTCACCGCAGTGCGCGCGCGTGTGCACTCGGACGTGGACAGCGTCCTGATCATAACCAAGGCGCGCGACAACCGGCTCGTGCTCCTTACGCGGGAAATCAGCCTGTGGCTGATGACGACGCCGCGGACGGGCCGGGAGCGCGGTCTCATCGTGTACGTGGCGGGCGCACCGCGCTAATGGCGCAGGTATGTGGACGCGCAGCTGGAGACGTCGCGCCGCTTCGATGTGGCCGGCATGCGTCGGGACCACCCGGAGCTGTTCGTGCCGATGCCGCGGCGCCGCGCGAGTGACATGAGCGCGTCCGGCGCGCCGCAGAACGGCGAGGGCCAGCTGCGGTTCTGGACGGGCGAGATGTGCACGTCGATGCCGCACCTATTCGACATCGTGCTCACGGTGTGTGTCACGCGGAGGCGGCGCTGACGGGCAGCTGGGCGGCGACGGCACGGTGCTCTTCTGCTCGTGGCTCTTCCAAACGAGTGTGCCGCCGGTGGTGCCATTTTCGCTCGGCTCGCTCGGGTTCCTCACGCCGTTTGACTTTGCGCAGTACAAGCCGGCGCTCGTGAGCATCCTCGAGCATGGCGTGCGGCTGAACATCCGGATGCGGTTCCGTGCGACGGTGTACCGCGCGATCCCGCCCACGGACCCGCGCGCGAGCCGCTATCTGCGGCGGGCGATCAAGTCCGGCGAGACGGGGGAGATCATCATGCGCAACATCGAGGAGGAGGGCTGGCAGACGATTGAGGTCTCGTCCGCGACGCGCGACGCGCCCGGCGAGGCGTCGGGCAAGGCGCGGCACAAGGACCGGGCGGTGCGCTGCTTCGGCACGCGGCCCGTGGAGTCGTTTGAGATCCTGAACGACCTCGTGGTGGACCGCGGGCCGAGCCCGTTCGTGAGCATGCTCGAGGTGTATGCGGACAACCGGCACCTGACGACCGCGCAGGCCGACGGGCTGTGCATCTCGACGCCGACGGGCTCGACCGCGTACTCGCTCTCGGCGGGCGGCTCGCTCGTGTACCCCGAGATCCCCGCGATCCTGATCACGCCGATCTGCCCGCACACGCTGTCGTTTCGCCCGATGCTGCTGCCGGACAGCATGGAGCTGCGCATCGCTGTGCCGCACTACTCACGGAGCAACGCGTGGGCCAGTTTCGACGGACGCGGACGCATAGAGATCGGGCGTGCGTACGCACGCGCTACGGAGCTAACAGCAGGCGGCGACCACATCAAGGTCTCCGCGTCGCCGTACCCGTTCCCGACGGTGACGCCAGAGGACCAGCCGAGCCCGTGGTTCGACTCCGTATCCCGCACGCTGAACTGGAACCAGCGGGAGAAGCAGAAGAGCTTTGTGATGGTCGAGGAGAGCGCCGGGAAGCGGCCACACAAATCGCACAAGCTCTCGCCGCTCCGGCGCGGCGCGCCGCACGGGCACGACAGCGCGAAGGCGGGCGGGCCGACGCTGGAGCCTACGGATAGCGACGGGGACGAGCAGGAGGTGTTCGACATCGACGACCGCGCGCCCGCGGCCACGCAGGCGAACTCGAACGAGCCGAGCAGGGGGCCGACGCCGGACCCGAGCACGCAGCAGCGCGACCACGCGCCGGACCTGCAGCCGCTCACGCGCGCGCACCGGGGGCAGCCGCCGCGCAGGGACGCTCCGCCCGCGGCGGAGGGCACGATGGCGTCCACGCCGGACCGCTTCGGGCGCGCGGGGCCGCCGCGCCCCGTGCCGCTCAGCACACGGCACCTCGCAGACGTCGACTCGCGCCTGCGCAGCGCGATCCGCACCGCGCACACAGAGGGCACGTCCGAGCACCCTGCGCACGAGGGCATGCACCAGGCCATTGTCGTCTATGGGCACGACGACTCCGACGACTCCGACGACGCGGAACTTGCTTAATGGGTTTCTGTACGGGGGGGGGGGGGGCATGTGGGCGTAAAATGCCGATTTTGCTTGGCGCCGCAGCCACTCAGCGCGTGACAAACGCGGCTGTGCAGTAGGATTTGCAGCGGTCCTGCAGATGGGCACTTAGATTGGACCCCGGCCATCTGTCAGCTGCGCAACCCAATTCCGCACAGACCAAAAGTGCGCCACCCCCCCGGACGTGTTTGCTCCGGCGCGGCCGTGTCCTGCCCTGTATCATCCCGAACACACAGGAGTCCACAGCCGCCCGCACGCACGCCTCTGCGACCGACGCAGAGCAGACACAGCATGCTGGGACGTGATGCGCCCCGGACGCCGCAGCGCGACGCCACAGCGGGCGTCGCGCTGCCGGGGGTTCGCGACCTCTTCGGCGCGGAGGCGCTCGGCACGCGCGTGTGTGCGTCGCCCTACGCCGACCCCGTCGCCGTCCTGCCAGACCCATTCCCACTGCCGGAGGCCGCTCCGCATATGCATGCCTCCGACACACACGGCGACCACCTGTCGCCGACGACACTGCTCCCCGCCGCGGCTGTGCGGCGGAGCCCCGCGTCCATCTACGGCGGGCACTATTCTCCGCGGAAAACGTGGCACGCCGCAGACGCGCGTGCATCAACCTCACAGTCCCCGCGCAGTACGGGCACGGCACTCCCTGCGATCCTGGAGCGCCTCTGCATGCATGACGAGCTCGTCGACGATGCGCGCAGCAGCGGAGACATGTGGCGCAGAAAGTACCGTTCCTGGGACGTGCCTGTGCGGGACGCAGTGCGCGGCTCGGCGCACTCGTCGAGTGATGGCCCCGCGGACATGCTCTTCCGCGGTGGCGACCGCGGCGGGATGCCCGTCTACGGTGGCGCGGGCCATGGGCCCTTTGCCGCGGGCGACGTGCCCTTTCCGCACCATGGCTACGCGGCCCCGGCCACAGAGCCACACGCACTTCCCTCCCGCGCACTCCCCTCCCGCAGCGCGGTGTCCATGGACGCCAGCGAGCGCGGCGCGCTCGTGCGCAGCCACTCGTCCTACTCGCTCAGCGCGCACTCGGAGGGGCTGCCGAGCACGCCGGGCGCGGACGGGACGGAGCCGCCGCTGAGCATGGACGAGCTCGGCACCGCGCGCCTGTCGCCGCGCGCGAGGCTTCCGGCGCCCCTCGCGGACATATATCAAGAAAAGCTCGAGGCATCCGGACGTCTGCACGGGGCTATGCTGCTCGGCCGCCACAGCGGACACGGCGCGGCTGCCACCCCGGCATCTCCGCCGCGGTCCGACGCGATCCGCACGCAGACGGAGCCGCTGCTTCCCGCACACCTGTCGCCGGGCGCGCGCGGACGCAGCATGGGGGCCTCGACGGGAAAGTTTGAGTGCCATTGGTGCAGCAAGAGATTCTTGCGCCCCTCCAGCCTGCGGACGCATATCCACTCGCACACGGGCGAGAAACCGTACCGATGTGAAGTGCAGGGATGTGGACGTTGTTTCAGCGTGCATTCCAATTTACGACGCCACCAGAAGAGCCACAGTTTGACGAGGGGGAAGGGCGGGGGGGGAGGGCGAGGGGAGAGCGGAGCGCGGGAGGGAACGGCGGGCCCGGTGGGGGAGAGACGGGGGGGAGAAGCGAGGGGGGGAGAAGACAAGCGCTTGATGCAGATGCAGGCGTGATGCAGATGCAGGTGTGATGCTGGTGCAGTACAGACGTGTGCGCCCCATTCGCACGGGCGTGCAAGGTGGCACAGGGAGCGCACACAGCACAGGCAGAATTGCTACAGAGAAATAGCCTTGGGTATACCGTCGGCCCTGCAGTGCGCGCATGCATTCGGCCTGTGGCTGCCAGACAAACACAGGAAACACCCCGTCCACAGCCAGGCCACGTCCCCTCCCCATGCCACGCAGCCGCGTCACATGGCCGGGCGCGGTACACGCAGCTTTCATTTTTTCGTGGCAAATTTCGCAAATCACAGACGTGCCCCCGCTCCCGCCGGCTGTGAGACTGCACCCATCACGCAGAACATCAGGGGAGACTGCCTGCACGATGCCCGTGACAGAGCGCACGCCGGGTGCTGCACGCACTCCGGCGCTGGTGGGGGCGCCGCTGTCGCCCGCACGCGCAACGGGCGCGTCCGCAGACGCAGTGGGTGCCCGCCTGGCGCCGCGACGCACCAATGCGGGCGGGAAGGTGACTACCGTCGACTACACGTCGACGCAGTCTGTCCGGGGCTCCCAAGTTACGACCGCCGTGGCGTCGACGGTGGTGGTGCCCGCGCCGTCGACACGGCCGCCGCCGCCCAGCAAGCAGACGGCGGCCGGCCCCGTCGCCGGTGGCGTCGTCGGTGGAGTTGTAGGGCTCGCGCTGATTGTCGGGCTCGCCTGGTTCCTCATCCAGCGCACGCGCAACAGACGCGCGACCAAGGCGCTTGACATTGCATACGCCGGCGCCGGTGTCGGCGGCGGCGGCGTCGACCGCCGCACCCGCGCTCGTCCCATGAATGCGGTGCCGATGGAGCCCGGCGAGATGTGGAAGTCGCCCACGGACATGTCCCTCGGCTATGCCCCGACGGACGCGCCCTATGGATCTTCCCATCGCCTCAGCGCTGCGTACCCAAGCGACCCGCTGCTCTCGCCTGTGCACCACTCCATCGCCGCGTCAGGGTCCGACGCGTTCGGCGTCCCGGTCCATGGCCAGCCACAGCCGGCCGTGCCCGTGGACGCCGTGCACAACGAGCCGCCGCCGTGGGTGCCGCCGCCCGCCGCGCAGCGGACGTCCATGGGCAACTACGCGGCGCCCGTGGAGTACGTCGCGATGGGCGCTCACGCCGCCGACGGCCCGGTATGGCCGCAGCGCGCATGGCCCGCAGACCGGGACGCAAGCATGCCGGCGTCCCCGCTGGATGCGCATGCACATGTGCCGACGACGCCACGGAACATGCAGCCGCAGTTCCAGCGCACCGACGCGGCGCCCCCGCTCGCTGCGTACGTGGGCGCGCCAGCGGCGGCCGCGCCAGCGTCCACGGCCCCGGCAGCCTCTCCCGTTCCCGCAGCGGCCATGCCGATGGTGTCGCCGCCACGGCAGGCCGCCGTTCGTGCGCAGCATGCGGACGGAGCGCCCGCGCAGTGGGTCGAGATGGGGCCCGCCCCGACGCACGCGGCCTTTCCCGAACCCGCACGCGTGCACGGTGGCACGCTCGGCGGCCCACCCGCGTATGGGCGCCTCGCGGATGCCGCCCCCATTTACGGGAAGGACGCGCATGCGTCCGCGGCGAGCCCGGGATACACGAACGCAGCGACAGTGCAGGTGGCGCCACCGCTCGCTGTCGGGGGCGACAGCACGTCGCCGCTGCCCCGCCCGGTGAGCAGCGTGGCGGCGTGCCATGCGGCCACGCCCGCGTCCGGTCCGTCCGCGACAGACACTGCTGCGCAGAGCGCTGCTGTACCCTCGGCCGCGGAGGGGCTCTCGCGGAACAGCACGTACGCGTCCACCAACGACGGACGCGCATCGCCGTCATCGGCGCACATGTGGATCGCGCGAGAGAGCTCGCTTACGAAGTGATCGTGCGGGGATCTGTGCGCGGACACCTGCGGCGCATTATCGCACCCGATCTCGTGTCGGCTACGCACCAACACCTCGACACCAGATGTCCACTCCGGCTATACAGCCCCCCCACTCATCCCCTCGGCACGGAGTGCGGCGCCGTAATGCAGGTAGCAAGGCCTGATTGTATATTGCGCTTACGGAGTGCGCAGTCGGCACATGTTTGTGCATGCGTGGGCGGCACCACGGCCGCTTATCTCGTGCCCCGCCCCCGCCCCACATCGCAGACTGTCTACCACGCGTGCTGCCCATCGGCAGGCACCGGTATCGGGCTGCACCTACAGGCGGCCGTTGGCGCGCGCAAGCTGTTCGCCCTGCTTCAGGATGCACGGGCCCGACCACACGATGCGCTCCTGCACATCCTCCGGCTGGCTGCGCAGCCACTGCACTGTCCGTGAGCACAGCGCGGCCCTCGCACGCACCAACCGTGCCGTCCGCAGCCCCCGGCTTCCGTCAGCGGGCGCCCGCGCGCGACGCACCTGCAGCCAGAACGCCTGTATGCGGCTGTCGCCGGAGAATTCGCGCAGCACCTGCAGGCTCACGGCGGGCGGCGTGATGACCGACACCGATGTCGTTCCCGCACCGGGACCCGCGGCCTGGTCGATGACCCCGTGTAGCGACGGCACCGCGTGCGCCCCCTCAATCTCCGTCAGCGCCGGATGCACGGGCGTGACGGGGAGGTGCTGCCCCTGGTACCAGCGCAGCACGCGGTTCCCGAACTTGGCGCGGTCCTTGCTCGCCCCGATGACGGCGTACTGCTTTGCGTGAAAAAACGTGTTCATCGCTTTCGGCTCCGCAGACGTGTGCGAGATAGAGCTTGCCATGGGCCAAAGTGCCGACGTGCCGCTCGCGGTGGAGGAGGCCGGAGCGCCCCCGCGCACATGCACGCCACACCGCGCCCAGTGGAGGGCCAGCGCACGTGCCACGTGGCGTCGCGCACGCGGCACGCCGCCGCTCGGGCCTCCGAGCCGTCCCCTCCGAGCGGTCGCCATGGCCTCCATCATCGCCGGCCTCGACAGCGCAGTGGCCTCCGTGGCATGCGCTGCCAGCTCGCACGGTCTTTCTGTGCCGCCGGAGCTGCTGGAGACGCCGTGCCGCGTGTCTGTCGCATCTGTCACGAGCCTGCTGCGCATCTGTGCAGACGCGCTGCGCACACAGCTGCGAGATGAGCTCGGCGCGTCCGGCCTCCCGGCGCTGTGCGTGCAGTGCGCCGCACGCGACAGCGAATTGCACGACGCGGCATACGCGGGCCTACTTTCTGAGGCACTCCGCACGGCTGCCAATCTGTGCATCGACAACAGTGCGTGCGCGGACTCGCCTCTCTCACCGCAGGTGCGAACCGCGAGCGGCTCGTCGCACTCGGTGCGCCGCACGCGCTGGTCTGCGCGGCGGCTCGCATTGAGCGCACGCATGCGCCCCCATACGCGGACGCAACACTGCGCCTCTTCCTTGCGGTCTTCGGCGCGGTGCACAACCTGCAGATGGACCTGCCGGCGGCGCAGGCGGCATTGTACGCGGCGGGTGGCGCACCGCTGGCCTGTCGCATCGGCGCGCTTGCGTACAGTGTGGGCGGCGGGGATGGTGAGGGGCCCGGTGATGTAGTCCTGCGGGCCACTGTGGCCGCGTGGGCGTGGCGCGGCGCGCAGACGATTATTCCTGACGGCGACGACAGCGGCGGTAAAGAGGACCCGACGGAGTGGACGAGCGCCGAGGTGCATGTAATTATCGCGCCACTGCGCACGCCGTGGGAGCGCTCGGACCGCACATGCGCGGACGAAGCGGTCGCCGCCGAGCTGGCCGAGTGCGACGAGATGATCGTGCACGCGATGGCACCGGTGCTGTGCTTTTTCGCGCAGCACGCAGAGTCCTTTCGCACAGCGGCCGCCGCGCCGGGCGCAGATGCACCGCTCGCGACGCTGCTCGCGAGCGCGCGCACACCGGCACGCGTGCCGGCGTACTGGTCCGCGCTGGAGGCCGACGTGCCCGCGGACGACCCGGCTGCAGCCCTCCGGCAGCTCCGCCAGGCGGTCGTCCAGGTTGTTGTGGAAGTGGCGGGCGAGGACAAGAATGCCGCGACGCTCTGTCCTCTGGGTGCGGGGGGGACGTTGGATCTATCGGCGTTCCTGCAGGCGGTGCTGGGGGGCGTCGCGCAGGTGGAGGACGCTGTTTGGGCATCCTGTGCTATGCTGAGCCTTGGGAATTTGGCACGTGATGGTAAGTGAGGGGAGGGGAGAAGGAGGGAAGGGAGGGGGGTGAAGGGGGTGCGTGTCGCACTCGCCACGGTACGAAGCGTGCCACAGGTGCGTCACGTTTTTGCTACGTGGGGGTCCCGCCCGCCCAAGGACTGCACTTGTGGTGTGCGTCAGCAGGACCGCCCCCACATTATCTTTTCCCTCCGATCGCCCCTGTCCTCTGCCTTGCTATCCACCTCTTACGCTGCGACCGCATCTCGTATCGCGCCTCGTATTTTTTCGAACCGCCCTTTCCTTTCGCCTTGGATCTCCTTGACCTAACCCTAACCCTAACCCTAACCCCTTTCCCTTTTCCCCTCTCTTCTACCCCCCATGCACTCTCTCTCCGTCCTTTTTCTCCCCTTCCTCTTTTCTTCCCTCTGCTTTCCACTCCCCTCCGCCCCATCCCTTTCTCCTGCCCCTCTCCGTCTCCCCTCTGCGCCTTACTCACGAACAGAGCCCCGCTGTGTCGCCCTGCTGCGTGAACCCGAACTCCTCCCACACATTCGGATGCAGCTCAAGAAGCACGCCCACGACCTGCCCGTGGCATATGCGGCCGTCGGCCTGCTGAAGAACTTGGCGATTCCCGACGCGAACAAGGGGCCGATTGCGCAAAGCGGGCTCATCCCGGCTCTGATCCCGATGCTCGCGCGAGAACGCGACATGGCGCAGCCACTGCAGATGGGCATCGCCGGGCTGCTGAAGAACGTGTGTGCGCAAGCGCGTGAGCCTGAGAATGCGCTGCGGGTGCTTGGTTTGGACCCCGTCGCGCCCGTGCCGACCGACGCGGTTGGTGCGCTTCTTGCGCTGCACAGGCGGAGCGACCAGGTGCCGGTGCGCCTCGAAACTGCGCGTGTATTCGTGATGCTTGTCCGTGCGCTCTTCTCCGCGTCCGCGAGCAGCGCGCGTGCGCCGCAGCTCACGGGTCAGTTCGGCGCGCACGCGGTCGACGGCGCGTTCCAGCGCGCGCGCGAGGACGTCGCGAATGCGGGCGTCGTCGCTGCGCTGTGCGAACTGCTGCGGCATGGGAGGAAGTATCCCGTGGTGATGAGCGAGGGGCTGCTTGCACTTGCGCTGCTGTGCAGCATGCCGGGGATGCCGGAGGCGACTGCGCTGCAACTCACCGCGCGCGGTGACGGCGCCCGTGCGCTGCCACCCACGGCTGCGGCTGCGGATCCGCTGTTTGCGCAGGCGGGCGACGCGCTGCGGTACGTGCTCGAGAAGATGGCGCCGCCCGTGGGGGGAAATCTGTGCACGCTGCTGCGCCTGCTGTATGCGGCCAAGGGGCGCATGGGCGCGGAGGCCACGCATGGTATGGTGCAGCTAGGGGCCGAACTTGCGGAGCCGCTGGAGAGCTTCCAGACGCGCGCGCCGGCAGCGATGCAGGCGCTCGTGCAGGCGACCACGCAGGCGGTCACGCAGGGAGAAGAAGGGGGACGCGCGCATTGAGCAGAGAGCACGGCGCGCAATTAGGGGGCTACAGAGAATCCTTGCGCAGAGATTTACACGGAGGATGCGAATGAGCCGGCTAATGTGCCCTGCGCACTCGGGCGGCGGGCGAACCGGTCGACCCACGCGGTGAGGTACGGCAGGCCGCTGTCTTCGCCGGGGACGAGGCCGGCCCTGGTCGCCTTGTAGTCGCGGAGGATCGGGAAGAGGAACACGTCCGCCCATGAGACAGTGTCACCGAGGAGGAAGGGAGCCTTCGGCTTCTTGATGTGCTCCTGGGTGCGGGCGATGACGCTCTCGAGCACGTCGAGGACCTCGTGCGCGAGCTCCTTGTTTTCAGAGAGCGCAGCGCCGATGTCCTCGTGGGACGCGCCGTTATTGCGCAGCGCAAAGTACGGTTTCACGTACTGGTCCTCGACTACCTCCGAGATGCGCCCCATAATGAGTACACTCAGCTGGTCGACTTCCACGCGCAGGAGCGCGGTGTCGGCGAAGCCGCGCTGGCGGCAGTCCGCGAGACGCGGCATGAGTGATGCATGGCCCGGGTCGGACGGGCTGTTCCCCCCGAGGACCTCGTCGATGTAGCGCGCAATGGCAAGCGGCTCGTAGAGCGCCACGTGGTCGCGTTCCGAGTAGATCGAGTTCGGTCGCTGCGGTGAGCGGCGCGGCGCGGCGGCGCACGTGGACAAAGGCCGGGACGGTGCCAAACGGGGAGTACGGCGCGAGCTCCGGAGCCCCGGGCATGACGGGGTTCTGCATGTACGAGATGTTCAGCTCCTGGAGCGCGACCAGCACGGACTGCGTCCGCGTCGACTGCGCGAGTGAGAAGGCGTGCGGGCGCACACGCACGAGCGTCACGCCGAACACCTCGATGGTGCCGGCATCCTCGGGATTCAAGATCTTGGGCGGGGCGAACATGGCGTCGGTACGGAGCGCTGCCGCTGCTTCCGTCTCTATATACGGCGCGCGTCTCCACTCCCGAGGGACGACGTGCCCAGACGCACGGCACGCTGCCCACTGACGTACCCGTGGACCACGTGCGCCCTATGAAGCGCCGCCAGCAGCGCACGTGCCCACCGCGCTGCAATTACGGCGCCATCGGGCTGACGCGTAGCGGAAGCACGGAGGCGCCTCGCTGCAGCCCCGAAACTGCCCGCACGAGCACACAGCCTTCGTACGCACAGACTACGTATACTGCACGATGGCGCAGGTGCAGGTAGACCCTGCGGAGGACACGGAGTTGTGCGTTTCCGCGCCACTGCGGAGCGCTGACGCAACAGTCACGATGCCCTCCGCGCGCACGGGATCATTCCGCAGAAGCCGCCGTCGCGCGAGCCGTCGCCGGAGCCACCGAGTGCCGCGGAGCGAACGGAGGCCGCGCGCCGCCAGGCGTCCGTCGCGGACCTCGACGAGGAGCTCGAGACTGCCGACGACGACGAGGAGCGCATCCTCCGGCGTCTACGTCAGGAGCGGCTGCACGACATGGCTGCCGCGCAGCGCTCTGCGCGCTTCGGACGCGTCTTTCCCGTCGCGCGCCCAGACTACACACGGGAGGTGACGGATGCGAGCCGTGAGCCGCCGCCAGGGGCTCCGTCCACAGACCACAACGGGACGGGGGTCGTCTGTTTCCTGTACAAGCCGGGGTACGTTTCTGTGTCCTGCACGCCGTCGTCCCCCCGCCGCTGCTTACGTGCAGTCTGGAGGAGTGCGAGCTGATGAAGCGCTACCTCGACGTACTCGCGGACAGGTATCCAAACTCGAAGTTTGTCAGCATGATCGGCGACCAAGTGCGTGGCACGGAGGGCACACTGACGCGCAGTGCATTCCGAACTATCCCGACAAGAACCTGCCGACGCTGCTTATCTACCGGGGCGGCGAAATGCGTCGCCAGATTGTGGGTCTGCGCCCGGAGATCGGCCTGGACGGGATGAAGACTACGCTCGCAGGTATGTGGCCGATGCTCTCGCTTTGTGCCTGTCGCATCCCTTCCGTTCCCCGCCTTCTTGCTGTCATTTGCTTTTGTGGTGCCCTTTTGCCGCTCTTATTCCTGGGGGGCCCTATTCGCCCTCCTTTTTCCTCGCTGCCACCGTGGGCCCCTTTTGCCCTTGCTGCCCCTTCCCCCGCTAACCTGCAGACGTCGAACTACTCCTTTCCGCTGTCGGTGCGATCGACCCTCCAAAGCCACCGCCCACGAAGCGCGGCGACGAGGAAGACGACGAGGAGGAGCGCGGCCGAGGTGTGCGCGCCCAGACGCAAGACGAGGAGGACGCCGATCTTGACTGGGATTAGAATGGGCAGACGGGGTACTGCAGCCAGCGAGCCGTGGCGCCAGCCTGCAGCTGTGCTAGCGCGGGCTGCTGGGAGACGCGTGGTGCGGCGCCCCGGCAGCTCGCACCCTCAGCCATCCCGGGGCCCGACCGGCGCACGGACCGCTGGTTAGTCAGCGCATCGTGTCAGCCATAGTGCATTCGCCACCGAGCGGGGGCTCCTCGACCTTTGCCACAGCGTTTGCGAGTGCGTTCGCCACAGCGACGGCGATTGCGCCCGGGACTGTTTCGCCACACCCAGCCGTAGGCAATGCCCGCCACACACGCCATGGAAGCGGTGCAGCAGGGGATCGACGGCGTGCGCGAGCGCATGCGCGCTGCGGGCCCGTCGGCGAATGCACAGACGCTGGGGGCGCTCATCGCCATGTGCGAGCACCTTCCTCTGGCAGACAGCGAGCGCCCACACGTTCATGAGACGCTTCTTGCAGCGCTCCATCGCGCACACACCGAGGTCAACGAGGCGAACCGACAGTACTACGTGGCGCTGAACAAGATATGGCGCGCGGTGGACCGTCAATTCACCATACCCATCGACGAGCTCATCGACCAGGACCTCTTCGGCAGTGCGCCATGCGTAGAGGTGCTCGCGCAGGTCGTCCTCGACTACCTGCTGCGCCAGGGACACACGGACGTGGCGGCGCATTTTGCGCAGGTGCGCACGCATACACGCGCACTGACATGCAGGAGGCCGGCATCGCGTTCCCTGCCGCGCGCGCTGAGAAGTTTGCGACGCTGCGGTCTCTCGTGCAGTCGGCCGACGCCGGCGACGTGGGCCCCGTGATGGCGTGGGTGCTGGAGCACAGCGACGCGCTGGGCGAGCGCGGGAGCGCGCTGGAGTACTGGCTGCGCAGGGCACAGTTCCTGCGCATTGCGTGTGGGAAGACGTGCGTGCGCGACGGACTTGCGGCGCTCCCGCGCACGGACGGCGCGACAAACGTGACGCGGGCATTTGCCTTTGGACGTGCGCACTTCGGCGCCTTCCTGGGCGCCCATCTGCTGGAGATCCAGTGTCTCCTTACGCACCTGCTGTACCTGCCCGCATTCCGCGTCGATGACGACGGAGTTCCGCTCGTGCAGCGTCCCTCCGACGACGTGCTGCTTGCGCTCATGCCGCCGTCGTACCGCGTGATGCTGCAGACGATTCACGCGGAGGAGACGCAGCTCGGGGCGCGCCTGCGTGCGGACTACTGCGCGCTGGGCATGCTGCCACAGACGGACCCGCTGCGGACGAGTGTGGACGTCGGCGCGAACAACGCGCTCGGCCGCATTATCAAAGTCCGGAACGTGATGCGGCAGCGCGGCAAGGCGTGGACCAAGGCGGACGAGCTGCCCGTGCGTCGTCCTCTTGTGCGCACTCACCGCAGATCGAGGTCCCGCTTCCTCCACAGTTCCGGTACCACAGCCAGTTCCTGTGTCCCGTGAGCAAGGAGCTCGGGTCCGAGGAGAACCCGCCGATGATGATGCCGTGTGGGCATGTCGTCTGTCTCGACAGCCTGGCGCATCTTGCGCGTGGCGGCGGGTGCGTGGACTGCATCGCTGTACGCTGACGGCAGCCGTGTCAAGTGCCCGTACTGCCCGGTCCAGTCGACAATGAAGCAGGCGCTGCGGTTGTATTTTTAGCAGTGGAGGGGGGGTGGGCGGCCCCGCAGCCGGGGCCTGGGAAGCGTGCGCGGCAGGGGTCTGTGGTAGGATACGTAGGCTGGCGTAGTGCTTTCTGCAGAGCCGCCGCACGGACATACTTGTGCGTGGAAACCCTGTCGGACACGCACATATCCTTGCCCCCCGCGGCGGGTCAGCGGCGCATGTGGGGCTCGCAGATACACTGCGGCGCGCCGGAATGCGCCTTGGGGCGTGCCATAGCGCACGGTAGCGTTTCCGTCTATAATTCCCCCCTCCCCCCCGACCGCCGTCCCTACGAAAAGTCGAGTCTCTGCGGTGAGCACCCCGACGCGCCCTTTGCGCACAATCATGAAAAACAGCATGTTCATCAATACATGCAGACTGGTCCAGACGCAGGTCGGCAGGAGCTCCGGAAACGCATGCATCTCCGCGAGTCCGAGGCGGACAAGGTCCACATTATACAACAGCGCGCAGAGCTGCGGTGAGAATGGGACGTCCTGTACGCACGCCGGCCGCCGCCCACATAGAAAGGATCTCGGACGCCCAGATCGCCAGCGACCCGAGCAGCGTGAGCCGGTAGCTGTACACACAGTCCGTGTCGCGGAACGCAAAGAACGGATACAGCGCTAATGTAAGCGCAACGCAGCGCCACGCACGCTCGTTCACGCCCAGGTGGAGCAGGGAGATCCAGCCAATGAACGCGAGCATCGTGATGTGCTGCGCGAGGTTGCGCAGGTAGAAGACTACGGTCAGCCGCGCGCGCCGCCGCACGCACACACGCTGACCTTCTCCACATACTCGTCCCAGGAGAGCGGGCGCGAGACAAACCGCTGCTCGAGGCGGTGCCACCACGCGGACATGCTGCGGTGAGCGCAGCGACGCGCGACGCACGAGACGGGGTACCACACACACACCCACGCCGAGCTGAGCAGCTGCACGAGCGCGAACTGGTCGGAGCTCCGCAGTCGCGCAAACAGGTTCCGGTAGAAGATATAGTACACCTGGCGCCGTGAGAAGCGGCGCGCGGGCACACTCACCATGTAGTAGTAAAGGCGGAAGACGAGCTGCAGGGCGCTGCTGCGGACCTTCTCGACGAGGATCGTCTGCGTGGCCGCACTGAGCACCTGAACGGTAAGCATCCAGAACGCGACATAGAGCGTGCCGCCGATGCCCGAGTGTGGCAGCGTCGACATATACACCGTCGCGTACCCCTGCCCGGCGAGCATCGTAAGCAGCGTGAGCGACATCGCGCCCATGAACCAAAGAAACCGCCGGTACGACGCCGGGATGCGCCAGCGGTGTTCCGTCGCGAACGGCTTCTGCGCATCCGTGAGCGCACGTCGGTATCGCTGGCGCCCGCTGTACCGCAGCCCCGCGAGGCAGATGCATGCGGGCATCGCCATCGTCGCGAACGCGAGGAGCATCCACTCCGCCTTTCGCCCCCAGTGCGCGCCGCGCTCCGTTCCCTTCGCAAATGGGCTGCAGCGGTGCAGCACGTATCCGCATGCGAGCGAGCAGCCCCAGAAGCACGCGTACGATGTCCGAGCGCCCAGCGCGGCGGGCCACCAGTTTAGCCGGTACAGCGTGAAGAGCTGCGTGATGTAGATAAGCGCCACTGCCACGTAGCAGCCGTAGTACCAAAGCAGGAAGAACCAGAACTGGGCGTCGCACGCGCCACCGTCTGCGCCGCACAGCGCGTGTCCCGGCCCCCTTCTCGGGAACGGCATCCCGGACCAGACGAGCACGAGCACCGCAGGGAGCACCACAAGCGCCAGACTGCGGCGGAGTCGGCTCCCGAGCACGTTCTCGATGGCCGCGCTTGTCGGCCGGAACGCGCTCTCGAGCACGCTCCGATGCCCCCGGGCGGGCGACGCACTTTCCCCCGCGTGCGCGTCGACCGCGTCCTCCCCCCACCGCGCAGTGCGGAATCCGATGTGCTGCAGGGATGTGCTGCGTTTGTTGCGCAAGAGGCCGCGCGCGGGGTCGCTGGTGACGCGCGTGGGCGACGGCATGTGTGCCGGCTGCGGCGCTGTGCGCAGGGCGCCGTAGTCAAGCGCGCGCGAGCGGGCGCGGCGACCCGCCTGCCGTCGGTAGCCCCAGAATATGTTCCCCGCGATGGCCCCCCACCCGTCGCGGTCCAGCGAGAGAAGCCCACGCATGAGCCGCGGCTCAGGCGGCGACTGTGTCCACCACACGGGAGAAGCGTAAAGCAACAGCATGCTTGGCACGCGCGGTGGCCGCCAGGGTGTCACCATCTCATCACTCTCGTCGCTGGACCCCGACGAGTCGTCCGCCTCGTCCCATGGCGCCGTGCCCCGCTCGTATAGAAGCGGGGTGTGTGGGGTCCGCGGAGTGCGCAGCGTCACCCCCGTCGCGGACGCCGTGTCCATCGCCACCGCGATGGGGAGAATGGATGCACGTTGGTAAGTGGAGAGTGGGGGGGAAGGGGGGTGGAGGTGGGGGGTGGAGGGGGGAAGGCGAAAGAGGGGGAAGGGGAAAGGCGGAGTGTGAGGGAGTGGTTATGAGCGGGGTGAGGGAGGGGGAGAGGGGGGGAAGGCGCGAGGCAGGGGGGGAAGAAGGGCGGGGAGCGAGAGGGGACGAGGCGGGGGGGAAAGGGGGGGAGGGGGGAAGGCGAAAGGCGGAGTGTGAGAGGGAGCTATGAACGGGGTGAGGGGGGCGCGGGGGGAGGCGTGAGGCGGGGAGGGGGAAGAAGGACGGTGAGCGAGAGGGGGCGAAACGGGGGGAAAAGAGGGGGAGGGGGAAAGGGGCGAGGCGTAGGGTGAGGGGCAAAACAAAAGGGGGCCGCGGACGAAAAAGGAAGAGTGTTTCATCACTACGCGTCGCGAAAGAAAGAGGGGCCCGGGCAGGCGGCGGAGAGAGGCAAGTAAAAAAAAAAAAAGAAAAAAACCGCCACGCCACACGAGCAAAGAGCTTGCAACCACGCCAGAGGAACGGGCGGAGAAAAAGTCCCCCTGTTGGACGGAGCGGTAGCGTTGGGGAAAGGATCGACGCCTGCACGGGGCGAAAAAGCGGGCGACGGCCCACACACGGCTGCGCCGCGGCTGCAGAGGCGGAATCTACCTATGTCCGCGTCTCATCAAATGCGACATTCCGCCACTTTGCCCCCCGTTACTTTTTTGCACCCTGCCCTCCACACAAGGAAGCATGCTACATGGATGCAGAGATGACCGCCTCACACAGTCCATGACCCATTATGCAGACGGCGCTGGTATCGCGTCGTCCATGTTCACAGCGACGTGTGTTCCGTCATGCATGTCCTTGGGCTCCTGGCGGATTTTGGGCGTGTCGATGAGGCGCGTCGTACTCTGCGATGCACTCGACGAGGCAGGCTCTGACGGGTCACTGTGCATGGACAGCGTGCGGGTGCGCGAGCCACGAAGGCCGACGATCGCGGCATGCTCGACGGGGGCGGGTGCCGGCGGGTTGGCGGGCTCCGTGGGCGGGATGCACGGATTAGTCGTCTCCGTACTGGGGCGAAACGAAAGCTCAACGCTCTCCCCCAGCGGCGCGGCACGCTGCGTGGCCACGTTCCGGTAGCTGTTGAGAGGGTTGACGGCAAAAGAGAAGGGCGCGAGGTCGCGGATGCGTGACGTCTGATTACCGAGTGCAAGCTCCGTGGCCTCGGCAGCGCGCACGTCGTCAATCGTCGGCAGATCGATCAGTGGCTTCGGCGCCGGGAGGGCGTGCGGCGGCCGCGCGCGCGGCGGCTCGTACCAGCTCTTCTCGTCGTCGTCCGCAGCGTGGAAGGTTGAGGGGAGAGGCGTGTCGCTCCGCGTCACGTTCAGCGGGTCGAGTGGGTCAAGGAGAGGGGACGAGGGCTCCGGCGTGGCACTGCGTGGAGACAACCGGGACCGGTCCATGCCGCTCGGCGTGCCCACGTGGAGCCGATGGCTGTCGTCGTCTAGCGCATGCGTGAACGGCCCGGCGCGCTCCGCGGACACCTCCTCGGTGGTGCCGGCGACGCCCGCCTGCGTCCAGCGGCGCACCGACCGGTCCGCCCAGCACTCGAGCACGGGCCAGTTTCGGTACTCGCCGGTGAGTCGGAACGCGGCACCGGAGACGCCGCCGCGGTCGTTTCCGCCCGCGGTCGCGCCGCTGCCGTTGCCAATAAAGTAGCTTTGGTACCCGATCTGGTCTTCGTCGCCGCCATCGCTGTCGGACGCGGGGTCCAGCGTCCAGGACTGTGCGGCCTCGAGCTCCTCCACGTAGGTGAGCAGGAACTTGGCCCAGCCGTCGGGGCCGTCGCATCCCCAGACGACTACCTTCGTGTCAAAGTCGCGGCCAAAGAGGATCACCTGCCCCGGCGCGCGGCCGCCGACGGGATCGGGCATCAGATCCACGCCGAGGTAGTTGCCCATGTGGTCCGTCACGAGAGGGATCCAGCCCGCGCAGGCGTATTCGTGGCGCACCCAATGGCTCGGGCACGCGCGCATGCGTGCACGCAGCGCGCTGTTCGCGCCCGTCGCCGGGTCACGGTCGACATTGCGCCAAAACTGCCACTCGCTGGCGATCTGCTCAATGCTCATGAAAGGGACGCCAAAGAAGAGCCCGTCGTCGCACGACGCGCCAGACTCGATCTCCTGCCCGTTGCAGCACTGCAGCCACTCGCGCACGGCGCGGGGGAGCGGCAGTCCGATGTGCAGCTCGAGCGCGTCGATCTCGTGCGGCGCTGCGCCCCAGTTGAGCGTGTCGCGCAGTTCCTCATAGTGCGCGTCGCAGAAGCGCAGGATCCGCTGCCACGCGCGGTGCACTGTGCTTTCCCCGAGCGCGCGCCCGGCGCCCTTCTCTGTGTGCACGGGGAGCGCGGGGAGGCGGTCACTCCCTCGCGCGGGGCGCCCGGGACGCGGCGGGAACGCGAGCGTGGAGGACGTCGCGGACGGCGCGCCGTCCACGGTGCCGCCATACGGCGTGGAGGATGCCGGCGCACGGCGCGCGGTGGCCGTCGCATGCGCATCGTACGGCATGCGCGCAGCAGCGTGTGCCCGCGGGTCCGGCGCGGCGCCCTGGAAAAGGTCTGTCACCGCGGCCCAAAATGACTGCGGCATCGTGTCACAGTGCACGGGTCGCCAAGAGACAGCGTTCGTGCGTGTTATGTGCGTGCTGCGCAAGTGTGCTGCGTGACAGGGGCGGTCTCCAACGTGCTGCTGTCGCGTCGTACACAGAAACCGGCGCCCCACTGCGTCGTCGTCACCGCGGCCAACAACAAACCAAGGCGGGGCCGCTCGCCGCCGCACGTGTGTCAGTCGGGGATATATGCCTCACGTGGCAGGGGCGGTGCGCCGCGCGCGCGCGTGTTCCGTCGCGCCATGCTGGCAGGGGCCATCGGAGTTGTCGCCGCGCTGGCGGGCGCCGTCGCAGGCGCTCGTGGCGCGGCTGCTGCGCCCGCATCCGCAGACGATGCGCATGCGCCGAGCACGCTCTGGGGCACGTATCGGCCGCAGCTCTTTTTCGGCATGCGCCCGCGCGTCCCGGAGACGCTGTTGACGGGCCTCGCGTGGTTCTCACCCGCGGACTACCGGAACATGAAGTTTTTGCGCCACCAGTGTGCGGAGAGCGAGGGCATAGGCCGCTACGGCTGGAGATACCATGACGGACGCACATTCGGTGTCCACGAGGTCGACGACCAGCTGAGCAACTACCGCCTCGAGACGAGTTTCGTCAAGACGGGCGAAGACGACGCGCACGGCGGGAACTGGGCGGTGCGCGTGCGAGGCACAGTGCTCGACGCGGCGCGCGCCGCGGAACTCTCGACGCTCTTCTACATCGGCGCGGAGGGCGACCGCGCGTCGCTCGCGTTCGGCGCGCATGCGCCGGGCGCGGCGCTGCGGAACGCCACCGTGGAGGTCCGCGGCAGCGCGCCCGAGCTCGGCCCGTTTTCCCTGCGCGTCGTGGAGATGCCAGGGAACGAGCCCCTCGCTACTGCGCCCTGGCCTGCGGAGGCGCACGACGACGCGGAGCGCGCGCCGTACACGCCGTACGTCGGCGCGCACCTGCCGGTCCGGCAGGTGTGGCGCGCCAAGGACCACCTTTTCCACGCGCTCGTGCAGCGCTTTGACGAGCTGTTCGGTGCGGGAGCCATCGACCAGCAGCACCTGCCGCCGCCGGCGGCTGTGCTGCAGCTCCCGAACCGCGTGGACGAGGACGCGACGCTGCTCGCGGTGCAGAAGTCGTTCCGAGGGAACTTCTCCTACGACGTCTTCTTCACGAGCGATGCGGCCCCGCGCGGCGCGCAGCTCGACGCCCACTCGCTTTCCGTCGCGCTCGACGCGCAGCGCGCCGCGTACGACGCGCGCTTCGAGGACACGTTCCGCCTCGCGCAGCGCGGATTCGCCCCCGCGGAGGTCGCCGCGGCGCGCGAGATCAACGCGCAGCTGCTAGGCAGCATCGGGTACTACCATGGCGAGAGCGTCGTGGACCGCGACTTTGTTCCCGCGCACGACGCGGACGACGACAACGTCGTGCACACGGACGGCGCGCGCGCGTCGCTGGATCCCCCGCGCAGCCTCCTTACCGCGACCCCGAGCCGCAGCGGGTTCCCGCGCGGCTTCTATTGGGACGAGGGGTTCCACCTGCAGCACATCGGCGCGTGGGACCCCGCGCTGAGCATGGAGCTCGTCGCGAGCTGGACCGCGCTCATGGACGACGACGGCTGGATCGCGCGCGAGCAGATCCTCGGCGACGAGGCGCGCAGCCAGGTGCCGGAGGCGTTCCAGACGCAGTACCCGCTGTATGGCAACCCGCCGACGCTCGTCATGGGCATCACGAGCTTCCTGCACCAGCTGCACGCGCGCAGCGCGCAGGCGGCCGACGCAGTCGCCGGCGCGGGCGTACGCGCGCCGGACGCGGGCGCGCCGACGCCGGGCGCGGGCGCGCACCTGCCGAACGCGACCGCGTCCCGCGCGCTGCTCGAGCGCCTGTACGCGCCGTGGCGCCGGCACTACCACTGGTTCCGCCGCACGCAGCGTGGGCAGATCCGGCAGTGGCTGCGTGCGGCGTCCGCCAAGGGCGAGGCGTACCGCTGGCGCGGGCGCAGCGACACGCACGTCCTCACAAGTGGGCTCGACGACTACCCACGCGCGGCGACGCCGCATGTCGGCGAGCTGCACGTGGACCTGCATTCGTGGATGGGCGCGTTCGCGCGCGGGATGCGCACGTTCGCCGAGGCGCTCGGCCTCGACGACGACGCGGACGAGTACGCGCGCCACGAGCGTGGGATCGCCGCGAACGTCGTCGACCTGCACTGGGACGACGCGCGCGGCCTCTTCTGCGATGCGTCCGTGGGCGAGGATGACGAGTCGTTCCTTGAGTGCCACGCGGGCTACGTGAGTCTGTTTCCCCTGCTCACGCGCATCCTCCCCGCCGACAGCCCGCAGCTCACGCACGTGCTCGATCTGCTCGGCAGCCGCGACGCGCTCTGGTCGCCGCACGGGCTCCGCAGTCTGAGCAGGCAGCACCCACTGTACGGCACCGGCGAGGACTACTGGCGCAGCGCGATCTGGCTCCCGATCAACTACCTCGTGCTCGGCGCGCTGCACGGCAAGTATATGGCGGAGCCGGGCCCCGCGCAGGCGCAGGCGCAGGAGCTGTACCAGGAGCTGCGTGCGAACGTCGTCCGCACGGTCCTCGGTGTACGTGGTGGGCCGCGCCGTGCTGACCGCAGGAATATATTCGCACGGGGTATACGTGGGAGCAGTACGATGCGGAGAGTGGCCGCGGCCGCCGGAACCACCCATTCGCCGGGTGGACCTCGCTGGTGGTGCTCATCATGGCGGAGCACTACTAGGAGCGCACGGCGTGCGGATGCCCGCACGCGCAGCGTCTGGGCGCGCACGGTCCTCCCACGCGCTGCGGCTCCTGGTCGCCGTCCTGTGGCGCGTGCCTCTGTAGACTTGCGCAGGGTGTTCGCGCGAGTGCCCATACAATGCTCAGCGTGCGCGGGGAAACTCTGCAGTAGTGCTGTCGGTGCGTGCGGGGCGGCTCCCCCGCAGCGGCGTATCGCGCTTGCGACACGGCTCCGCGCCCACCCCTCACTCGACCGGCGGCGCGCCAACCCGCCGCTCGACCGCGGCGAGCCGCCCCTGCAGGGCGGCCAGATTCGCCTGCACACCCGCACTGTTCTCCTCGAGACTGGACGCCGCGCTGTCCAACACGTCTTGCAGCTCCGTGAGCTGCGCGCGCTGCGCATCCGCAGACTTTTCTAGGCCCACCATGCGCGCATCCACGGACGACGCCGCGGCGTGCAGTGGCGCAAGCGTCTGCAGCCTCGCAACGAGCGCGGGAGCGAGCGGTATGAGCGGCTCGATGCGTGCCTGCAGCTCCTGCAGGGCGTCGAGCTGCGCGAGCGCATCCTGCGGCGCGCCGTCGCCGTCCGCAGCGGCGAACCGACGGCGCGACTCAGCGACGCGGTCGAGCTCGCCCGCAATCATCTTTGCGCGGTGCAGTATGGTATCGAGGTGCCGCGGCTGTGTCAGCAGCTGCATCTGTTTCTCCAGACGCGCTGCGGTCTCCACAAGGGGTGCGAGGTCCTGCGTGTTAGGTCGCCGCCGTCGCCGCCCACCTCACTGTGACCCACGAGCCCCTCCAGTGCACGCAGCCGCGTGTCCAAGGCACTTGCGCTGGCGGATGTGGGCTCCCTGCTAATACTCCCCGCTGCGTTTTCGACGCCTGCGCCGTGCCCCTGCACCGCCCCGGTGCCCTCCACACGCAACGAGCCGATCAGCGCCTGCGCGTCCCCGTCCAGTCGTCTCCCAGCAAGCTGCGTCTGGAGGCGCTGCACCTCGGCCCACAAGTGCGCGGCGGTGCGCGCGTCATTTGCGCGTGCGCTTCCGGCAGCGGCGGGCGTGTCCTCCGCTCCCTCCCGATCCCCCCCCTCCGTCTGCTCTGCCAGCTCCTTGTCGATCGCCTCCAGCTCCACCTGCAGGCGGCGAAGCCGGGCGGCTGTACCCATGCCTGCTCCCCCATTAGACTCGAGCAAATGCGCTTCCAGAGGCTGCAGTGGGCGCCACCGCGATGAGCGGTCTGCCGCCTTCCGAAAGTGCTTGGCGGCAGCCCCTGGCGCGAGAGATGCACGGACAATGTCCGCGTTCGCAATGCCTCGCGCGTCCTCGTCGTCGTCATCTCCTGTGGAGTCCGGTGCCGGGGGGCGCACCGCACTCGCCGTTTGCGCCTCGTACACATCTGGCTCTGTGTCCTGGTGTGAGGGAGGCGGGGCGTGGCGGAAGGGGGGGGGGGGGGGGGGGGAGGCGTCGGGGGGTACAGGGGCGAGGAGTCAAAGCGGATAAGGGAGGAGGCGTCGGCGGGGATAAGGGGGGAGGAGTCGGCGGGAAAAGGGGAAGGCGTCGCGGGAGAGTCGGGCGAGGAGTCGGGGTGGAGAAGGGAGGAGGAGGGGGGGGGGGGAGGGAGTCGGGGGGGGGTTAGGGGGGGGGGAGAGAGAGGGAAGAGGAATAGAGGGGGGCAAAGTGAGGGGAAAAGAGGAGGTGGAAAAAGGAGATAAAAAACAAAATCGGAAACGAGTTCGGAAAAGAGCAGGAGAAAAGCGGCGGAGAAGAAAAGGAAGAGGGGAAATAGGATGAAAGAGGGTCAAGAGGAAGAGGAGGGGAAAAGGAGAGGCCGCAGCAAGGGTCACAAAAAACCACCGGCGTCGTGTGCGGCAGGGATGGAGATGGTACATCTCCCTCCCCCTTTTTTCTTCCCTTTTCCCTCCCTTCCGTCCTCCCCGTTTCCCATTTCCCCCCTCCCTCTCCCCCCCCCCCCCCCCCCTTCTTCCGCCCCTCACCGTTTCCGGCCCCATCCCTCTCCCCCTTTTCCCCCCCCCCCTCCCTCTCCCCCCCCCCCCCCCCCCCCCCCCCCCCCCCCCCGGTCCCTCCTCATCTCCGTCCCTTTCTCCACCCGCCCCCGCTTTCCCCCCGGACTCGAAACTTACAATGTCGGGGAGCCCCGCGTACTTGGACATGACCCAGTGATGCAGTCAGCGCGCGGCGCGTCCGCAGGGCTGCGCTCGCCCCCCCCCCCCCTGTGAACACGTGACTTTGCCACCCGACCGCGCGTCTGTGCGCGGAGAGATCAGGTCCACTGGGCCGTGCCAAGCGAAGCGGGGCCCGACTGCGGCGCTCCTCCCGTCACGTCCGCTGGGACGCCGCGCGGGCCATTTCCTGCGGTAACCCCTCTCCCCCGCTTTACTCTCGGTTTCAACTACCACAACGGCATTCATTACTATCCCACGAAAGGCGCAACGGCGCAACACTATAATGGATAGACGAATGGGGGCATCTGTACAGGCATGGCCCACGGCACATAAGTGGGCATGGATGTATAGGCATCCGGTGCGTTCCACGCGACTGCCTGGAGGGGTGCGCGGTGCACATCGGTGTGGGCGTCGGTGGCGGCCAGCTTGGTGTGCACAAGCTGGGGGACAAAGAGGGTGTTGGGCGGCGTAAGAACGCGAGCGTTCTCTTTCGGTGCCGTGCCGTGGGCGTGTATGCGCGCGGCGCCCGCGCGGCACGCGTTCTCGTCATTCAGGTTCGTCTCGTGGAGGGTGCTCTCGACCGCGTGGCGCGCGAGTATGGCTGCATCATTGAACTGGCGCTGACACAGCAGGCACACGAGCCGCGTGCGGTCCGCAAAGTTCAGCGTACGCAGCGCCGTGTGTGTAGGGGAGAAGCGCGCGGGCGTGTCCGCGGCGGCGGAAGCCGCGGAGGCCGCGGAAGCGGCGATCGCGGCGTCCACAACGGCCGCATCGCTCCCCGGCGATGACAGCGCGCCCGAGGCGGACGGCAGCGCGCTCTCCTGCGCGGCATCCCAGACCTCGAGGCCCATGCGCTCGTCCTCGTACCGCCAGACACGTTGCTCCCTGTCCGTGTACGTCCAGGGCGCGCTTGTGGGGTCGTACGGGTCCGCCTCTTCGAGGACGGCCGCGTCCGCGTAGCTCGTGCGGACGGGGCGTGGCGCGTGCTTGAACGCGACGCCGTCGGGAAACCATGTGCGCCGGCGCAGCGCGGACAGGGCCACGCGGGCCGCATCCGTGTCGTGGAAGACGACCACGGCGCGGTCCGCGGACGTGTGCGTCGCGCGCTCACGCACAACGAGCACCTGCTCCATCGCGGCAAGCGCGGTACGGAGCTGCGCCTCGCCGGTGGTGCCGTGGGGCAGCATCGCCGGCAGCCCGCGCAGCGCGCGCGCAATGTCGGCCGCGCCCGCGGTGCCGACCTGCGTAAGCAGCAGCATGTTCGTCGGGACCGGCGACGCATCACGCAGGCTGCCGTTCTCGTTGCCCACGTCGACCTGGACGTTCGGCACACTGTCACCGCGCGTGCGCGCGGCCCGCGCGCGCTTCAGACTGTCCTTGCTCCCGGGCGCATTGTGCTGCTCGTAGTACGATACGCCGCCCTGCGGACGCTCGCTGTTACTGTAGTCGACCTTGATGCGTTTGCGGTGCGTGCGGCCGTCGGTCCCGGGGGGCACGCCAAGCCACGGCTCCGTGTTCGTGATGAAGGGCGCATGCATGGAGACAAAGCGCTTTGCGTCCTCCAGCGTCTCGAACTTGACAAACCCGAACCCCTTGGACACGCCCGAATTGCGGTCGCGGATCACGGTGACGTCCTGCGGCGGTGCCATCAGGCGCGCATGGACCATGTCGGCAAGCGCGTTGACGAGCGTCCGCAGCTTCTCCGCGTCGATGTCCGCATCGAGGCCCAGCAGAATCACATCGCGCATCGGCTGCGCCCCGGCGCGGCCGCGCGCGGTCCAGCGCCCGCCGCCCGCGTCCGGCGACGACGCGCGTGTGGCGCACGCGTCCGGCGACGCCGACCGCACGCGCACCGGCCAGTCCGGCGACCCCGACAGCGCGCGTGCCGGCGGCGCTGAGGCGGTTTGTGTGTGTCGTTCGTCCATCATTGTAGCGCGAGGGAGGGCCGCGGCGCGAGAGAGTAGGGTGCGTGCGCCGGACGGCGCACGGCGTCTTCTTCTACTAGTCCAGATCTCATGTGCCTAGAAGTTCGTTAGAATCCACCACCCCTGTCGCATGCGCGGATGAACTCGATGCTGACTAAGCGCGCTTGGCTCCCGCTGCGCACACGCCGCCACCGGCTGTGCGGCGAACGGCGGCTATGGATGTGGCGGCCGAGCGGCGCGTCGGACGCTCCGTGGATGCGGCGGAGGGAGACGCCGGAGGTGCGGCGCCATGTCATGCGGGCCCCTCGTCCGCACGTGCCCCGCCTCCCGCGCCCGCGCCGCGCGTCCCCCGCGTGGCGCCGCCCCCATGGGGCAGCGTGGCGCCGGCGGACCCGCCGACCGCGCGCGTGCCCGGACTGCGCAAGCTGAGCCTCCCGACCGTCGGCGCGACGCAGGCGGCCGCGGATGCGGCGGCGGCCGCGCAGGCGCAGCGGCGCCACGACCACCATGCGGCGCGCGAGAATGGCGGCGGCGGCGGCGCGAGCTGCAGCACGTCGTCGTCGCTCTCGCCGCAGGCGCTCGACGCGGCGGACGGCGACTTTGCGGAGCAGGCGAACTACTTCCGCCGCCTCTCCGCGCTGCCGGAGGCACCTACGGGGACGCCGGCGCCCGTCCTCAAGTTCGTCGATGCGACGCGGGGCATCCTCTTCGCGCTCTCGCAGATCTACCAGGCGCTCAACCAGCACATCAGCGTTTCGACGGAGGAGCGTCTTGTGGCGCAGTTCCAGCGCGTGCTGAATGCGGCGGGGCGCTCCATGAGTGCACTCGTGCGCGCGCTCGACCGGTTCGACGCGGCATGCGAGCCCGCGGTGCCTGACGCAGGCACGATACGCAGCATCCTCGAGGCGTGCGCGGAGTCGCTGCGCGCGTTCCGACGCACCGTCACGGTGCTGCACATGCAGCTGCCGCAGCTCGAGCAGAGTGTGGACGTGCGCTTCTCCCGCACGCTCCTCCTGATGCTGTACGGGAGCATGAACGAGGTGCGGAACAGCGCAGTGATCATGGCCCCGCACGTCGCCGCGGTTGCGCCGTACGTGGGGACGGGGAAGCCGGCCGCATCTTCGGGCGTGCATCCCGCGCCTCCCGGTGCCCTGACGCCGTCTCCCGCGAGCGCGGTGGCGGACCTGCCGCAGCCCTCCACGGCGAGCTCTCCGCCGCTGTCCGCCACGCGCTCCCGCGTGCAGCACGCCATATCCCGGTCGCAGGAGACCAGTTTCCTGTCGGACGCTGCGTCGATCGACTCGACCCTGGACAACATATACGCGTCGCCCGTCTCGTCTACGCCGCTCACCAAGCAGCGGACGCCCGCGGGCCCCTCGCGCGTGAAAGTGCCCGCGACGCCTTCGTCGCGGTCGCCGGGCCCGTCGCCGCGGGACATGCGCAAACCGGTGCATGCGCCCGCGCCGCTCACCCCCGCGCATCGTCCGCCGTATGCGTTCGGAGGTGCACGGGGCGTGCGCGAGGGACACGCGCCCGGCGTTGACGACGACTTGCTCGCCCTCCTGGCGCAGGTGACAGACGCGTCGCTGTCGGTGTGGACCCAGCTGCAGGCATGCATACACACCGTGCTCCAGGGCGCCGGGGATGCACGGGCGCACGAGGACGACCGCGGGCGCAGCGCGTTCCATCCGTGGCACCGCCGCCTGCGCGACATGGACGAAAACTGCAGCGGCACGCTGAGCCTGACGCGGCAGCTGCAGAGTACATTGCGCAGGTTCCTCGACGGGGACATCGGTGCGTCGGGGGATGCAGCGGCCGGTGTTGCCACGCCAGGGAGCGCCGCATCGGGGGGCGCCGTCGATGTGCACCAGCTTTCGGAGGAATCGAATCACTTTGTCCGCGTGCGTCGCGCTCTACGGCGTGCTAACATCAGGCTATTATCCACACGTCCATCCTTGTCAAGTCAGTATCGCAGACGTACTCGTTCCCGCGGGATCTGTTACGTGGTGTCGGAGACCTGAACCAGGGATGCTCAACCCTTGCAACGCATTTGCACAAGCTGGGGGGGGTAGGAGGGATAGCGGGGGGCAGGGCGGAGGGCGGGGAGGGCGGAGACGGGAGGGGCGGCAAGGGGGAGGGGGCGGTGGAGAGGGGTTGAGAGGGATCGGATGCGGTTGTAAGAAGGGGGGAGGCAGAACAGGGGAGAGGACGCGGAAGGGCGATCAAGGGGGGAAGAGAGGCTGTAAGCAGAGAGGCGTAGAGGCAGAGCGGCGATAAGCCAGAAGACAGGGGAGAACCGGATGAAAGAGTCGTGGGAGAAGAACGAAAGGTGACAAGTTCAGGATGTCGATGCAATGGGGGAAGAAAAGGGGGGAGAAAAGGGGGGGAGAAAAGGGGGCGAGGAAAGTGGGGAGAAAAGGGGGGGGGGGCAAGAAAAAGGGAAAAAGCGTGTAGAGATTATCACTGAGATGCTACGAGTGGCTGCGTGGGGAGGGAGTGGGTTGGGGGACAAGGCCATCTGGCTCCTGCCCTCCATTATATTCCCGCCACTTGCATAGGCGACAATCGGCTATGTAGACCCATCCCCCACTGCACCCTGTTTATCACGCCCACTCCGCCAAAACTCTAGTCCTCCCTGGCGGCTCCTGTCTCTGCATCTATTCCCAACGGCCCCAAGCTTCCCCGCTTGGCCGGCAGCTCCCCTCTTTCCTCTCCGCTCTCCGACAACGCTCCCCTCTGCCCACCCCCCCCCAGCACTGCCCTTCTCTTCGTCACGTGACCCGATCCCTCCTGTCGCGCCGGTGCCCTGCCATGTTTCCCGTCATGGATGCGGACGAGTTGGGCGCATCTGCGCAGCCATCCCGCAGCGCCGCGGAGGATGTGCAAGGGAGTGATGAGGGCGAGGGAGAGAGTCTCATGAAGGAGACAGGGAATCTGGTGGGCTCCGATGCAGACAGCAGTGAGGAGGACAGTGAGGAGGACGAGGAGGAGGCGCGCCGAGTGGCGGAGGGCTTCATCGTCGACGAGGACGACGGAGAGGAGGCGCGCCGGATACATCGCAAGCGGCGCCGGCACCAGCGGCGGCGGGAGGCAGGTGCGTGGGGGGTCGGGCGGGGCGGCGCTGACCGGCAGAGGACGAGGAGCTCGATGAGGACGACCTCGCGCTGCTGACGGAAAACGCGCGTCCAGTTTCCGGCGTGGTGCGTCGGGAGTGGGTGCAGGCTGACGGCAGCCGCCGAATAAGCGTGCGCGGCAGCAGGAGGAGGGTGCACGCACGGCGGCGCGGGGGGACGAGCTCGCGCACATCTTCGACGACGAGGACGAGGGCGACGGAGCGGCGCGGGAGCGCGCGGAGCAGGACGGCGACGCACGCGACGCGTACGACGACGATGGGCTCGACGACTTTATTGAGGACGACGACGAGGAAGAGCTTGCGGACCTGGACGAGGAGACGCGGGAGGAGCGGCGCCGTGAGCGGCGCGAAGAGCGGCGGCGCGCGCGTCTCTCCGGGGCGCGCGTCGACCCGGTCAAGGTCGGGATCGACGCGGAGGCATGGGACGAGATCCACGACATCTTCGGGAACGGGGAGGACTACGCATGGGCGCTCGAGGAGGAGGGCGACGCGGAGGAAAAGCCACGCATCGCGTACAAAGACGTGCGTCGCGCGGGCGCGGTGCTGACGCGCAGATCTTCGAGCCGGCGCAGATTCGCGAGCGCATGCTTACGGACGAGGACGACCGGATCAAGCAGGCGGACGTGCCGGAGCGCCTGCAGCTCGCGATCCAGGGCGAAGAGGGGCTCCGTCTGCTCGAGCAGAAGCTGAGCGACGCGGAGCTCGACGAGGCCGCGCAGTGGGCCGCGCCGCGCATCTCGGAGCGCTGCACCGCCGAGTTCCTCGCGGAGGGCGCGCCGCACGCGCGGCTGCAGGCGGAGTGGCAGCATGCCGTGCGGCAGATGCTGGGCCACCTGCTGAACGACCTGCTCGAGGTGCCGTTCCTCACGCAGCACCGGCTCGACGAGCTCGAGTACACGCAGTACAATGCGGCGACGAAGAAGCACGACGCGATGGCGCTGCTCGTGCGCCAGGAGCTGCTCACGCTGAGCACGCTCGGAATCAAGTACAAGCTGCTCCTCGGGCGGCGCGCGGCGCTGCGCGCAGCGTTCGCCGCGCTCGTCGCGTCGTGCGGCGACGGCGCACCGGGCGCGCCGGACGCGGAGACATGCGCGTACGTGGAGGACCTTGTCGCGCAGGCGGGCACGTTCGAGGAGGTCTCGGACATCTCCGAGTGGCTGAACATGCGCTTCGGCGAGCGCTTCCGCGAGGCGGCGAGCCAGCTCGCGCGCACGTCGCTGCTGAAGAAGCCGACGGTCGTGAGTGAGTACGAGCGCGTGAAGTCGTCCGTGGGCGCGCTGCTCGCGGCGCGGATTGGGCTCTCCGCGCAGCAGCTCGCCGCGAACGTGGCCGGTGGCGTGCGCCTGTGCATCCCCGAGGACGCCGCCGACCCGCCGCTCACCGCGGCGGACGAGCACGTGACCGGCAGCGAGACGCCCGCGTCGGCGCTCGCGAAGGCGCGTACGCTGCTTGCGCACGAGATCGGCAAGGAGCCGCTGCTGCGCCGCGAGGTGCGCGCGCTGTTCCGGCAGGCGGCGCTCCTGGATGTGGAGCCGACGGAGCGTGGGATGACGCGCATCGACGAGGCGCATCCGTACTACAACTTCAAGTTCCTGCACGCAAAGCCGATCGCGGCCGTGCTCCAGAATGCATCGCAGTTCCTGCAGATCATGCACGCGGAGCAGGAGCGCCTTGTGCGCGTCACGCTGCGTCTCCCGACGGACGTCGCGAACGGGCTCGAGCGCCGCCTCGCGGAGCAGTACGTCAGCGACGGGCTCAGCGACGTCTCGCAGCAGTGGAACGCGGAGCGGCGCGCGATCGTCGAGGAGGCATGCGCCGCGTACCTGCTCCCGCTCGGGCGCGCGTGGACGCGCGAGTGGCTGCTCGAGGAGTGCCGCGAGGCGCTGCTCCGCCACTGCGAGCAGCAGCTCACCACGCGCGTCGAAGGCGGCCCGTACCAGTCCGTGGGCATGACGAGCCGCAACGGGGACCCCGCGATCCCCGAGCGCGAGCACGTCCCGCGCGTGCTCGCCGTGTCGCACGGCTCGGGCGACCCGCGCAACAGCCAGGTCGTCGGCGTGTTCCTCGACGAGGACGGTCACGTGCTCGAGCAGGCGACCTACGATACGCTGCGCGAGCCGCTGGAGCGCGCCGACGGCGCGCCGTCCGCGGCGCCGTCCGAGGCGCCGTCCGATGCGCGCGCTGCGTTCGTCGCGCTGCTGCGCCGTCGCCGTCCGGACGTGGCCGTGGTGAACGGGTTCAGTGCGCGCACCGCGGAGCTGAAGGCCGCCGTGCGCGAGCTCGTGCACGTCGCGCACGCGGCCCGCGTCGCGGACGAGGGCCTCGAGGGTGCCGCGGTGGAGCACGTGCGCACGGACGTCGTGAGCTGCTACGACGACGTCGCGCGCCTGTACCAGCACAGCGTGCGCGCCGCGGTCGAGTTCCCGGAGATGAGCGTGCTCGCGCGCTACTGCGTCGGCCTCGCGCGTTACCTGCAGTCGCCCGTGAACGAGTTTGCGGCGCTCGGCGAGGACCTCGCCGCGGTGCAGTTCGACCCCGCGCAGCGCCGGCTCCCGGCGGACCGCCTGCGCGTGCACCTCGAGCGCGCGGTGGTCATGCTCGTGAACGACATCGGCGTGGACATCAACGCGGCGGTCACGAGTCCCTACACGCAGCACATGCTCCCGTTCGTCGCGGGGCTCGGCCCGCGCAAGGCGACCGCGCTCGTCCAGGCGGTGCGCGCGCGCTGTGGGGGCGCCGTCGGGAACCGCGAGCAGCTTGTGCGCCGCGGGCTGCTCACGTTCTGCGTGTGGAACAACTGCGTGTCGTTCCTGCGCATCGAGCAGGACGCGGCGCTCGACGTGCTCGAGGACGACGCCGCGGCGGACGGCGGCAACGTGGCGCCGGACGTGCTCGACACGACGCGCATCCACCCGGAGGACTACGACTTCCCGCGGCAGATGGCGCGCGACGCACTGAACAAGCACGAGGAGGACCTCGAGGGCGAGCACGCGAGCGTCGCGTGCGCGGAGATCATGCGCGACGCACACCCCGCGGAGAAGCTCGCGGCGCTCGACCTGGACCACTACGCGGCGATGCTGTACGAGCAGCGCGGGCTGCGCAAGCGGTTCACGCTCTTCTCCTGCAAGCAGGAGCTCATCCACCCCTTCGACGACTGGCGCCCGCCGCAGAAGCTGCCCGGGCTCGAGGAGCTCTTCACCATGTTCACGGGCGAGACGCGCCGCGCACTCGCCGAGGGGTACGTGCTCCCCGTCGTCGTGGTCCGCGTCGAGGAGGGGCGCGACATGGACGGGTTCCTGCGCGTGCGTCTCGACTCGGGCCTCGAGGGCACGATCGCCGGGCGCGACATCATGCCCGGGTACAATGCGCGCGAGGTGCGCCTCCGCGCGCAGTTCCGGGCGGGGCAGACGCTGAATGCGGTCGTGATCCTCCTGGACCTGCAGGCGATGCGTGCGGAGCTCAGCATCCGCCCGGAGGCGTTCGAGCATGTGAATCCCGCGCAGGGGCGCGTCCCCGTCGACCCGATGTACTTTGACCACGAGCGTGCGCACGCGGCGAGCGAGGACGCGGACGCACGCCTCCGGCGGCGGAACCAGAGCCGCATCGGCTCGCGCGTGATCGACCACCCGAACTTCCACAACTTCAACGCGGTCCAGGCGCAGAACTTCCTCGCGACGCAGCCGCGCGGCACGGTCGTTATCCGCCCCTCATCGCGCGGCATGGACCATCTCGCGGTCACGTGGAAGGTCGACGACGGCGTGTTCCAGCACATTGGTGCGTCCCGCGCGCGCCCCGCTCACCGCAGACGTGCTCGAGCTCGACAAGGAGAGCGACCACGCCCTCGGCCGCATCCTCCGCGTCGCGGACATGGGCTCCTACGCGGACCTCGACGACCTTGTCGTGAACCACGTGCGCCCGATGGCCACGATGGTCGAGATGATGATGAACCACGAAAAGTACAAGGGCGCGTCCGAAGACGACCTGCACCGCTACCTCACCAACGCGTCTCTCGCGAACCCGACGCGCTCCGTATACGCGTTTGGCCTGAACCGCATGCGCCCCGGCTACTTTGACCTCGCCTTCAAGGCGAACAGCGACGCGCCCATCCACGCGTGGCCTGTCAAGGTCCTGCCCGGCGCATTTAAGCTCGGCCAGGCCGCGCAGCTGGCGGACATGGCCGCGCTCTGCAATGCGTTCAAGACGCAGTACACTGCGCAGGCGAATGCCGCCGCGCGCGGCGACCGCTCCCCGGGCTTTGGCGGCGCGTATGCGGCGGAGTACGGCGGGCGCACGCCTGGGTATGGCGGGCGCACCCCCGGGTATGGCGGGCGTACGCCGGGGCATGGCGGGCGTACGCCCGGGTATGGTGGGCGTACCCCCGGGTATGGTGGGCGTACCCCCGGGTATGGCGGCCACACGCCTGGATTCGCACCGCGGCCGCCCGCAGCCACCGCCTACGGCGGCGCGCCGCCGCCGGGACCGCCGCCGCCCGGTCCGTACGGGGCGCCCCCGCCTGGATTCCCCCCGATGCCCCCGTACGGCGGGCCGATGGGCGCACCGCCCCCGTTCCCTGGCGCGCTGAACGCGTTCCCTGGGCCACCGCCCGCGTTCCCTGGGCCCCCGCCAGCCTTCCCTGGGCCCCCGCCGGCGATGCCTGGGCAACCGCCGCGGCCTCCGTCCTGGTGAGGGACAGCTTGGGGAGGGGGGAAAGAGTCTGTGCAGCGGAGCAGCGCGGCACGGATGCGCTTGCAAAAATAGAAAACGAGGCTGTCAAGATAGTATTATAGTGCCCGCGGCGGGGGGCCCTCATCGTATTGCAGCGTGCCGCTCCAGGAATGCCATGGTTGGTCCGCCGGAGTGCCACGTGTCGGGGCCACGTGTTGCCGTGCTATGCGGCGCGGTGCCACGCGCCAGCGCGCGACATTGCGGCCGACGAACTGGCGCTACGCAGCATCGCCGTTATCAGGACGCGCGTAGCACCCCGACGTGGCGCTCCGCGGCAACACAAGAATACAGGCTGCCGGCCGCGCACCGTACATCCGTCCAGGGCGCCACATGCGGTGGCCTCCCAGCGCGACATTACTGCGGTCCCCCCAACTGCCCCCCCCCATAGCAATACAGTAATATACACCTAACACCGCACTACCCCCTACGGCTCGTGCTTCATCTCCGCCGCCGCAAACGAGGGCGGCGTCGCCTCCTCCATCTTCACCGGCCCGTGCGACGACATCCGCGACACAATCATGCCGGGCCCCAGTGGCATGCCCGGCACCGCCGCATTGGCGGGAACAACGCGGCTAATACTTGTCTTGCCGTTGCCCCACCGCAAGTTCCGCCGCGCGGGCTGTCGCACCGTGGCAGTGACCATCGTCGTGTCGGCCTCCGCCACCTGGGGCGACGCGGTCCCACGCGCCGCGCTCTCCGTCCGGCTGTGCGGCGTGCGCGCGGGACTTTGTGCACCAGAGTCCCGCAACGATGCCGCCCACGCAGCCCTCTGTTCCGGTGTCGCACTCGCCGACGCAGACTCCTGCTTGATGCTCGTCGGCAGCGGACTCGCTGCGGAGCGCAGGCCGCCGCTGTCCACGCAGCGCCCGTTCGCGTGCGGGAGGGGGGAGATGGCATCCTCGGCGTCCGGCGGGGCCGTCTGCTCCCGTTGCGGAACTGCTCGCTTTTCGTCCGTGTGCGCACCCCGTCGGTCGCCCTTTTGGCCACGCCCAGGTACGTGGGAGGCCCCCCGCTTTTCCCCCCTCTTTGCATCCCCCTTGCCCCCCTCTCCTTTTTTCCGGCCAGCCTCCCCCTCCCCTGCGATTCGCGCTTGGCGACGAGTGCGTCCCTCGACGCCGCCAGACCAAAAGAGCGCGAGGTTGGAGACGGACGTGCGCTCCGTACCCTCTGTCGCAATAGCAGCGCTCCTGCGCGGGGCTGTGTCCGCCGGGGACCTCGAGGCGCGCGGAACCGCGCTGCAGCGCGACCCCCCCTCTTTACCGCTTGCCTGCGACGCATCCGCGGACGGACGCCTATGCGGAGCGCTCCGCGTGGACGCCTCCGCGGGCGTACCCGCGGCTTCGGGCGCCGCGCTCAGCCGGCCGTCCGCGCCAGCCGCAAGAGCCGTGCGCCTGCGTACACGACGCCCGCCGTCGGGCGCGCCCCAGTACGACGCAAGGACGTCCGTGCTGGCGCCAGGACCGAGGATCTGCGGGCCGAGCGCGACATGGTCCGTCTCAAATGTGTCGTCGCTGTCGTCGGAGCGGACCTCATACCGGCGGCGTCGGGGACCGCTGCTCGTGTGTCGGTGCTGCGTGCCGTTCGCAGGCACGTCGCGGACGGGACTCAGCTTCACTGGGGACGACGTCGCGCCCTGCAAGAGGGCGTCATCCTCACGGAGCGCGGCCAGAGACACAGATGGGGGTGCGACGCGCTTCAGGAGCGCGTTGTCCGTGCGCCGCGGCGACGACGGGTTCTCCGTCGGAATGCGCGACGGCCAGTCGCACTTGAACAGCTTGTAGTGCCGCTCGCAGCGCAGGCACTCGTCCGGCGTCCACCACTTTTCCGGCGCGCGGAATTCGTCGTGGCACGTCGCACAGGCGCACACGTCGCCCGCCGCGTCTGGGTCCCCCATGACGTGGCGCGCGCGGCGCCGCGCGCGCGCCTCGTCGGGCGCGCGCACCGCGCGTGGACGCAAGGTGCGCCCGGCCGTGGACGAGGGCCCCGCGTCCGCGCCGTCTGGCGCCGCATGCCACTGCGCGTGCGAGGCAAAGAACCCGGCGCCGAGCGCCTCACACGACGCACACATGCACTCGCGGTTGCGTGCCTCGAAATAGTTCTCGCCGTAGTACGTGGTGATCTCCTCGTTCGGCGCAATCGGGCGGATGCACCGGATCGAGAGGTGCTGGCTCGCGCGGCGGAACTCGGCATTCGGTTCACAGTCGTGGTTGATGAAGCGAGCGGGGCCGAGGAGCAGCTGGCTGCACTTGCGCCGCGAGGAGCGGATGATGCTGAAGTCGCGCTGCGGCGCCGCGTGGCCGCGCCGCAGGTCGGCGGACCGCGCATGCTGCGCCTCCTCCCGGAGCGCCTCGTCCTCAGACCGGCTCAGGTCCCGCAGCGCCGCGGTGCAGTGCGTGATAATGTCGTCCGGCTCGAATGCGCGCGTCGCCAGCACGCACAGGTCCGCGCGCCCGGGCGCCGTGCCACTGATCGGCGCCGCGGCCGGATGCGGCGCCGCCTTGTCGAGCGCGCGGAGGTGCTGGAGCCGCGCTGTCTTGTATCGGTGGGTAACCGCATACTCGAACCCCGCATGCGGGAGGTATGCCTGGAGGTACCGCCTGATGTGGCTGCGGATGAGCGCGCCGCGACACGCCACGCACCTCTCAAACACGCGCTGCTGTGCGGGCGTCTTGGCCTGCAGGTGTTTGCGGACCACGGGGAGCCTGCAGGTGAGTGGCGGTGCCGCGGGCGGCGCACTGCTGGAATGCGGCGACGGCCGCGGGAATATCCTGCTCCCACACGACGTGCCGCCGTACGAGCTGCGACACCGCGTCGCGGTCAAAGCGCACGGGACGGAAGAGTGGATTCATCTTGTGCGTAATGATCGTCGGCTCGAACTCGAGCGAGCTGTCGTCAGGCACGGCGCACTCGCACGCACTCGAGAAGCATCGACGACAGCAGGTCGTCGTCTGCGGCGAGCTCATCCATCGTGTGTTCCAGACACTGTATCGGTCGTGCTGCTTAGCGTAGGGGTGCGCTGCTCGTCGAATGCATAGTCATTCGGCAGCAGTGGCGGCACGAGGGAGCCTTGGATGCGGCTCGCACGGCTTTCTTTCGTTGTTATGTAAGCGCGTGGCAAGCGCCACGTGGCGGGGGACGGGGCGAGACGGGGGGGGGTGGGGGAGGGCGAGGGAAAGGAGGGGCGACTAGAGGAGATGGGGGTGGTAGGGGGAATGACGCAGGGGAATTTGCTGGACAACGGTAGAGGGGTGGGAAGGGGGGAAAAGGCGGTGCGTCGGTGGGTCACGGGGGTCACGGGGGTCACGGGGGTCACGGGGGTCACGGGGGGCGAGGGGGGCAACGGCGTGTGGCAGAACAGCAGGGAGATAATCGGGGACCAGTCCCTCAGAGGGGCCGCCATGCACTCGAATGACTTCAGCGTGCGGGTGGATGGCAGCGGGAGACCTCCGCCGCCGGGGAGGCAAAATAAATGGCTATTGTGGCAAAAGAAACCACTTTTTGACAACGCGACTACCGCTATGTGGAGGCACATATGTGGGGCCTGGTAAGGAGGCGGGAAGTCCATGGGACCTGATCCACCACCAACGGACCATGCCGCAAGAGACCGACGCACTACAAGTACCGCGCTAGCGCACCTATGAGACCGCAAGCGTACCGGTGCACAAGCGGCTGCACGGGCGCGCCTTGCTCACATGCCCCGACGACCGCTGCGTCCGCGCGCATTCGCGGCATGGTCCCCGTCTACTGGTAAAAGTCGAGGCGGCCATCGTCGGTCTTCTTCGCAACCTGCTTGCAGGCCTCATCAAAGTCCGCTGGAAGCACCACATAGCGGTTCTTGCGCACAGCCTGGAGGCCGGCCGCTTGGCAGATGGCGGCAATCTCCGCGCTCGACAGCTTGTCTGGGCGGCTCACGTAGTCCTCGAGATCCACGTCCGGGCTCAGGTTCATGCGGCTGCAGATGGTCTGGAAGATGAGACGCTTCTCACGCCGGGTGGGGAGCGGAAACTCGATCTTGCGGTCAAGGCGGCCGGGACGCAGGAGCGCAGGATCGAGCGTGTCCGCGCGGTTCGTCGCCATGATCACCTTGACGTTGCTCCCCTGGTCGAAGCCGTCCATCTGCGTGAGCAGCTCGAGGAGGATTCGCTGCACCTCGCGGTCGGCGCCCGTCTGCGCGTCGAAGCGCTTCGTCGCGATGGCGTCGATCTCATCGATGAAAATGATCGACGGCGCATTCTCGCGCGCGAGGCGGAACACATCGCGCACCATGCGTGGGCCCTCGCCGAGATACTTCTGCACAAACTCGGACCCGACGACGCGGATGAACGATGCGGTCGTCGCATTCGCCACGGCCTTCACAAGCATGGTCTTCCCTGTGCCGGGTGGCCCGTACAGCAGGACGCCGCGTGGCGGATCAATGCCGATCTGCCGGTACAGGTCGAACTGCACGAGCGGCAGCTCGACCGCCTCGCGGATCTCCTGCTTCTGCACATCGAGGCCACCAATGTCCTGGTACGTCTCTGTCGGCCGCTCGTTCTGCCCCATCATCACAATGCTCGAGTCCGCCTCCGGCGGCAGCACCTCGACGAGCGAGTTCGAGTGCCGATGCAGGGCGACGCTGCTGCCCGCACGCAGCAGCTCGCGGTCAATCGTCGACAGGATCCGCACCACATAGTTCGAGCCCGTCGTCGAGCCAACGATGCCCGTCATCTGGTCAATCGGCTCCAGGAACTGCCCAATGACCAGCGGAACCGACTGGATGCGCTTCACTTCGTCCTGCGCGCGCACGAGCTCGCGCTTCAGGTTCCGCTGCTCGTCTTTCTGCGCGGTGAGTGTGCGCAAGTGCCGCCACATACCACGTATTCCTCCATCGTATTCAGGAACTCGAGCTGCTGCTGCAGCTTCTTAAAGTGCACAAACGCATCCCCGCCGCACCGCGGCGCCGGCTCCGGCGCCTGCGACGTGCTGGCGTGCGTGTCCGCGGGCACAATCCCAATCTCCTCCATTGTGCTGGGAAAGCTCTGTGGCGCCGCCGGTGACGCGTCAAGGGCCAATGGAGGTGGATGTCGCCCAAGTGCCAGCAGCGCACGCGCGTGCCTTTTCGTCTCTTAGCGCGACGACCACGCGGAACTGCGCACAGCTCGTACGGTAGGGTTGAGAGCAGCGCGGAATGGACTACGTGATTTGGCTGTGTGTGTAGATGTGTGGTGGGTTGTCTTCTCGTCAGCCGTGCGGTCCCGGCATCGTGGTATCGCCTCAACCCCCGCCCCCCTTCCACCCCTCCCTCCCTCACTCCCCTGCGCCCATATTTGCCCGGCAGCCTTGTGGCTGCATGGGCTACGGAAGGGCGCTAGAGAAAACGACCATGCCTCAGCCAGTCTGCGGTCATACGGACGTGCAGCTTGAGGGTATGGGCAACAGCTGCCGATGGCATCAGTAGGCTCACGATTAGTCACATCCACAACGCCCGCCAGACACCCTTCGCCATTCTTCCTTACAGACATGGCAGACGGCAAGAACACATACACGCTCGCGGTCCTCGCATGTGGCACGATGGGCACGGCCATCGTGTCCGGTATGCTCGATTCGCTGAAGGAGTCGCCCAGCAGCGATGCGCCGCGGCCCGACCGTCTTATCCTCACGGTGAACCGTGCGGCTTCCGTGCAGCGGCTGCAGCAGAGCCTGCCCACGACGCAGATACCTGTGGAGATCCTCGTGCAGGAGAATACCAAGGCTGTGAGAGACGCAGACGTCGTGCTACTGTGCTGCAAGCCACAGCTCGTGCGGAGTATCATGGGACAAGACGGCATGCAGAGCGCACTCGTGAAGACGACGCTGATCAGCATTGCCGCGGGCGTGCGCCTGGACCAGCTTGCGGAATACACACAAGAAGCGGCAGCCCATGGGACGGCACCTCGCGTTGTGCGCGTGATGTCAAACACGCCGAGCAAGATCCGCGAGGGTATGAGTGTGATTGCGATGCGGGAAAAGAACGAGGGCGACCGTGCTGTCCTCTCCGCGATGTTCTCCGCTGTGGGGCGGTGTTTGTTCCTGGAGGAGAAGTACTTTGATGCGTGCACGGCACTGGCGGGCTCCGGACCCGCGTTCGCGGCCGTTTTTCTCGAGGCGATGGCCGACGGCGGTGTCATGATGGGGCTCCCCCGCGCGGAGGCCATGGAGCTTGCGGCGCAGAGTAAGCCAGCCGCATGCTCCGCTGACGCGCAGCTCTGCAGGGCACCGCACGCCTCGCGCTGCAGACAGGGATGCGCCCGGCCGCGATCAAAGACAGTGTCACCAGTATGCCAGCCTGCTCCGCCTGCTCACCACAGCGCCCGGCGGTTGCACGATCGCCGGCCTCCTCCAGTTGGAAGACGGCAGGATCCGCTCTACCGTCGCGCGCACGATCCAGACGGCTACGGAACACGCCGCAAGCCTCGGGAAGGCGAAGGAGCAATAGGCGTCACGGCACCGCTGCGGGGTATGGGCGAGAGGCGTCGTGCCGGCAGCGGCGGCTGCGCAGCATGCGGACGTCTCGCGACTACGACAGCGCGCCGAGGACGCCTCTGCGCAGAGCCCCCGCGGGCAATGCGTCGGGTATCCCGAACGGGTCGTCGAGCCGGTTTGCATCGCCCCACTGCTGCGCCAGCGCATGGTGCGCGAGCGGGTGTGGGGATATGTGCAGTGCGAGATAGTACACCCATATCCCAAGCCAGATGCCTGCGAGCACAAGGGCCAGCGTTTGCGCGCGAAGGGCGAGCGAAAGGAGACGCGGCGGCGTGAGGAGGGGCGGGTGAGGGAGTGACTGCAGGAGCGCGGTCTGTCGGCGGGAAAGGGGAGCGTCTTGGGGAGGCCATGGAGCGGCGCTGAACGGGAATGGGCGGCGCACGGTATGCGGAGCGGTGGGCAGGCCGTCATTGGGTGCGGGGGACATGGCTTTGTCCGCGGTTGGCTTCTCCTCTGCCGGGGGACACGCGGGCGCCGTGAGGAATTCGGTCGTGCCGCGGGGGGGGACGCGGTCCCCTGCCATGTCCGCCCCGGAGCCATGGCGGGCGTCCGTGCTGCCACCCCGGACGCGGGCGGGACTCTGGGCGATGGCGCTGTGCGCCTCGGTTTCGGCCTCGATGCGTGTTTCTCGCGGCACCTCTTCTTTCCAGTCGGTGAGGGCGCCGCCCTGCCGTGCGTTCTCCTCTGCGGCGCCTTCGGCGCCGCGTTCTGTTCCTTGGATGCTTCTGTGCTCCGTATCTTTATGTGCGCCGGGCCACCTGCCGTCGCACATGTCTCCTTGTGCGTCTTCCCCGGTTGCGTCTTCCGCGTGTTCTTCCCCGGCTGCCTCCTTCGCGTCCTCTTCTCCCACTCCTTTCCCCTCCTCCTCAGCCCCCTCTTTGTCCTCCATATCCTCTATCCCTCTTCCCTCCCCTTCCCTGCCCCTCTCTCCCCCTGCCCCCTCCTCCAGCAGCGTCCGCCGGTCCAACACGTCCATCTCCACATTCAAATCCACCGCCTCACGCAGCGAAACAAGCTCGCGCTCGAGCTCCTCGTGGATCCCACGAAAAGCGTCGTACTCACTCTGCAGGCGCTCCGCCGCATCGAGCGCACTCTCAAGCGTCTCGACGGTGCTCTCCAGATGCGCGATCGCCTCGCGCTGCGCGTCACATGTCCGCTGCAGATCGGCCGCGGCCTCCGCGTATGCGCCGCACGACGCGCGCAGCGAGTCGAGTTCCGCATTGCGCGCCGCCTCCTGCGCATCCCAGCGCACGGACGCCACGGTGTGGTCCTGGATCTGCGCGCGCAGCGCGTGGATCGTCGTCTGCTGCGCGGCGCTGCGCTGCGTGCCCTGCCGCTCGGCGGCCTCCACCTTCTCGAGGCGCGCCGTGAGCAGGGCCTCGTGCGTCTGCGAAGCACTGGCATTCCGCTGCAGGTCGTGCACGAGGCGCTGCAGCGTGCGCACCTGCTCCACGTGCGCATCGCGCGACGCAAGCGCGCGCGTATGGTCGTCCTGTAGCCGCTCCCAGGCGCCGTGGAGCGACGCCAGCTTCCGTACGAGCGCCGCACGCCCGTCCGGCGTGCGCGCGGACGGGCTCGGCGGCGCGCCCGGCTCGTGGCCCCGCGCCGGCAGGACGGCGCGCGTGTGTGTGCGGTCGGCGGCAGCGAGTCGCGGTTTCCGCTCGGGCGACGCGGCGATAGAGTCCGCGGAGGTGTCTGCGGTTAGGGTGGAGGCCGCTTGGGACCGGAGACTGTCGTCCGCGTCGCCACACGAGGACCCAGACTCGGAGCGTGGGGGGTACGTGCGGCACGCGGCACTGCCAGGGCGCTCGGGCGCGTGGGCTATGGGGAACGCAGGCGGAGCACTGTCGGGCGCCGTGGCAGAAGAGGTGGCGCCGCCCGCAGCGGCCATGTCGTCGCGCCGCCCCCCCTCCCCCCTCGCGTGCTCCGCGGACGCACGTTTGGCCCGTGCCTCGACGGCGCACTCCCTCTGCCGGCGGCGCCCCTGTGACGTGCGCGTCGTCGGTGTCGTTGTTGTCCCCGCAGCGTTTGCAGATGCGGACGCGCCGCCGCCCGCAGACTCCGTGTCCGTAGGCACGCGGTCTCCCGCAGGTTCCGTAGCCGGCTCTGCACCGCCGCCCGCAGGCTCCGTGTCCGCCTCCAACCCACGCACCATCCCCATGAATGCATCATACGCCACATGCACCGCGCCGTTCTCCGCAGCAAAGGCGAGCACTTGCGTGGCGTGCGCCTCGTCCAGGAGCGGAGCACCAGCGGCCGCCTCGTACGCGCGGAACACGTGCGGGAGCTCCTTTCCCGGGAGCTCCGCACCCTCTACCCCAAAGAGGGTGCGCACGAGCTCCGCATCACACGGCCGCGCGCGCCGAGGGGTCATGGGGGTCGGAGGCGTGGGGCGAGCGCAGTAGGCCAGGCCACGTGCGCTCACGCCGGCGCGACCGTGCGTCTCATTGTCCAGTCGCGATTAGGTCGCGATACGTCACGTGCGCGCACACGCTGGCGGCGCGGCGCGCTGGCCGTGCGCCAAGTTCCGAGTTGCCACCGCGCGTGGACCATTGTGCTTTACCGCGCGCTCAGCCCGGGCTCCCACCGCGCGCGATGCCGCAGCGGATCGTGGCGGAGCTTCAGGCGCTCGTAGCGGAGACGCGGCGGAAGCATGCGGATGTGCGGCAGGCGGCCGCCGCACTCCTCGATCGCATGCAGGCGGACCAGGAGGGGACGCTTGCGGCCCTCACGGCGGGCGGCGGCCACGCGCTCGTGCAGCCGATCGTGTTGGCGTGCCACACGCGCGCATCAAAGGTGGTGCTGATCGCGATATCGCTGCTGCACCGCAGCGTCGTGCTCGGCGTGCTCCCGACGGACGCGCTGCGGGAGATCGTCGACACGCTGCACGGCCTCCTGCGCCCGCCGCACCGCGTCGACATCGACGTGCAGCTGCGCGTGCTGCAGACGGTGTCGGCGCTGCTTGTCGCATACCCGGCGGTCACTGCGGACCTGCTGTCGTCGGCGTTGATGCTCTGCTTCTCACTGTTCGAGCACTCGCGCGTCGCTGTCGTCAGCTCGACGGCGGCGGCGACACTCCGGCAGAGCATCATGACCGTGTTCGACCGCGTCCAGGGCGAGGACCGCGTCTTCGATGCGATTTCCGGCGAGGACGCGGCCGCCGCCGCGCCGCTGCCCGTGCGGATCGTGTCGACGCCGTCCGGCCCCGTGACGCTGTTCCCGTGCTCGTCGGATGCGTATCTGCTCCTCGTCGATCTGTGTGCGCTTGCCAACGGTGAGGCGGCCTCGTTTCTTCCGCTGCAGACCCTCTCGCGCCCGTTCGCTCTGGAGCTCCTCGAGAGTGTGCTCACGAACCATGCGCGTCTCTTTGCAGCGTACGCCGGGACGCCGCGGCATCCGGAGCTCCTCGACGTGCTCCGCAGCGCAGCATGCCCGCTGCTGATCAAGGCTCTCAGCGAGCCACCTGCGTTCCCCGAGTACGTGCGCGCGATGCGCCTCGTCCTTCTCCTTCTGCGCCAGTTCAGCGACGAGGTCGCACTCGAGATGGAGATCCTCCTCCGGATGCTCCTCCGGACACTGGATGAGTCGTCCGTCCTGTGTCACCAGGTGCTTGCGCTGGAGGTGGTCCGCAGCTTGTGTGCGGACGGTGCATTTTTGCGCCGCGTATGGGTGTGGGGGGGGAGTGATGGGGAGGAGGTGGGGGAGAGAGACGCAACGGAAGCGGGGAAGGCAAAGGAAGCGGAAGAGGCAAAGGAAGCGGAAAAAGCAAAGGAAACGGAAGAGGCAAAAGACGCGGAAGAGGCAAAGGAAGCGGAAGAGGCAAAGGAAGCGGAAAAAGCAAAGGAAACGGAAGAGGCAAAAGACGCGGAAGAGGCAAAGGAAGCGGAAGAGGCAAAGGAAGCGGAAGAGGCAAAAAAGGCGGGCGCCCACGCACGGTTCACAGCCGCATCCCCCTCCCATCTGCCCCCAACCCCCCCTGGTTCCCGCCCCTCCCCGGCACAGCTCCTCGCGACCGTGCTCCGGGACGTGTCGCGCTCATGCAGCGCGCTGCTCATACAAGACCCCCAGTTGGTCGCGGCGAGCGAACACATCCCGGGCTCGACGGCGAGAACGCCGTCGTTGGACCGCGGGTACAGCAGCGCGCTGTACGATGCGGCGGCGGCCGCGGTGGGCCTGCTGGGCGCGCGTCCGGAGCCGCTTACGGCGGCAAGTGCGCCACCGGTGCAGCTCCTCGACGTGCTCGACAAGACGGAGCCGCCGGCAGCGGGGTCGGCAGGACTGCCGCACACCTACGTGCCACTCCTCGCGCTTTGGGCGACCGTGTTCTTTGCGCAGTCGCTTGCGCAGTACACGCTGCGGCACGTATCCGAGGACGCGCGCCGCATGGACCGCGGAGCGCGGCGGCTGCACGACCGCAACATGCATGCGGTGTCGGAGATGATCCGCACGGGCACACGCGTCGTGGATGAGGCGCTCGCGTTCTTCCTCACGGTGCACTCGAGCGACTACCTGTTTGACCAAACGCTGCTCGCGCTCAGCAGCCTCGCGCAGGCCGCGGGGCTGCTCCGTCTGCCGCGCGCACGGGACCTGCTCCTCGCGACGCTGTGTGATCTGGCGATGCCCGGCGCTGCGCTGGGTGGCGGCGCGCTGATGCCGCGCAATCTCGCGTGCCAGGCGGCGCTCGCGCATGTCGCGGTGCGCCTCGCGCCGGGGCTCGGCGACCGCTGGCGCTCCGTGCTGCAGTGCGTCGGACACGCGCTCGCGCGCCTCGGCCCGCTGCCGGCAGCGCCGGCTGCGCCGCGGGTCCCGCGTGAGCTTCCCCTGCCGCCGGTGTCGGGGAGCCCTACCGCGGAGGCGCGCGGTGCGCGGCTGCATCTGCTCCAGCCGGCGACGACCGCGCCGAATGCGCTCGCTGCGACGCTGGCGGGCGTCGTTGATGTGTCCGTGTGGTTCGACGAGCGCGCGCTCGCTGCGTTTGTCGGGGTTTTGGGCTCCTTGTGCGCGGACCGCGCGCGCGATACGCCCGAGTCTGGTGCGCTGCCGACAGTGCTTTTCACAGAGCTGGAGCACGTCTTCTTCCTGAATGCCGCACGCATTCGCGCGCGACTACCGGAGGGCGCGTGGGTGTCGTTTTCCGCGCGCATGTTTGCTGTCGTGGAGGACGGGGCCGTGGCGGGGCCCTATCGCGTGCATGCGGCGCACGTCCTGGACGCGGGGATGCTCGCGGTGCTGGCGGCGCCGGCACACGGCGACGACGGCCCGCGCACGGAACGCCCGCTTCTCGAGGCGGTCGCGCGGCAGACGCAGTTGCATGGCCGCACGTCGTCGGTGGACGTCGCGGTGCGCAAGGCGGGTGCGGACGTGCTTCTGCAGATACTCGAGAAGCACGCGCAGCAGCTACGCGACGGCTGGGAGATCGTGTTTACGACGTGCGCCTCCGTGTGCGCGGCGGCCGCGCCGCTGCGCGCCGCGGGCACGTCGCCCGTGCCGCTGCTGAAGAGTGCGTTTGCGTGCATGCAGCTCGTCTGCAGCGATTACCTCGCGGCCCTGTCCACGCGCGACCTGCGCCGCTGCATCGCCGCGCTCCCGAGCTTTTGCGTGCAGGAGGAGGACGTGAACACGGCGCTCGCTGCGAATGCACTCCTCTGGGACATTGCCGCGGACATCTTCCGGCGGCAGGCCGACGACGCGCATGTCGCCGCGCTCTGGCCGCTCCTCCTGCGGCATTTGCGCACCGTCGCGCACGCTGCGCATGCGGACGTGCGCACGGGTGCCGTGGCGAACCTGTTCCAGGTCCTTGGCCAGTACAGCGCGGCGCTGCGCCGCCAGGACTGGGCGTCCGTTTTGTACGATGTCCTCTTTCCGCTGCTCGCGGACCCCGCGGACGACGCGAGCGCGGTGCTCGCATTCCAGGGCACTGCGCACATTCTCTGCGACGTGCTCACGCCCGTGCTTGTGCACGACGCCGCGTTCGCGGACATCTGGGCGGCGCTTCTTGCCCGCGTCGAGGCTGCCGCGTCGGATGGCTCCCCGCGCGTTGCGCAGGCCGCGCTCGACGCTCTGCGGGACATACTCGCGCGGGGCGCGGCGGGGGGCGACGCGCAGGTGCGTCGCCCCGCATCCCCCTCTTCTCCCCGCGGCCCGCCCTTCCCCCCCGCGCTCCTCCCTGCGTGGCGCGCGGCGTGGGATGCATGGCTCCGTCTCGGCGCCGCGGCGCTGCGCCGCGCGACACTCGCGAACCTCGCGACGCTCGTGCAGACGCTGCAGCCGCTGCAGACGCGCCTCGCCGCGCAGCTCACGAGCCAAGACCACGCGGCGCTCCTTGCGCATCTGGAGACCTTCGTCGCGCATGCGTTCACGTGCGCGGACGCTGCCGACGCGGGGTTACTTGCGCGCGTCGTCAGGCTCATCCGCGCACAGCTCGCGCGCCTCCCGCAGGACACTGGCGTGTCGGCGCTCGTGCTCGCGAGTATCCCACGGTACATCCCGCACCTGCTTGCGCGTACGGAGAAGCGCGATCCGCAGCCGGGGAAAGCGGCGGCGCGCGTGCGTACGCAGCTCGCACGGGACTTGTTCGTCCACTGGGAGACACTGTATGCGGGGCACAGCACGGCGTCCCCCGTATACGACGCGGCGGTCCCAGAGATGCTCCGCGTGCTGCGGCCGCCGTTGGCGCGTCGGTACGCGTACGAGGAGGCGTGCAGTGCGTCCGTGTGGCGGGCCGCGGTGCAGGTACTCGTGCGCATCGCGCGCGATGGCGCCGGCGTTGTGCCGCGCGGGGATAGGCATACGCGCGCATGCTTTTGGGGCACGCTGCTCCCGAGTTTCCACGCGGCCGTCGCAGCGTGCACCGGGGCGGGAGCCGGAGACGATGACGACGCCGATGTCGCGTTCTCCTTCCACCTCATCGCGGCGCTGACGTGCGATGTGTTTCCGGCCGCCGGCGCCGATGCGCACGCGCACGCGGCTCTGGACGAATTTCTGCCGACGCTGCTGCATGTGACGGAGGCGCCGCTCCGCGCCCCCGCGGAGGAGCGGTTCGTGTATTGGGTCTGGGATCTGATGTTCCGCACGTGCGGTGCGGCGCGCGATGAGGGCACCCGCTGGGTGGGCGGGCGCGTGATGCCGCTGCTGCTTGCGCGCTGCGAAGCGGTGCTTGCCGCATACACGGCGGAGCAGCGTGTGCGCCGCGCACGCCCGCTGCCGCGCACACACGCGGAGACGGTGAACTATGTGTTGTTTCGCGTGGGCGAGCTGGTGGAAACGGGGGGGGAGGACACAGACAGCAAGGCCGCCGTGCGGTGCAACGCGTCCACGTTCCCCTCCGACAACACGACAGCCGGACAAGGCGCGCTCCACACGAACGTGCTGTCAGTTGCATTCCTCGTGCCACCGTCCTGCGCACCGCCGCAGTGCGCCGCGGTCGGCACGAGTCTCGCGCCGCTTGCGGCGGAATTCACGGAAGACGCAGTGCGCACGCTGTACACCGCGTTCACCGCCGCGCACCCACCGCCCTTTGCGACGCCGCAGACGCTCGCGCAGCAGACGCTCGCGCGGGAATAGCATGTGGAGGGCGTGGGGAAAGCGGGAGAATGTGGAGGCCGCGAGAACAAAGGGGTCGAGTAGATGCATGTACAGCAGACCGGCGGGGTGTGGGTCCCTCTGCACCCCATGTTCGTGTACGTGTCCCGTGTGTGCGTCGCTGCCGTGGCAGTCGTGGTGGTGCTTGCGGTGGCGAAGGCGGTCGTCCTGCAGCTCCGCTGGCGCACGTGGCTGCGCGATGTGCCCGGCCCCCCGCGCGAGTCGTTCCTGTTCGGCAACCTATACATATTCACGCGCCGCGACGTCGTCCCCGTCAGCCGAGAATGGATCACCAAGTATGGGGGTGTGATGCGCTTCTGGGGCACATTCGGGGTCCGTGTGCGCGCGGCGCCTGCTCACCCGCAGGAGCCGCGCCTGATGGTGTCCGACCCGGTGGCGCTCGACCACATCCTGCGGAAGCGCGCGGACATGTATCCAAAGGTGCGCGTCGCGCAGCGGGTCCTCTGCGGCATCATGGGCGATGGGCTCATCGTCGCCGAGGGCGGCGTGCACCGGCGGCAGAAGCGTGCGATCCAGCCGGGGTTCTCCCTGCGGTCCGTGCGCAAGCTGATGCCCACGTTCCAGCGCCATGCGCAGGCCCTCGCCGTGCACTGTGCGCAGCTCGCGCGCAGTGGAGAGGCGCTTGTCGACATGCATCCGCTAATGGGCTGCGCGACGCTTGATGCGCTCGGCGAAGCTGCATTCGGCGTGCAGTTCAACTCCCTCGCTTGTGTCGAAGCGTCGCCCGACGGGAGTGCGTATGCCGCACACCCACTCACCGCCGCGTTCCACCGCACGATGACCATCGCGACGAGCGGGTCCGTGGCGCGCAATATGTTCGACGCGGCAACAATGATGTTTCCCGTGCTCGAGGCCGTGCCGGTCGGCGTGCAGTCGCCCACGTTTCGCCGCGCTGCCGGCGTCCTCGCGAGGCTTGCCGAGGACATTGTGCGCGAGGCGCACGCCATCGTGTACGCGGAGGGCGCGGCGGGGGACCCCGATGGCTGCGAGGCACAGGAGGACGCAGGGGACGGGGCACAGGACGGGGCGCACAATGACGCGCAGGACGACGCGCAGGACGACGAGCAGTGCGACACACAATGCGACACGCGAGACGGGGCGCCGACCGGACCCGCCGCACCACCGCCGACGCACCTGTACTCGACGTCGAAGCAGGCACGCCCAGACCTGCTCGCATCTCTGCTCCGCGCGAACATCAATGCGAAGCGGACAAAGGCGAACGGCGGGGTGCGCGACCGCGCAGTGCTGACCGACGCGGAGCTCGCCGCGCAAGTATCAAAGTTCATCTTTGCGGGGCACAAAACATCCTCCACGCAGCTTACCTGGTTCCTTTTGATGATGGCACAGAACCCGGCCGTGCAGACGCGTCTCCGCGCGGAGATCCGTGCGAAACGGACACACCTCGGCCTGCATGCCGTACCGGCGGAAGACGCAGACGACATGAACCGCGCGCTCACCCTGGAGGAACTCGACGAGCTGACATACCTGGAGTGGTGCATCCGCGAGTCGCTGCGCCTGCACGGCGTCAGTACGTCCCCCCCGCCGCCCGCTGACAAGAGTCCACACGACCTCGCGCACTGCCACGGAGCGCGACGTGCTCCCCTCCTCGGACGGGCGCCGCGTCGTGATCGAGAAAGGCATCATCATCCTCCTGCCGCTCGCCGCGATTTCGCAGGACCCGCGTCTGTGGGGCGACGACGCGACGCGCTTCCGCCCGGAGCGCTGGGCGGAGCCGATGCCCGGCGCGCGCATGTTCCCTCGGCTCGGCGGCATCTCATTTCTCCAAGGCGCCCGCGCATGTGCGTAGCCCGCCTGGGCACATCCACTGACTGCAGGCATCGGCAGCGACTTTGGTACGGCCGCGCGCAGCCGCACTGACCCACAGCGCTGCGGGAGATGACGGCGTTTATCAGCACACTCGTAAACGCGCTCGAGTGGGGGACTGACGGCCGCCGCATCGTCGCGAGCCGATGGATCGTCTCGCGGCCGCACGACCTAAAGCGGCGCGAAGACGGATGTGTGCTGCGCGTACGCCCCGCGCCGCGCGCGTAGGTGGAGGGGGTACCCGCAGTGCCATGCGCCGTGTTCCTGTAGTGGAGGGCGCGCCGCGGCGCACGTAGTAGAGGGCTCGCTTACGTAGCGGGTCGCCAACGTACTGCATCGTCTGTGCCCCTGCAACGACACGATGCTGTTTCGCGCAGTAAGGGCGCCGCCGCAACTGTGTGTCACGCAGCCCCGCCGTCTCCCCGCGCGGGGCGCCGCTCGGATGTACTCAGCCGCGCGCGCGCCGGGCGGCGCGAACCCGCAGGACGAGCCGACGCTCGCCGCGGTGAAGCAGCGCTGGAAGCAGGCGCGTCTCGCCAAGGACTCTGACACGGCGACGCTTCTCGGCGTGCGTGTGCGCGCGGCCGAGTGCTTACCGCATAGGGCATTCTGACGGACTTGCAGTATGCAGAAAAGACCAAGAGCCAGCCGAATCAGAAGCCGCCGTCCATCATCAAGATGCTGCAGAAAGGGATCAAGAAGCGCACGGATGCGGCCAAAATGTATCGGAATGCGAAGCCGCAGCCCCGTATTGACCTTGCGGAGAAGGAGGAGCGCCAGGTGTCTCTTCTCCAGGAGCTTTTTCCGGATGCGTGAGGGGGAGGGAGAGAAAGGGGAGGGGGCGAAGGGGAAGAGGGGGAGGGGCGAAGGGGAAGAGGGGGAGAGGAAAGGCCAGCAGTCAGGAAAATAGGGAAATGCGCATGGAAAACGAGGACAACGAGTGCGGCGGTAACGAATGGGCTCCGCGGTCGGTCGCTCCTGAGGCTGCGGCCGTTTCTAAGGCTCCGACCGCATGACCCCGATGTTGTGGCCACTTGGCACAGACTGGTGGCAAACTCATTCCGTTAGACAGCAGCCGCTTAGGCCTCGGACAATAGCGCGTTACCTCACGTGTCCACCAACCGTATTTTTCCCCTTTGCCCTGGGTTATCTGCTTCATGATCGTCTTCCCCCCCCCCCCCCCCCCCCCCCTTACCAGCCCAACCCAATTCCTGCGTCCTCCTGGCCTCCGACTCACTTTCATCCCCCCGTCCCCGAGGCAGCGGCGCGTCACCGTACGTGTTCACCAACCATAATTTTTCCCTTTACCCTGGGGCCATTTGCCTGCTGGCCGTCCTACCCGTCCCTGATTGTAGTCCTCCCTGCAATCCCCCCCCACGCTTTACCCACCCCCTCCCCTCCCCCCCCACAGCCCCCTTTCCATTGTCAGTATGTCATTAACGTCACTAGACACTATAGCCCAGTTATAGTACAGTGTCTACGCCCGCCGCGCGGGCGGCGAGTGGTGCAGCGCCGGCAGGTGGGCTGCCGTGCGCGGCGAGACAGACAAGTCAAGCCCTCCAGCGTCCCCCGCACCATCGACGCCGTCGGCGCGGCCACCTGCCTGACCACCCCAGGCCGCGGACGTAGCGCCAAATCCCCAGACTCGGATATCTCCATCATCACTCCCACTCACGATCTTGTCGTCACCCAGTGCCACGCACGTCACTGCCGAACGGTGGCCGACAAGCGTATTCTGGCACTGGCCCGTGTCGCGGTCCCAGATCTTGATGGTGCGGTCGTGGCTCGCGGAAACGATGCGCAGCGTGTCTGTGTCGACACCCCAGACGCCCTCAATATGCCCAAACAGCGTCCGGATACAGCTGCCAGTGCGCACGTCCCACAGCTTCAGCGTATTGTCCAGGGAGCCGGAGATGAGGACGGGACGCTTCGCCTTGCTCGGCTGCGCGCTGCGCTGCGACTCCCCCGACGGCGCCGCGGCCTCGTCGTCGTCGTCAAAGATCCCATCCTCAATGTCGTCCATCGTCGCACGCACGGGCAGATCGCGCACGACATTCGCAGCGCACATCAGCTCCTGCGCGCGCAGCAGCGTCGCGGGAATCCGCCGCAGCCGGCTGGTGGTCGCTGCGGCTGCATCGCCGCGAGGCGCGGCGTACGCGCCCTGGTCGTAGAAGCGGTCGGGGAGCGTGGATGCACCAGCCGCGTGTTCCGCGCCGCCCGGTGCGCCGGACGGCGCGCTGCTGCCGGGCGGCACGGACAGCAGCGCGGACGGGTCGCTGCAGCTCTTCGTTGGCGTGCCAGGCATCCCGCGCGGCGTCATACTGTGGTCGTCCCAGTCGCCGCGCGCGAACTCGGCGCTGCCGCGGCCGAGCCTCTGCACGGACGCATGGTCCATCATGACGAGCTTGAGCGACTGCACCTGCCCCACATGCCCGCGGTACACCAAGATGCACTCGCGCAGCTCCAGGTCCCAGAGACGGATCGTGCCATCGTCCGAGGCGGAGAACAGGAAACGCGGCTCGGTGCGCCCCGGCGCGACGGGCACGGACCAGAGGTGCACCGCATTGACCCAGTCGCGGTGCCCATGCAGCGAGAAGCACTCGCCCGTGTGGAAGTTCCACACGCGGATATTGCTGTCGGCGCTGCCGCTCGCGAGGATGTGCCCGTGGAAGTGGAGGCTGACGATGCCCTCGGTGTGTCCCTCGAGCGTGCGCAGCAGCTCGCCGGTGCGCCAGTTCCAGATCTTGAGCGTGCGGTCCATCGACCCGGTAATCAGCTTGCACTCGTCCATCTGCAGGCACCGCACACCGCGCGCATGCCCCGTCAGCACACGCAGCTCCTCGCCCGTCGCCAGGTTCCACACACGGACGGTCCGGTCGTAGCTCCCGGTCACGAGCACCGGATACGGGAGCCGCGACGCGTTCTCCCGGAACGCCAAGCACATGATCCCGTCCGTGTGCCCGGTGAGCACATGCACCGTGTGGCGCCCACGCCGCCAGTTGCGCTCGATCACGAGGCGCTCGCAGTACACCTCCTTCCACGGCCGCGTCACACTGCGGGCGGCCGCCCGGCCGCATGCGTCCGCGGCGTCGTGCGCGTCGTCGTCCGTGCGTGCGCGTTTCTCCGCCGGCGGCGCCTCGTCGGCACAGGGGCTCGCGGCGCGCGACGGCTCGTTGCTGCTGTGCTGTTTCCCCCGCGAGCGGCGCTCGATCGCGGCTGCATTCGCCGCCGCGGTCACAGTGCGGCGCAGGCTGCCGTCGCCCGATGCGGCGGCCGCCTCGCGGTACTCGTCGTCCTGCGCGAGCGAGTCCATGGGCGCGTCCACAACGCCGGGCCCCGCGCGCGTGCGCCGCTCGGTAAGCAGTGGGAGCCCCCATCCGCACTTCTCGCACTTGCGTTCGATGTGCTGCTCACACATGTTGCGCCAGAGCAGGTCGTTGTCCGCGAGCGAGCGCCAGAGGCGGCTCACCTGCGCGGCGCGGCCGAGGGAGAATGCATCCAGATACCCGAGCACACGCAGGGACACTTCGCGCGGAAACAGCGAAAACGGATCGATGCGGATCGCCATCGCGAGCTCGGAAGAGAGCAGCGAAAGCTGGCTGAAGCAGCACATAGTCAGGATGCCGCGCAGGATCAGCGCGCGCCGCGAGTGCGGCGAAGAGGAGAAGAGCGACCACACCGTGTTCACCGCCGTTTGCTCCGCGAGCGACAGGTTGTCGATCGACTGCCGCGTCAGTCTCCGCTGCACGCATGTGCCGGCGCATCTATAGCAGTAGCCGGTGGCTCCTCGGCTACCGCTTCAAACCGCGCGGCCCCCGTCTGAGGCTGCTATAGCAGGGCACACTGCGGCACCGCAGCGCCGCAGCGGCTGCGCGCGGCCCGGGTGGGTGCCCACGGGACGCGGCAGCCGCCCTGCCGACGGTGGCCGCGCGGCCGTCGCACTAGGCGCCACCGCATTGCGCGCGCACGAGTACTACGCACCTTCTGCAACCGCGCCTGCGCGCCCTCGTCGGCCATGCGCTGGTGCCGCACGCACAGCTTCTCCGACCGTGACAATAGGGGCGCCAGCGAGCTGCCCGTCTCGCCATGCCGCTCCGCGACGCAGCGGTGGGGCTCGCCGCTGTCCTCCTTTGTCGTGTACCCATGGAGCAGACGCGGCACCTGCGAGAACGCCGCGTCGAGCTCCGTCGACACTGCCACGTCACATGGCTTCGACATCTTCTCGCCGTGCCCGCCCTCGTCGCCACACCACTCGTCCGCGCGCGCTTCTCGTCCTATGTTGAAGTGGCCGTCTGTGGCGCCACAGCACGAACTGTCCGGCTCCTGCGGCACCTCCCCGGCATCACTCTGCCCGGAAGTCATCACGCTTACACCTCCTCACAACGGTGTCGTCTGTGGCCTTCGTCGCCCCCAATGCTGGCCCAGGCCGGACAACAGGGTCGTCGTAGGTCGTAACGTATACTAATATACGTACGTGGAAAACACCCGCCGCCACATAGACTGCACCTATGGCGCAACGCGGGCTTAGTCAGCCCGAGAAAAACGATAAGACGAGCTTGTGGCGCAAGGCTTTTTTGCGGCTATAGCGTGGCATAGCGCGTGGCCAGGCGCGCAGCTGGTCGCGCAGCTGGTCGCGACGTGGCAGAATACTACAGTGCTAGCGTGGGGCAGCAGGCAGGTTATGCCTCCATCTCCTCGGCCTTCTTGCCGGACTTGCGCGCAAGCGTTTCTTTGCTGTCGGGGTCAGCGCGCAGCGTACGTGGCACATACCGGTCCTTGTCCACCTTGATCTTCGTGATCACCACGTTCGATGGGTGGATCGGGATCGCCGCCGTCGCGCCGTTCGACTTCTCACGATGCAGGCGCTCGAGGTGGATGACCCACTTCTTGCGGTACACCTGCACAATCTTGCCCTCCTGACCTTTGGACGAGCCCCGCACAACGAGCACCTCGTCGTCCTTGCGGACAGGGAGTGCGCGGACCTGGGCCTGTCAGTATGGGTGAACAAGCGCGGGCCGGACGCGGCCTCATGCCGTGGGCATGCGTTTGGTGTGTGGCAGTGCGTGGCAGCGTGTGACATGGGAGGGGGCGCGCGGCGGAAGCAGCGCACGGTCAATGCTGCGTGCGGGAGCATGGGGAAGAGTACGAGGGCACGCGCGCGGACAGGGCACGCAGACTCCGCATGTCGGCGCGGGTCCCCGGGCGCCATTCGTCGCGGCCCAGAAGAACGTGGGCATTCGATGCATGTACGCCGCCGCCTCTCTTTCCTCATGCGGTACGCCCCCGCCGAGCAAATACCCGCCCTTTGCACACCTCGCCGGTCCCCCACACACACTGCCCACACCACACCGCCGCCCACAGACATGGGCGGAGCCACACTCCGAATACGTACACCGTGCTCGCCGCGGAGCTCCTTGTTCAGGGGAGCGGACATGATCTTCCTCCTGATGTGGCCCGGCGCATCAAAGTGGGCCTTGCGGTTCACACGACGGGACGAGCTGACCATGGTGCCGATATGCCTTGAGACGTTAGTCGTAAAGTACGCAAGGAAGATGCCACGGCCCCGAGGGGCACGAACGGACCACGTGACTATGTGCACAACTATACTTCCGCGAAGCAGCGCCACGTTGCACCCACGTGAATATCCAGGGTGTTCGCTGGACTTGACTAAAGCGGCCACTGCTACGGACGGCGCGCCGGGCTGCGCGAAACGGTAGAAGGCACGCTGCTCAGATCTGTGAAAGGACGCACGCAGCATCGGGAACGCGCAGTCAGTATCGACATCGCGCGGCATGCGTCGCAGAGGCGACGCATTCCCGGGATACGCACATAGTTAGAGAGCCATCGGAAGCCTTCCCCGTAGCCCTGCCTCATTACGACAGAGCACATGAACACCTCGATCGGGCGGATGTCCTTCAGCGGCACATTGCCCTACGCCGTAAGACATGGTCCACGCACGCATCCTAGTTACCTTTCCGGTAGTCTGGAAGAGGCCAAGGGCCTGCCTAAGCTCCTCCTCCGACACAGCGCCGGGGGCATCGATCTTGTTGCCGAGGACCATGAAGGGCACCTTGTTCAGTTCCTCAATGGACAGAAGCGAGTCCAGCTCAGCACGGGCCTCGGAGAATCGCTCAATGTCCTGCGAGTCGACCAGGAACACGATCCCGTCCACTTCTGGGAAGTAGTCCTTCCACAGACGGCGTGCTGCGATGCGTCAGGAGCAGGGGCAGACGCGACATACCTTGCTGATGGCCGCCCAGGTCGTACGTAGTGAACCTGACGAGGCCAATCGCAAGCTCCTCCGAAGCTGGATGCGTCAGAACGCAGCGGCGTGCACACATACTCGGGTGCAGCGTCGGCTGCAGTGTCGCCAGCCGGTCATTCTTCAGCATGTGCAGCAGGGTCTGGGTGGCGTCAGCCGCGCACCAAGGAGCACATGCAACGCACCGTCTTCCCCGCATTGTCAAGCCCCAAAAACAGGATCTTGGCGTTTTTGTGGGTCAAGCCTAGAACCGCGTGTCAGCGAAGACGGGAAGCAGTAGCCTGTGGGACGCACCCAGCTGCGCAAGGACATCCTGGGAGTCAGTCAGCGACGCCGCACTGGGAATATGGCAGCTGCACGTACCCAGAACCAGTTGATAATGAACATGCTGTAGCGGAAAAGCAGGTGCCCACAGAGGTATGAGTCCGGTGATGTCGGATGGCAATAATTGCTCGTGGGGGTGAGCTGGGAGACGTCCACTCTGCTCTCGGCCGAGCACCTGCTCCGTGCACGGCGCACTCTACAGAACAGGTTGGGAAAGCGGAATGCGTCATTAGCGCGAGGCATTCTAGGGAAATTGTCCCACGGATAATTATGGAAACGTGACAACCCTGGCGCAAAGCGGCGCGTCCCGTAGCCACGCGTAGGGGGCGCACGCGCATGACGCGTGCGCGACTGACCGGCCTGCGTCTGTTGAGGCGCGCCCCTTCGTGAGACGCGGTGGCTCCCGCGCGCAGGCACAGCGGAACGCAGCAATGCTCACTCGAGCGACACGCGGAGCGACTCTGACGGCGTCGGTACAAAGTTGTTCACGTCGATGCCGCGCTGCAGTAGCGCCGCCTCCGCCCGTGGCGGGACCAGGTGCTTGATGAGGTCCGGGCGGATCGACAGTTCTGAAGTGAGTCGCGCAGCCACCCCGCACGCACCCTCGCGCGTGAAGTTGAACAGATCAGGCATCGGTCGCCCATTGGAAAGGATCACATCTTCCTCTCTCAGCTCGTCAAAAAACGGATGGCAGAGGGCTTCGACCGCGGTTAACCGCGCCTGCGGCGTGTACTGCAAAATGTTGGTGATCAGGTCAATTGCGTCCGCCGGCGTGCGCGGGCGGAAAATCTTCGAGAAGGGATGCGGGCGAATTTGGGGAAACTTGTGCTCCATGTAGTTCGGGTTCATCGTCTTGATCTGCTCGCGCGACGGAGTGCCGAGCACCTTGATAATCTCCACAAGCTGGTCAATGCCGCTCTCGCCCGGAAACAGCGGGAGTCCCTGCATGAGCTCAGCCATCACACACCCCGTCGACCAGATATCTAGCGTAAGTGGCGTTTGGCCCCACGCAACATACCGATGTTTGTCGTATAGTTGGTGGCGCCGAAGATGAGCTCCGGCGCCCGGTAGTAGCGGGAGCAGATGTAGCTCACGTTCGGCTCGCCAGGCACCAGGATCTTGGCAGACCCAAAGTCACACAGCTTCAGCACGCCCGTGCGCGGGTCTAACAAGAGGTTCTGCGGCTTGATATCACGGTGGCAGATCCCGAGCGAGTGGATATACGCGAGACTCCGCAAGATCTGGTACATGTAAAGCTTGACGAGCAGTATCGGCATTGTCTGTTTCACCTTGGTATAATGCCGCGTCGCGCGGTACACGGTCTCGGGGACATACTCCAGAACCAGGTTGAGGAACACTTCGTCTTTCTGCGGCGGTAAGTAAAGGAGTGGGACAGGAGGGGAGAAGGGGGGGGGGGGGGGGGGAAAGAGGTGTCGGGGGGGGGGGGGGGGGGACATCGGGGGCAGAAAGGGAGGACGCCGGGGGCGGAAAGGGGGGATGCCGAGGGCAGAAAGGGGGGACGCCGGGGGCAGAAAAGAGGAGACGACGGGCAAAAGTGAGGAGGCGACGGGAGCCCAGGGGAAATGACGAGAGGAGAGGTGCGAGACGACCCGCGAAAGGACGGGAGCGAAAACGGGAACGGGAGCAGGCAAGGGGGAGAGGAGGGGAGAACGGGACGAGGGGAGAGCGGAGCGATGCGGAATCGCGCCGCTCAACAAAATACCCACCTTGTCACCATTCGTGTAGAAAAACGCACGCAGATCGACCACGTTGGGATGCTTGATAACGCGCATAATCTGCAGCTCCCGGTTCTGCGGGATGAGCTCATGGCGTGCAGCAGCCACACACCTTGAAGCGCTTGTCCTGAAGCACCTTCTTAATCGCAATGCTCTCGCTGGCCTCTGGCGACGAGTCTGTGGCCGGCTCGCTGTCCTTGCCGTGGCCCGCATTTCGGACGAGTCGCGCCTGGAACACGACGCCGAAGCTGCCGTTGCCAATAATGCGGCAGCTCGTATAGGCGAGCTCGCGCTGCTCGCCCGTCTTCCCTTCGGAAGCGAGCACGCGGACGACTTTATTGGGGTCGTCGATACCTGACGCGTCAGCCGACGTCCTTGGGGCGACCGAGCTCTTACCTTGGAGCTTCACGCCATTCATCGCGGACCCGTACTCGACCACGCGGAACAAATAGAAACGCTAATGTCTGTGCACTGAATGCAGAGTGCCGTGGAAATAGGCACTGAGGATGTCGGTCTCGATACAGCACTCGCTCTGGACAAGCCGCTGTTGCTCTTCCGACACGGAGCTAGTTCCCTCCCGTGCGTGGCTGCCCCAGCGTTGTCGTGGGGCACGTCTCGGCCGAGAACGCGGGTCAGGGGGCAGCGGACACGTGGGTGTGCTCGAGGACAGCGCTGCGGAAACGCGATGCGCTTGCGACGCGTGGCACAATGGCCCACACGCACCAGCACGCGTGCGGGCGGGCGGTGCTTCGTGGGACCGGTAGTGAGCGCGATGTTGGCCTACCTACTTTTGCGCATCTCGAGAGCCAGTTCCCCCTCCGGCTCCTCAACCCCTTCGCGGCAGGCCGCACTGCCACACGCACGGCTGCGGGGGTCCCTGGCGTACCGCCCAAGGGCGTTGCCGTGTTGTATGTCGTGAGCTTTGGTGGCGGGCTTGTGAGCGGCGACGAAATCATGCTGGAGATCGACGTTGGCGAGGGTACGCGTCTCGTCATGCTGACGCAGGGGAACACAAAAGTGTATCGCGAACGGCGCGGCGGCGATCCTTTCGCATCTGTCCTCCGCTCAAGCGGGCCGGGCCCGCCGTCGCGCCAGTTCTCTCGGTATATTGTGCGACCGAATGCGACGCTGCTCCTTCTGCCAGACCCCGTCACCTGCTTTGCCCGCTCTCGCTACGAGCAGACGCAGTTGATCGACCTCCGCTGCGCCGAGACGTCATCCCTCGTCCTTCTCGACTGGTTCAACTCGGGGAGGCTTGCGGCCGATGGGCCACGCGACCCGTCGGACGCGGACCGTATTCCAGAGCTGTGGCATTTCTACTTGTACCACTCCCGCAATGAAGTCCGCGTCGCAGGCAATGACCTTGCGCGCGACCGCGTCTACCTCGAGCAGGAACTCCCAGAAACACTCGTCCCTGGCGAGATTACCGATATCGCGCACCGCTGCGAGCCGTACCGCTGCTATGCGCTTCTTCTCCTCTACGGCCCCGAGTGCGCCCCGCTGATTACTGCTCTGCAGAGGGAGTTCCACGCCATTCAGCAGCGCCAGCCTCTGCTGCGGTCTGGCGGCGCTCGGGTGAACGTGCTGACGGACGATGTGCTCTGGGGGCTCTCTGTGCTGACTGGTGGTGGTGGGATTGGCGGGTCCGGGGACGGAGGCGGTGATGCGGCTGGGAACGCGGGCGGCACGCCAGACACGCCGGGCGGCGCAGCGACGCCGAGTACGTCGCCCACCACAGGAGCACCCCCGCCGCCCGCCACACCAGTGCCCCCCGTCGTTGTCCGCATCGCCGGCGTGGACGTCTCTGCGGTGCGCACATTTCTGCATGTGCGCCTCCAGCCGCTATGCGTTCTGGTGGGCGACGATATGTATCGGATGGTGATGGGGTGATCTTTGTATGAGGATGCGACTGGATATCCCGTGCATGGAGCGCACGGATATCGCATCGCAGTATGAGTACAAAAGGGGGAGCAGCGGGGAGGGGAGACAGAGGCACATCTCCAAGGCATGTCGCACGCTACGAAGGCGCTCCTTGGTCCGGCAGACGTTCAATGCGGTATCGATGTCGCGCAATGTACATTAGGGGAATCCCCTGTGGTTAGAACGCATGCGTTGCGACGCACAGGCACTTGCCGCACACGGCGGCGCAGATCACGGTCACACGTAGCCACAATGTAGCACTTGTGGCTCTTAATGCGCTCGATGATGCAGTCGTCAGCATAAGTGCCCTTGTGGGTGCACTCCAGGCGCTCGAAGCGCGGGTCGCGCGCGACACGGAGGGCGATGCGGTATTTGGGCCCCAGCTTCTCCAGTTCGGAGATCACACACGTTGTGATGCACGGGATCGCTGGCGTCAGGAACCGTGGCATCGCTGCTACGCACTCTTCGCAAAGAGACAGTCCATCATGCCCTGCACCAGCTCAATCTTGTTCTGCAGACTAAAATTGATAAAGTTCGTGTCCACGAGCACACGGTAAGGTGGACCGAGTGCGGAGTTGTGGTGGAAGAACATCGACGAGGCAGCGACCTCGATGCGTCGCTTCTTCTCCTCCGCCTTGCGCGCCTTCTCGACCGCGTCCGTCTGGTTGCTCTTTCTGCCGGTCAGCGCACGCTCTCCGCTCCGACGCACAGACGCGCATCGTTCGGATGGATGAGGCGCTTCACCTCGCCAAACTTGCGCACTTGCTTCGTCTTGCCCATCGCGTCGGTACGCAGAGTGGCGGCAGCGCAGCCTGCAGCGCCGTGCGCCACTGGTCCGGGAAAAATCTGGTGCGCACGTGACGCGCCTCGCCCGCGAGCGGCGCGACTGCATGCAGTCCAGAGCAGCCACTTTCCTCGCAGCGCTGCACCCACCGACGGCGCATTCAAACTATGTAGTGGTTGAGGGGCCGTATGCACAGCCACGGGATGTGTGCAACAGCGTGAGGCCGCGTGCACTCCGAGCGGTCGCTGGCGCACCGCGTCGATCTTTTACAGGGGGACACGGGGTATGTGCAGCGGAGCCATGCACACGGCTGTGTGTCGCAATGGACGAGCGCATTGCCGGGGGTCGCAGCAGGCCGCCCGCGCCACTGCCAGATAGACCGCCCGCGTCGCAGCCGGCGAGACGCGCAGCCCGGCATGCTTGCCACCAGAGCAAGCAGTCACGAATGCACGTCCGCTGCCAATGTAGGCACACCCACGGACACGGTGCATGGGCTCAGAACCCGTGCACCTTGACGTCCTGTTTGGGGACGCCCTCTTCGATGCTGGACGTCAGCTTCTGCGCCTCGTCAGCCGCCACGCACAGGAACATGGAGATCTTCTGGCGCTGGTCGCCCTGGAGCTGAATAACTTGACCAAGCTCCTCGTCCTCCACGAGGGTGCCGTTGCACGCAAACTCCTTCTTGAACGCCTTCAAGAGCTTCTTCGGGTCATATTCTCCTGGGTCAGTGGCGCACGCGCAGACGGACATACCCTTCGGCAGACCCTGCAGCGTCGTGAGCGTCTTGCGGCCGTTGCGCTGCTGAATGCGAATGTGCACGTAGTTGTGCACCTGAGCAGGCTTCTTTGCCTCCTCGACAACGGGCTTGCTACCAAGCCGGTCCTCGTCAACGTCCGCAAACGGGTCTGCGCCACATGGGTAAGCACTCGCTCACACGCGCTGCGCGCACGCCGCACTGTAGGCGCGTGCCAGGCGCATCCACCACCTGCATCACGTACCGTAGCTAGCCAAGTTTTGGATGCTCATAAACTCAAGACCAAGAGTCGTCCAAAAGGGTGAAGAGGATGAGTTGCCTGTGGCGCCTCCGCGCCGCGGTGCTGCGCCGACTAAATCACGTGATCGCATCGGCGCCACCTGCATTTTCTCGCGCAGTGCACCCGTGCGGAGGCAGCGATGGACCGACAGAAGCGGAGTGTGGTCAAGCATCGCACGCGCACCGCGCACGGCAGTGCCAAGCGGCAGGGGTTTGACGTGGGTGCCGCGAATGTGCCAAATGGAGCGTACATCGGACATGGTGCGTGCACCGCGCCACACAATCGCTGACGCGGCGCAGCGAAGAAGCGCAAGGCGGACCTCATTCACAAGGCCAAGGTGAAGAAGGCGTACTACAAGATGCTCGGGAAAGAGTCCGACGAGGTGTGCCATGGGTCTGCAGCCGCCGGGGATGACCGCGCTGCACCCGCGCCCGCGCACGGTGCGGACCAGGATCTGGGCCGCTTCGCGCCCGAAGGGTCGGACACGGCGCACGCAGACGACGCCGGGACCAGCGCGACGCAGCCGCGTGCTCCGCCGTCGGCGACAGCGGACTCCCGCGCGCCGACTGTAGCTCCGGAGAGGAAGAAGAAGAAGCTCCCGTACTTCTACACTCCGGCGAACACCGCACAGGCGCAGTCGAAACCGGCCGTTCCGAAGCGCACGCGCGAGGACGCCGTCCAGCAGCGGGGTGCGCGGCGCGAGAAGTGGACCCGCACGAGCCCCAGCCGTCTGGGCCGCGAGCGCGGACAGCCGGACCTCGGCGCACGCATGCAGGTGATGCTCGAGCGGATACAGGGGGGTAGTCAGGGCCCTTAGGGCCGCTATGTACGCGCGTGGGCGAAACCATGCACAAGTAACGTCCGACACGCACCGCAGAGGTGCAGAGAGGGGAATTCATTATGTACGTTATCATGACCGCGCGGGGACGTGGGGGGAGGGTTGGTTTTGCAGCGGCCGGGGGTGGGCAGCGGCCGCTACCAAGGCGCATGTCCGCTACCTTGGCGCACGCCCGCACCGTGAGAGGAGTACGTGGAGCTCGTTGATCCGCGTTGCCTCCGCCTCGAGTGTGTCGATGGACTCATGCACGTGGTCCGCGAGAATGCGCCGCTTTGCGCGGTCCATGCCAGGCTCCATGCCCTTGAGCTCGTCGGCCAGCTCGCAGTAGAGCGTCTTTTGGTGCAGAAATTCGCGGCGGTGCTGGTCGAAGAGGTGCTCCAGCGCGCGTATCTCCTGCCGTGTCGCCTTCGCGCCTGCCGGCGCACCCGCAAGCCGCCGCAGGAGCGCGTCGGACGCGACGTCCGCAGCCTCCCGCTGCCGCAGATGCTCGCGGATCCGGTCCCGGCGCGACGTGCGCGTGCGGTAGGGGTTGTCCGCGAGATCGTTGGGCGCGTGGGTGCATCGCGCAGCGCTGGGCGAAGCGCCGGGTGCCGCACCGGGTTCAGCACCGGGTGCAGCATTGGTCGCGGCACCGCGCGCAACACCGAGCGCGTCGGCGACCGCGCGGCACACCTGTTCGTATCGTTCCTGCGGTGAGGGGTCTGAGGCGGGCGCCGCGGGGGCTGCGCGCGCATCGATGGAGATATCGGACGACGCAGAGTCCATGGAGGCATCGCGCGCATCGTCGTCCAGCGGCGGCGTCAGCGGCGCGGCATGGTGGGGAAACGATGGTGCGGGCTTCGCAGCCTCCCGTAGCTGGCACAGTGCATTCGCCACGCGTGCGAGGTCCGCGTACAGCCGCTCCACGGTGTGCGACACGCTCAGCGGCGGGGACAGTGGCGCGGCGGTGTGGCGCGCGCTGCGATGCCGCGTGGACGGTGCCGCGGCGTCGCCGCCCGTGCGGTTGGATGCGTGCACAGACGCAACCTCCTCGGCGAGCCGCGTGAGCTGCGACTGCTGGCGGTCGAGTGCCCGCTCGACGCCGTCGACGCGCTCTCGAATACGCTCGACGGCAGCGGGCGAGGCGCCGCTCCTAGAACGCAGTCGCGCGATCTCCTCCTGCATCTGCAGTACGCACGACGAGAGAGAGCCGAGCTGCTCGTCCGCCCACAAAACGTGCTCCGGAAGTCCGTGTGTGGGCGGTCGCGCGTCGCAGCTGGGCGAGGAGTGTGTCTTGTGTGCGCGCGACGGAGGCTGCGCCCGTGGCGACCGCGCGCCGCCCGTGCGCGCCGCGCCCTTGTCACCGGGAAACAGGCCGCCGCGCGGCATGCCCTCGTCCGCATCGCTGTCCACCTTCGTCTCCGCACTGGAGTGGCGGCTGTGCGGCGCGGCGGCGTCCCGCCGGTAGATATCCGCAAACGCCCGCGTCGCGAGTGGACTGGACGCGCGTCGCGGGCTGCTGCCCGCACGCGCAAGCCGCGAGATGTCGAGCTGCTCCTGCACCCGGCCGCTAAGATGCGGGCGCGGTGCGCTGCGCGCGCGCGGTCCGCCCTTGCCGACCGGGGTGGCGAGGAGGGCACTGTGATTACCCGGCGACGGCGGTCGCCCCACGTGCGCATAGTGGTACTCGTCGTCGGACTCCTCGTCGGAGACGAGCTCCGACGTATCCGCATGCATGCGCGACGTACTGCGCGGCGCCGTACGGGCCGCGTGCGGGCGCCGTGCGGGCACGGGGGAGAGGGGCGCGTCCTTCGCCGTGGACGGGACTGGCGGCAGGTGCAGCGCCAGCGCGCGCTCAATGTCGCGGCGGAGCTGCTCCTCGGCAGACGCGGGGATCGCGGGTCCCACGCCGTAGGATGTAGTGCGCATCAACAGAAACCTGGCTCGGTCTGCGTGGGTGTGGTGCGCGACAACACCGGCGAACGTGTTAAAGTCCGCGCGAACCCACGCAACACGAGCCGCCACGTTTGTTATGCGGCGCGTGCTGCGCGTGCCGCGCGTGCCGCGCGGTCACGTGCCGCATCGCGACGAATCCGGGGGACGCACGACCCGGCATACGTGTCACCAAACTGGTCCCCATGGCCGAACAGAAGCCGAGTGTCGCGTTCGTGCACCCGGACCTGGGCATTGGTGCGTGTGCGTGCGTGTGTGTGGCTTACAGGGTAGGAGGTGCGGAGCGGCTCGTCGTCGACGCCGCGGTGCAGCTCCAGCTGGTGGGGCACAAGGTTGCGATCATCACGTCGCACTACGACGCGCGGCATGCGTTCGAGGAGACGCACGACGGTGCGTCGCACGCGCGCGCGGGCTCACGCGCAGGCACGCTCACGATTGTGACCGCGTGCACCGCGATCCCGCGCGCGGTCCTGGGCCGCCTGCATCTCCCGATGGCCATCCTCCAGCAGCTGTCCCTTGTGGCACAGGAGTGGCTCGCGACGCAGATGCGCTCCTCCTCCGCCTCGCAAACGCCCATGTACGCCGCACTCTCCTCGGTGCCGCCGGCGCCGGCGCCGGACGTGTTTATCGTCGACCAGCTGCCCGTCGCGATCCCATTGCTCAAGCTACTCTGCGGACGACGCGTGCTGTACTACTGCCACTTCCCGGACAAATCCATCAGCGCGGCCCTCGCAGAGCAGCGCGCGGGTGGGCGTACCTGGACGCCGTTTGCGCTCCTGCGCCGCATGTACCGCCTCCCGCTGGACCTGCTTGAGGAGGCGACCACGGGTACGTGTGTGTGCGACGCCGAGCTGACTGGAGCGTGCGCGGACCAGGTCGTGGCGAACTCGCGTTTCACTGCGACGCACTTCCGCCGCGCATTCCGCTGTCTGCACACGGACCCGCACGTGGTGTACCCGGGCGTAGACGAGCGCGCGTACGAGGCCACCGCCGTGTCGAAGCGGCTCGCGGCGTGCATTCCGGATCATTGCGCATCCCTCGCCGCGACGCAGGGGAACGACGCCATTAGCTTCCTGCTGAGCATGCGGTGCGCGGCAGTGCACGCGGTCGCTCACACACAGCGACCGTCCGACGTTCATCTCGATCAACCGCTTCGAGGCGAAAAAGAACATTGCGCTCGCGATCGACGCGTTTGCGCGCATGTGCAAGCAGCAGCCGGACGCCGGGCTGCGTCTCATGTGCGCGGGCGGCTACGACACGCGCGTGCGCGACAACATCGAGACGCTGGCCGCGCTGCAGGAGCAGGCATCTGCGCTCGGCATACCACACGCAACGCTCTCGTGTACGCTGGCGGCCGCGGAGCCACCGCTCTCCCCACCCCCTACCGCACTTCTGCGCAGCGCATCGATCATCTTTCTTCCGTCGCTGCCGGGCGCGTTCCTGCATCTGCTCCTCCTTTCGCCCGCAAACCGTGCGCTGCTATATACGCCGCTGAACGAGCACTTTGGCATCGTGCCGCTCGAGGCGATGGCATGTGGTCTCCCTGTCCTCGCGACAAACACCGGCGGCCCGCTCGAGACGCTCGTCGACTGCGACCTGGCCCACGGCCGCCCGCAGGTGCGCGACGGCACCGGACTCCTCCGCGCGCCACAGCCCGGCGTCTGGGCGGCGGCCATGTCCGACATCCTCACGTGGACGCCTGTGGAGCGCGACGCGGTGGCCGTTGCCTGCAGGGAGCGCGTGCGCAGCCGGTTCTCTGTCTCGTCGATGGGGGCTGCGCTCGCCGCAGAGGTGGACAGCGTCGCGCGCAAGGGGCCCGTCTCGCTGCGTGCGCGCATTGCGATTGCCGCCTGGCTCCTGTGTAAGCGATGTGCACGCTGTTTCTGACACGCAGTCGCCCTGGTCGCTGCGGCGGCGGCCGTGCTGGTGAGCGTGGTGTATTGGCGGCAGATGTGAGGGGGGCCGGCACGCGTGCGACGGCTGCGCACACAAGCCGTGGCGACGGGAAAGGAGCGCGCCACGCATGACACCGCTCGACAAACAAGTACGGATGCGCGGCCCGCCGCGGCGCGTGCAGGGGTGCCGGCCAGGCGGCTAGGCGGTCACGTGGTGTCGCGCGCCGCGCATCCTCCAGGACCGCACAGAGGAAGCGCCCGGGGCGCTGTGCGGTGCATTGTGGACCGGCGCGCCGCGGTGTGTCCATTTCAACCGTGGTTCGCCTACAAAGAAGGGGTCATCTGGCGGACGCAGCCGGCCGTGTCTCGCCGTGTCTCACACGCACTGGCCGTGTCCCACGGACGCCCACCATAGCTTACATCTCAGCCCAACCAGCAGAACTGCCCTCTCGCTCCCCGGTAAGGAGCGTGAGCATAAACACCAGTAGGTTCGCACTGAAACCCATGCCGAAGCCGCGGTACAGGCAGCGGATGCCGCCGAGCAGATTCGAGCTGCTCGACGCGAGCGTTTGGTACTCGCTTGCCTCCGCCTCCGGCTGCGATGCGCGGCGGTGGCGGCGCGGCGGGAGGCTGCAGGTCTCCTCGGTGATGATGCGGTACATGGCCTCGGCCGCGCCCGTGTACGGCACGGGCCGGACCTGCACGCACGTCCACAGGCCGCAGCTCGCCGTGCTCCCGCGCAGCACGGCGGGACGGCCGGTCTGCGTGGCCGCGCGCAGCGGCGCGTTGTACTGCAGCTGCAGGCGGCGGCGCACGGTCTCGATCGGGAGCGTGACGATGAGCGAGAGCGTGGACAGCACGAGCTCGGCGACCGCATACGAGATGGGGACCGACGACGGGTCCAGATGGAGCACGTTCTCGATAAGCAGCGGCGCGCCGAGCGCCATCAGCGGCCGGAACGTGTAGTCGAGTAGCGTGGGCACCAGGAGATTCGGCGTCAGGTACAGCGCGCGCAGGCCGCCGCCCTCGCGGGTGAGCTTGCGCAGCGCGTCCAGAGGGCCGCCGTACCGGCGGTGCTTCGGCGACGTCGACTGCACGACGAGGCGCGTCCGCACGAGGTCCAGGGGGGAAACGGCGACGCCCGTAATGAGGTGCGAGGTAAGCAGCAGCGAGAGCGTCGTGACGGGGTACGGCGAAAATGCGATCGGCATCGCGGTCATCGCCCACGGTGCAAGAACGGACATGATACCCGACACAATCGGCTGCAGCGTCGACGTGGACAGATCCAGCAGGAACGTGGTGAGCGTGCCTGCGGTAAGCGGCGCGTGTGCGCGGCAAACGCACCCTTCCAGAGCCCCAGCCACCCCTCCGGCCCCCGCACGACCGCTTTCATCATCTCCCACACGCCGCCGCGCACGACGACCGGCATCATATACTCCGGGCGCGCGTCGTCGTCGTGCTGGCTCGCGGGCACGACGTAGCCATGCGCATCCACGTCGCGCACCGCCCCCTCCTTCGCGCGCTCCGCGGGCGGCTCACCGAGTTCGCGGAAGTAGCGGTCCGGTTCGTCCTCGTCCGCCTCGTCGTCGTCCGCCCACTCGTCGTTGCGCGCGTCGTCCGCCGCGTCGCCCCACGGATCCTCGTCCAGCTCTGACATCACGGTCGCCGGTGCACTGTGCGTGCGCTCCGCAACGCGCGGCGCAGTCATGCGCATCCAGACGCTCTCGCGCGGGGTCCACTGCACCTGCAGCAGGATCTTGCCGATCTCGAACGGATTCGCAAGACAGGTGCTGGCGTACTGCAGGATGCCGCCCACCACCAGGCTCTGCACGTACGCACCGGGCGTCATGCGCTCCGACGACATGTCCAGCGCTGCATCCGTGTCTGCGCGCAGGTACCGGTTCGTCGGCCCCGTGTGCACCGCGAACGGCGACGCCCCATCCGCGTTGCCACTCGCGCCCGCACCCGCACCCGCATTCGCGTACATCGGTGTGGCCGCAATGAACGCCAGGTCATCCCGCTCCTTGTGATACGGACGCAGCTGGTGGCTCTTCACCGAGGTATCCATGGCACTACGTTCCGCACGAGCTTCGCCCGCGCCGTTCTCCGTGGTGATGCAAGGACGGGGTTGACAGCCTCAACGTGCACGCTGCGCCACGCTACCTCACCCCGTAGGCCCCACCCTCCGTGTCCGCGGCATCCGTCGTGCGGCGCACAGAGCGCTGCGCTGCCCGCGCCCACTAGGTCTGTGTATCTGCCACACCGGCACGCGCGCTGGGACAGCCGCCCGCGGCCTGTCAGCGGCACGCAAACCCGGCCTACGGGGTGTATGCAGCAGCTCCGGGCACACGCCACCGGCGCGGCGCCTTCCCAGGGTGGCGAGGCGTCGGGCGCCGTCGTAGTGTGGCCGTGGGGCATGCGCAACGCGCTAGCACGCGCCGCCGCGCATCCCGTCACTGCTGGAAGCCATGGGTTCTGCAGCCCCTCCGCCCTCACAGCCTGCGCTCGCGCCGCGCTCGCTGCGCGTCCCTTGCGCCGCATCCCCGCCCCCGCGCAGATCACCCTGTCCCCGCGCCGCGGCGTCCGCGTCCACATCGCGCATCTCCTCGATGTCCTGCTTCGTCAAACCCAGCGCAGTTGGTGGGCGTCGGATCATGCTCGGGCCGTTCGGTATGCAGTCCGCCGTGCGCGACGGGTGCTGTGGGGCGACGGATGCATGGCGCGTACGCGCGTGTCGAGTGCGCATCACGTGCGGCGAAAAAAATGACGCGCGGACTGGAGCGCCGTAGGGGCCATTCACCCACCATGGCAAGAGGAAGGTCGTTCAAGCGCGGGCGCGGCGGCCGCGGCCGCGGATCCCGCGGCTCGGGAGGTGCACGCCAAGGAGATTACACGACCATCGACCAGAAGAACGCGAAGTTGTACGTGCACGCGCGGGCACACGCTGACTGGGCAGCGAGGCATACTACATCGGACAGGGCATCCTGCCCCCGGACGAGTGGGATGCATTTATGGCGTCGCTGCGCACGCCGCTGCCGACGACGTTCCGCATTACGTCCGGGAAGGCCACGTCGAAGCAGCTGATGGACGCGATGCAGTCCATCTACCTCCCGTTCCTGAGCAACGTCGAGTTCGAGGGCGAGCGCGTGGCGCCGCCGCGACAGCTGCCCTGGTATCCGGAGGGACTGGGGTGGCACCTGGATGTGCGCAAGAACGTGCTGCGCAAGTCTCCCGAGTTCAAGCGGTTCCAGCAGTTCCTCGTGCACGAAACGGATGTCGGCGCCATCTCCCGGCAGGAGGCCGTGTCCATGCTGCCGCCGCTCTTTCTCGACGTCCAGCCAGAACACCTCGTGCTCGACATGTGCGCGGCGCCCGGTTCGAAGACCGCGCAGCTGATTGAGGCGATCCATTCCCCGCTCACCTCCGAGCCGGACGCGTTCATCCCCATGCCGCTCGGTGCTGTTGTCGCGAACGATGCCGACACGAAGCGCGCCCACATGCTCGTGCATCAGGCGCAGCGCCTTCCGTCGCCCAACCTGTGCGTGACGAACCTGGATGCAAGCAACTTGCCGAACGTGAACGTCGCGTGGAAGGGGCCCCAGCCCACGGACAAGCTCCGCCAGCGCGAGCTCAAGTACGACCGCATCCTCGTGGACGTCCCCTGCTCCGGTGACGGCACGCTCCGCAAAAACATTGCCATCTGGAAGGACTGGACCGCAGGCAACGGCGTCGGTCTCCACTCGTGCGTTACGACGTGCGCGGCGCTCACCGCAGCCTGCAAACACGCATCCTCCTCCGTGGGCTCGCGCTCCTGCGGCCCGGCGGCCGTCTCGTGTATTCGACGTGCTCTCTGAACCCCATTGAGAACGAGGCGGTCATCGCCGCGGCGCTGCGGCACCACAAGGGCGATGTCGAGCTCGTCGACTGCTCGGACATGCTCCCGGCGCTTGTTCGCCGCACGGGCATGACGGAGTGGAGGGTCGCCCCGGGCCGCGGCGCGCATCTCTTCGGTGCTGACGCGCCGCAGGCGGCGCAGCCAGACGGCCAGGATGCGGCCGCCGCCGCCGCCGTCGCGTCGGAACCCGACAGCGGCGCTGCGGCGCCCCAAGACGAGGGCAATGCCGCGTCGGGTGACGCGGATGCGGCGACGGCCCCATCGCCGACGCCTCTTCCCCGCATCCCCTGGGTCGAGTCGTGGGACGCGCTCCAGTCTCTCGACGCGGACCTCGCGGCGCGACTCCCACGGAGCCTGTGGCCGCAGGGCGACGAAAAAAATCTCCACCTCGGGCGCTGCGTCCGCGTGTATCCGCATATGCAGAACACCGGAGGGTTCTTCGTTGCATGCCTCGTGAAGCGCGAGGCCGCGCCGGAGGAGTCCGAGGGCATGGCGGAGGGCATGGCGCGGGCAATTGCGGCTATGGATGCAGGGGAGGTGCCGCTTTCCATGAAGCGGGATGCCGAGGAGACGAGTGACGCGGCGCCCGCAAAGCGCGCGAAGCGGGAGGAGGGTGCGGAGAGCGCGGCAGCGGCGGCAGATGAGGAGGCCGCGGAGACCGGGGAGTCCATGGAGGCCACCTCAGCAGCAGGTGGACCGGCAGACCAGCGCGACGGCGCGGTCGCATCTGAGACGGCAGCCGAGATCGCAGCCAGGCCCGCAACCGCCGAGTCGCCGGTCCCCAGTGACAAGCACGTGACAGACCGCGAGATCGCGCAGGCGAGGCGACGCACGAAGGAGGAAAACGTGGTGATTGGCGCCGGCGGGATGCCGTACCGCGAGGACCCGTTCGCATACGTCGCGCCTTCGAACCCGGAGATCCGGTCGTGCATCGAATGGTTCGGCCTGGCGAGCAGCTTCCCGGTCGGTAACTTCCTCGTGCGCAACGCGGAGCAGGTGCCGCTGCGCAGTATATACGCGACGTCGGGCTCTGTGCGCGCGATTGTGTCGGGGGGGGGGGCCGGTGCGGGGGTGCATCCGACCCTGAACCCGATTCGCCTCCGTCTGTTGAACTGCGGCGTCAAGGTATTCGCCCGGCAGGAGTCTGTGAGCAAGGCGACGAAGGCGCGCGAAGCCGAGGATAACAGCACGGACGACGGCCTGGCCCGGCGCAGCAATGGGCCTGCGGTGCTAGCCTGTCGCTGGCGTGTTGTCTCGGACTCGCTGCACACAATGCGTCCGTACCTCGGCGACAAAGTCGTCATCGACGTGACGCTGGCAAACCTCGCGTTCTTCATTAAAGAGTACTACCCGGTGCTTGACTCCGTCCCGGACGCGGTTGGGGCGCGCCTGCGTGACTCGCCGATGGGCAGCTATGTGCTGCAGATCCAGCCGAGCGAATACGATGGACACACACTCAACGTACCACTGTACTACCCAATCTGGCGCTCCGTCGCATCGGTGAATCTGATGCTGGACAAGCAGGAGAAGAGGTATGGGGAAGCCGTGGTATTGCTGACCAGCAGTGCGCTCTCGTACCGCCTTTTTGACTCGGATCTCTCCGATCCTGAGGGGCAGCGGCAGTTCTCCTCCAATCCGCAGGCGCGACGGATGGGGGATGCCGCGGGGAGCCCGGCGCAGGGTGGCAGCAGCGGGGTTGATCAGCAGACGGTGGAGTCCGCGTCCGGAGCCGTGGCGGGAATCGAGGACCCCTCCACATAGCCCGTAGCAGGACACACAGCACGACGCCCCCCCGGCACTCCAACTGGAGAGGAAAAAGGCACCAGCTGAGCTGAGTTCCCAGGGAGCCAAATGCGGAAAAAAATATGCGCCAAGGGGGAATCGAACCCCCGGCACAGCTACATCTTTGTAGATGGCAAAGCTGTATTTTACCACTAAACCATTGGCGCTTCCGTTACATGCACCGGAGATGCGTGCTTACTTGATGGCAACGACTTGGAGATCTTGCACATCGTGCCGTCGCCGCTCATTGACGCGGCACCGCAGTTGCCTTGCAGCGCCTGTGTGCGACCAAATCCACCCTGCAGCCCACCTCCCAGACTCCTGCTCACCCCCTCTCCCCCCTTCCCCCCCGGCCTTGCAGGCACGTCGGTCACGTATCTCTATATAGTACCTCACGGCCAGCCAGAAGCCTCACTGTCGACCGGCGGGAAAATACGAGAGCAGACGAAGAAGACGCAGCACGGCACCGCCGCGGAGCCACACGTGTGCGCAATGCCACCACCCGTGCATCTCAAAAGCGCGCACACGCACCGCTCCGAGCCTTACTCGTCGAACTTGGTATCTTTCTTGTCCCCATCCGTGTCCTTTGTGTCGCCCCCATCCGCCGCGCTGTCCGCCGTGCTTGGCTTCTCGTTCCCTTCGTATGCGTCAACAAACTCCTGGAGAAGCTCCTTTTGCTTCTTCGACAAGGAACTACAGTCAGGAGGGAAAACGCGGGAAACATACCGAGGGATAGTCACTTCGAATTGGACCATCAAATCGCCGTTGCGCTCCTGACCGCGACGCGCACCGAGGCGAGGGACACCGCGCCCATGGAGCACCATCTCCTCGCCCGGCTGCGTGCCGGACGGCACGCGCACGTCAACGGCGCCATCCAGCGTCGGTACGCGTACGCGGCCGCCCAGCACCGCCGTGTAAAAGGGAACGTGGGCAGGGTAGAAGAGGTTGACGCCCTGGCGCCGCCAGACGCGACTGGGCGTCACGTTGATGCGGACAAAGAGCGCGCCGGGCTGGCCGCCGCCCATAAGCGGCACATCACCGGAACCGTCCTGGCGCATGCGGAAGCCATCGTCCACACCCGCGGGGATGTTAATCTTCACCGTGCGCTTCGTGCGGACACGCCCGGCGCCCGCGCATGGGTCGCACTCGTCGCCCGGTGACACCGTCGAGCCGGTCCCGCTGCACGCGGGACACGTACTTGCCATTTGGAAGCCGCCCTGGATCACAAACGTACGCGTCCCCGTGCCGTTGCACACCTCACACGGCGTGCGTTTCGCGTCCTGCTTCAGACCGCTCCCCGTGCAGGTCCCGCAGCGCTCGATCGCGTTCACTGTCACCATGCGCGTCGTGCCCTTGCACGCCTCCTCGAACGAGATGTTCACAGACGTGTCGATGTCCTCCCCGCGCGTCTCCGCACGGAATCCTGAGCGTGCGCCGCCGCCGCCGCCGCCGCCGCCGCCGAACGCGCCGCCAAAGAGGGACTCAAAGATGGACTCGGCACTGCCCCCGCCCCCTCCCGCAAACGCGCCGAAGCCACCAAACCCTCCGAACGGCGACGCGCCGGGGCCGGCGCCGCCGCCGCCAAACGGGTTGAAGCCCGCCGACTCGTCGGCTGTGCCAAACTGGTCAAATTGCGCGCGCTTCTTTTCGTCGCTCAGGATATCGTATGCATTCTGGATTTCCACAAACCGCTCCTTGGCATCCTCGTTCTTGTTCGTGTCCGGATGCCATTTTTTCGCGAGCTTGCACTGTCAGTCCTACGCCGGGTTGTCCGCCCACCTGGTAGTATGCGTTCTTAATGTCCTTCGCCACCGCATCGCGCTTCACACCAAGCGTCTCGTACGGGTCCTTGGGCGCCGCGCGGTGCGCGCGGCTTGCACTGAAGTGGCGCATGGTGCGCATCTCAGCGCATGCCATTGCTTTCGGGGAGACGCGGCCCCACGCGCCACCCAAGCGCACAGGTGTGCGCCGTGGCGACGCGGCCATCGTTCCCGCGCGCGTCGCCGCCACGGTCGTGTGTGCCCGCGACGATGCGCGCGAGAGCACGCCCGCACTGCTCGATGCCACACCAATGCCACTGGCACTGTGTTGTCCAAGGATCGCAGCAGACATGGATGCAGAAACAGCTCTCCGGTGGCACGCGATGTGTCCGCAAAAAAAAACCTGGCCTGGCGGTGGCCGCGCGGAGGACCACTATGGAAGGTTCTTTCCGCCTTGCAGGCGGGCCACGTGGCGCTGGCTACAGTTGCGCCGGCTTCATATTTAGCGCCTGCAGGAACGACTTCGAGTAGCTGGTGGTTAGGGGCATGGCGCACGGGGGGCAGGCGCAGCAGGGGTCGTGCATGCCGCTGCGCGGCGGCGCAAGTCCCCCGTTTGTGCGAGGGTGGGGAGTGAGGGGAGATACCCACTGCAGGCACTGGTCGAACACGGTGCCGAACGCGCCGTCTCCAAGCTGGTGCCGTGAGTGCGCGACATGCATGGGCACCCACGTAGTAGGGATCGTAGATGGAAGCTTTGTCGTCGCTGCCGCACATCAGCTGCGCACGGGAGCGACACACACAATGCGGAAAAAAGCATCACCCTGGACGATCGTCAGTGCGGCCACGCATCGCCACGTACTTCGCCTTAGACCCCCTCGGCTGCATCCGCTTCAGGTTGTTCACGTTGTTCGTGCTGCACGCGTGTCAGCGATCATGCGCACCAGCACCTACTCCATGCCAAAAATGTAGTCGAAGCTGTGGAAGTCCGTGGGGGTGACGCCGCGCGCAAGGCAGCTGATGGGGATGTTGTTCGCCTCGCACATCCGCGTCGTGCTGGGAAGTGAGTCGGACTACGGAGACTGCGCAGGGGGAAGGGCGCGGGCAACGCACCGGAGATCAGGCTCCTCCCCATCGTGAAAATCCGCCGTGCCGCAGCTGTCGATGATGCCGAACTGATCGCGGAGTCCCTGGCGCGTCACATGGTCCCTGAACACGGCCTCCGCCATAGGGCTGCGGCAGATGTTGCCTAGACAGCAGAACAACACACTCGGCTTCGCGTCGGCCATCAGGGGTACACTGCGGCGTGGAGGTGGAATGTGGAGAAATGGGCCCAATTTCGCGGCTGCCTAAGCAAAAACCTACATGCCACCGAGGGCGGCCAGGGCGTGGAGGAACGCGGGCGCGGTGAGGATCTCGGTGCTGCCGTACGTAATCTGTTTCGCACCACCCACCACGGAGGAGCGCGCAGCGTACTCCTGCAGGTTCCCATACTCGACATGGCCCCCGCCCCCGACAACGAAGACGATCGCGTTGGAGAACGGCTGCCGCGTCTTGGCGCCGCCTGCGAGTCCCGCGCCACGTCCGCGCGGCTGCCGCGGATCAATGTACAAATAGTCGTCCGTCTCCTGGACCGCCTGCGTGTTCGCGGATGCCGGGTCCATAATCGACGCGACAAGACGCGTCACCGTGTAGTCTTTCTGCGCGGGGAGGAAGTTTTTCACGCCCGCCACAAGGTTCTCGAGACGGCTGTCCTTGAGCGTGTCGGTGAGCTGCCGGGTGAGTGGTGCACGCGCGGCGCCCGCAACGTACACGGCTACCAAGGGAGCTGAACCCCTTCAGCAGCTCGCCGCCGCTGCCAGGCGCTGGCGTCGGCGCCGACGCTGCGAGGGAGAAGCGCGAAAGCTCGCGGACTCTGGGCGTCAGCGCCGCGGGCGCGACACGCACTTCTTCGCGTACACAAGTGCGGCAAGGTCCACGCCAACGCTCTGCAGCAGGCCCTCAAACTCGTCCGTGTCCTTGCGCGGCAGTGCCTGGCTCGGCATCGACAAGTAGTACACGAGAAACAGGCGCAGCTTGTCTTCCGGCTGCGCGATAACCGGGCTCCGCAGCGCGTCGAGAATCGCGGACTTGGGCTGCCGCGCAATGCCCTCCTCCAGCTGGTACAGCTCGTCGAGGCCGCGTGTCTTAATCCCCTGCAGGAGTGCGGTCGCAATGTTCATGTGCGCGTCAATCGTCTGCTTGCGCGCGGTGAGCTTTGGGAGCGCTGTGACGGCGGCCTTCAGATGCGATGCGTTCGACGACGCATCCAGCTGACCGACCTCGTCCATGCTGCTGATGCCGGTAGACCGCATGATGTCGTTCGCTTCCGCACGGTACCCATTCAGCTCCGTGTCGATGTCTTCTGCGACCTGCGGGAAAGGCAGCTCCGCGTTCTTCGCCCAGAAATAGTCCTTCGCGTCGAGGTCGTACGACTTCTTCCCGCTCCCGGGCTTGTCCGCCTCCGTGACGGTGACGCGGTTCAGCTTCGTGTCCAGGACATCGTACACGAGCGCCTGGTACGTCCATGAATGGGAGATCATCGGCACGAGGTCCACATTGCGGTCCAGCACGATGAGCACAGGCCGCGCGCTGCTCCACGCGCCGGACGCCGCGGTCGGGAACAGACTGTTCGGCCCGCGCGCCGTCGACAGCTGCTCGCGCAGGCTCCCCTCCAGCTTGCGCGCTACAAGCTCGGCGGCACTGCCCCGCGGCGCCCTAATGACGGGGACAGTACCTGGCAGTCAGCCAGCACGCCGCGCAACACGCACCCATCGTAGCCAACGCGGAGAGGAGCGCGGTCGCGATGCGGTCGGTCACTGCCTCGACCTGCTCCTGCGCCATGCCGGGCTGGTGCAGGATCTCGTAGGTGCTCTGCGGCGTGCCGCCTTTTGGCGCGTTGCCCGCCGCGGGCGCTGCCTGCGGCTGGGGGAGGAGCTGGAACAGGTTCGGCTGCAGCACGATGTAATCGAGGTACTGGTCGCACACCTGGTGGACCAATGCGCCACTGCCGCTCCGCGCCACGTTCTGCGCGAACTCGTCGAGGAGCGCGCGGGGCACCGCGGAGGTGAAATTCAGGTACGTCCCTTCGTACAGGCCTGCGGCGAGGTCCTGGCGTGAGTGGAGTAGCACCGCATGCATACCCTTGCGACGCGCGCCAGGTTCTCGCTCGTCGGGGATACAAAGTACACCGCGGGCACGTCCGGCAGGGCAGGGCGATCGGAATGGAGTTGGCTGGCGTTAGCGGGGGTGCGCAGCCACGCACAGATGGAGCGTGACCCCGTTCTCCCGCAGATCCTGCACGCGCAGACTCGTCGCGAGGATGTCTGTGCTCGCCTGGTCCATCACGAGGATCTTCCACGTCGGCGGCGCCGCCGCGTCGGCGGCATCCGCCCCACCCCGCCCGCCGGTGGCACCCGCGCCGCCGTGTACATAGGACGGGTCGTTGAAATTGAGCATGGACACGAGCGCGCGGACCTGGGACGCGCGCAGAGACCCGCCCGCACCCGCGCCCGAGTGTGGCGCGTGCGAACGCGTGGCAACGCCTGCTGTCGCCATGCTGTGTTGGCTCGACCACAACGACGCCCCCTGTGTCGCGTCGGGTGCGGCGGCGCCCGTCACGTGCACACTCGGCCGACGGTGCGGGGGGCGAGAGGGGTCTCCGGAAATGGGCCGGCGCACATCCGGTGGATTTTTAGCGGGGAGCGGAAGACGGCACGTTGGCGTTCTGTGACGAGATGGACGCCGATGACGTGAGCCCCGCGGTGATGGACGAGCGCCTCTCGCTCCTCACGCAGGTGACGAAGATCGGAGAAGACAAGTTCGAGAGTCTCACGGCCGTGCGTGCTGCGCGTGGCCGCCGCTGACGCGCAGGACCTGTGGCTGCCGGCGTTGGGCCGCTCCGTATTTGGCGGCGTCCTTATCGCGCAGTCTATGGAGGCCGCCATGCAGACGGTGGACCCAATCTTTGACCTGCATGTACGTTGCCGCGCGCCAGCCGCTCACACCAGGAAATACACGTGCGTGCTGACCGTGTGCGGGCGCGCTGACCAGTAGTGCAAGTTTCTGGATGGGGCCAAGCAGGAGAAGATCCAGTTCCAAGTCGAGCGGCAGCGGGACGGGCGCTCGTACTTGACGCGCAGCGTGAGGGCTTCGCAGGCGGACCACCTTATCTTCGTGGCGTCCGTGTCGTTCCAGCGGCCGGAGCCGCGGCAGCCGATGTACTTCGCGCCGCCGCCAGTGATCACAGCAGCGGGCCAGTTCCGTCTGCACACGTCCATCCCCGACGGGTTCTCGAACGTGCCGGGCGAGGTGCTCCCGCCGGACCTGTGTCCGCCGGGCTCCTCGCGTTTCGACGGTGCCATTGCCATGGTCGGTGACAACCCGGAAGGCTTCGGATTCCTCCAGCAGTTCAAGAACGACCAGCTGTGGCTCCCCGTCGAGTACCGGTGCGCACTGTGCGTGCGTGTCCCCTCACACGCAGCCCCGCCGTGCCCACCATGTACGACGAGTTCGGCCGCATCCAGTACGGCGCGCAGCTCGCGTTCTGGATGCGCTCGCGCGGGTCGTACGAGGGCTCGGTGAACCGGCAGCGCGCTGTGCTTGGATTCCATGTGGAGTGCGTGCGCGCGTGCCACTGCTCATCGCAGCCAATTCATGCTGAGCACCATGATGGCGTCCGTCCCGCATGGCGTCCCGGCCATGATGGCGAGCCTCGACCACACGATGTGGTTCCACAACGCATTCGATATGAGCGACTGGCTTCTGATGGTTGTGCGTATGCGCCACGGGTTGCCTGACCGCAGATGGAAAATCAGGCGAACAGCAACGGGCGTGCGCTCATTCTTGGGCGCATCTACCGCAGCGACGGCATGCTCGTTGCCATCGTTGTACGTGGGCCTGTTTCCGTGCACTCACCGCCAGATCCAAGAGGGTGTCGTCCGGTATGCGCTGGACGAGGAGGCGCCCGGCGACGGGCGTCCGAACGCGCGCTCGGCGCGCGCGCGGCGCAAGTCAAAATCGCACGCCGCTGCGGACGGCACCGGGCCGATTGAAGACCGGCACAGTCACGCAGGCGCGCCCAATGCGGGGCAGGCAAAATTGTAGCGTGGGGTTAGGGTTAAGATTAGGGTGTCGGTGCGGCGCATCCACCCCGACGAGCGATCAGGTGGCCGCGATTGTCTTGAGCCAAAAAGTGCCTCGATTGAGACCAAATCCCCACTGCCCCTGCATGAAGCGTCCAGCGACACCTCCACACGCCCATGTCCGCTTCGGCGTCGCGGCGCGCTGTGGACGTGCTGGACGCCGTGCCGACGTACGAATGCTTCCTCGTACGTGGCCGGCGGAGCGCGCTAACCCGAGCACGGCTATCTATATGCAAATCGGCCTGTTGTCCTGCCACCTGCGCTCGTCGACGACTGGCCCGCGCGCACGCGGTGGGCGTGCGTCCGCAGCGGCGTCGCCTGGGACGTGCTGCGGCGCGACTATGGCGACCACAGCGTGCCAGTCGTGCGCGGCGGAGAGCGGACGACGTGCGCGCTGCGGGATGCCGTGGACGCGCGTGCGGAGTGCGGCCCTGTCTACATTAAGGACTGGCACCTCGTGCGCGACGCATGTGCGGATGCAAGAGCCAAACAGGCGCGGGGAGCGCCTGACGACATGGCGCGCGCCATGCCGTACACCACGCCGCATCTCTTCGCAGACGACTGTGCGCGCATGTGCGTGTCCGCCACTGACGTGCAGGGATGAATAACACGGAGCAGACGGCAGACGACGAGGCGCCGGACGTCGCGTCCGCCGGTGTCGGCGGCACCGGCGTCTCGCCGCCCGCGTCTCCCGGGTCCCCGCGCCTCTGCGCCGCGGCGCCGTGCGGCGCGCTGTATCGGCCGGACGAGGCAGTCCGGCGCCCCGAGTGCGCTCCCGACGACTTCCGCTTCTGCTACGCTGGGACGCAGGGATCGTCGACGCCATTGCACCGCGACGGTAGGCTGCGCCCAGACGCCAAACTGACGCTGCAGTGTGTACGTGCACCCACAGAGACGGGACCTCACGCCAGACAGCTCGTATTCCTGGTCGACGAATGTAGTGGGGCGGAAGCAGTGGCGCCTTGTTGCCCCGGAGGACGCACACCTTCTGCGCCGTCCGTCCACACCGCCCACACAGCTTACCCGCAGGGTTTCCGGAGCGCCGCACGTCAGAGCTCGCGTCTTCGTTCGCAGATATGGAGCGTCGGTTTCATGCCGGCGAGCTCGGGCACTTTACGGAGGGGCGCGATGGGTGGCCGGGGTGGGCCACTGTGCGCGCGCGCATCTACACTGTCGTCCAGGAGGTGCGTGGGGGCCAGCGTCTGCTAACAGGAAGGAGGCGGAGACGGTGTTCGTCCCGTCCAACTGGTACCACGAGGTGGAGAATCTTACGGACTGTGTCAGCGTGCGTGCTGCCCGCGCGCGCGCTCACGCAGCAGCTGAACCACAACTGGAGCAATGCGGTGAATCTCGTGAGCATGTACGAGGCCATGGCGGACGAGGTGCGCGCCGGCTCCACCGCGCTGACGGGAGACGGACGACGTCGTCGACGCGCTTGCAGACGTGCGCGCCATGCTACAGGACGCCCCGCGTACACGCGCGGGGCCGGGCGTTGGGTGGCAGGCTGAGTTCGCCGCGATTGTGCAGGACGTCGTGCGCCAGGACGCCGGGTGGGCCTGGGACGGGTTTTGGAAGATGGTGCTACGGAACATGCTTGCTCCACCGTGTGCGGTGCGCCGAGAGACGCGCACACTAACCGCAGGCAAACATCCGCCCGCCGCCCGAGTTGGTGCGCGCTTGCGCGCGCACCGTTCTCGCGCGCTTCCAGGAACGGCCCGAGGCGCCATGGCTGGGCGACTCCGTCGCGCGTGTTCTAGACACGCTCGCATCGCATCTGCATGCTGACTAAGCCCATTATGCTGTGCGGCTCGGGCGCTTTGTTCTTCCGGTCTCTTCCAGCGACAGCCAAAATGAATCCATCGATGCCCCATTCCTACAGCCCTGTGTATGTGCCGAGCGACTCGTGCAACGCGGGCACGGTGCGCCACCCGAATCCCCTGGAGAGGGCGGGTCCACGCATGGGCGCCGACGTGCGGGCTGAGTGGGGCGTGGTCGACCGGCTCCAGGCCGTCTCGCTCGCGCCTCCGCCGACGGAGCTGCGCTCAGGGCCCCCATGGTCACCCGAGACGCAGCAGTGGGTCTACATGGATCCAAGTGGTGCCGTGCAGGGCCCATTTATTGCCACAGCGATGCAGGCGTGGTATGAGCGGCAGTATTTGTATGGCGACCTGTTGCTTCGCCGCGTCGAGGAGCAGCGTTTCCGCACTCTCCATTGGCTGCTCGCCGAGGCGGGCAACATGGTGGCACCGTTCCTTGTTCCTCCGAGCGATTACGAGCGTGTCTCCGCTCCCGTCCCTGCCCCGCCGCCCCCTGTTTCGACTTCCCCGCGCAGCTGCGCGTCTCCGGCCGTTGAGCACTCGTCGGCCGCTGGCCCGCGCGAGCCGGAGCCGGCTGCGCGGCGTCCTCCGTCGCCGCCGAAGAATGCATTGCCGGAGGGCATGGACCTCTCTGGGCTCTCGAACGATGACATCACCACCGCTGTGCGCGTGATGACCCAGTTGCAGAGTGTGCTTGCGCAGGGGGGTGCGAATAGCCGCTCGGATGCAGTCGACGCGTTCGCCGCCTCCTCTCCAACGCTGCAGACGGCACTCGCCACGGCGCTGCAGGGTGGCCGTGCGGACGATGCGCTGCACGCACCGACCCGCGGAGCGGGACAGCCAGATACTGTTCCAGAACCCGCGCGATCTTCCCTCCCGGGGGCAGTGGCGCCCGACGTCGCGGCGGGTCGTGCGGGCGCTGCGTCAGAGGCAGCTGCCGGCAGGGCGCCTCCGGACCCCGCCGTATCAGCGGCGTCGCGCCCCGTCTCAACGCAGGCGGCGCTCCCGATGGCGGGCGCAGACGTGCAGAGCCCAGGAGCACCGGAGCCATGCAAGCCGACGCGCAAACAAAAGAATGACGCGCACGTTTCGTCGGCGAAAACAAGTACCGGCGACGACCCCACGAAGCGCGCCTCCCTCGCGCAGTCTACCAAGGAAGCCGCCACTGCAGCGAGAGAACCAGCGAAACAAACCTCCACACCGCCGCTGCCGACCCACGCGACAAAAGAGAACCCAAAGTCCGGAAAAGAGACGCGGCGGACTGCGCGGGGACCCGTGGACGCGGCAACAGCAGATCGCGCTGACGAACGCCAAACGCCCCCAGCCAATAAGGACACCCACGTCCATGCGCGCGCGGACGGCGGCGTACGCGCGGCGAAGCCGAAAAAAGCGCCATGGTCAGCCGCTTCGGCGGCAGAGTCGCAGCCGAATGCGGCGCCAAGCATGCGGGAAATTCTAGAGGACGAGGAAAGCAGACAAGCCTCGTCGGGGCCGCGCGGGCAGGCGCAGCGTGCGCCACTTTTGGACAGCCCGAAACCGACAATGCCGCTCGTGCCCAATGCATCGGGCGCGGCGTGGAGCCTGCCGACGAAAGTTGCCGCCGCCCCGCCGCTTACGCAAATCCAGCAGGAGGAGAACGTGCGCGCGGAGAAAACACGCGGGGCGCAGACACAGCGCGCTGCGGGATACAGCAGCTCCCTCATGCGTCAGGCATCCGCGGGCGGGAAGCCGACGGCGGCGGCCACGAGCGACGGCGGTTGGGTCTCTGTGGGCCCCGGCGGAAGGGCTGTTGGCACGGGCAAAACGGACTCCGCTGCGGCTGTGCCCGGCGCCGCAGCGCCGCGCGCACCGCAGCGTGCGCCGACAGCGCCGCCGACAGCGCCGCCGACAGCGCCGCCGCGCCTGCCGACACTCGCGCCGTCGCTGCCGTCCCGACCGTCGGCGGTGCCCCCACCAGCGACAAGCAACGACGACGGATGGTCCGTGAAAAAGGGGCGGCCGCATGTGCGCCGCGACGCGCTGAGTGATATGAACAGCAGCATCCCGCGTCCGACGGGCGCTCCCGCGGGGATCGCGGTGCCGCAGCGTGCGCCACCGAGCGCGCCGACGGCGCCGCAGCCGCCCAGTCCCGAGTTCCTCGCATACTGCCGGGCGCAGCTGCGTGGGTTGCGGGCGAATGGTACGTGGTGCCGGATGTAGTGTTGACCGCAGTGGACGACTTCATCGAGATGCTCCTCTCGTTCCCACTGAACCCTCCTTCAGATGTCGTCGAGATTATCGCCGAGGCCGTGTATGCGAATAGCAGCACGCTGGACGGACGCCGCTTCGCAACAGACTTTATCGCCCGCCGCAAGACTGACGCGTGTCGCGCAGTCCGTGTGTAGTGGATAGGCCGCTATGCAGTATACCCATACGTTGCTACGGCACTGGTGGTGCTGGAAAGACGGGGGGACGCGCTGCAGAGGTAGCCGACGGTGGCGCATTGGCGGGGCTGACTGGGGAGGCGCTCGTAGGCGTGGGAACTTCGGGTGCCACCGCCGGGGCTGGTGCCATTCCCGTTTCACGCGCGGGCCTCTCGACATCCATTGGCATCTCATCCGGATTTTCCTGCGGTTGTGCGATGTGGCCATCGCCAGGGGGCGTCTGTGCGTGTGCCGTGGCAGGCCCGTGGGGGTGCGTTTCTGTTGCAGTCGCACCCTCCCCCTCCGCTCCCCCTCCCCCCTCCGCCCCACCCCCCCGTCTCTCGTGCGCCCCAAACTTCACCCGGGCCACGTCCGCGAATGCGCCTATTTTCCAGTCGCGGCGGTCGCGGCGGCCGCCCTCGCCCTCGTCGTCAGAGTCCTCCAGCTCATCCCTGCGCTGAATGCGCTGGTCACGCAGGCGTTGGATGTGGCTCGCGCGAACATCGGGGTCGTCCTGGTCGTCGTCCTGGTCATCGAGCGCCATGTCATGCGCGAGGCGTGGCTCCACGTGACCCTGGACAGAGGGCGCGGGCGCAATGTGGCGCAAGTTCTCAAACACCTGCGCCTTCACCTTGTCGAGGTACTCGGGCGTGTTCAGATCCTCCATGTTGCTCGGCCGCACGTCCAAACGGTAGTCTGGGCCAAAGTACTCGTAGTACTCGTTCACAGGCACAACTGCGCGTCAGCGTCGGCGCGGCAGAAACATACTGGGATTGAGGTCGTGCCCAGACGCCAGGCCCGTCTCGTATGCCCATGCGCGGCTTACGTTGCGCATCGTGTACCCACCGCCGCCAAGCAGGAGGAGCGGGAGCCCAAAGCTCTTTACGAACTCGACGCAGTTCGCATGGCCTGTCGGTGAGTCGTGCAGCGCATATCGCGTACCTCGCATCGACAGATTGAAGCAGCCAAGCTTGTCGCCCGCGAGCGAATCCGAGCCACATTGCAGCACGACCGCCGACGGCTGGTACTGCTCCATGACGCGCTGGATGACCGGCTCAAACACACTCTTGTACGACTCGTCTGTAATACCGTCGCGGAGCGGGACGTTGCACGCGTAATGTTTACCCTGCCCATATCCGATATCCTGTGCGTCAGCGCCGCCACACCGCCCACGCACGCGGAGCTCGCCAGTCCCGGGGAAAAACTCGCCGTACTTGTGGAAGGAACACGTCATGACTCGGTCCGTGGTATAAAAAGCTTCTTCCACGCCGTCGCCGTGGTGCACATCAATGTCGATGTACAGCACGCGCGGGTGGTAGCGCAGCAGCTCGAGGATCCCGAGGACAATATCTCCGTGTTAGCCCCACTATTCCCGCTTGCCGCACCATTAATGTAACAGAATCCACTAGCCTCGCCTTTTTTCGCATGGTGCAGGCCACCCGCCCAGTTGATCGCAATGTCGCACTTGTCCCGCGAGAGGCGCGCGGCGCCCTCTGCCTGTCAACACACGATGCCGCTCCCGCGCACCCATCGAGCCGCCCGCGGAAATAGAGCAGTACTCGAAAAGACCGTCAAACACAGGGCAGTCGTCGCCGACATTGTCTCGCGTAAGTCGCGCGCGCGGCACACGCACATTTCGATTGCTCCCGCACATATGCCTCGACGTTGTCCGGCGTGATCCGATGCAAGAAGTCAACATATTCATCCGTGTGAAACTGCGACATCTCGCGCTTCGTTGCTGGCTTTGCACGCTGCTGCGTCAGCGTTGGCTCACCAGCATGCACGCACAAAGATCTCCATCTTCTTGTATAGGCCATAGTTCATCACAAGAGAGTGGCACATTCGGATGCGCGTCGGTTTCATGGGATGGCCTGGCCCATAGTGGAAGTTTCCGATGTCCGAGTCGAAAAAGTAGCATACGCGGGAGTGATGCGCTCCGCTCTTTGCCACCGGCTGCATCAGCGGCGCAACCACATTTCCATAAGCAATGTCTCCCGCAGATCCCCCGTCTGCATTCGATGGCAGGAGCTTCGACTGCATGCTCCGTTTGCAGCGTTGGTCCCAGCGAAAGACATCGGCTGCGCACCACATTGAAGCACTGTGCCATGTGGCGCCGCCACGTGGCCACTGCCGCCGCGTCGGCGCCCCGCTGTCGCGGACGGGCGACCATCCCTGTCTGCTCCATGTCAGGCAATCAGCAGGCCGCGGGGCGGTCACTCATTGCGCTGATTGCGGATGAGGTACGTGGGGACTGCAGTGGGAAAGCAAGTGCATTACTGATGGACTAGGACTCGACCACCGGATTCATCCTCGCCGGCATAGGCGACGTGAACAGGGAGGGAGACAAAAACTTCTTCGTCGTAGACAACAAGGTACGGGCGCTTTTCCACCGCGGACGTGGTTCTCACAGTGCTGACTCCCTCTTAGACGCCTGTGTCGGATATTGAGGACAACTTTGCCACGTTAACGCAAGATCGGAAAGACATTGCCATTGTCCTTATCAACCAACACATAGCCGACAAGATTCGGCCCCTTGTCGACAAGTACAACCAGGCGTTTCCTGCGGTTCTTGAGATCCCAAGCAAGGACCATCCATACGGTGGGTTCACCGTCAGTACCATCTACTTACGGCCAGACCCGGCAAAGGACGCAGTGCTGAAGCGCGTTATGAAAGTGCGTGTTGTCCGCTAGTCATACTGACTCTGCAAGCTCTTCGGCGATTAGTGGCGTGTCCTTGATCGAAAAAGGGTCCTCTTTGATAGGAACGTACTCATTTGCTACGATTTCCAATCGCGTAATGGTACTAGTATACCTATGGGGTGCCACCGCGCAGGCGTAGCACAAGGTGAAGCGTCGATTCCTTCTGGATGTTGTAGTCGCTCAACGTGCGGCCATCCTCCAATTGCTTGCCTGCAAAGATGAGACGCTGCTGATCCGGTGGAATGCCCTCCTTGTCCTGGATCTTGGTCTTCACGTTGTCAATCGTGTCCGAAGACTCGACCTCGAGCGTGATCGTCTTCCCAGTAAGGGTCTTGACAAAGATTTGCATACCACCGCGCAGGCGGAGCACAAGGTGGAGCGTCGATTCCTTCTGGATGTTGTAGTCGCTCAACGTGCGGCCATCCTCCAATTGCTTGCCTGCAAAGATGAGACGCTGCTGATCCGGTGGAATGCCCTCCTTGTCCTGGATCTTGGTCTTCACGTTGTCAATCGTGTCCGAAGACTCGACCTCGAGCGTGATCGTCTTCCCAGTAAGGGTCTTGACAAAGATTTGCATACCACCGCGCAGGCGGAGCACAAGGTGGAGCGTCGATTCCTTCTGGATGTTGTAGTCGCTCAACGTGCGGCCATCCTCCAATTGCTTGCCTGCAAAGATGAGACGCTGCTGATCCGGTGGAATGCCCTCCTTGTCCTGGATCTTGGTCTTCACGTTGTCAATCGTGTCCGAAGACTCGACCTCGAGCGTGATCGTCTTCCCAGTAAGGGTCTTGACAAAGATTTGCATACCACCGCGCAGGCGGAGCACAAGGTGGAGCGTCGATTCCTTCTGGATGTTGTAGTCGCTCAACGTGCGGCCATCCTCCAATTGCTTGCCTGCAAAGATGAGACGCTGCTGATCCGGTGGAATGCCCTCCTTGTCCTGGATCTTGGTCTTCACGTTGTCAATCGTGTCCGAAGACTCGACCTCGAGCGTGATCGTCTTCCCAGTAAGGGTCTTGACAAAGATTTGCATACCACCGCGCAGGCGGAGCACAAGGTGGAGCGTCGATTCCTTCTGGATGTTGTAGTCGCTCAACGTGCGGCCATCCTCCAATTGCTTGCCTGCAAAGATGAGACGCTGCTGATCCGGTGGAATGCCCTCCTTGTCCTGGATCTTGGTCTTCACGTTGTCAATCGTGTCCGAAGACTCGACCTCGAGCGTGATCGTCTTCCCAGTAAGGGTCTTGACAAAGATTTGCATGTTATCCAGAAAGCACGGTGGCAAATAGATGAGGATAGACCCGTGTGTTGTGGCGCAATATATAGGACGGGGGCGCGGTGGCGCATCGGCATGCACGAATTCGGCCGAGGCCAATTAGGCATGGGTCCCCCAGGTACCGGACAGCCGGGGTGCGAAATTTTCAGCTCCTGAGATTCGCTGGAAATGGGGTCATTGCGCACGGGCTTCGGACCGGCTGAGCAAGGTAATGAGAGATAGCGTCTACAGCATGATGTCTAACTTTGAATGCAGTAGTGGCTATGGCATTTGTAATTGGCGTGGCGGTTGGATTCTCACTTGGGTGGTGGAGACGTTCCGAGCGTAACGCGGACTATGTCTTTATCGATGCAGACAGTGACGACTGCGATGCCAGCGGCACTGACGAGCAGTGCAAGATGGTGTGTGCGATGAGATCGCCGAGGGGATAGAGACTCACCGCTAGGTCCTTGGCGTGCGCATGGATCTAAAAATGGACAAGGGGAAGATCGCCGCACAGTGCGGGTTCGTCGTTCGTCCGCATAACTAATGCCTCACAGACATGCGACCCTGGCGACGTATAAACAAGCCCTGCGCACCCAGCCGCAGGTGCGTGTAGGCATCGCATGCGCTCACCTTCGTCAGTGGGTAGCCGCATGGCAACGGCTGGGGTGCGGTGCTGCGCGTGCGTTGCTCACATGCAGACAGACAAAGATCGCAGTAAAAGTACCAGACGAGCAGCAGCTCGTGCGTCTTGCGGACGAATGCCGCCAGAGAGGCGTGCCCTGTCGCACGATTCAGGACGCGTGCGTACCGCGCCCTGACCATCTGACGCGCAGCGGACGTACCCAAGTGGAGCCCGGCAGCCGCACGGTGATTGGCATCGGTCCCGGTGTGTTGGCGGCGACTGGGCAGACTAACGTTGGCGCAGCTCCTATCACTATAGTGGACCAACTGGCGCGCCATTTCAAGTTGCTGTAGACCGCGTTGCGCCAAACTGCTGTACGACCAGCAGGCTTGCATCCAATAAGACGGCGTGTTTATGCACGCTCTCCGCGCTGTACTTCGCAAGGGGTATAACATGACTATTTGCCATGCAGCAGCGTCGCTAGGAGTGCATTCGAAGACGCCTGCGCATCCTGCGCAGGCCGTGCCGCTGGGTGCAATTGCGGATGCAGCGGTAGCGACGACAAGATGGGATTCGGGGCCTCAGTCGGTGGCGAGACAGAGTGGGGTACCGCTTGCGGCTCGGGAGCGCCGAAGAGCACGTCTAGCGCAGAAGGTCTCGCGGGGGGATGCGCAGCCGCGGTCGCCATGCGCGGAGTGCCTTCCATGGGTGGCCGAATGGGTGCGGGCGCCTCTGCCGCGCTCGGTGGCGCACCGAGCAGCGTGGAGAGCAACGTGTCCTGCTGGCTCGGCGTGGACACCAGTGGACGTGCGGCTGGCGGTGTGTCAACCCCACTCGCGCGCGGCTGCCGCTGAGGAAGACGTGCTTGCGGGGGAAACGCAGAGACGGGCGCCGGCAGCTGCGCAGCAGGCGGCTGCGGAAGCACTGTCGCGGAGGAGACTGGCGATTGTGGCTTCCGAAGTACTGTCGCAGTGACCATGGGTGGTAGCGGATTCAGCGGGCGGCCAAGGCTTGCCAGCAGCAAGTTTTTGTGCGCCTCGCCTGGGTCTGCAGGGCGTTGCGGAGCGGACGCCGTGGTAAACTGAATAGACGCCGGGCTTTCCTGGGGACGCAGCGGCGTAGATGTCGCGCCAGGAACAGTGGTGGATGCCAAGCCGGGGCCGGCGGTCGGTTTAACGTCTGCGTGCGCTGCTGCACGCTCAGGCTCCGCGTTGCGAAGGCCAAGAAGGTTCCGCAGTGCCTCAGACCCATCAATACGCTGCTGTGCAGTGTGCGATGGCGGCGCCGGCACAGGCTTCGGGGCGTGCAGTAGATCCAGCAGGGCTGTCTGCGAGTCGCTGCGCGCGGGTTTTGACGCCGCCGGGGTCGTGCGCCGCGCCGGACGCGGCGACGGTGCAGGGCTGTTTGCCAGCCGCAGCAGCGACGACATGGACATGGGGATCAGGCCGGGGACCGGGGTTGGAGGCACAACCGGGTTCTCCGGGGCCGGAGGCCCGGGCGGGTTCTCCGGCACCGCCAGGGGCGACCCTGTGGCTGCCGCGGGCGTCGCAAACAGCGCATCGAGGCTGATGTGGTTCGGATTGGGCGTCGGGCGCGGGATGGACTCCTTTTTGTGCGTGGCGATCCACTGGCGCAGACGTGTGGTAAACGGGGTGACCAGGTAGAACTTGCCGCCACGCTCCGGCGCCGGGTCGCGCGGCTTCTTCCACGTCGGCAGGTCGGCGATGCGGAACCACTCAATGCGCTGGCGCGGTCAGCAACGCGGTACCGACGCACGCACCGAGATCTCATTGCGCGTCGTGGCGCAGAACTGCGTGTCCACGTCCACGCCTGGGACCACATAAAGACGGATCTTTTGCTCACGCATCGTCAGCTCGAAAAAATTCGAACTGTCGGCGGGCAGGAGCGCTGATACGTCAAACCCGGTCTCCTCCATTGCCTCGCGGACCGCACAGTCGCGCTCCGGCTCGTCCTGATTGATCTTGCCCTTGGGGAAGGTCCACGCAGACCCCTTCCCGCACCCCTTCACGAGGAGCACCTGCTGTGTGAGCAGGAGCGGCTTTCTGCGCACCTTTGTCCAATCCGCCGAGAGGAGGATTGCCCCGCATACCGGCACACGCGTCTTGTACTGGATAAATTGGCTGTATGCCGCGTCGAGGCTCTTGGGGTCTTTCCCGATGTACAGGCGGATGAGCGGGACGACACGCGCAGACTCCTGCAGCAGTTTCTCGGAAAACTTGCGCAGCGTGACCGCCGGCAGTAGCGGGTTCAGCGGGCGCAAAAAGTCCAGGTAGAACCAGTGGCTGCACGGTCAGGCACGGGGCACCGTCGTCACGTACGCCTGCTCTACCTGGAAGCCGATGCGTTCGATGCTCGCGAGCTCATTCGCAGGGAGGTTCACAATGAAGCGACAGCTCAAGTTCTCCAGCTCCTCCTGGAACGTATTCTGGCGCTGCTTTCCGTCGGGAGGCGGTGCAGCGTTTGTTGCCTCGGGCGGGTCCATCTGGTGGGTATTGGCTGCCGACGTCGCGTCAGCGGGCGGGCGAGAAAAGGCGCCGCCACGTGGCGCCGGCACCGGCAGAGCGTGAAATGCATTTCCCCCACTCGTTTATCGACACGATGGTCAGTATGCGTGCAGGACCGAAGCTGGCCGGTATGCGCGCAGGGAGGACGACGGCGGCGGTGCGCACCGGACGCTCCGCCGCGTGGGGGCCCAGCGTTGTGCGGCACAACAGCACGACGCCCGTCGTGGGCGCTACGCCGACGCAGGGGTACCCGAGCGCGGATGGTCTGCCGGACCGTCGGCACTGGGAGCGGCACGAAGTGCAGCGGCTGTTTGACAGCCCGCTGCTGGAGCTCGCTTTCGAGGCGTCTACCGTGCACAGGCAGTTCCACGACCCGCGCAAGGTGCAGCTGTGCACGCTGATGAACATCAAGGAGGGCGGCTGCTCCGAGGACTGTGCGTACTGCTCGCAGAGCAGCCGCTACAGTACGCATTCCAAGGCGAGCCAGCTGGAGCAGGTGGACACGGTGCTTGCGGAGGCGCGCCGCGCGAAGGAGAAGGGCAGCACGCGGTTCTGCATGGGCGCGGCGTGGCGCGAGATCGGCGGCCGCAAGCGCGGATTCAACCGCATCCTTGACATGGTGCGCGAGATCAGGTGCGCGGGGGTGCAGAGGAGGAGGCTGACGGTGCAGGGGCATGGGCATGGAAGTATGCACGACGCTCGGCATGCTCTCGCCGGAGCAGGCCAAGATGCTGAAGGAGGCCGGGCTCACTGCGTACAACCACAACCTGGACACGAGCCGCGAGTACTACGGCAAGGTGATCACCTCGCGCACGTATGAGGACCGCATCGAGACGATTGGGAACGTGCGGGACGCGGGCATCTCTGTGTGCTCCGGCGGCATCCTCGGCCTCGGCGAGGACGAGCGGGACCGCGTCGGCCTCATCTGGGAGATGAGCCGCCTCCCCGAGCATCCCGAGAGCTTCCCCGTGAACGCGCTGGTGGCGATCAAGGGCACGCCGATGGAGGGCCAGCAGGTATGTACGCGCGGTGCGCCGTCACTCACGGCGCAGCCCGTCAATTTCCAGGAGCTGCTTCGCACCATCGCCACCGCCCGTCTCGTGCTCCCAACCACGATTATCCGCCTCGCGGCTGGCCGCCACCTGTTTTCGGAGTCTGAGCAGGCAATGGCCTTCCTTGCGGGGACCAATGCGATCTTCACGGGCCACCGCATGCTCACGACGCCGACGAGTTCCTGGGACGAAGACCACGCGATGCTGGGGCGCTGGGGTCTCTCCGGCATGAAGAGCTTCGCGAGCAAGCGCCTCGCGTCCTTCTCCGACGATGCTGTGCCCCCCTCGGCGCCCACTGCGTGGGCGGCCGCCGGCGCCTAGTCCCTGCCATAGGACCACTAGAATAGCCGATCAGCTGCACGCGCCGATCGCAGCCCGGTGCGGGTTTCACATTTCGATCGCCGACGCGGTGCCCTTATTCGCTGCACGCACGTGGTTCCCCGCATCGGGATGTGGCCACGATCAGTGCGGCAGACGCGGCGAATACGGCGCCGCTGATTGGGCGCACGGCGCCGGCCGATGTGGTTGAAAACGTTCTCCGGTTCCGAGACGCGCGCGCGCGCACAAGCTATCGGTGCGCGCAAGCGCACCCAGCGCGGCGCGCCTCCGTTCCCGTCCACACACCATGTCGGCGCGACACCCTCCTGTGCTGTTCGCCAAGGTCCTGGTTTTGGCCGTGTGGAGCATCGGCCCGCTCGCATGGCTGTACTTCCTGTGCGCGACCGTGCTGCAGAACCGCGGGCGCGCCGCGTACATTGCGCGTGTGCTCTTCGGGAACAGCGCGCTGGGCAGCGCGCGCATGGCGCAGTTCCGTGGCCTGTTCCGGTCGCGCGCGCTGTACCTGGTGTCGCTCACGGAAGTGCTCTTCTCGCTGTACTATCGGTATCTGAACTCTACCGTGCAGCGCCCGACGCCGTACCCGCGCTCCCGCGAGCGCATCACGCAGGCGCTGTCCGTCGCCGTCGCGGAGGGGCTCGCGGAGGAGGGCGCCCCCGTGGACGACATGCTAGACTGCTCGCGCGTGCCACACCGCCTCCCCGTATTCCGCAAGCCGCTCGCGGCGGACGACGCACGCGCGGTCGAGTTCCGCAGCGACATGAGCAGGTGGTTCCGCGGGCGGGAGCCGGACGAGGTCACGCTTGTCGAGGCGCGGGAGTGGGCCGCCTGGGCCCTGTATGAGACCGCGTACGACGCGCTGCCTGCGCTGCGGCCGGACGATGGCATGCGCCCGCGCGAGTTTGTGGACGAGGCTGTCGCGCTCTTTGAGCAGCGGCGCGGGATGCCTTTTGTGAAAACGGCGCACGGGGACGCGTCCGTGTGCGCGGCGCCGATCATGATCACGATGGAGCCCGTGCAGGCGCGGTTCCGCCCGCTCGGAAGCTATCTCGCCGTGCACGCGGTGAACGCCCTGCTGATGCGGCTCTGGCAGCGGCAGCACGGCATGCGCCGCCTGCGCGCGGGGGACGTGGAGTATCTGCTCGTGGAGCCGCCCGGTTGGTCGGTGGACGCGGCGGTGCGGAAGGAGGCACCGCCGCCGCTCGTCTTCCTGCACGGGCTCGGCATCGGGCTCGCGGAGTACGTGGTAACGATCCGCGCGCTGCTCGACCCGCAGCGGTCACCGAACCCGCGGCCGCTCCTGGTGCCGCTGCAGCCGTGGATTGGCACAGGGCTGTTTTCGCGCCGCTTCCTGAAGCCGTGGGGCCCCGACGAGGCGGCGTCGACGGTGCGCCGCATGTGCGAGCAGCATGGGTACGACCGGTGCGGCGTGTCCGTGCTTTCGCACAGCATGGGCACCATCGTCCACACGTGGCTCCTGACCCGTGTGCCCGACCTGCTGCAGCGGTCCGTGCTTGTGGACCCCGTCGGCGTGCAGCTGTGGATGCCGCATCTCACCTACCGGTTTCTGTACAAAGAGGCCGGCTCGTTTATCGAGTATGTGTTGCGCTACTTTGTCGCACATGAGCTCGGCAATGCGAACATGTGTCGCCGGCATGTTAACTGGAGCGACTGCGCGGTGCTTCCCGCGGACATCCCGCGCGACCCGCGCCACATCCGCTTCTACCTCGCTGCCGAGGACACCGTCTTTGACGCGCCTGCCGTGCAGCGCTCCCTCGCGCGCAACGGTTTGCGTGACGCAACCGAGTTTCACAAGGGGTTGCATCACGGCGAGCTCATCATGGCGCCGAGCGCGGTGTTTGACAGGATTGTGCGTGACCTGGATGAGCCGGTCCTGTGAGGGGGGCGGGGAGGCGGTGAGGGAGCTGCACACCGACCCTGTGGATGGTCGGTGTGCAGTGCGGCTCCCGCGGCCCCCCACAGGCCCGTCTTGAAACATGGGGGCGGCCGCGTGCAACAACCAAAAAAGGGAGCGACGTGTCGCTACCCAAGTGAGGGGCGGGTAGCGTCTATCTCACAGCACCTCCCTTGACTACCGTATTACAACCGGCCCGACTACCGCCCACCAGCCCCTTGCACTCCCGCCCACCAGCCCCTTATCAAGCCTTCCCCCCTTACCCCCCGCCCCTGTAGTCTACCAACAATACACAAGCGTGCAGCGGTTAAACTGCGGGTGAGCGCCGCGCGGTCGCCACGCACCAGGGCCGGAGATGCGGTCGCCTTCGCGCCCATACCGCCGTGCGGCGGGCACATGGTCAACACCACGTGCAGGTTCGCGATGATCTGCGCGCGGAAAAAGGCGAGGAGCTCCTCTTCCGCGGTAACGACGAGCCCCTCGCGCTGGGCAGCCTCGCGCAGCGCGGTAAGCAGCGCAGTGTGCTCGTCGCCCTCAAAGAGGCCCGCGACCTCGGCGTTCGCGAGCAGCGTGTTGAGCTTCTCGAGGCGCGCGGGCTGCGCGACCTGGCTCTCGTCTATCGTCCAGCACACTTTCTCGCCGCGCACGCCGACGCGGCGCAGGAGCGCGCGCAGGTGGCGGTCAAAGTGCTCGCCGTTGTCGCCGCGCGCGACGGGCATGCTGTACAGGGAGAGACCGCGCAGCCACGCACAGAAGCGGGTGATCGTCGTCTGCGGTGAGCCACGCGCGGCCGAGGACGTACCCGGCCGGAGCCGCTCACGCCGATGAGCACTGCGGTCAGCAGGGATGGACGGCGACGCACGGAGATGGCCCGTCGGCTGCTGCAGCACGCGGTCGCAGCTCAGCGCGAGGTCGAGCAGCGCGTCATGCAGGACGAGGTCCGTGTCGAGGTCCTCCTCCGAGTACCCGCGCAAGCGCGCCTTGGCGTAGTCGCGCAGCGGCGCGCGGTCCACGCGCTGGAACGACTTGGAGAGCCAGTCCGAGTACAGGATCGGGCGCGCGAGCGCTGCGGCGACGTCGAGCGTCGGGAACGCACGGCGCGCGGCGTCGTCCAGCGCGGCGTCCGTCCAGCGCTTCTCGTCCGCAGACACGAGGCGGTCCTGGAAGAGACGCAGGCCCTCGTATGCCCATATGCGCACGAGGTCCGCGAGCGCCATCGCGTCCGCGTCGCGCGTCGCCCGGTACATGCCGCGGACCCAGCGGGTGAGCTCGCGCGGCGAGTAGACGTAGTGGGACTGCATGTCCGGCGTGAAGTGCTGCTGCGACGCGCGGAAGAACTGCACCATCGCCGCGGTGAGCGCCTCACCGTACCCGCGCAGATGCGGCACGGTGCGCAGAAGGGAGCGCGTGAACGTGTTGTAGATCTGCCGCAGTGACACGTCGCCCGGGTAGTCGACCATGAGCACGGGCGCATGCCGCAGGAAGCGCGGCGCGAGCGGCGTGCGCCCGGGGTCCGTCGGCGGGTTGCACGCGCCGACGAACTGGATGCGCTCCACGGCGACCCACACGGAGTCGCGCGCGCGCCAGAAGCCGCGCTGCTCGACGAGCTGCCGCAGGAAGGCGATGGCGCGCTGCGTACCGTACGCGTCCGGGAGCGGCAGGTTGATCTCGTCGCAGAACACGATGAGCCAGCGCCCCGGCTGGCTCGGCACGAGGCGCAGGCCGGCGGGCGTCTTCACGTACTCGCCGTGCTGTTCGAGCAGCTTGAGCAGCAGCTCGGGCGTCGTCTGCGAGGACATGTTCAGCCCGACGACCTCGACGTCGGCGAGGCGCCGCAGCGTCGCGTACAGCACCATCGTCTTCCCACTGCCCGGCGGCCCGCACAGCAGCACGGGGCGGTGGTCGAGCAGCCACGCGTACAGCAGCTCCTCCTGCCGCACCGTGTCCACGGTCGGGATCACCGCGTCCGCGGTCGCGAGCGCACTCGTCTCGACCTCCGTCGGCGCGACCTCGCCCGCCCACGGCCTCCATGCGCTGTCCGCGGCGACGTCCGGGAAGAAGTCGATCAGCGCGCCGTCGGCCGGCAGCGGCTCGTCGCACAGCGCGCGCAGCGGCGCGCCGAGCGCCTCGCGCACCCGCAGCGGCGCATCCCCCGCGACGGCCCACACGAGCGCGACTGCGAGGCTGCGCCGCGCGAACGCGGCGGTGTGCGCGGGCGCGAGCGGGAAGTCGGGGTGCCGCGCGTTGTACTCGAGCACGCGCCGCACCGCGCGCCGCAGCAGCGGGAGCAGCGTCGCGAGCGCGCGCGCCTCGCTGAACGCCATAATGTGCGGCTCCGCGCGCGCGGACGCGAGGATGCGCGGCACGAGCGCGCCGGGCGCAAAGTGCGGCGCGACCGCGTCCGCGACGTGCGCGAGCACCGCCGTGTGCGCGTCCGTGTCCGCGGCCAGCGCGACCGCGTGTGAGACGAACTCGTCGTCGCCCGCGAGCGGCGCGCTGCGCAGCTCCGCGACGAGATGCGCTGCGCGCATCTCGCGTGTGACGACGTCCGCGTTGAACCAGACCATGCCGCAGCGCGTGATCGTCGCGAGCGTCGCATGCTGCACACTGTCTGCCTCAAAGACGAGGCGCACGTTGTCCGGCAGCGCGAGCCGCTCCCCGGTCGGCAGCGTGAGCATGCGGTTGTCGTCCAGGACGCTGTTCAGGTTCTCGACCCACTCCGGGTCGATGTCGCCGTCAAACACGATCCAGTGCCGCTGCTCGCGCTCCCGGCGCACATTCTCGTGGATGCGCCGCAGGATACGCGTAAACAGACCGTCGGTCCACTCGCGCGTCGTCGCGTCCAGCGCGCCGTACAGTGCCTCTTTCGTGAGCACCTTGGGCTCGATCACGTGCGCGACCCCGCGCACGCCGTCCCAGCGCTCGAGCGCGCGCAGCAGCACGCGCCACGCGCTCGTCTTCCCGGACGCCGCCGGGCCAACGAGCACGATGCCGTGCGCAATCTGCTGCATCTCGTACAGCTGCAGTACCTTGTCCGCCCACGCGCCCGTCGCGAGATGCTGCGCCGCGGCGAGCGCGTCCACATGCGCGCGCAGCGCGTCGAGCTGCGTTGCGGGCGCCTCCGCGTGCGGGAACACGTCGTGCACGAGCTGCGTGAGCAGCGCCGCGTCGTCCCCGACGAGCTTTGGAGGGATCAGTTCGTAGATGCTCTGCACGAGCAGCCCCGCCTCCGCGGCCGGTGCGAGGGGCGGCGTCGCGGGCGCCGCGGGCGCGTCCCCTAGCGCGCCGGGCCCCTGCAGGAGGCGGCCCGCGCGGAGAAGCACGCCCTTGAGCGCACGCAGCCCAAAGTCATAGTGCGCCGCGCCTCCCAGCTGCTCGTCCAGCAGGGAGAAAAGCAGAACCATCTGCCGCGCGAGCCGCGCACTGTGCTGGAAGCCGAGCACGGCGAGGAGCACATGCGCGATGCGCGCCTGGTCCGGGTGCGTCATCGCGACGCTGCGGAAGAGCTTCTTCAGATTGTCCGGGAGATGCGAGCGCCCCGCGTACGTGGGATTCATCGTGACAAAGAGCCCCGTGTGCGCATGCACGCGGATGGGCGCCCCGGCAAGGTGCACGGGGCGCGCGTCCGCGAGGCCATGCTGGATTGCCTGGACCTGCTGCGAGACGCTGGAGAGGACGCGCTCCTCGAGGCGGTTGAACTCGTCAAAGCAGCCCCACGCGCCGACGCGGCAGAGGCCCGCGAGGATGCGGTCCATCGCAGGGAAGTCAAACTGGCTGTCGCAGTTGAACACGAGCACGAAACGCCCGAGCTCCGCACCGAGCGCCTTGACGGACTCCGTCTTGCCCGTGCCCGCGGGGCCGAACGGCGCGCCGCCACAGCGCGCCGCGAGCGCCTGCGTCAGCGTCGCGAAGCACGCCGTGGTGAGCGGCGTGTATACGAGACGCTCCGTGCCGTCGAGCAGCTCGAACCCGTAGGCGAACGCGGCCTGCCCCATGCACACCTCGACGCCGTCCGCGCGCAGGTAGTGCCGCATGTGGTACTGCCATGCAAATGCGTCCGCGGTCGACACGCGCGCGGCCGCGAGCGCGTCCACGACGTCCGCCTGGTGCGTGAGCAGCGTCACGAGGTGTTCCCGCTGCCGCCCGCGCGCGCTCCGCGCGAGCGCCTCCTGCAGCCGCGCCGTCTGCGCGGCCGCGTCGCCGAGCGTCCCGCGCGCGAGTGCTGTTTCCACGCTGCGCGTCCAGACGATCTGCGCCGCGAGCACGAGCACCTGGACGGGGTGTGCGGTGAGCCAGGCGGCGAGCGGGGGCGCGGACGTCTGTGCGTGCGCTGCCACCGACCCCTGGCGCGGCCCCGCCTCGGCGCCAGCATCCGCCTCTGATACGCCCGCGCCCGTGCGGTCCCGCGCGCCTTCCTCTCGTGCTCCCCGCGCCTCTGCGCCCCGCTCCACATACGCCCCCAGCGTACACACCGCCGCATGCACCTGCGACGCAAGCGCGCTCGCCACGGCAGCCTCGAGGCGCGCGAGCCACTCATACACAGCCCCCCCCACAGATAGCGGCTCCGCCAAGGCGACGCGCTCGCCGGCGGGATTCTGCACCGCGACGACGACCTGCTCCTCCCCCCGCGTCTCCACGTCCAGATGCGCGACACCCGCAAACATCTTGCGGAGATGCGGCGCGGCACGACGCACATCGCGCGCATGGCCCAGCAGCGTAAGCAGGTCCTCGTCGCCAACAAAGTAGAAGCGCGGGAAGCGGGCGCGCTCGCGCTCCAGATACTCGCCGAGCGCGCGCTGGATCTTGTACAGGAGCTCGTCGAGGCGCTCGAGCGCGCGCGCGACGCCGGGCAGGTTCACCACGTCGAGCACATACGGCGCCTTCTGCACGCGGCGCAGGAGCGCGAGGAACTCGGTGCTGATGCTCTGGAAGCGGCTGCTCTCCATCGGGAGGATGTGCCGGATCTCGGGGCTCCCCGCGAACAAGCCGTTCAGATACACCCACTGCCGCTGCACGGCCATCCACACCTCGAACACGCTCTCCACGCGCGCGAGGCGCTCCTCCCAGCCGCGCGCGTCCTCCTCAAACACCCGGTAGTACGGGCTCGCAGCCATCGCGCGCAGGCCGCCCGCATGCTCCGCCGCGTGCTGGAAGAGCGTGTCCCAGCCGCGCACGAGCACGCACTCGTTCCGGTAGTTCACGAGATCCAGCGCGCACCCACTCCACGTGTCGCGCACCTGCTGCAGATACACCTCGAGTGCATACTCGCCCTGCGCGTCGACGACGAGCGCGCGCAGCGCGGCGCCGTGCGCGCGCCAGTCGAGGTCCCACACCGCGCCGAGCGTGAGCGCGGCGGGAACGAAGCGGCGCGCGAGCGTGCGGTGCAGCGCGCGCCAGTGGCGCTCTTTCACCGCGTCCGCGCGCAGCTCCTGGAGCAGCGGCGTGTGCTGCACGAGGAACGCGAGCTCCGCCTGCATGTGCTCCGCCGCCGCGTACTGCCGCACGCGGCTCGGCAGCGCGCGCAGCTCGCGCTGCAGGCCCTCGAGCCGCTGCCGCACCGCACGCGCCTGCACGGACGCCCACGGCGTGCTGCGCACCGCCTCGAGCTGCCGCGCGATCCCGTGCAGCGCCTGCCACACGGCCTCGAGGTCGTCGAGCTCCGCGGCTGCCGCCGCGAGCGCCGCGTCCGCGTGCACGGCCATGCCGAACGTGTCCTGCGCGCGTGCGAGCTGCGCGCTCTCTGCGTGCAGCTCGCCGATGCGCGCGCGAAACGCCGCGAGCGCGGCGAGCGCCGTGTCCGCGCGCACGTCCGCGCCCACGGGCTTCTCCGCGTGCCACTCGGCGACCGCCGCGTCCGCGCGCGCCTGCACCACGTGCGCCTCCGCGTCGATGCGCCGCTGCAGCGCGTCCTGCTGCGCGGTGACCGCGTCCTTCTTGCGCGTGAGCAGCGCGACGAGCGCGCTCTCCTCGCCAGCGACCTGCTCCGCGTACAGCCACGTGTCCGGCAGGCGCACGCGCGCGTGCCGCAGCGCCGCCTCGCACCGCGCGAGCTGCGCGACGAGCGGCTTCCAGTGCGCGCACTGCTGCGTCGCCGTCTGCACGCGCGTCACGAGCGCGACGACCTGCGCAGTAGACGCGCTCGTGACGCTGAGCGGCTCCAGCTCCGTGCGCGCCGCATGCATCCCCGCGTACGTGTCGCGCAGCGCGTCGCCGAGGCGCGCGGCACACGCGCCCTCGAGCGCGTGCAGCCACACGTCCAGCTGCGCGACGACGCGCGCCTGGACCGGCGCGTAGTCCACGCGCACGAGCCCAAAGCTCCGCTGCGCGAGCGGCGCCGCGACGCGCGCGCGCTCCGCGCGCACGTCCGTCACGAGCGCCTCCCACGCGGGCAGCGACACGCCCGCCGCGCCCGCCGCCGCGCCCGGCTCCGCGTCCCAGAGCAGCTGCAGGGCGAGCAGCCCGTCCACGTACGCGCCCGCCGCCGCGAGCGCCGTCTGGATGCGCCGCACGGGCGCCGCGAGCACGTCCGCCCGCACGCGCGCGAGCAGCGCCGTGTGCGTGCGCGCCGCCGCGCCGCGCATACGCAGGTCGTACCGCGCACCCTGCAGACGCGGGAGCGCGAGCACTGTGCGCATCCGCGCGCCGAGCGCCGCGAACCAGTGCGCGCGCGCGTGCTCGAGCGGCGGCGCGGCGACGAGCCGTGCCGCGTGCATGCGCACGCTCACGACGAGGGGCGCGAGCGGCGCGGCGCCGAACGCGGCGCCGGACCCCCCCGGCCCCCCGCCGGACGCGCCGCCTAGCGCGCCGCCAAACGCGCGCAGCTCCGCCTCGAGCCGCGTCTGCAGACATGCGGCGACACGCGCGTCGAGCGCCTCCACGTACGCGCCCAGGTTCGGGTACGCGGCGAGGCTCAGCGCGTCGAGCGCCTCCTGCAGCGCGGCGAGATGCGCGCGCAGCACGTCCGCGTCATACGCGCACGTCTGCAGCTCCGCAACGTGCGCGTCGACGGCTGCCTGCTGTGCGGCGAGCTGCACCGCGCGCTCCTCGAGCGCGGCCGCCGCGCCCGCAAGCCGCGCGACGAGGTCCGTGCCGTCGCCGCGGTACCCGTCCGCAACGCGCTCCCAGCGCACGCGCAGCGCGGCGGCACACAGCGCGCGCACGTCGGCGACCGCGTGCGCGAGCAGCGGCGCGACCGCGGGCACGCGCTGCAGCCGCGCGCACGTCTGCTGGTACGTGCGCAGCGCGCCGTGCAGCGACAGCGCGCACGGATGCAGGCGGCGCAGGTCGTGCGCGGCGCCCGCGAGCGCCTGCGGGATGGTAAATCCCAGCGCGGAGAGCGCGCGCGCCTCGTGCGCAAACACGAACACCTGCGGGTCCGCGTGCACCTCGAGGCGCAGCACGCCGCCCGCGCTCCGGTCCGGCGCGACGCACAGCAGCGCGCCGCGGCAGCGCGTCGCCTGCGCGCTGCGCTCGGCGGACCACGCGTGCAGCAGCGCGCGCGTGTCGAGCTTGCGCGCAAACGTCTCGCTCTCGTCGTAGATGCGCCGCCCGTCCGGGTAGTGCCGCCAGCCGGCGCCCAGCACGTCCTCCACGCGCTGCAGATACACATGCAGCTGGCGCGCGATCTCGGACGCCCACACGATCGCGCCGACAATCTCCGGCTGGTTGCGCAGCTGCGCGGCGAGATGCGCGGGCGAGTCGCGGAAGCCCGCCTTGAACTTGGCGTGCAGCGCATCCATGTCGGTCTGCACGCTGCGCAGAAGCACCTGCTGGTACTCCTGCACCGCCGCGCGCACGTTCGGCCGGACGAAGAGCGGGTTGAACTGCGCGAGGATGCGCAGCCGCTCGCGGGCGCCCGTCGCGCCGGCTAGGCGCCCCTGCAGCAGTGCGATGAGCTGCTCCTCCACGCGCGCGGTGCGCGCGCCGTACGCGCGCTCCGCGTCGGCGAGCGCAGCGGTGCCGCGCTCCGACACGTCGAGCACGTCCACGTCGCGCAGTGCGCCGTAGGCGGCGTGGATCTCCGCAACGAGCGCGCGCTCCACGCTGTGCGCCGCGCCGCGCCCGCGCGTGCGCCCGGCCGACGCCATCGCGACGAGCTCCTCGTGCGCGCTGCGGAAGCGCTGCAGGTACGCGAGGCGCGCGCGCAGTGCCGTGTGCGCGGGCGTGACCTTGATCGGGAGGAACTTCTCCGCGCGCTTGCGCGTCATCTCCCGCGCGACATACACGAACTCCTTCAGTTGCGCGTCCCACTCGCCGAGCACCGCGTCCGTATCCGCGAGTAGCGCCTCGAAGCGCGCGTGCGCGAGCTGCATCGGCGCCGCCTGCTGCAGCAGGCGCAGCAGCGCGTCGCTCAGGTCGCGCCCCAGCGCCTCGACGAACGCGAGCGCGCGCCGCACCGGATACGTGCTCACGCGCAGCTTCTTGTTCACCCCGCCAAACACCGCACGCAGCGCGTCCGCGCACGCGCCGAAGGTCGCCGCCGCCGGCAGCGCGCCGAGCGGCAGGTCGCGCAGGAGCAGGTTGTAGCTGCGCACGCGCTCCAGCGAGTCGCGGATGCCCGTGTCCGCGTGGAAGGACACGGTCGCGTGGAACCGCTTCGCATGCGCGAGCACGTCGATCGTCAGCGCGACGCCCGGCGTGTGCAGCTGCGCCTCGAGCGCCTCGAGCGCATGCTCCATCGCGCCCCAAAAGTTCGCCTCCTGCATCGGCGTCCCCGTCGACGGATCGCGCTCCAGCCGCGTCACCGCCTGCACCGCGCGCACCCAGCCATTCATCTCCGCATGCAGCTCGTTCACAAACGCGTCATCCGTGAGCCGCGCCGCGGGCTCTACCGCTTCGACCGTCACTGGCGCAGACGTTGCTGCGCAGCGCTCCACCGCTGCGCGGATCTCTGGATGCACGCCGAGCACCACCTGTGGGATCTCGACATTTTGCTGCAGATGCCGCAGGCTCCATGCGAGTTCGGCGAGTTTCCGTCGGACCATGGGGATGCCTGGTTGTGAGAAGGGGGAAGGGAGTGCAAGGGAAAAAAGGGGAGAAAGGGGGGGAGGAAGGGGAGAAAGGGGGGGAGGAAGGGGAAAAAGGGGGGGGGGGCGAAAGGTAGGAGGGAAGGGGCGAAAGGCGCGAAAGGCGCGGGGGAGGGGGGAAACGAGGGGGCAGGGGGAGAGAGGTAGGGGCGGAAGAGGAAGGCAGGGGGTTTGGGGGGAAGAAACGGGGAGGGCGGGGGAGGCGCAAGAAAGGGGAAAAGTAAAAAAAAAAAGGAGGGAAAAGAGAGGCAAGGGGAGAAAACAGGCAGAGGGAGGAAGAAAAAGGCGGGCGGAGGGGAAAAGAAAAAAGGGCCGGAGGAGGGAAAAAAGGGCATCAGGAAACAGAGGGAAGAGGGGGACGAGGAACAAAAAAAAAAAAAGAGTCGGGACATGAAAAAAAGGGCCACAAGAGAGAAATGGGAGTGGGGAACAGGCAGTGAAAAGCGGAGCAAAGGAGAGTGAGTAGCGGGGGAGATAGGATGGCGGAGGTAGCAAAAAAAAGGGGCGTTTCCCCCGTTTCCCTCTTCCTCCTGTATCCCTCCCGCCCTCAGACCGCCTTTATTCCACCCCCCCTCTTTCCACCCCTAGCCTTTTCCTCCTTGCTCTCACACTTCCCTCCGCCGCCCTTTTTCGTCCGCCCCTTTTCCTCCCCCTTTTCGTCCCCTCCTTCCCCTTCCCCCCTCCCTTTTTCCCTCCCCTCTACCCCCCCCCTCTTTATCCCCCCTTCTCCTGCCCCTTTCCCCTCCCCCTCCATCAACATACCTGTCTTCACATCCTCGTCCGTCCGCGCAGCGCCCTCCCCGTCGACACGCTCCGCGGCATACGCATCAAACCACGGCGCCATGACATGCTGGACAACGTGCTCAAGCGCCTCGACGGGCGTGTCGGGTAGCTCCGTGGGCGCCGGCGTACTCGTGTCCGCGAGCGCGGCACGGATCCCCACGTCCGGCGGCGCGCCGACAAGCGAGATGACGCGTGTCTGTGCGGCAATGTCCACGCCCGGCTCAAGGAGCGCGTGCCGCTTCACCACAGCGACACACGACTGCTCCATCGGAGTCCACGCGGGCTTGTGCGAAAGTGTGAGGTGCGCGCGCGGCGCGACACCCGGCGCGCATGCGGCAACACCCGGCGCTTCCGCACCGACGACGCGGTTCACGAACAGTACCGGTACCCCCGCACCCCCCGCGAATGCGCGCGCCGCAGCGACCCATGGCGGGGCGCCCTCGCTGTGGCTCGCGTCGGCGAGCGGGAGCGACGCGGCGATCGCATCCGCATGCATGTCCAGCAGCGCCGGGAGCAGCGCGACGAGGTGCTCCCGCACGGCATGCACGTCACTGTCCGCGCCCATTCGGCGCCTGTTCCTGCGGCAGAGGCCCCGTCGCCTGTTGGTCGGTGGCGGACAGATGCGCGGTGGCGGAGACGCGTGCGCGCGCACGCGTCACGCGTGTTACGGCACCCTGGTAGGCCATGTCTCGGAAACCTATTTGGCCACTGACCGCGAGCATCCGCGTGTCCCCGGCACGCGGGCAGCCGCGGCGGCGCGCGGGGCTCTTCACGTGGCGCAGCCGTGCGCGACGCGCGCTCCCACGATGCGACATGCTGTATGCTACCTTGCGTGGCTATGGATGTGGCCGCGTGTGCAGAGGCGCGCAGCGCGCAGAGGGGGCTAGGGGGGGTCGCAGAAGGGAGGCGGCCATGTGTGCAGGAGCGCGCAGCGTGCAGAGGACAAAGGGGGGTGGGGGGAGCGGCCGCGTCCCGCATGAACAGACGTCCGTCGGCCAAAGAGCGTCCGCTACCCCACCCGCCCCGCGCCCCTTTCTCGCCCCTTCGCCCCGCCGCTCTCTTCCCCACACCGCCTGCCCCCCCGTCTCTCCGCCTCCTCTCCCCCGTCCTCCCTGCCCTCCCCGCGCTCCTGCGTTCCCTCAGCGCGTACCTCGCGTAAGCAGACGCAGTCATGATGCACGCACTGTTCTGGATGCGGCGCAGCCGCTCCTCAAGCTCCTGGCGCTGCTGGTCGAGCGCGGCCCGCATCTCGCGGTGGCGCGCATACAGCTCCTCCTCGCTCTGCTTCAGCTTCGCCTCCTTCTCGGAGACCTTGCGCTGGAACACTTGGCGCATCTCGCTCTCCATCTTGGCAAGCTTCGACTCGTGCAGCGCGCGTGCCTCGTTCTGCTGTGCGGCCGGGCTGCGGTGAGCGCGCGTGTGCGGCGCACGCACTTGGACTCATGGAAGACGCTGTCGTCCTGCGGGATGCCGAGGGCCAGCAGCTTCTGCGTGCGGTAGCCCTCATACAGCGCGTCCGTGAGCTCACGCAGGTCCTCCATGTTCGAGCGGATGAGCATCTGGCGCAGCTTAACAAAGTCACTGTGGCCCTCGTTGTCCACCTCAATGACGCCCCACGGGTACGCGCGGCCGCGCACCGTGCGGCCGTCGGATGTCCTCACGAGGTCGTTCGAGCCGACGATCGCGAACGGGATCTTGGACTGCCGGTCGGCGCGCGCGCGGCAAGGGACGCACCTGGATCTCCTGCGCCTCCGCGATGCTCTCCTCGTCATCGCCCGGATGCAGCGGAAGCCGCACGGTGTTGATTCCATGGTACTCGAGGTCACGGAGTAACCGCTGCTTGAACGCGGCGATGTCCTCGAGGGCCACCGTGTCGGACTTGGCGATGATCGGGATCACGTTCACGCGGTTGTGCACGCGCGAGAGGAACTCGAGGTCGATCGGACGCAGCCTGCAGTCAGGACGGCGCCTGTGCGTGCACATACGCATGGCCGGTCGGCTGGACGAAGTACAGGAGCGCATGCACGCGCGCGTCGACAATCTGGTTCCGGTTCACGCGGTTCTCCTGCTCGAGGTACGCGTCGAAGCGCGCGTCAATCGTCTGCACGATGGGGTCCCACGCATGCTCGTTGTTCACAAAGTCGCCAAAGCCCGGCGTGTCGATGATGTTCAGGCGCAGGCGCACGTCGTTCTCCTCGATGTCCGCGCTAATCGTGTCGATGCCGACGGACTGCGCACTCTCGCGCCCCGCGAGGCGCTCCTCGCCGCTCGGCACGAGGTTCGTGTTGAACAGCGTGTTGATGAGCGTGGACTTACCGAGTCCCGTTTCGCCTGGTGTGCGTCAGTGGGCCGCGCCGCCGCTGCACGCACCGACAACCATCGCGGTAAACGTGAACCCCTTGCGCACCGAGCTGCGGTGCACCTGGTTCGGGAGATTCGCGAAGCCTACGTAGTTCGTGAGCTTCCTGCGCGGAGTCGCCGCCGTCGGAGCTGCGTGCGCGGTCGCCATGGCACAACAGAGGCAGTGCGGAAGCGGCCGCGTGCCGCGGCCCCGCCCCACGCGCCGCGCACGTGACCACGCACGTGGGGAAAACGCCCGCCGCGCGGCTGCCCGCCGCGACGACGATGAAGCTCACCGCGGAGCTGCTGGCGCAGCAGGCGTCCGCGCCGAATGCGCTCAAGGACCGCGAGCTCGATCTGCGTGGCCTCAAGGTTGGCATGATTGAGAACCTCGGGGTGACGCGGGACCAGAACGACGCGATCGACTTTACCGACAATGATATCCGCTACCTCGGCAACTTTCCCCATATGCCGCGGCTACGCCACCTCCTTCTCTCGAACAACCTCGTGTCGCGTGTGGATCCGCATCTGCACCGCGCACTTCCGTACCTTGTGTCGCTCGTGCTGACGAACAATGCGGTCGCTGAGTTCCGCCAGATTGTGCATCTGCGGCAGCTGCGGCACCTCGAGTTCCTCTCCCTCCTCGACAATCCCGTGAGCCGCCAGGAACACTACCGCGCGTTTGTTGTCTGGCGCCTTCCGAGCGTGCGCGTGCTCGACTTCCGCCGCGTGACGGCCAAGGTGCGCGCGCGCCGCGATCTCCCCGTGCTTACTCCAGGATCGCGAGCATGCGCAGCGCCTCTTTGCCACGTCCGACGGCCGGCCGTCTGAGCTTGCCGTGCAACTTTCCGGCACGGCCGCCGCAGTGTCTGCACCGCGGACGAATGGCGCGCATGCGTTCGTGCCCGGCGAGGCGCGGCCCGGCAAGGCTGGCCGTCTGCTCTCCGCGGACGACCGCGTCGTGATCGCCGCAGCGATCGAAAAAAGCCAGAGCCTCGAGGAGATCCGCCGCCTCGAGGAGCAGCTCAAGATGGGCTTTATTCCGGAGGTGTGAGGGGGGGCGATTGGTGGGGGGAGAAGGAGAAACGGGCGGACGGGGGAGGGGGGGGGGGGGATCGTGGACGCGTGGCCTTTGCGGCGATGCGGCGGCCGCCCCCCGGCGCGCTCGCGGCGACGCCATCTCTGCGACACGGCTAACACCGCTCGGCATGCTTGCTGCGACGCATTCTCTGCGTCGCGGCTGCTACCGCCCCGCGCGCTCGCAGCGACGCAGTCTCTGCGGCGCGGCTGCCACCACCCCGCGCGCTCGCGGCGCTCATCCCATGTGCCGCCCTGCCACCACCCCGCGCGTCCGCAGCAGCACCACCGCCGCTCGCCGCGATGCGCCCCCCATGCACCCACGACATACCCCCGTTTGCAGTGCATCTTGTGCCACGTGGCAATAGTGCATAATAGGCATGCGCGGCGGCGGACGCGTCGCCGTGCGCGACGATGGCCGCGCCGTGCGCAGTCGATCCGGCAGGCGACTGGTCCGCGGACGCGTGCCGCACGGTGGTGCGGGAACTCACTGCGTCCCTCGATCTAGGCGCGCACCGTGATGCGGTGACAGAGGTGATCGTGTGGATGCACTTTTCGAGCTATGCGCTCGGCGGCCGCGTCCACGCATGGACAGGACGCGCGTATCATGCGTCGCCACAGCACCTGCTCGCGCTCCTGGACACGTTTCGTGGGGTCCTGTCGGAGCAGCGGGAGCAGCTCGAGGACCAGCAGCGGTTCCGGGTCGTGAGTCTCGACAAGCTCCAGGACACGGTGGCGCAGGTCGAGCATCTGCAGGCGTCGCTCGCGGAGAAGCAGGTGCGTCTGGAGGCGACGAACGCGGAGGCGAACGGCCGGCTGCAGCGCATGGGTGCGTGCGGCGCGCGCGTGGCTCACCAGCAGTGCACGACCAGCAGGCGGCCGAGTCCGAGCGGGAGGCGTCACTGTCTCTGGAGGCAGCGCTGCGCACGCAGGAGGCGGAGATCGCACAGCGCAAGGACGCGGTGCTCGCAGAGCTAGCCGCCGCGGAGCCGGCCGTGCTGGACGCGCAGGCCGCCGTGTCGAACATCAAGAAGCAGCATCTGAGCGAGGTGCGGTCGATGGCGAACCCGCCGCCCGCGGTGAAGCAGACGATGGAGTCCGTGTGCATGCTTCTCGGCCACCGCGTCGACGGGTGGAAGAGCGTGCAGGGGATCATCCGGCGCGACGACTTCATCTCCTCCGTCGTGTACCTCGACACGCAGGCGAGCGTGCCGCGGAGCGTGCGCGACGCGCTGCAGCGCGAGTATCTGAGCCGCCCCGAGTTCAACTACGACACGATCAACCGTGCGAGTAAGGCGTGCGGCCCGCTCGCCGGCTGGGTACTTGCGCAGGTGCACTTTGCGGCAATCCTCGACCGCATCGCGCCGCTGCGCGCCGAGGTCGCGTCCCTCGAAGACGCCGCGCACGCGACCAAGGGCCGCGGTGCGCACGCCGCGGGCGCGGTCGCCGCGCTCGAAGCGAGCATCGCGACGTACAAGGGCGAGTACGCGGCGCTCATCAGCGAGACGCAGGCACTGAAGACGGAGATGGAGCGCGTGCAGCAGCGCGTCGCGCGCAGCGTCCGCCTCCTGGACGGGCTCGCGTCGGAGAAGCGCCGCTGGGAGGCCGCGCGGCAGCAATTCCACGAGCACGTGCACACGCTGGTCGGCGATGCGCTGCTGTGCGCGGCGGTCGTCGTGCACGCGGGCTTCTTCGACCAGGCGTGCCGCGAGGCCATGTGGGCGCAGTGGTGCGCGCGCCTCGCCGACGACGGCGTCCCGTTCCGCCGCGCGCTCGTGGTGACCGACGTGCTCGCGAGCGCGGACACGCAGGCTGCGTGGCACGCGTGCGGCCTCCCCGCGGACGCGCTGAGTGTGGAGAACGCGGTGATCCTCGAGCGCTGCACGCGGTATCCGCTGCTCGTCGACCCGACGGGGGGCATCGTCCGGTTCCTCGAGCGGCGCTGGGCGGAGCGGCGCCTCGCAGTGGCGAGCTTCCGGGACCACGGGTTCGTGAAGATGCTCGAGAGTGCGCTCCGCTTCGGCACGCCTCTCCTCCTCACGGACGCGGACCATCTCGATCCCGTCGTGCTCCCCGTGCTGAACCGCGAGCTGCGGCGCACCGGCGGGCGCGTCCTCGTGCGTGTGGGCGACCAGGACGTGGACTTTGCGCCGTCGTTCCGCCTCTTCCTCGCGACGCGCAGCGCCGCCGCGGACGTGCCCGCGCACGTGTTCAGTCGCGTGCAGGTCGTCAACTTTACGCTCACGCGCAAGAGCCTGCAGGCGCAGGCGCTTGCGGAGGTGCTTCGCGCGGAGCGCCCGGACGTGGAGCAGCAGCGCACCGAGGTGCTCCAGCGGCAGAACGAGCTGCAGCGCCGCCTGCAGCATCTTGAGCGCGCGCTCCTCGCAGCGTTGAACGAGGCGGAGGGCCATGTCCTCGACAACGACGCGGTCGTCTCCTCCCTCGAGACGCTCAAGGGCGAGGCCGACGACGTCGCACAGAAGATGGCGCACATGGACGACACGATTGCCCGCGTACGCGAGACCACGCGGGCGTACGAGCCGCTTGCCGAGGCGTGCAGCGCTGTGTACTTTCTGCTTGCGCAGCTGTCTCTTTTGCACCCCTTTTACCAGTTTTCCCTCCCGTTCTTTCAGCAGATATTCCATGACGTGCTGGCGGGGCGGGGGTGGGCGGGGGAAGGGGTGGGGGAGCGCAGGCGGGGGTTGGAGGGGGGGATGGGCGACGTGGAGAGGGCAGGGGGAGAGGGGGAATTGGTGGGGGGAGGGCGAGAAGGAGCGGGTAAAGGGGGGGAGGAAGGGGGGCAGGAAGGGTTAAAAAGAGGGGGCGCGGAGGATCCGAGGCAGGGGGATGGGGCGCCGGGGGAACAGGGCGGGGCGCAAAAAGAACACTCCCGCGCGGTAGCCACTGCGGCCTCTACGCGGCCCGCTCCCCCCGCTGCCGACCCCCGCCTCGACGCTCTCCACCGCGCCCTGTTCCTCACTGCGTTCCACCGCGCAGCGCCGACGCTCCTGCACAAAGACCATCTCGTGCTCGGGATCCTTCTCGCACTGCTGTACTGCCGCGTGGGACGCCGCGCGGGGCTCCTCGATGGTGCGGAGAGCGCCGCTCTGTTCGAACCGTCGCCGCCGGCGGACGCGCGCCACCCGCTGCTCGCGCTGCTCGCGCATGCGCAGCAGACGGACCCCGCGGCGTGGGCCGCGTTCGTGGACGCGCTCGCGCCGGAATGTGCGCCGCTGCCGCGCGTCGGGTCCGCGCCCGCGTCGGACGACCCGGTCCGCCGTGCGCTCGTCGTGCGCGTGCTGCGGCCTGACCGTACGGTGCCGGCGCTGACGCGTCTCCTGCAGGCGGTCTTCGAGACGCCGCTCCTCGACACACGCCCCGATTCACTTCTCCTTGTCGCCCGCACGCAGACGCCGCCGACGACGCCGCTGGTCCTGTGCGCGGTGCAGGGATACGACGCGAGCTTCCGCATCGAGCAGCTCGTCGACAGCGAGCGGATCGCGTGCACGAGCGTCGCGCTCGGCTCACCGGAGGCGCGCGCAGAGGCGGACGACGCGCTCGCGACGGCTGCGCGGGTGGGGCGCTGGGTGCTGCTGAAGAATGGACACCTCGCGTCCGACTGGCTTGCGGCGCTCGCGGCGCGCATCGCGGCGCTGCAGCCGCACGCGGACTTCCGCGTGTTCGTCACCTGCGAGATCGGGCCTGCCGTGCCGCTGTCGCTGCTGAGTGTCGCGCGCGTGCTCGTGCACGAGCCACCCGCGGGCCTGAAGGCCGCGTTACTCGGCACACTGCAGGCGCTCGGCACGCGTGCCGCGCCGCCGGGGCCGCAGGAGCGCGAGCGGCTGTACTTTCTGTGCGCGTATCTGCACGCGACGGTGCTGGAGCGCCTGCGGTATGTGCCGCTCGGCTGGTCGCAGGCGTACGAGTTCTTCGATGCGGACCTCGCCGCGGCGCTGGACGTCGTCGAGTACTGGTCTGCGCATGCGGCCAAGGGGCGCGCGAACATGGACCCCGCGCAGCTTCCCTGGGACGCGATGCGCGCGCAGCTGAAGGGATATGTGTACGGCGGCAAGATCGACCGAGCGACGGACCGTGCGGTGCTCGACGCGCTCGTCGACCATCTCTTCGTGCCCGCCGTGTTCGACTCGGACTACGTCCTTGCTCCCGACGACGCGGTGCCTCTGCTAGCACCGCCGGGCACGCGGCTCCCGCACTTTGCCGCCTGGGCGGCGGCGCTGCCCGACCCGCAGCCTCCGCAGTGGATCTTTCTTGCTCCTGCGACCGAGCGCGCGACGGCCACGGCGCAGGGCGAGCGTGTCCTCGAGAAGCTCGCGCAGCTCCGTCAGCTCGCCGTGCGCGAGCAGGAGGTTGTCATGCCGCCGCCGGGCGAAGTTGTCTCAGACGACACGGAGGTGTCTGGCGAGCTTTCCGTCGCGCTGGCACAGGTGCAGGTATGGCTGGACCGGCTGCAGGACGGGTTTGTTGCACCTGCGCCCTGCGCCGAGGTGCCTCTTGAAAGGTATGCATTTTTCCCTCATTCCATGGCCCCCTCTTTCCTCTTCCCCCCCCCCCTCCCCCCGTTCTTCGTCCACCCCCCGTCTTCCTTTGTCCACCCGCCGCCCTACACCCGCTTCCCCTCCTCACCGCAGGTTCTGGGCGCGCGAACACGAGCGTGCGGCGGCGCTGCGCACGCGCACGCTGCACGACCTCGAGGAGCTCGCCGCACTATGCGCTCACACCGCGAAGCGGACGAACGAAAACACGGTGCTCCTGGAACATGTGCTGCAGGGTACGCCCTGGGAGAGCGGCGCTGACCGCAGGAACGGTTCCCAATGCGTGGCGGCAGTACGCAATGCCGCGCGAGGCGACGCTCGCGGCATGGTTCGACGATCTCTTTGCGCGCTTCGCACAGCTGCGCGCGCTCGCGGATCCGCGCGGCACACACACCGTTGCGCTCGCGCATCTCTTCCACCCGTCGGCGTTCCTCACGGCACTGCGCCAGGTCGCTGCACATGCGATGTGCGTTGGCCTCGATGCCCTGCAGCTGCGCGTGTCCCTCGGCAGCACCGGCGAGGATGTGCCGGGCAGTGTGGTGCTCCCCGAGATGTACCTGGACGGCGGCACATTTACCAACGCCACTCTCTCGCTAAACGACGGCGCGTCCGTGCGTGTGGGTCCCAGTCGCCTCGCATGGGTTCTTCCCGAAGCCGAGCGGTCCCCTCCTCACAGCGTCTCGCTCCCCGTGTTCCTAAACAGTGACCGGGACAGTGTGCTTTTTGACGCATGCGTCGCCGCATCGCCCACGCTCTCCCCTGAGCTCGCCGTGCTGCGTGCCGTCGCGCTGCGGGTGCAGTGAGGGGGCGGAGGGAAGGGAGCGGCGGGGGTAGAGGGGAAGAGGGGGGGAGAGGGATTCGCGCGAGAAGACGGCGGGTCGGAGGGGAGTCGGCGGGAGTTCTCTGCGCCACATCTTATATAGTATAAAGTCGTCGCGGTGGCAGGATAGGGGTGGCGAGCGCGGCGAGGGGGGATAGAGGTGTCGAGCGCGGCGGGTGGTATTCCGTTACGCCACGTTCGCCCCACGCGCTTCCTCGTCCCCACCCCCCAATCCTGCCACCTGCACATCAATCCCCCGATCCGCAGAGAGCGCCTCGAGCGACGCGGCGAGCGCATGCCACGCATCGATGCGGCGGCGCCCCGCGCCGCCCGCGCCCCGCACGGGGCTGCGCATCGACCCGCGCACGGAGACGTGCACACGCCGCAGGCTCGGGAACGCCGTCGTAATGTGTGCCACAGCCGTGTGTGCAATGTCCACAGGCCCATACAGAGACAGCGTCGCAACACGACCGAGCAGACGTAGGCGCACCAGGCGCACAAACAGGCACGGGAGACACTCCCCTAGGTCCACCGTAAAGGCGACGGGCGCCGGCGCTTTCTGCAGGCGGTCCGCACCGGACGCGAGCAGATCCGCGCTGCCTGCGTCCACAGAAAGGTGCTCCAGGGACGGCGCACAGAGCAGCAGCTGCTCCATCGCGACCGCAGTCGAGCCCGCGCATGCCTCCACGTGCAGCGCGCGGATGCATGCACCTGCGTCCGGGCGCCACCGCGTGAGCGCCGTGCGCAGCCGCTGCGCGGACGATGGGCTGCGCAAAATGATCGTGTGATAAGCGACGGGGAGGAGGACGCGCGCATGCGCGCGCGAAAGCGCGAGCACCTTCCACAGGCCTGCATGCGAAGACCGCGGATCGTTGGTGCACACACGGACGAGCTCGCGTAGCGTCTGCAGCTGCACCTCTGCCGGGAGCCGCCGTGGCGCGGCTACGAGGTGGGGCGGCCGCCGCGTACACGTGTCGCGCGCGGTGGTTCCCGCATCCACACACATGCGCCACGCGCGTGCGGGCGCACGCACAGTACTCATATGCCGCGCATACACCCCCGCCAGCGCCGCGGCGAGCACCACTGCGAGCACCCAGCACATCGGGATTCGGGCCGTGCGCGCTATCAGGAATCTAGGATACAGGGCGGAGGGACATACATCACGTGCCTACGCAGCCGTGGCGCGCCCCGTGTCTGGCGAGGGGGGCGGCGCTGCGTCGCGGGGAGCCTCCGTCGCCGCGGCGTGTTCCGCGGCGTGTGGAGACGGCGCGCGCATGTCCGCGGCGCCGCGCGCGGCCTTGGTGTCCCGCGCCTCGGCGCGCTTCGCCTCGTCCTCGTCGCGCTTCCTGATTTCTTCGGTGGTGAGAAAGCGGCCGCCGGGGCCACGTGGCCTGCGCATCGCATGTTTATGGCGCGACTCATGCAGGTACGGCTGCGGTGAGCGTGAGAGAGCGGACACGCACCTTTCTTGCCTCCTCGTCCAGCGCCAGGAGTCCGGACATCCAGCTCTCATTCATCTCTGGCGGCGCGCCCGCGCCCTTCGCGCCTTCCCGCTGCTTCATCACAAGCAGCCATGCCTGTCGACGCTTCTCCTCCATGCGCGCACGCGCGACACGGCGCTTGAGGATCCGCTGGTATTGCTTCGCGTTCACGTAGAGCGGTTCGTCGTCCGAGTTCGGCGCGTGCGAACGCAGCGGCGGCATCGCCGCCTTTGCGCCGTCTATGGACGGATGCCCATGCAGCCCGGGCATGTCCAGGCGGAGCCCGCCGGGCGCCTGCGCGAGCGCGCCATGCCGGTAGTACGCCGCGGCGTCTGGGAGGCCAAACGCGTGGGCACGGTGCTGGTCGTCGGGCCCCAGAATCCACGAGGTGAGGTCGCCCGACGCGGCCCCGCCCTCCGTGCCGGGCAGCAGGTCACCGAGGCCCGCGGCGTCGTGCGCGGGCGCGTCGTCCATCCCATCGCGGAGATCGTCGCGCCGGGCGGGGACGCCGCGTCCGCTCGGCGCCGCATGCGGCGCTGAGCCACCCGCCCCGGCGCGGAGACGCGCCTGCGCATCGCTCTCCGCGAAGGAAATAGGACTCGTCCGTCGGCGCTTCGGCATCACGCGCCCGCTGCGTGCGCTCTCGGCATCCATGGCCATATGTCGCGGGATATATCCCTGACGCCCGTAGAGGGAGGGCGGGAAAGTGCGCCCGCTGCTCGCCAACGGCGGCCCCCCCCCGCCGAGGCCGGGCGGGTAAGCAGCATGGCCCTGGTGCAGGATGTCGGATTCGTCGTGCGCGTCCGTCGCGGCGGACCCGCTGGGTGACTGTCGCGACGGCGCGCCCCAGCCAGGCATATTCGGTGCTCCCCGCACGGGAAGCGCGCCAGGCGGCATGCCGCCGCCCGGCGTCTGGCCGTACGCGCCGACGTCGCCGACATCAAGTGGGACAGCAAACGAGCCCGGCGCCTGCTGGATATAGAATGCATCCATGTGCGGCTGCGCGTTCCCGGTATCATTCGACTCGGCATTGACCGTAGACAGGTGCTGATTGATGTACGACACATTGTGTCCATTTGCGTATGATTCGCCACCGTGGGTCGCGCGCGGCGACGGAGAGCCCGCCGCGTGGTGGCCCGGATAGAACGACGAATCTGTCGTCTGCTGCGCAGGTGAGCACGGGCGGCTCAGCGCACAGGCGCGCGGACGTACCTGGGGGTAGTACATGGCCGCGTTCGAGTCCGCCGGCCGCGAGAGGCCCTGCCCCAGGATCGGCCCGAGCGGAAAACCAGGCCCTATGGCCGGTGTCGTTCCCATTCCTGATGTGCCCTGTCCTTCCGACATGGCGTTTGACGATGCAAAAGCAGGCGTGGACACCACGATCCAACACTGTTCGCGCTGTGTCCCCTCGGCGTCACGGGCGGGGGGAGACAGCGGCGCCTTCCCGTTGGCGGAAACGACAGCCAAGGGATACACCTACACCGCTGCGGCGGGTGGAGGCCCGATTGCGATCGCCGCGGGGGCTGCTGCAGCGGTCGGACGAGACTATGGGTGTGCCGCAGGTGGCCCAGGCCACACTAGGAGTGGGCCGCATTATACTTCTGCACGACGCTGCACGCGTTAGGTCGGCGTCTCGCTGCGGCGTACCCAGAGATCTGCTTGAACAGCCACGTACGCGTACTCGCCTCGGGGACGGGCAAAAAGGGGCCCATCACGCCTCCACGGAGCACAAGGGAAATCCCGTTACTTTCGAGACTGATGACGTCAGCACACCAGGCGGCGTCGTGGGCGTACGAAATGGTGCTGAGGTGGGACCAGACGACCTCCCAGAGGACTTTCATGCGCGCGGTGCGGATGTACACTGGGGTGAGCGGGGCCAAGGCAGGTGCTGCGTACAGATCCGGTTCTCAGTCAGCATGATGGTCGCGCCGCCGTTCGGGCCGGGCGTGTCGACGTGCGCGACGTAGTGGTCGCCGCGGACGCGCCCCTGGTCCACGGTCTGGAGCCACATCTGGCCGAGCGCCTCCCGCTCGTTGTACGGGCGGATGATGTGGTCGGCCGCAATGTATCGTGGAAGGCGGGCGCGGTCGATGTTGTTCTGCTCAAACACGCGCGTCGTATTGCGCAGGCCCTCGGTCACGTTGCTCGCCATGTCAAAGAAGCCCGCGGCGGGCTTTGTGACAATGCCCACAAGCCCACGACCGACGCCCTGCACAAATCCCGAGGCGCCCCCCTGCTCCGCGCCCTCGAGCGGGCGGAGGGCGAGGCCCTCGATGCCGCTCGCGACGCTTGTGAAGAAGGAGTTCGCGCCGGACGTGATGCCGTAGAGCGCATGTTTCGGCTTGTTGCGGAAGTGCGTCATGCGCCAGCGCGTCTGGAAGTCCGGGTCCAGCGTCACCGCGGCGAGGCCCTTGCTGATGGAGCCCGTGAGCTTCGACACACTGTCCGAGACGCCAAACACGGTCTTCTTGACAAAGTTGCTCGCGCCGCGTGCGATGCCGAAACCAAGCTCGCGGTTCCCATGCATCACGAGGCCGTAGTATGGCTCGTAGAAGATGTCCGCGACGCCGGAACTGACATTGTTGAACAAGCCGACGGGATTCCCGAGGAAATCCGCGGACCCGAGGATCCGGTAGAGCTGGAAGAGGAACTCCTGGCCGTAGTGGTACGCAACGCGCTCTTGGAGCACCGACATGGACATGCGCACATTCTCGATGACGAGCGCATTCAGACGCACCGGCGCCTCGTTCACATTGCCAAACGCCATCGTGAGCGCATTGAAGATGAAGAGGAGGAGCGTACGCGACGACTCCTTGTCGTCCTCGTCCACGCGGTCCGTCGCCATGAACGACAGATTCAGCGCGATCGGCTGCAGATGCAGGATCTCGATGTACGTCTCGTCGTGCGTGCCGAGCATGTCCCTGGGCTCCGGGATGTCGTCCGCGTGCTCGATGTACTCACCCTCGCCGTAGTGCGGCGCGTGCGTCGCGGGCCCGGCGCGGAAGAAGTTGTACACGGCAAAGAGCAGGTTCTCGTCGAGCTCCGCGGTCATCTCCTGCAGGAGCACGGACGCATATTTGATGTGCTGCACGCCGTGCGACTCGTCCTTCGCGCGGATCACGGACACCTGCAGCGTCGGATGCACGTCGAGCTCGCGGCCATCCTTGGGCACGACGGTAGGGTACAGCACGATCGGGAAGATGCTGCCGAACATCTGGTTGTCCATCTGGATCCACTTGCAGATGACGTTCAGCGACGTGGTGTACTGCGCCTCCGTGTAGCTCAGCTCGAGCCCGCGGAAGGTCACGTACGCAATCTCCGCGACACGCGCGGAAATGAGCGACACGCCGACGCCCGCGAGCTCGACCTTGAATGCGCTGACGATCGACAGGTCCACATCCACCGCCTCGAACCCGTCCCGCTGCAGGCCCTCGGCGGCGCCGCGCGGCGACGCGACCTTGAAGCGGCTCTGCGACTCGGAGTAGTCCGAGATCACGAGCGTCTGCGTAAAGCCGTCCGCACGCACGTCCAGCGATACAATCGCCGAGGAGCGCCCATGCAGCTTCGGGAAGCGGAACGGCAGGAGCGAGCCGATCTCCATGACGTTCACCACGCGTTGCCGCCCATTGATGACGAGGCGGATGTGCTTGTCAGCGTCCGCGGGGTAGTCCCACGCATACTTCATCTTGCTGCGCGCACTCAGCACATAGCGCTTCACGGGCGCCTCGCGCCGGCTGTCGTTCGAATCCAGCACGGCATGGCTCGGCTCGCCATTCGCGTTGCACTGCATGAACGCGACCGCGTACTCCGTCTCGTTGCGCAGCATGAACGGCCACGGGCCATGCGCCATGTCGATGCTGATGAAGATCGCGGGGCCGGACATCTGCACGTCGATGCGCAGCAGCTGCTGCGGCTTGTCCGGCTGCGCGATGCGCAGGAACACGTTGCCGATGTTCTCGATGCTGAAGGGCGCGGTCCACGGCGCGTCCGTGTCCGCGCACGCGAGCACCGCCTGCTTCTTGGAGTACACGTGCAGCCAGTGCAGCGGGCGCCGCTCGCCCGCGCCAACGGTAAGCACGTCGCCGCCGCCCGTCTCGCAGAAGCGCACCGGGACGGTGAGCCGGTTGTGGATAATGTAGCGCGGCATGAGCTTCACGACCTTGGACAGCTTGAAGCGCCCGAGCCCGTCCTCGACGTTGAGGCCGAGGTGCACGCGGCGGTCCGCGTCCGCGGACTGCACGGTGACTTCCGTCTCGGAGCCGATCACGTCGAACGAGAGCGGCTTCGACCACGCGGACTCGCCCGCGCGCAGCACGAAGCGGTTGCGCCGCTCCTGCGAGCCGGAGAGGAGGAACGGATGGCACACGGCTCGCTCCTTCTCGTCCTCCTGCCCCGCGGCGAGGCGCGTGTGCCCCGCCCAGGGGCGCACCTTGATTACGACGGGGAGTGCGCTCTGGTTCAGGAACACGTACGGCGCGTAGATCTGCACCTTGAACGCGCCGCCCGAGTCCGGGAAAGTGAAGTAGTGCATGCGCAGCTCCAGCTTCAGGTTCGCGGAGTCGACGAGGGTGAGCTGGTGCTCGACAGGGAAGTCGTCCGGGTTGTCCGACGCGATGATCGCGAACTCGCTCGGCGAGAACACCGTGTTCTCCAGCTCGATGCTCAGCAGGAGCAGATGCTCCAGCTGCACGACATGCACGGGCGAGATGCCACCGCGCCGCAAAAAGCTGGACCAGTTGTGGTTCAGGTTCTTGTCAAAGAGGCGGTACTGCACGTCGTACGGCAGCAGGTTCTCGATCTCCACCGGCGCGCGCAGCGAGAGCGTGAGCTTCGGGTAGTTGAGCGCGCGCGAGCCCGCGGGGTCGCGCACTGAGTACGCCTGGAATAGGAACGGCGCGTCGCCCTCCGCCACAGCGGGGCAGACGAAGCGGTGCGACGCGGTGAGCAGCAGCTCCTGCCAGCCGACCGTCTCCGTGGACCACCTGTACCCGAAGCCCGCGTCCGGGCGTACGCGGATCTTGCGGTAGTACGCCTCCAGGATCGGCAGCGCGGAGTCGGACCCGGGCTCGATGCGCAGCACCGTGTCGCCCACTTCGCCGTCGTCGCCGACGACGCCGACCTCGATCGGGATCAGCGCGCGGTTGTCGATGTTGAACGTAGAGCGGAAGGTGATCACCTTGACGTTGTTCACGAGCTTTACGTCGCACAGGAGGCGGTGGTTCACCCTGTTCACCTTCGGCCGCAATGTCATGAGGAACTCGCCCTCGCGGTCGACACTGATGTGCCGCACGCGCTCCCAGGGCGAGTCGTCGAGGTGCACGCACAGCGTGTTCGCCGCGACCTCGTTCGGGTTCTCGCGCAGCGTCTTCCAGTCGCCAAACACCCACGGGAGGGAGTGCCCGTCCTCGACGCGCGCGGGTGCGGTCCGCGTGAGTGCACCGCTGTCCTGCTCGCTCCACACGCTCAGCCGGTAGCCCGTGCGGTCCCGGATGCGGAACGGCGCGGTGTGCCGCTTGTCTTCGCGCACATTGTTCTCCTGGTCGAGCAGCGCAAGCATGTTCGAGAGCGCCTCGAGCATGCCCGCGCTCACGTTCAGCTCGAGCAGCTTCTGCGACGCAATCGTGAATGTGCTCGACGCGGGCGACATGTTCCGCTCGTACAGCACGCTCACTTCCCACGGCTCCATCAGGGATTCCCAGTGCGACGAGGACAGGTTGAAGTTGTTCACCCACGTCTTCAGTGTTGTCCGCACGCGCAGGTCCGCGGACCAGTCCGTCATCCCGATCTCCATCGGCGCCACGCCCAGGTCGAGCACCGGAAGCATGTGCGCTTCGCTGATCAGCATCACCTGTACGCCGGCGCCGCGCACGATGAGCTCCTCTCTGGAAACCATGAGCTGTGCATGCGGCTCCACTCCCGCGTCTGTGCTGTGTATTGTGCGCGCGACCTCTGTGGCGGTTGGTGACGTGGTGTCCCGGGGTGCCGTCGTAAGGTGGCCCGTCTCCGGCCCCCCTGCCTCTGCGCCCTCTGCCTCTGCGCCCCCCGCCTCTGCGCCCCCCGCCTCCACGCGTGCGACCTCCCTGCCCCCCGCCTCCGCGCCCCCTGTCTCCACGCCCGCCACCTCTGCGCCCCGAGTCTCGGGGACCCCCGCCTCCGCGCCCCCTGCCTCAGGGACCCCCGCCTCCGCGTCTCCTCCCCCTCCTCCGACGCGGCGGCGCTCCGGCGCGGCAGCGGCAGCACCTTCTTCGCCCTCCGCGGAGAGCGCCTCGGTGGAGAGCGCAATGGCGTTCGTCGCGACCGTGGAAAGAAGATGGATGTCCGATCGCGTGAGCCGGAAAATAAGCGCGTCCACATCGATCTCCATGCTCGTGCTCGGCCCCGCGGACGTCATGCGCGAGTCCATCGTAAGCGACGCGTCAACGTTGTTCAGCAGACGCTGCTTGTCCTTCGGCGCGTTCATGCGCCAGACAAAGATGCCCAGCTGGCGCACCGAGAGCGCGACGACCGTCTGCCGTGACAAGACGACCTGCCGGACGAGCAGAACGATCGCCTCCGAGTCACTCCGCTCCGGCGAGCTCAGCAGGATGATGCGTGGCTCCACAATGTTTACACGGAACGACAGCGCCGGCGGCTGCGCCGCGGGCGCCCCGGATGTAGCGGGGGGCGGTGACATGGCGGACTTCCCAGACGCCGCCCGCGTACCAGACGCCCCGGACGCCGCCCGCGCCTCCGGCGCAGCGCTGCGTACGTCGCTCAGGAACGCAATCAGCGCAAAGAGCGGGTCGAGGGAGAAAATGAGCTTGGGGCTGTCCACGGTAACAATCGCTGTCGCGGCCGCGTCGGGCCCAGGCGGCGCGGTGTAGTTGATGATCAGCTGCCGCTGGTCACTCGGCGTTGCAGGGATCACCTCGCGGAACTGCGAGTCGCGTTTCGGCCGCGTGTCCGTCGCCGCAAAGGTGCGCACGCCCAGTTCCACCTCGGCGCCCGTCTCCGCTGCCTGGTGCAGGCGCATGCGCATGTCCTGTATTGTAAATGCAAAGAGGCTCGCACCCGCAAGCGACTCGCGCGTCGTGCCGCTGTGGTCGAAAAGGTTCAGGCGGATCTCGTTAATCGCGAACTCGCCGTCCAACGCGCCAGAAGCCTCCGGCGCCGCGTCCGCCCGCACGGGCGTCGCCGGCAGCTCCGCAAGGTGGAGCACTTCTGTGGGATCTTCGGCGCTTTCCTCGGGCGTGAATGCCGCGGGCACAGTGCGGAGGAGCATCAGCGCAAGCTCATACTGCCGCTGTGTGAGCGTCATCGTGATGTCTGACATGGACGCGTTGATGTGCGAGTGGCCGCGCGCGTCGTGTGCTGCGCGGCGGGTTGTGGCCGCTCCGGCGTCCGCACCGGCATCCGCTCCGGCGTCCGCACTGGCGTCCGCTCCGGCATCCGCTCCGGCATCCGCTCCGGCGTCCGCGCCGGCGTCCACAGATGCCGCGGTCCCCTCTTCGCCAGCGCCCCCCTCTTCAGCTGCCCCCTTCTCCCCTCCCTGCACGACGTGCACCTGCACGTTGACTTCCTCCAACATGCGAAGCTCGTCAACGGAGCCGTCGGCGGCGAGGCGCGAGTCGATGCAGATGTTGCTGAGGCCCGCATCAAGCGCCAGCGTGCACTCGTGAGCGTGCGCGGCCGCGGACACCGGCACATACTTGTTGTGCACGTACAGCTCGCCGAGATGCGCCACGAGCATGTCCGGCTTCGCGACGTCCGGCGGAAGGAGCACGACAGGGCTCTGGATACACAGGTCGTACTGCGTGCGGTGGCTGCTCTGCTGCAGCCCCTGCGCCCGCGCAGATGCCGCGGATGTTGCCGCGTCGTACACGGCGGTCATGTGCGCGAACTTGGAGAAGAACGTAAGTAGCTCTTGCACGGCGTCAGCCGCCACCGCGACGCGCACGGCACCGCAGCGGAGCCAGACGGAGGAGTCGTAGCCGGGGTACCGCGGGTCCGCGCGGTCGAACGTCTCGAACGCAAAGTCCGCGAGCTCGTCGCCGTCGATCGCGACGAGGTCCGCATACTGCGGGTCCGCGCGCTCGCGGTCGAGCTCGTCGCGCAGCGAGAGCGAACCGAGACGCGCGGCGATGCGCATCGTCGAGCCGCGCAGGAGCAGGGCGATGTCCGCGGTGGACAGCGTGAGCGTGCTGAGCAGGAGCGCATCCTCATTCAGCCGCACGAGGATCGACGAGAGCTTCACCTTGATGCGGAACTTGCTCTGCGGCGCGCTCGCTTCGCGCGCCGGCGGCGGCGCCGCGTCCGTGTGCGCCGCGGGCGGCGCACCGCCGGCCGCGAACGTGAGCATGATCCAGTCGTACACAGCGAGCACACTCACACGCGTGAGCATAAAGTTCAGCGTCGAGACGTGGACGAGCAGCGACTGGTCGATGCCCTCGTGCTCCTCGAGGAACTCGGGCGAGTGCTCGAACACCTGCACGTAGCGCACGTGGACGAGGTCGTGCGCCGCGACATCTGCATCCTTGGCGCGGCCCTCGATGTCGTCTAGCGAGCGCGAGGTGATGATGTGCTGGAAGCGCCGCGGCTGCTGCACGATGCGGTCGAGCAGGTCCATGGAGCCGAGCGTCACGTCAACTTCCAAGTGGAAGCGATACACACACACCGCGAGGCGGAAGTTCTGCAGGTCCGCCTCCACGAGCAGCTGGTCCGCCTGCACGGAGTCCGCAGCGCTCTTGCTGATCGTACCCTGGAGGCGCGCGACGTCGAGGACAAACTCGAATGTCTTTTGCTGCGCGCTGATCTTGTCCGCGGAGTGCACCTCCGAGTCGTGGAACTCGTCGTCGTGCGCGCTGGAGCCGTCGTCGCCAACGAGGAAGACGCTGTCGTCCCCGCGCAGCCGCTCCGCAAGCGCGGAGCGGTGCGCCTGCACGAGGTCGAGCGGCTCCGCCGCCGCTGCGCTGTGCGCAGGCGGTGCGGAAGCCGTCCCGAGCTGCGGGATGCTCAGCAGGATAAGGCGCAGCAGCGTGTGGTACTTGCGGTCCGAGAAGTGCACCATGATGCCCGGCAGGCGCCCCGTCAGTTTGCACCGCGTCAGGTTCGGCGCGCGCGGGAGGATCGAGAGGTGCAGGATGAACGAGAGGTTCAGCCGCTCGAGCATGTGACGGTCGCGGTCCTCCGTCGCGCTCTGTAGACTGCGCATGCATGCGTCGTACCCGGGCCCGACGACCAGCTGCGCGCGCTCGAGCTTGATAAAGTACCGGTCGTACATGAGCTCCTCGAGCTCCTCGTAGTCCTTCGCCGTGTACTGCCGGCTGTGCTTCGCGCGCACCGCTTCGAGCGAGCCCTTGTCGACGAGCAGCGACTTCACCGCGACGTGCCCCGCGTCGAAGATCACCTGCTCGCTCGCGCGCGACGTGACGTCTTCCGGGAGCACGATGATGGGCGCCTGCACGTCGAGCGCCACGTCGATCTTCTTGTGGTTCTCGAGTGCGTTTTCAAATCCCGCGCGCGTCTCCTTGCGGATGCCCTCGAGCGTCTCGCTCGCCACGTCGATGAGCGCCCCGATCAGCTCGAACTCGCTCTCCGGCGGCGTGAAGAAGCGCACGATCGACTCGATGTACGACCGGTGGTACACGATCTCCAGCGACCGCATCGTGAGCTGCAGCGCGTCATCCGCCCGCCCGTCCAGCGGATTGTGCTCGTACTTGATGAAGAAGAGCGGTGCCGCGCGTGGCGCCGCGTGCTGCGCAGCCACCGCCGCGTCGTCGCCGCCGGGAGCAGGCGAGCTGGGCGCGTCCTCCCCTCCCTGCCCCCCCGCAGGCTCCGGCCACGTGACGTCGTGCACATGCGCAATCTGCGGGTACTGCGTGTGCGGCGAGGTGCCGTCGATGACGAGCATCGTGCCCAGGGATGCGGACGCGTCAAAGTTCGCTGGGCGCTGGTGAAACTCGCCCTGCAACGCGTCGAAGATGAGCGAGAGGATGTTGCTCCCGTGCTTCTGGTCGCGCAGATGCAGGAACCCCTTGTGCAGCTGCGCGGTGACGTGCAGTTTCACCGCGTCGTCCGGCATGTCGTCGAGATGCGCCAGGGACGACGCGCCCGTCGTCTCGTCCCACTCGATCGCGTCGTACAGCTCCTTGCGCTGCGCCGTGTTCAGGGATGGGCTCGCGTTTTTCGCGTCGTCTGTCGTCGACCCGGAGGAGCCCCACAGCCAGCCGAACCAGCCGCCCGACGCGTGCGCAGGAGTGCCGTGCGCAGTGTCCTTGTTCTCCGCGTCGTGGGTGTCTGTGGCGTCGTGGGTGTTTGCGGCGTCGGGGGTGTTTGTGGCACCGTCTTGGCCCGCCTCGGCGCGCGCGCCCCCCGACTGCCCCCCCCCCGCCCCCACCCCCTGGCCGCCCCCTTGCCGCAGCTCGTGGCGCGCGAGAGAGCGGTAGAAACGAATGTCCTTGTACGAGAGGACGCGCTCCAGCGTGTGCAGCTCCGGCGCCTCGGCCTCCGAAGGGGTGCCGGTGCTCAAATCGTAGTGCGAGCGGAGCACCTGCTTGAAAAGACGCACGTACTCCTTGCGCATGTCACGCCGCTCTTTAAAGTAGGCCCAGGACCAGCGGCGGCGCTTCTCGTGTACCTCGTTCACGATCGCGCGGATCGCGAACTGAAGCTCCGCGCGCGGGCGGTTCTCGGCGAGTTGCGCGGGAGTGGGGCGGAAGCGGCGGTACTGCGCCTGGCGCGCGTAGAACTGGAAGAGGTCCATGACGCAGATGCCGTCGCGGTACTGCTCGTCGTCGAGGGTAAATCCGATCTGGTCAAAGACAAGCTGCGCATCCATCATGGGCACGTCCTTCGTGGCCTGGCGACGGACGACGAGCTTGCCTGCGCCTGACACGGGCTCGAGGATGTACTGATGCGCGGGCTTGTGCGCCGCGTCGGGGATGAGCGCGTTGAGCTCGCGCTGCAGCTCGTCCGGGTCGTTCGCGGTGAGGAACGTGGCGCCTGTGTCCCAGTACACTGAGAGAGAGTCGAGGCGCGCCAGCTTGTGGATGCCTCGCGCACTGTTGTGGACAAACGTGGGCTCCCAGTTCTCGTCCGTGGACACGGCGGAGAGCTCGGAGAGCATGATCCCAATCGCGAACGGATACGACGGGTTCGACATGCCGTCCTCGTAGCGGACATGGATGTTGCGCACGGTGATCTGCACATTGTCCAGGATGCGCGTGACGAGAGAGCTGATGAACGACTCCGTCTTCTGCGCGGACTCGTCGCCCGCGGTGGCAAGCCCCGCGTGCAGAAACTCGGACTGCGCCAGTTTCGCCTGCTTCACCGCCTGCGCGCGCTCCTCCTCTTCGTCCTCGTCCAACACGACGGTGGCGTCCCGCGGCGCTGCGAGCAGGCTCACGTTCTCGACCAGCACGCGCACCGGCTTCCCCTTCAGGTTCGACCAGGGGATGTACAGCGTCAGCTGCCCGAGGTAGCCCTCCGTCACATTGATCGGCAGCTTGAACTTGTCAAGCGCATTCCGCTTCAGCCGCAGGTTCTTCAGCCGCACGTCGCCACTCCAGATGCCCACATTGAGCTGGCTCGTATTCAGATTGTCCACGTACGCGGACAGGAAACGGTTCAGTACCGACGCGACGACGCCCTCCAGCATAGTGGCGCCTGCACGCGTTGCGCGTCTCGGCCGCTCTTGTTGCAAGTCTCCCCGTGCCGCGCAAGCGTCACTGGTGGTCGCTGGTGGCAATCGCGCTTGTGTCGCCGCGCGTCTTTCGTTGGCTGCACGGACCGTGCACGTTTCTGATTGGCTGGGTTGGGGGGGAACTGCGCTGTCGGGGCGCACGGTCGTGATTTGCTGTGGCGTCGCGGTGGCGGGCTGCGCGCGCCGCGCAGATGGGGCTATGGCATCTATGCAGGTGTCGCGGGTGTCCCTGTTGCGGGTGTCCCCGTTGCGGGTGCCGCCGTCGTGGGTGCCGCCGTCGTGGGCGCGGCCGTCGTGGGTGCTGCCGTCGTGTGTACCTCCGTCGCAGCTGCCCCTGTTGCGGGTGTCTCCGTCGCGGGTGTTTCCGTCGCAGGTGCTCTCCCCCCGGACGCTCCCCCCGTCGACGCTGCCCCGTCCCCCTCAAACAGCTCGCCATCCGCGGACGCGTCCGCGTCGCGCGCCTCGCGCACAGCGCGCTGCGCCTCGATCAGCGCACGCCGACGCTCGTTGAGCACCAGCTTGATGCGCGCCATGGACTTGCGCACCTGGTGCAATCAGCAATGTGCAATCCCGTACGTACGCGGTGGTTCCGGAAAGATATGCTCTGGCCGACCATGCCAGCGGCCCCCTCTGCATTGTTCCGTTTGAGCTCCTCCCAGCTGGTGACGAGGCGGTTGCGCTCCATAAGCAGCACATACCAAAGGGTGTGCAGGTCGGCGCTGCTCTTTCGGCGCAGCTCCGGCGCAAGCCAGGACCGTGACGACGAATCGTGCGCCAGGTCCGCCTCCGTCACCGCGTGGGGCACGTCGATGGTCTCGCGCTCATCTGCGTTGCGCCCCCTGGTGCCCGCACGCGGAACTTCTGTCGGGACGCGCTGGAAGAACTGCATCAGTGGGTGGTCCGGGTACGCGCGGGCGAGCGCGAGCGGGTCCTTCGGGACCGCCGTCTTCGCAACGAGATGCGCCTTCGGCACGAGCCGTGGCGGCTCCGGCGCTTGGCACACGCAGGCGCTCGCGGTGTACATGCGCAGTGCGCCCACGACAAAAGGCGCGGTCCGCGCCGCGTGCGCGGGCCACGCCTGCACCCCAGCGCGCGCGCATAGCACAGACATCGTCGCTCTTCGCTGCGCGCCCAAACGGCGGCAGACGCTTTTACCGCTGCGCGCGTGGCGCCACGTGCGCGGTTGGCGGGCGCCCCCGTGCGCCCTTCCTGCGAAACGCACCCGGCAGGCGCCGAGGCTTGCCCTGCAACGATGGCTACGCCTGCTCAGGCCGCACGGGGGATGCCGTCGTCCGTGGAGGCTTCCTCAGACGCGCTCCTCGCGCAGCACCACACAGAGAAAAAGGCGCCGCACCGCTGGTGGGAGACAGTGAGCAATGCGCTCTTGCGCCACATCACATTTATTGGGCCCGGATTGATCGCGTCCGTCGCATACTGCGACCCGGGCAACTGGGCGACAGACATGCAGGCAGGGTCGCAGTTCGGGTACAAGCTCCTCTTCACGGTGCTGCTCTCGGGCCTCTTTGCGATCCTGCTGCAGGTCCTGTGCGCCCGCCTCGGCACGGTCACCTCGATGGACCTCGCCGTGCAGACACGGCGCCTTGTCCTCGGCTTCCCGGCTGGCCCGGGTCCTGTGCCGGACATGAAGACGACGAAGATGCGCATGCGGTACTGGGGCATCCTCATCCCGCTGTACCTCATCAACGAGTTGGCGATCATTGCCACGGAGCTCGCCGAGCTCGTCGGCAGCGCGATCGCGCTGAACCTACTCTTCCCCGCGATCCCGCTCTGGGGCGGCGTTCTGCTGACGTCCGCAGACGTGTTCCTCATCCTCGCCGTGTACCGCCCGAACATGGGGGTGCGCATATTTGAGACGCTCATCGGTGTCCTGGTCATGATCGTGCTCGCGTGCTTTATTGTCCTCCTGGTGCGCGTGGATCCGAACTGGGGCGACGTGTTCTATGGCTATGTGCCGTCGTCGACGATCATCGACGCGCAGGGCCTGTATGTGTCGATCTCCATTCTCGGGGCGACCATCATGCCGCACTCGCTCGTGCTCGGCTCGCACTTTGCCACGGCGAACCGGCTCGACGGCTACACGCAGCTCGCGAGCGCCCCGAGCGACGTTCCCGACGATGCCTCGGCGGGGCCGCGCAAGTCTCTCTGGGCGCGCGTGCGCGAGGGACTCATTGCGAAACACGTACAGGTGCCGCAGGTCGTGCAGGAGGACCAGCTGCCCGCGCAGCTGCCCATGTCGCTGCAGAGCGTCCAGCTGCATCTGAAGCATGCGTCGTGGGATATTGCCATCTGCCTCGTGCTCTTTGCCATTACGATCAACAGCGCGATCCTCATCGTCGCATCCGCCGCGTTCTACTACGGGAACAATCAGCGGGGCGACACGGAGATCGTCGCGGACCTATTTCAGGCGTTCCATCTCTTGCGCGAGACCGTCGGCAAGGCGCCTGCAATTCTCTTCGCGATCGCGCTGCTCGCCGCGGGCCAATCGTCGAGCATCACCGTCACGCTCGCGGGGCAGATCATCTCCGAGGGGTTCCTGCGCTGGCGTCTGACCCCGTTCATGCGCCGTCTGTTCACGCGGGCGGTTGCGGTGATACCGTCGATGATTGTCGCTGCGCTCGCCGGGCGCAAAGGCCTCGACAAGATGGTGCGTGTCCTGCCGCGCGGCCCCCCCACTCACCGCAGCTTGTTGCGTCGCAGGTCGCGCTGTCGATGGCACTCCCCTTCGTCAGCTTCCCGCTCCTGGTCTTGACCGGCTCAAGACTGCGCATGGCGCGCGAGGTATACACCGAGTCTCCCGCGGACGCGACCGCGGCCGGCATTGCGCTCTCATCCCCCTCGGCCTATGGGAGCATTTCCCCGCCTGCCCCTCCCGAGCAGCCCCTCGCCGAGCAGGACGCTCCCCCGCCGGAGACATCGGACCACGACACGACTTCGCTTCCTGCGGTGGCCCTCGAAGAGGCGGCGTCGCCGGACGCGCCACCGGAGAGCCGCTGGCGCCACGCGGTGCGATGGGGATGGGACTTTATGTTTCCGCGTCGAGCGATGGGCCTGCTCGATTGCGAGAACAGCGGGGGGACGGAGAAATATAATTTCCAGAACAGCGGAGCGGTGCAGCTGCTGTCGTGGGCCGTGTTCTTGGTAATCTGCATTGCTGACGTATACGTATTGTACGCGACGCTGAAAGACCCCGACAATGCGTAGGTTCTCTGTGTCCCTGCACAGGAGCGGACGCATTACGGCGCGCCCCGCCAACCCTCTCGGGTTTCTTTACGCACGATGCATGCGCTGCGTGCTCTTTGTGCGCGCCATCTGCGTGTGGTCTCATGGTAAAACGGGACCCCCATTCTCTGCGGCTCGTGCTCCAGCACCGGACGACGGCTCCTCCACATGCCGCTTCGTGTCTTGGCGACTGCCCAGTTATTTCTATCTGTAGGCTCGACACGTGCCCTAAAAATAGACATATTTGGCAAAATCCACGCTGTTGTCCGCCGTTGTCAGGGCTTGCCCAGCGCCGTTGCCGTCGGCCACGCGCTCACGCCACGAACCCGTGTTGTGGGAGACACATTGCGGCACTGTTGCTAGGCGACAGGCGCGCTCATTGACAAGGTGTCAGTACCAGTCAGCTTCCAGCGGCCCGCGCCGCCGGGGCGCGGCAACTCCGGGTCGTCGCGCTCGCCGGACGGGTCGCCCGCGACGGCTCTGTCGCAGTATGACGTCTCTGTTCTGTCACTGATCCCGTCGCAAGGCGACATATCGGATCTGCATGGCTACCTGCGTGGGCGCCGCCCCAACTCGCCGGCCCTGTCTCCGGCCTCCGCGGTGCACGCCAAAGTCGCGCGCGGCCGGCTCCAGGAGTCGCATGACGCCGTGCGACGGGGCACCGTCACGTCGCCCGCCAAGTCCGTCCCCTCGCTGCGGGACGAACCGCGGTCCGAGTCTCCGCACGTGCCGCGGTTTGCCCGCTCCTGGAGCTCTTCGGTGCTTCCGAATACGGCGCCGAGTACACCAACGCACGGGACGATGTCGCTCGGGGACACGACGCCGCGCGGGCGTGTGCGTAGGACGCCCAAGTCGCGCGAGCAGGCGCCGTCGGTGTGTGCGTCGGACGGCGCGAGCCGGTCCTCGAGTCCGCTGCCTGCGCGGCTGCGCTCGCGCAGCCTTTCGATGGTGAGTATGCGGAAAACACTGGAGCGCTTCCGCCGCACGCCACCCATCCCCGCCGCGTCTGCCACGTCGTCGTCGCGGAAAAACAGCATCTCCAGTTTCCGCAGCCTTGCGTTCCCGCTGGGCGGCGCGAACACGTCCACCTCTTCGCTCGTCCTGACCAAGACGCGCTCGTCCAGCAGCTCGGCGGGGGACCTGAACGACCTCGGGCTTCCCTACGCGACGCGGTCCGCGACAGACGTGACGACGGCGGGCCGCGATGTCGCATCGGCGAACGGCAACCGACGAAACCTTGCGCCCTTGCTGACCATGTCTGGCATTTCCCCGTCGGAATACACCCCGGACATGGTCCAGTCTCCCCTTGCGGCGCAGTTTTCCGATGGGCAACATTCTTTACCCTGGGCGCATCCACGGCGCGCTTCCAATGCGTCGCAGGATGTGCCGGGGCCTGCATCGGAATCTGGCCGGCGGATGCGTTCACCGTTTGGGGCCAGCCGGCCGCATTCGTCGCGTCCGTCGATGGTCACCTCATCGTCGCACTCGTCCCTCGTTCCGCCTCTCGCCGACGAGCTCGCGAGCCCCGTGACGTTTGCGTCTCCCGCCCGCGGTCTGCCGGAACAGCCCGCGCTCCTGTCGCCTGAGCTGTCTCCGCGGCGCCCGCTCGAGCAGTCTCCACACCGGCTGCCTGAGCAACTCCCACAGCGTCAGGGCGGCCCATCACCCGTTCTCCTCCGCGAGGTGCCGAACACGCCGAAGATGCGCCATCCCTCTTTCGCCCCATCGCCACGCGCCGAGCCGTCCCCGCTCGCGGCGGCGGGGGTTCTGAGCGCACCAGCTGGACGCACCGCTAACTCCGGGTTTTCTGTGCGCCGCGCGTCGGTGCGCGGCGCGGCGTCCTTGTCTTCACGCGACTCTGCGTACTCGTCGATCGCTGCGACGATGACGTCGCCCACTTGTGCGGAGCACCGCCTCACGCCGGAGTACGCGTCGATCACACCGCCGCCCGTGAAGAGGGCGTCGGGACCGGACAGTATACCACCTGTCGGTATCGCAGCGGCCGGATCCCGCGAAAGTGTACAGGAGCATGGCGATGTGCCCAGCGGTGCCCAAGAGCCCATATTCTCGCGAGCAGCTGCTCTGTCATCCACGCTGGCAGCCGATCACCTGCCTCCCTCTTCCGTGCCTGCCACCAGCTCTTTTGGCTTCTCGCCGCCGGAAACGCGCGGCATCTGCGGCGCATCCAACGGTGACAAAGTGTCAGCCGATGATGGGGTATCGCGCATTGGCGATGTGTTGGACATTCGGGATGCGCCGGCCGATGACGTTGGGTTGGGCGCTCACGATGTGCCGGACGCATTTTCGGCTGCGATTGGTGCACTGTCCCCATTCACGGATGGCGGCCAGGGGCAGGGCGCGGGAGAAGAATGGGGGCCGGGGCCGGAAGAAAAGAGAGACGTTGGTGTGGGAGAAACGCCGAGGAGACGTATGGAAGACGCGCGCGAGCAAAATGGAGGCGAGGCACAATGGACAGGTGCAAGAGGCGCGCGAGCGGCAGATGCGGCAAAGGAACCAGGACAATGTATGGACGAAAGGCGCGGTCAAAATGTGTATAATGCGCGAGGCGGCGCAAGTGCGGGAAATGTACAGCAACCCGCAGCGGAAGAGGGGCGACGGCAATACGCCAGCGACGAGAATCACCCTACACCACAGACACAGGCCCCCGCGGGTGGCGACGCGCCTCGTGCGATCCGCGACAACCCCGTGTCTACGCAGGGGCAGGAGCGCGCATCATTGGCGCTCCAAATTGAGGATGCGTTCCAACGCATCATGTCCCTATCCGCCCCCGGCGGAGAGGCAGTGGCCGAATCGGGCGCCAGCGCAGACTACGGCCAGAATGGCGAAGCGACGACGCACAGGGCTACGGAAACTGCACCAGAAAATGCGCAGTCCGCATGGACCACGAGGGATGACTATGACGCAGCGCTCGGACCCCCGCCGCCACCCCTGCACTCGGGGTGCCTCCACTCACAGATGGCGCAGTTCGCTGCACAGCAAGCGGATCTGCGCGGGACCATTGAGAGCTCACGTGTGGAGATTCTCGAGCTGCGCAAGCACATTAACCAATTTCGCGACGTTGTGCGGGACGACGAGGTTTCCCGCCACTCCGCGTTGGCGCAGTCGTCTGCGCAGCGCGCGCGACTGCGCGAGAGCATCGCGTCTATGGAGGACCTGGACCGCAAGCTCGCGCAGATGCTCGACGGCGCCGGCGACGGAGACGGACAGCCGACCCAGTGGCTGCTGGATGAACCCATGGCGCAGCTCGGCGGTGCGCAGGGGCGTCGCGTGCTTGGGTCGACGGCGCTATTCTTAGGCCGCAGGGAGCGCCAGTTCGTGCCTCAGACGGATGCAGACACGGACGTTGATTGGTCCATCACCGAAGAACAGCTCCCCGGACTGACTGCAGCGCCCTGGTACGCCCACATTACGGCTGAAGAACGCAGCCGATACGCGGCGCAGTAGTTCCCGCAGTAGATGCGTAAAATAGCGCCGACATGTCATGTGGGGGCGCTGTACAGACGGTTAAAGGTGTGAGCCAGCACGCCTCCACACTCTACGGCCAGTAAGCTGAGCCCGTTTTACAGCAATGGTCTGCAAGGGGTACATTTACTGTTAAATTTACACGGAAAAGAAGGGTACTTGCTGCGCGGTTGCATTCTTCCAATCTCGACGTGCATTCCTCCGGGGGCTGCATGACACACTAGTGTGGGAATGTGTGACATAGCGCATTGGGTGGGCATGCGTACAGTGGGCGGAGCTCCCGAGCACTTTGTGTCGATGGGGCCCAAGGTTTAGAAATCCACTGCGCCGCTACACGGCGCAGCCGCGTCAGTTTGCTCCTTCTAATCCAACTCCTACATCCACCCATCCCGAGTCGGCTGACTTGCGCCTCGTTCATCCCACACCCTCGGTTCGGCTCCTAGTGCAGTCCAACCACACCTACGAACTGTCACCCATTAGGAAGTGAGCGCCACGCTTCCTAGCCCCAGCACAGTCGTCCACACCTTTCCATTCCAACCCATTATGTCTACTACGCAGGACGCCACGCAGGACGAACGCCCTCCCAGTATCGCTGTTGTTGGTATCGGTCTGCGCCTCCCGGGTGCAAATGACAAGAAGGAATACTTCGAGCTCCTCAAAGAGGCGCGCTGCGCCATCGGCAGGGTCCCGCGTGACCGCTGGAATGCCGACGCAATGACTCAGCTCGGCGGTGTCCCCGGCATGGTCGTGACCGACCAGGGTGGCTTCATCGAGCAGCAGTCTGAGATCGACAGTCTCGAGTTTGGTATTTCCCCGGCCGAAGCCAAGATGCTTGACCCGCACCAGCTGATGCTTGTCGAGTGTGTTTTCCAGGCACTCGAGGACTCGGGCATCAGCTACCGCGGCACGAACACGGGTGTGTACGTGTCGGGCTCGCCCGACGTGCACAATGTCGGCAAGGACATGTACGACATGGGCCCATACAGTGCCACCGGTGCCGCGTTCTCCATGCAGGCGAATCGTCTGTCGTATCTGTTCGACCTGCGCGGCCCGTCGATCTACCTCGACACGGCGTGCTCGAGCTCCATTACCTGTCTTCATCTCGCGCGCGCTGCGATCCTCCGGGGCGACTGCGACATGGCTGTTGTGGCCGCGGTGAACCTGATTCTCACCCCGGATGCATCGCTCTCTTTCTCCACCCTCGGCACGCTTTCGCCCACCGGCCGCTGCCACACCTTTGACGCGTCGGCGGACGGCTACGTCCGTGGTGAGGGCTGCACGGTTATTATCCTCCAGCGCACGGAGGAGTCGCACCGCTTGGGCAGCCACATCTACGCAGAGATCACCGGCACGGCGATCAACGCGAACGGAAAGGGCAAGAGTATCACGCTGCCCGACGGCCCGCAGCAGAAGGCGGCGACGTACCAGGCCTACAAGGAGGCGAAGCGTGACATGACCGAGACCGCATACGTCGAGTGCCACGGAACGGGCACCCCTGTCGGTGACCCGATCGAGGCGAACGCTATTGGCCAGGTGTTCACCCCCGGCCGCGCCGACGACGACTACTTGTGCATTGGTTCCGCAAAGACGAACATCGGCCACCTGGAGCCGGCTGCGGGTCTCGTTGGCCTGATCAAGGCGTGCTACACGCTGGACATGGGTATCATGCTCCCGCACCTCTTCTTTGAGGACCCGACGCCGAGCATCAAGTGGGACGACTACAAGATTAAGGTCCAGACGGAGGTCGAGCCGCTGCCGCAGCGCAAGCTGAGCAAGGACGGCAAGTTCATTGTCTCTCTCAGCTCATTCGGGTTTGGCGGTACCAACTCGCACACGGTCATGGAGCGTGTGCCGAACGCCGACGAGCAGCAGAAGAGCACTGCGCTCACCGCGAACGATCCGCTTCTCGTGGCGGTCGGTGCGCTGTCGAACCGTGCGGTGACGTCGCTGCAGACGTCGCTGCAGGAGCAGTGGTCCTCGCTGAGCGACCCCGAGACTGCTGTGCTGCTCGCGCGGACGATCTCGGAGCGTGGGCGCGGACACCCGAACCTGTCGTACGCGGTCGCCCCGCTGAACAGTCCGCTGCAGTTCACCGACATCACCGTCACCTCGTCGCCAGACTTCAATCCGATCAAGGCCTTCGTGTTCTGTGGTCAGGGTCCTCAGCACGAGGACATGGGCCGCCACCTGTATGCGCGCTTCGGTGCCTTCCGCGACTCGGTGCACCGCAGCTTCGAGATCGTGCGCAAGTTCCACTGCGCCTCGTTCGTGGACGACTACGGCCTTTTCGACCCAAGCTCCGAGGGCAGCGTCGCGAAGACCGAGAGCGGTGGCTGGACCGTGGAGGCGATTGTCATTGCGATCACCATCTTCCAGATTGCCGTGTTCGACCTGTGGGTGGACCTCGGCGTTGTCCCGGACGTGGTTATGGGCCACTCGGTTGGTGAGATTGCTGCGATGTACGGCTCCGGCGCGTTTTCCCAGGAGAAGGCGATCCGCACCGCGATCGCTCGCTCGAATGCACTCGGGCTTCTTGACACCGTCGACGGCACTATGGCTGCGCTCGGCATGAGCCGAAAGGACGCGCAGGCACTCATTGACGGCATCCTCCAGTCGCGCAACCTGGACACGGGGCTCTGGGTGTCTGCATCGAACTCGACCGCGGCGGTGTCCGTGTCCGGGACGACGGAGCTTATCGAGGAGGTCGTGAAGAGCTGCGAGGCATCGGGCATTTTTGCGCGCCAGCTGCGCGTCGGCGGCCCATACCACTCGCCGATGGTCGCGCCGTGCGAGGAGCCATTCCTCGCGGAGGTGTACCCGCTTGTGGATGCGGAAGTCAATGTGCCCACGCGCCGCTTCATCTCCACCGTCGAAGGGAAGATGCACCCAGTCGGCAAGCCGCTCGATGCGCAGTACTGCTGGCACAACGTGTGCTGCCCGGTTCTTTTCCGCGAGTCGATCGAGGAGCTGCACAAGTACCGCAAGGAGCAGGACCGTGGCTTGCTCATTGTCGAGATTGCGCCGCACTCGGTGCTCGGCGCGTACATGGAGGAGATCTTCGCGTCGGTAGATGCGGAGCGCACGACGATCGTCACCTCCGCGCGCCGCCCGAACTTCAAGAAGGGCGAGACGAAGGAAACCCCTGGCGAGGTCACACAGTTCCTCGGCGCGGTGGGCAGCGCGCTCCAGGCCGGCGAGCGCCACCTGGCGATGTACAAGCTGTATGGCGATGCGCTCGTGGACTACCCGATGGGTGTGAACTCGGTGCTCGACGGCAAGCTCCCGGACTATCCGTTCCTCCCGCTGCCGAACCGCCCGCACGAGATGTCGTTCCCCGAGCACCTGCGCACGCGTCCGCCCGGTCCGCCGCTGTGCTCGCCGACGTTCCGTATCAACGCGCAGACGCACAGCTGGACAAAGGGACACAAGATCCGCGGCACGATTGTGTTCCCGGGCGCAGGCTATGCAGAGGCCGCGCTGGAGGCGGGCGCACGCACGATCACGAACATGGGCATCCACCGCGCGATGGTCATCGAGGAAGAGGGCTCTCCGAAGTACGCGCAGTTCAAGCCGACGGGCATCAATGGCGGCTGGGAGTTCCGCTCCGCGGGCAAGCAGAATGTCGACGACAGCGGCCTCATTTTCGACCAGCTGCACGCGTCCGGCTTCATGTCCCCGGAGAGCACAAAGCTCGGTCCCTCGCGCATCCAGGAGGTGTTCGGTGACGACTGGCTCAGCCACTTTGACATTGTCATGGATGGCCAGACGTTCTACGACCGGCTGAAGCCGAACGGCTCGCAGCACACGGGATCCTTCGGCATGATCAACGAAGTGCGCGCCTCGACGACGCGCGAGGACGACTACCTTGCGTTTGTCGACGTGCTCCCGGGTCTCTGGGACCACCGCGAGGCCTTCGGCATGGTGTTCCACCCGGGTCTTCTCGACTCGGCGTTCCTGTGCACTTGGATTCCCGCGCTGCCCTTTGACGGCACGAAGCTTGGTGTGGACGCGTTCCTGCCGAACATGCTCGACATCCTTACCGTGCTTGCGACGCCGGAGGAGATCCGTGCGGCGAAGCGTCTCGTACTCTACGTGCAGACGCTCATCTCCAACGACCAGAACATCAAGCACAACATCCTCATGTTCGATCGGGACACGGGCAAGACGCTCGCGTTCCTCAAGGGCCTCGAGTGCACGCGTATTAAGGACACAGCGAACGAGCGCGATGCGTACGCGGAGAGCTGGGAGCCACGCTCCTTTGAGCCGACGGAGACCGCCGACGAACTCTTGGCGCTCGCCGCTGAGCAGTCTGCTGTTTTCGCCAAGGACCCCGCCGCCGCGGACGAGTCCGGCGCATTCGAGGAGGCCGCGACGCGCGGCTCTGCCGCTGCGGTTGCTGCCGACGACCTGCAGGACCGTCTCTTCGACGTGCCGGGCTTCGCCACGGAGACCGCCGAGAGCCTGGTGAACGCGGCGCAGGGACTCATCACCTCGTCGCAGACCAAGCATCCGCGCCGCGTGTTCCGCGTGCTGGAGCTGTACGCGCGCCGGCGCAAGCTGAACATGCAGCCGCTCGTCGCGTGGGCGGCGAAGCGCGGCATCTACGTGGACCTGGTTCGTCTGAACGTGGCGTCGTCGCTGCGTGGGACGGACGCATACTTTACCGGCCCGTACGATGTGGCCGCTGCGGTGCAAGGATTCCCGCGTGCAGTTCCCGCGGCGATCGACCTGGTCGTGTCGTGCGATGTGCTGCGCAGCGCTGCGGACCCGCGCGAGTCGGTCGCCGCGGTCGAGAGCTTGCTGATGCCCGGCGGCTACGCGTTCTTCGCGGAAGTGAACCCCGCGGCACCCGCGCTCTCGAAGCTCTTCTGTTCCGGTACGCCGCTGGACATGGGCGCGCTGGGCCTTGCACCGCTCAAGGTGCAGAGCCCGACGCTGTCGCTGTACCAGGTGCGCCGCGACGAGAGCGCATGGCCGAACATGCCGAAGCTGCCGACGAAGGCCAACCCGTCCACGGAGCAGATCTTCCAGCTCGACGACAAGACGCTTGTGTACCACCACACGCCGGACACGGAGTACTTGCTGCCGGAGGCGATCAAGGAGCGCTTTGGCGAGAGTCCATTCGGCAGCGTGTGGATCCTCGCGGACGACACCGTGGACGGTGCGCGCGCGATCGGCCTCGCGGGCACGATCACGAACGAGCTGCTCACGTTCAAGGCGACGCACGTCGCGTTTGACCCGTCCGTGTCGCGTGCGCAGCGCGAGGGCGTGCTTGACGAGCTCGTCAAGCATGCGGCCGACGACTCGGTCGAGGTGTTCAACGTGATCAAGAATGGACACCTGTACGGCCGCCGCCTCGTGAAGCAGCCCTCCATCCATGCGCGCGAGTTGACGGGCACGGACTGGGTGCTCGAGCTGATTGAGGGCCAGCCGGCGTCCGTGCAGGCGATTATCCCGCACACGCACACACCCGCGCCACTCGACGAGCACGACGTGCAGGTGAAGACGGATGCGGTCGCGCTGAACTTCAAGAACATTCTGTCGGCGACGGGCCTGCTCCCTGCGACGGACCGCCTCTCGGAGTTCGCTGGTGTCGTCGCAGACGTCGGCTCGAAGGTGACGCGTGTCAAGCCGGGCGACCGCGTGATGGGCACGTCGGGAGGCGTGCGCGAGGGCACGGTTGCGCTCGCGTCCGAGTACGCGGTGACGAAGATCCCCTCGAACATGACGAACGTCGAGGCGGCTGCGTTCCCGATCGCGTACGGCACCGTCTGGCACGGCCTCGTGCAGCTTGCGCATATTCGCAAGGGCGAGGCGATCCTCATCCACGCGGCCGCGGGCGGTGTCGGCCTGTGTGCGATCCAGATCGCGCAGCGGCACGGGCTCGAGGTGTTCTGCACAGTGTCCTCGCAGGAGAAGCGCGACTACCTGCACAACAACCTGGGCGTGCCGTACGAGAACATGGCGAACTCGCGCTCCATCACCGCGTGGCTGCAGGCGGGCCGCGACTGGCTCGCGAAGCGCGGCAAGACGGGCTTCGATGTGGTGCTGAACTCGCTGCAGGGCAACGCGCTGCAGGCGGGCATCGAGTCGCTTGCGTACCTCGGCCGCTTCGTGGACATTTCGAAGCGCGACCATCTCGCGGGGAACCCCATGTCGATGAGCGGCTTCGCGAAGGCGATCAACTACATCGCTGTGGAGCTCGGCCTCCTCGGTGTACATGCGCCGGACCGCATGGGCGCGCTGCTCGACGAGATTGCTGCGGAGCAGAGCCACGCGCCGTTCCGGTGCCTCGTCGGGCACGAGTTCAAGGGCGCGGATGGCCTCGTCGAGTCGTACAAGCTCATGGAGTCCGGGAAGCACATCGGCAAGATTGTCACGGACCTGTCCGAGGAGGTCACGCTTACGAAGCCTGTCGCGGTCGAGGCCGGGTACAAGATCTATGACCCGCGCAAGACGTATGTGCTTATCGGTGGCTGCGGCGGCCTCGGCCCGCGTCTCGTGCAGTTCCTGATGTACCTTGGTGCGCGCAACATTGTGCTTACGGGCCGTCGCGGGCAGATCTCGCGCTCGGACCGTCTGGCGCTGGAGCGTCTCGTGCGCGACCCGGCGTTCCCCAACGTCACGATCAAGGTCATGGCCGCGGACGCGCTGAACCCGACGGCTATGCGCGACGTGTTCGACACCGCGTCGGGGCTTGCGCCGCTTGGCGGCGTGTTCCTCATGTCCGTGGTACTGCGCGACGACCAGATCCTGAACATGGACAAGGAGAAGTTCGACACGGTCGTCCAGTCGAAGATCGGCGCGCTGAACGTGATCCGCAACACGATCGACATCAGCAAGCTGGACTTCCTCTTCCTCTTTTCGTCCACCGCCGCGCTCTTTTTCAACCCGGGCCAGGTGAACTACAACACGACGCAGGCATACTTCAACCGCTTTGCGCAGGAGCACAGCAACGTGATTTCGTACGCGGTGCCCGCCATCTCGGACATTGGTGTGTACGCGGCGCTGCGCTCCCGCTCCAACAATGCCGCGCTCAAGATCATGGACGCGCTCTCGTGCACGTCGCGTGAGCTGTGCACGATGATGGCGCAGTCCATCGGGCGTCTCCGCCTGGGTGGCGACATCCACGCGGGGTACTTTATCCAGCCGATGCAATGGGACATCACTGCGGAGATCTCTCCCGCGAACGGCTGGAGTGTGGCGCACCTGATCGAGCACCAGGACGATGCGGACGACGTTGGCGACGACACGGAGGGCGCCGCGGACCCCGTCGGCACGCTCCTGGGCAAGCTGCTGAACGTGGACATTGAAACGGTCGACGACACCATGTTCCTGTCCACGCTCGGCCTTGACTCGCTCTCCGCCTCGAAGCTCAGTGCGATCCTCATGAGCGAGTTTGGTGTCACCGTCACGCAGCTCCAGTTGCTCGGCCCCGTCTCCGTCGCGACGCTCCGCCAGATTGTTGCGGATGCGACCGGTGGCGAGGAGGATGCGGCGCCTGCTGCGCCCGCAGCCAAGGCGGCGGCGAGCGCTGTGCCGGCCAAGGTCGACACGACGCCGCTGGCCGCATTCGACTACGCCGCAGAGGTGGACAAGCTGGACAACCTCCCGAAGACGGTCGCGAACGTGCAGCCGTTTGTCTCCTCGGTCCTGAGCCCAGCGAAGACGCAGCACGTCCTCGTCACTGGTGCAACGGGCTTTTTGGGCAGCTCCGCGCTGGAGGCGGTGCTCGAAGCGCTCCCCCACGCGCAGGTCACTGCGCTTGTGCGCGGCTCCGCCGCGGGCGGCCTGGACCGTATCCGCGAGATGGCGACGAAGCGCGCCCTTGCGACGCTGAAGCACCTCGACCGTGTTTCCACCGTCGTCGGCGATGTGAGCAAGCTGCACCTCGGCGTCTCGGACGCGGACTGGGCACGCCTCGCGGGCGAGATTGACCTGATTGTGCATGCGAGCGGCAAGGCGGACCACCTGATCGGGTACCAGAGCATCGCTCCCGTGAACACATTTTCGACGCGCGAGGTGCTTCGCCTCGCGTCCGAGAAGAAGGTGAAGGCGGTGGTGAACATTGGCTCCACGAACATGTGGCTCACGTTCTCGGACAAGCCGAACTCGGACGTGGTCCCCGAGGACCTCGACCTGGGCACGCTCAAGACGGGGCTCTTCAACGGGTACTCGCAGTCCAAGTGGGTCTCGGAGATGCTCGTGAATCGTGCGCACGAGCGCGGCGTCCCCGCGATCACCGTCCGCCCTGGTGTGCTGGGCGGCAACGTGAAGTCGCGCTACGTGCCGAACCCGGACAGCTTCATCTGGCGCATGATGAACAGCTGCCTGCACATGGGCCTGCGCCCGAAGAAGGAGCACGACACGGCGTTTACGGAGACGCCCTCGGACTGGTTCTCGGAGATTCTCGGCAAGCTCATCTCCACCCCGAAGACGTTCGAGAACAAGAATAACGTGTATCACATCCGCAACGAGCGTGCCGTGGACTTGGACAGCATCCCTCCGCCGGAGGGCGTTGCCCCCCCGAAGGAGGTTCCGCACGCGGAATGGGTTGCCGCGTTCCAGGAGGAGGCGAGCAAGCCGGACACGACGATGCCGCTCGCGCCCCTGCGGAACTTTGTTTCTAAGGGCGAGTATGCGCAGCTCCCGAGCTTCGACAACACCAACCTCAAGACCGCTCTCGGTGACCAGTTTTCCCCTTGTCCCCCCTACACCTTCCAGTTCTAAATGGCCCCTTCCCTCTCCTCCCGCTCAGTTTTGGCAAGTCGCAGGGATTCCGGGTAATTGTCTGGGTGCCGGGTTGGCGCTCTAGCATTCGGACAAGTTGTTTAGACATTGATTGACTCGACCCCGACTCTTTCCGTAGGTTTTGGCTCTTAGCGCGCTTGTGAGTGGCGCGCCAATGCAGTGGTTTTGTTCGTGCACAGGGCCATCGCGAAGGGCAGAATCAAACAAGGGGCGGGGGGACTACGCAGCGAAACATGGGGATGAGGGATGGGTCAATGGCCATGGGAGGTGCATGCGCCTGGTGCGGAGCACACGTGCCAGCGGACTCTACACACATCCCAGCACCCCCCCGCAACCCCACGCATCCGCACCACCAGACGGCGTCTCTCCCCCGTCCCTTTCCCACGCTGTCCGTCTGTGCCCTCGCGCCTCGTCCGCGACTCGCCCATCACGTGACCCTCTTCGCTCGGCCCGAGGCGCGCGGCCGCCAGGATGCGACCAGGCCACGACGCGCGGCGCTGAAAAAGGTTCGTGGGGCGCGCGAGAGCTGGCATGTTCGGTGCACCCTCCTTCAGTGGCTTTGGTCAGCCTAGTCAGCAGGGCGCAAACAATGCCCCACAGCAACCCGCTGGTGGGTCCATGTTTGGACAGATGGGTGCGACCAACAACACGGGCGGCGGCGGTTTCGGCACGGCGTTCTCGCAGCCCAACACGGGTGGCGCGTTCGGCGGGGTGACGCAGCAGCAGCCCGCGGGCACGTTTGGGCAGCCCGCGCAGCAGCAGCCGACACCGTTTGCGTTCGGGCAGTCGGCGAACCCGTCGGCGTCGTTCGGCGCGCCGAAGCCTGCGACGGGGGGGTTCGGCACGTTTGGTTCGTCCACGGCGACGCCGGCGCAGGGTACATCCTTTGGGTTTGGTGCGTCGCGGGGCGCGGGTGTGCAGCGAACTGACCTACCCGCAGGCAGCGCACCAGCGCAGCAGCAGCCGGCACCCGCGTTTGGCGCGGGGACCGGCAGCACGTTTGGCGGCGGCGGTGGCGGCGGCGCGGCGGGCACCTCGTTCTTTGGCCAGCCGTCCACACAGCCGGCGGCCGCGCCCACGGCCACGTTCGGTGGATTCGGATCCAGTGCGTGGCCTGCGCACGTGCAGCGGTGCTGACCGGAGCAGACATGCTTGGCGCGCCGTCCACGGTTACGCAGGGGACGGCGACGGCGCCGTATGCACCGTTCCGCGAGGATGTGACGCCGAACGAGCCCAAGGCGCATGCGAAGAACTGGGAGGTGCACCAGTCGCTCGTGTCGATGCCCGCGTACTCGACGATGAGCCCGGAGGAGCTGCGGCTCCAGGACTACCGCCAGGGGCGCCAGCGCGGCACCGCAGGGCCCTCGCCTGCGGCGGGCACATCTGCGCCGACGTTCGGCGGCTTTGGCGCGACGCAGCCGGCGCCGTCCGGCGGCCTCTTTGGGCAGCAGCCGCCTGCGCAGTCCACGCAGCCCGGCGCGCCGTCCGGCGGCCTCTTTGGGCAGCCGCAGGCGCAGCAGCCGCCCACGCAGTCCGCGGCGCCATCGGCGGGCCTCTTTGGGCAGCCGCAAACGCAGCTAGTCACGGGCGCCGGCTCTGCGTTTGGTGCCCAGAACGCGGGCGCTGGCAGCGGCACGGGCACGGGCCTGTTTGGCGCGACGAACAAGGCGCCCGCGACGGGCGGCGCATTCGGCACGTCCGCGTCGACGTCCCTTTTCGGACAGCAGGCGGGGCAGCCATCCGGCGGCCTCTTCGGGCAGCAGCAGCAGCAGACGCAGCCGCCGTCAGGCACGCAGCCGACGTCCGGGTTCTCGTTCGGAGGCACAAATGCGAACCAGGCGCCCGCGTCTTCGGGCTTCGCTTTCGGTACCAACCAGGGCGCCAGTGCACAGCAGGGGAACAAGCCACTCTTTGGCGGCTTCGGGTCCACGCCCGCGCCGCAGCCGTCCGCGCCGCAGCAGCCGGGGGGCGGGTTCAGTTTCGGCGCCTCCACATCGCAGCCCGCGCAGCCGACCGGCGGCGCGTTCGGCACGGGCGCAGGCGGCGGCGTCTTTGGCGGCAACGCACAGCCGGGCGCCAAGCCCGGCGGCCTCTTTGGCGCGGGCACCTCGCAGCCGTCTGGCACCACGTTTGGTGCGGGTGGGTTCGGCAGTGCGCCCGGCGGCGCCGCGTCCACGCAGGCGAACAGGGCGGCACCCTCCTTTGGCGCGTTTGGCGCCGGCGCGGGGCAGCCAGGACAGCCGGGACAGCCGGGACAGCCGGGACAGCCGGGACAGCCGGGCGCCGCGGCGCCCTTCGGACAGGGCGCCGGCGCGCAGCCCAGTGCGGGCCTCTTTGGCAGCTCCGGTGCGGGCGGTGCCGCGCCGGGCACGGGCTTTGGGTTTGGCGCCCCGCAGCAGCAGCAGCAGCAGCCCGGCACGCAGACGGGCACGGGCTTTGGGTCCGGTGGCCTCTTTGGTGCGAAGGGCGCGCCGCAAGCAGGGGCAGGTCTCTTCGGCGCGGGTGCGGCGCAGCCCGCGCAGCAGGGCGCGCAGGGCGCTTCGCTCTTCGGCGGCGGTGCCAGTGGCGGCGCTGCGAATGGTGCCGGATTGGGCGGCGCGGGCGCGGGCGCAGGCACAGGCCGACCGGGCTTCTCGTTCGGAGGCGCGCCGGCGGGCGCGGGCGGCGGCATGTTCGGCAACGCACCCACGAATGCGGGCGCACAGCCGGGCGCGGGTAGCGCGTCGCTCTTCGGCCAGAGCCAGCCGGCACCGGGGACGGGCCTCTTCGGCGGCGCAGGCGGCGGCGCGGGCGGCGCGCCGCAGTTTGGCACGGGGGCGGCGAAGCCGCTCGGCGCGTCCGCACCCGCGCCGGGCACCGGGTTCGGTGCGTCCGTGGGCGCGTCGCCGGGGGCGCTCAGCGCGAATCCATACGGCACGGATGCGCTCCTCGCGGGCACGCCTGGCGCGGCGACGGCGGCGAGCCAGCCGCCGCTGCCGTTCAGCGTCGCGCCCAAGAACAAGCCGCCGCTCGTCTCCCCCTTCCGCTCGAGCCCGCGGAACGCGGTGCGCGTGACGCGGCTGCGCGGCGCCACCCCGGGGCTGGACATGTCGCCGCGCGAGCGGACCCCCGGCGCATTCCGCGAGTCCACGCCCGCGTTCGGCGCGCGCGCAGGCACGCCGGCGCGCGGGAACAGCGAGCACTTGTTTCGCGGGCCGAGCGACGCACAGACGCTGTCGCCGCAGGCGTTCATCCCGCGCACCACCTCGAAGCGGCTCATCCTCGACGGGGGTGCGTCGCTCGCATCGCCGGGCGCACGCCGCGACGAGACGCCGTTCGATGCGTCCTTCGCGCGCGCGCGCAGCGTGCCGCGTGCGCGCTTCTCGCCAGCCGTGGAGCGGCTCGTGTCCCAGACGCCCGCGCCCGCGGACCGGAGCGCCGACGGGGACACGTCGTTCCCGCTCGCGGACCGCGGGCGCGGCGCCGACGTGTCGTCGCTCGCGGGCTCCGTCGCACGCAAGGCGCCGCCGGCGCGCGCCGCGTCGCCGCAGCACGGCGAGTACTACATGGAGCCGCCGCTCGCGGCGCTGCGCGCGCTCGATTTTGCGCAGCTTGCCGCGGTGCCGGACTTTGTCGTTGGGCGCGTGGGCTTCGGGCGCATCACGTTTCTGGAGCGGGTGGACCTGGCGAGCGTGCCGGACCTGCGGTTCATTGCGGGCGGCGTCGTACAGCTGCGCGCGAAGGAGTGCTTCGTGTACCCGCAGGCGGAGGACCTCGACTCGGACACGCCGCTCGACGGCGTCGTCCCCGGCTACGAGCCTGTGCCCAAGGCGCCGCAGGGCGCGGGGCTGAACGTGCCTGCGCGTGTGAGCCTCGAGGGATGCTGGCCGCTGGACCGCGCCACGCGCGAGCCGCTGCGTGACCCTGCGCTGCCGCGTGTGAAGCAGCACATCGCTAAGCTGCGCAACAAGCGCGACACGGAGTTTGTCTCGTACGATGCGGACAGTGGCACGTGGACGTTTGTCGTGCAGCACTTTTCACGCTATGGCCTGGACGACAGTGACGAGGAGGACGCGGGGGGGGACAGCCGGGCGGCCGACGCAGCTGCGGCGGCGGACACGCCGGACACACCCGAAGACACCCCGCCGCCGCTGCGCCTCGGCGATGAGCCGAGCGACAGCGACTCGAGCGTGCTCCGCGAGCACGAGCTCGACGCACCCGCGGACGAGTCCGCGGACGACGTCTGGATGCCGAGCGTCCGCGACACGCTCCGCCGTTCCGCGACGCCCGCCGTCGTCCCCGCGCGCGTGCGCAGCCACACGCCGCACAAAGTGCACGTGATGCGCGCGAGTTTTTTTGGGCAGGCGCCTCCGACCTATGACGGGCCACCGGTCGGGGAAGTAGCGCCGCTTGGTGGCTGGGCGGGGGGCTGGGGTGCGGGCGCGGACGAGGCGGGCGCGGACGTGGCGGACGCAGGGGCGGCGGACGCAGAGGTGGCGCGCATAAAGGCGGAGCCGCCGCCCGCGTCGCCCCGGCCGCCCTCTCCGCCCCCTGCGCGGATCCCCGTCGTGCGCGTGCCACCACGCGCCGACGGGCTCTTCCCGCTGGACGCGGGCCTCGCGTTCGCGCGGTCGTTCCGCGTTGGGTGGTCCGTCGCGCGCGTCGCGCACAATGGGCGCCTCGCCGCGGCGACGCTCCCGTCCGTGCCTGAGATCCGCCTCGACGCACTTCCCGCGTACCGGGACGCGGACGCGGACGCGCGCGTTGCGCGCCTCTCGCAGACGCTGCTGGACATCCAGCGTGGGACCACGCACATTGCCGTCCAGGACGGCGTCCCCTATGCGCAGTTCCACGCTGGCACGCGCTTCGCGACCGTGGCGCAGCACTTTTCCGCGGACGACCGGAGCGACGCTGCGCAGCTGTGGCATCTCGCGCGCGCGCTCTTCGACCCGCTCGATGTGCGCCTCCCGGCCGACGCGGACGCGGCGCTGCGCGAGCACGTCGTCGCGCGCCTGCGCAAGGCGGCGTTCTCCGAGTGGCTCCAGCGCGCCGTCGCGGGTGCCGTGCAGACGGAGTCGCGCGCCCACATCGCCGCAAGCCGCGCGCCGGAGCTCGTCTTCTCCCTGCTCTCAGGCTTCCAGGTGGAGCAGGCCGCAGATGCCGCGCTCGAGGCGGGCGACGTGCGCCTTGCAACGCTCGTCGCGCAGGGCGGCGGCGACGCGGAGGCGCGCGCGTGCGTCGCGGAGCAGCTCGCGATCTGGCGCGAGGAGCGCGTCGACGAGCACATCGCCGCGCCGATGCGCCGCGTGTACGAGGTGCTCGGCGGGAACGCCGTCCACGGCGGCAGCGGCGCCCCGCCCGGCGCGCGCGCGCCGCCGCCGCTGCCGATCGCGCGCGGCCTCGACTGGCACCGCGCGCTCGGGCTGCACGTCTGGTACGCGGCCGCGTGGGAGGCGCCGCTGCGCGCGAGCGTCGACAGCTACGAGGCCGCGCTCCGCGCGGACAGCGACACGGCACCGCCGCGTCCGGCATGGTGCATCGCGGACCGCCACGCGGGCGCGCGCGCGCCGGAAGCGCGCGACGCCGCGTACGAGCTGCTCCGGGTGCATGTGGATGCGGCGTACGCGCTCGAGTGCGCGCTCGATGCGCGCAACTTTGGGCGCAGTGCGCTGGACCACACGCAGCCCTGGCACCTGTACATGTTTCTCTCGCGCGCGCTGCGCCTGCGCGACTTTGCGGACGCGGACGCGGCGGCGGTCGCCGCGCGCCTGCAGGGCTCCGACGCGCGCGGCGCGAGCGACGTGGGCGCACGCCTCACGCTCGCGTACGCGCACCAGCTGGAGGCTGCGGGGCAGTGGGTGTCTGCCGCCTTCGTCCTGCTACATCTGGAGCCGGCGCGCGTGCGCCGCGCCGCCCTCGATGCGCTGCTGACGCGGAATGCGGCGGACGCGTCCGCCGACACGTTTCTCGTCGACGAGCTCCGGATCCCCGCCGCGTGGCTCGCGCGTGCGCGCGCGGTGCGGGCGCATGCGCACGGCGCATACTACGACGAGTACCGATACTACCTCGCCGCGCAGGAGATGAGCGCCGCGCACCATGTCGCCGTCGTGCACCTCGCGAACGAGGCGTTTGTGCGCGGCAATCCCGACGTCCTCGTCGATCTGTTCCGCCCGTTCGGCGAGTGGGAGGCGGCCGCGAGCCGGGACGCATCCATGCCGCCGCTCAGTGGCTGGAACGACGGCGGGCGCATGTTCCTCGACTACGCGGCGCTGCCGCAGGTGCTCCCGCCGCTGCTCGCCAAGGCGCGCTCCGACGCACTCACCTCGGCGGAGCGCGACGCGCTGCGCCAGGCGACCGCACGCACACACGAGCTCCTCGACCTTGTCCCTGCGCGCCTGGGGAAGAGCACGGACCTGATGCACACTGTCGCGCGCAGCGAGAGTACGTTCTGTGTGCCGCCTTCTGACGCCAGTGCTTGCCGTGCTAAACAACCTTGCGCGCCTCATTGCCAGCCAGGGCCTTGCACCGGAGCCGTCGCTGCACTGGTCTGCGCGCAACCCGCCGGATGTGGACCAGCTGCAGGCGGCCGCTGGTGACTTTGCCGCGTCTATGCTTGCGGCGTTGTAGGGACGGTAAAAAGGGGGGAACAAGGGGAGACTTTAGTAGACAGGGGGATGGATCAAGTGCGGCAGATCAATGGAGCTCCACAGTGGCACTTGCTTACACAAGGGACGCGAAGACTGGCGCGGCATGCGCTGCGCAGGTGGTGGTGTCGGCGGAGGGGATGGGGAGGTAGGTGGGGGTGGCAGGCAGGGGGGAGGCAGAGGGGGACATGGCCGCGACCCTCGTCTGCTTCAGTCCACTGGTCCCCCACCCCGTCCCTCTTGTCCGCGGAAGCACACGGTGTAATGTGCGCGGTGATACGAGCGACATGTACGAGGCTGGGTATATTTGTCATGGCTGCTACGTCCTCTGCCCAGGTGGGGAGGAAGGGGGGAAGGGGGTGGGGGACAGGTAGAGGGGCGAGAGCGGACGGCCGTGACCTCGTCTGTTCCAGTCCACGCGTGTCGCTCCTCCCACCTATCCCCATCTCCGTGGAGCCCACCGCACCCTATCCTGATTCTGCCCCCACCCGCTCCCATCATCGTTTCCCACCCCCATCGTCTCCTCCCCTCGTCCTCTGTCCCTCCATCGTCTCTTCCCTCGTCCTCTGTCCCCCGTCCTCTCCCTTCATCCTCTTCCCCCCTCGTCCTCTGTCCCCCCACTCTCTTTCCTAACCCTCACCCCTCCCCCTCGCTCCCACCCTTCCTCCACCACTCCATGTACCCGAGCGCTGCGTCGACGACACCCTGGCCCACACCGGCGAGACGCGCATCCGCGCTCTGCAGACGGTCGCGCATCTCTGCGCTGGTGCACTCGGCAGACGAGTCGTAACCGAGACGCAGGAGCGCCGAGATGTACGTCGCGACAAGGTGCGGGCACAGCACCTGAAACGCACTCTCCCGACCACCTGTACGCTCCGTCTCGTGCACGATGAGTACGCCGTCGCGCTCGAGCGTGCGCAGGACGCTGGACAGGAGGCGGTCCATCGCGCTGTCGCTCACCTGCTTCCCCGCGGGCTGCCGCGCGCGCTTGCGGGAAATGACGCCGTCGGCCATGTCCCGGACGACGGCAGAGCTGCGCAGCGTCGACACCGTGTACGTCGGCACACGCACAGCGGACAGCGTCGGACAGTGCGCCATGCGCGTCTCCCGCCGGATGTACGCGGTCGTCTCGTCCTCGAGAAAGCGGCGCAAAAAGTCGCGGAATTCCGCCGTTGTCGGGGCACGTGCTCCGTGCGGCCACAGTGCGGCCCGCTGGCCGCGCATGGGCAGCGCGCGGTCGCCGCCGTGGGCGGCGTCGACGGGGTGACAGGCCAGCTGAGGGGGGCGAGGCGCTGGGGGCGCTGGAAGAGACTGCGTCCGGCGCGGCGACAGAGGCGCGTGCAGGTATAGTTGTGGGTGCACGGGACGAGGGGGGGTCCGCTCCGTCTGCGGCGCCGCGGCGAGAGCGTGTGTAGAGGGGCCCGCGTCCGTGTGTGGAGGCGCAGCAGCCACGTACAGTGCCGGGAAAAGGAGGGGAGCATGGGAGATGCGTAGCTTGGAAGGGGGGGGAGGGGTGAAATCAGGGGGGACGCGCCGCTTTGGCGGCGGGGGAGCGGGAGGGGTGAGAGCATGTGGGACGCGCAGCTTCGGTGGCGGGGGCGGGGTGGGGCCATGTGAGATGCGCAGCTTCGAAGGGGCGGGCGGGCGGTGGGGCAGCGCGAGATGCAGCGTCGGTGGCGCGGGCGCCACACACGGCGGGCCGCTGCCCGCGGCCACGTGCGGGATGGCGGGCGGGGTGCGGTAGTGCGTGCGCGCGAGCTCGAGCGCACGGAGCACATGCCGCGGCTCCGCGGTGCACTCGTCGACGGCCGCTGCGTGTAAGCAAGTGGAGCACGCGCCGTACCGATCGTGTGTGCGTGGAGCCAGCGCCGCCCGCCCGCGCGCTCGCGGATGCGGCCGACGCAGCGGACGACGTCTCCGACGAGGAACGCAGGTGGCGGCGCCGGCACCCCCCGCAGTGCGGGGCGCACATAGCAGCTCGGGATACCGTCCACGCCGCGGTTCGCGGACGCGTGTGCGAGCATCGCCGCAGACACCGTCACGTCGACGGCGTCGGAGCCATCGTCGACTGGCTGTGAGCGCGGGTGTCGCCCGACATACGCGTGTAGCTCACGCGGTCCGCGTGAGCGCCGACCGCCGTCACTGTCGCGACCACCGTGACAAAGCAGCACGGCCACGCACCGTGGAAATGCACGAGGGGGGGGCCGTCGCCCGCGGCGGGGGCCGGCGCCGCGCCGTCGCCGCGGCCGGCGCGCATCTGCGCAATGTCGCGGACACAGCACGATACGCTCCGCTGCGCATCCGACGCCCAGCGCACCTGGTCCATGAGCGCGCCGAGCGCCGGGTCGGTGAACGCGCGCGCGAGCATCAGCCGCCGTGTCGCATAGTGCTGGCATCCAGGACACACGCGCCCCATCGGCCGTGCGCTGCTCACGTGATGGCACGCGGCGCCCGCGCACGGGTTTGCCACCGGCCATGATGCAGCGATTCGCGGCGATGGCGCCCATGCTTGGGGGAATGCGCACGGCCGCGCGTGCGGCGGTGCTTCCGTGGGGGGGGGCTGCGGATGCATGCGCCGCGCGGCGGTACTCGGTCGCGCGGCCCCCCGGCGCAGACTTCTACGAACTGCTCGGCATGCCCGTGGCGGGTGTGCCTCAGCAGGGTTGGGGCGTCGATGGCGGCGTGCTCAAGTCGCAGTGGCGCGAGAAAATGGCGCTTTTCCATCCCGACCGGCTCGTCGGCAAGCCTCCCGCCGAACAGGAGCGCGGTGCGGCGCAGAGCGCCGTGCTGAACAAGGCGTACGAGACGCTGCTCCAGCCGCTCCCGCGCGCACTGTACCTGGTGCGTGCTGTGTCCCGCATCCGCTTACATTGCCAGCTAGAGCGCATGGGTGAGCCCGGGATTGAGGAGACGCAATCGATGGAGGACCCCGTGCTGCTGATGGAGGTCATGGAGCTCCAGGAGGCGCTCGCCAACGCGGAGGACACGGCGGCCGTCGATGCGATCGCGGAGGACAACGCAGGTGCGCTGCGCGGCGTACGCGCTGACGCGCAGCAAAGCTGCAGGAGACGCTCGCGGAGCTCGGCCGTGTGTTCGGCACGGTCCCTGTCGACGCGGACCGGGTGCGGCAGCTCGCGATGCGACTGCGCTACTGGACGAACATTGAGCAGGCCATCAAGGAGTGGCAGCCGGGTGCGCGTGTGGAACTGCATCACTAGTGGTGCGCATGGCCGCGGTGCATCCGCGGTGTGCCGCGAGAGGTGACAAGTGTGTCGGACAGAGCACGAGGGCGCCGCGAGGAACGAGTGCGCGGGACAGACAACGGCCGCGCGGGAGGCCACGCGCAGACGACCACCGCCTGCGTTCCGCAGCGGCACTACACTACAATGGCACAGAGCAGCGCAACGTCGTCGACCTTGCCGCCTGCGGTCAGCAGGACACACCGGCGCACACGCACCTGGGAAGTGGACGCCGTGCCGCGCGGCGTCCAGCTGGAACGGGCTCACTTTCTCCACCGTGTCCTGGCACAGCCGCGCGTATTCAATGAGCCTGCTGTGAGCGGCGCGGCACCGTAGACGTACGTGTTCGTGACAACATTCGCAAAGTCCTGCTTCTCTTCGAGCGGCGTGGCGTCCTTGTGCTTCTGCGTCCACAGCTCCTTGTGCCGGTCCTGCAGCATGTCGAGGAGCTGTAAAAGCTCGGCGCGCTGCGGCGCATCGACGGTGAGTGCGTCCTTGGACGGGAGCTTGCAGTGCACGTTATCCAGGAACCCGTCCGTCATCACGAGCACCAGGTCGCCCTGCCGCAGCTCCGCCTCATGCAGCGCAGCGTCTGCCGGCGTGTTGGAAAGCGAGCCCGCCTGCCGCATGCGCTCCGGCACCTTTGCGAGCTGGTACGGTGTGTTGAAGCCGTACAGCTGCGGCAGGGACGAGTGCACCACCTCGAGGCGGCCCTCGGCACTGTCTAGCGCCGGGCGCAGGTGCACGAACCCAGAGTCGCCTAGGTTCGCGCTGGCAAGCGTGCCCTTCGCGACGTCGAGGCGCACGAAGCATGCCGTAGAACTGCCCGCCTGTACGCCTGCGTCACCCTCGACTTTCTTGTATGCGTGGGATAGCGCATCCTGTGGTGCCGGGAGCGCCCCCTTGTCCTCCGCGTATTTGGACGCGTGGTAGAGAAGCGCGTTCCTGCGCGTGAGCGAGTGCGGACATGTACGCACGAGAACTGGGACGGGTCGATGCCGGCCTCCGTCCAGCCGCCGACGCCGTCCGCGACACCCATAAGCACGCCGGCACCGCTGGGCCCCTCGGTGATCATGATCGCGTCCTCGCCCGCATCGCCGCCGTGGAGCACCGCGGAGCGCCAGCGGCCGAGGTCGCTGTTCGGGTCAATCGTGCCCTGCAGCGGCGGCGCCGGCGGCGTCGCGCTGTCCGCGGCGCCTTTTGCGCTGTCCGCGGCGCCTTTTGTGCTGCCCGCATCATCGTCCGCGCCCTCGGACGGTCTCCGGGGCTTCGCGGCAAACGCGTGGGATGTGACAAGACGCGGTGGCACCGCATCACCCGTCGTGTGGAACGGCCGCGACGCTGGCTGCGGGCGGGGCATCAGGGCCGTCGTCCGCTTAGGGACCGGGGCTACGATTCGCTTCAGCGTGCCTGCCGCGGCCGAGCCGGGACGCCAGTGGCACGATCCGATGATCATCGTGGCGTGTGAACAAGCGGGTATCTTCCTAGTCATACTACGAATCTCCGCGGATGACAAGTGGAGGGAATGGGAAAAATTCAAAAAAAAAAACCTCCTTCCGCATCTCGGCGGCGTTCGATCCGGATGGGCAAGACCGGGAAGGGGGCCAGCAAGGGCGGCGGCAAGGGAGCCAGCAAGGGCGGCGGCAAGGGAGCGAGCCAGGGCGGCGGCAAGACCGCCGCAAAGCAGGCGAAGAAGGCGAAGCAGGAGAAGGTACACCGCATGCACAGCAGGCTTACCGCAGCTTGCGGAGCGCCGCGCGGAGAAGCAGGCGAAGCGCGGGAAAAGCGCCGCGGATATCGACACGATCGGCGAGGACGACCTTGACGCGATCCTCGAGCAGTACCGCACCGAGTGGGCGCAGACGCACGCGAACGCCGAGGAGCGTACTGGCACCGTGCCGAGCCGGCGCGCCAATGCGACGTGCGTGTGCCGCACGCCGCGCTCACCGCAGCCTCACGCCGTGTCCCCTCGGCAACGACCTCTGGCTATACGGCGGCGAGTACTTCGACGGGGACACGTAGGTCGCGGCGCGGCGCACTCACAGCAGCTGTGCCTTCTACCAGGACCTCTTCCGCTACATCCCCGAGAAGAACGAGTGGCGCTCCTACGCGAGTGCGTCGCCGGACCGCGCGGCTGACAGCAGGCGCGACGCAGCCCGGCCCGCGCTCCGCGCACCAGATGGTCGCGACGCCGGCGGCAGGCGGACTGCTGTGGTGCTTCGGCGGCGAGTTTGCGAGCACGAAACAGACGTCGTTCCACCACTACCGCGACGTGCGTGGCGGCTGGGAAACGCTCACTCCACGCAGCTGTGGGTGTACTCGATCGCGGACCGCGTCTGGGAGAAGGTCGAGACGAAGGTGCGCCCATGCGCGCGCAGCGGGCACCGCATGGCCATGTGGAAGCACATGATTGTACTCTTTGGCGGATTTGTGGACACCGGCGTGCGCAGTACGTCGACCGCGCCGCGGCACTTACCCCAGCCACATATTTGCAGGACTGTGCGCTGCCGCACGCTCATTGGCTGACGCCACAGTATGGGTGTTTGACACACTCGAGTACAAGTGGAAGGAGATCAGGCAAGACGACCTGCGCCGGCCATCGTGCGTACGCGGCGGCGCCCGCTCACCGCAGTGCGCGGAGCGGGTTTTCGTTCCTGCCGACGCCCGAGGGGCTCGTGCTGTACGGCGGATACTGCAAAAAGTACGTCAAGGGCCAGCGCGCGCAGGGCATCGCGCTGGACGACGCGTGGATGCTGCACATGGACGAGGACCTCGCGCACGTCGCGTGGACGAAGCGCCGGCGCGTCGGCTACGCGCCGAACCCACCGCGCTCTGGTTGCACGATGGCGTACTGGGCGAACCGGAGCACCGGCGTGCTTTTCGGCGGCGTCACCGACACGGAGCAGGACGAGGAGTCCATGGACAGCACCTTTTGGAACGACCTGTACGGGTACCAGCTGCCGGGTACCGGACGCTGGATCAGCCTGAACCTGCGGCGGCCCAAGAAGCGCACGAACGGGGGACACATGGACCGCGACGCGGGCGACGACGACCCCTGGTACTCCCTGCCGCTCGTGCGGTACAATGCGATGCTTGCTGTGCAGCGCAACACGCTGTTTATGTGTGTGGCGCGATGTGCATGCTCACCGCAGATACGGCGGAATCTACGAGAGCGGCGATGTGCGTGGCGCCGGCGCACCGCCCTGACAACAGCGCGAGTATACCCTTGACGACTTCTACACGATCGACCTCGCGAAAATGAACCAGGTCGTGTGTCTGAAAGAGTGCCCCATTGATGCCGTATGTGGCGCGGGTCCCCACTGACCGCAGATGGAGTGGCACGAGGAAGACGACGACGACGACGACGACGACGACGACGACGGCGACGACGACGACGACGACGACGACGACGACGGCGACGACGACGACGGCGACGACGACGACGGCGACGACGACGACGACGGCAACGACGGCGACGACGACGGCGACGACGACGACGGCGACGACGACGACGGCGACGACGACGACGACGACAGCGACCGTAACACAAACGAGAGGGAGGTGGACAGCTACGCGGGAGAGCGCGAGCCAGAGGGTGTGGAGACGAACGAGGAGGCGCATGCGCAAGCAGAAACCACCCTTGCGGATCTGCCGGAGCCCGACGACCCTGAGATGCTGGCGGAGCGCGCAGAGCGCGCACGCCAGCTGGCGCTCCGGGACGAGGCGACCGCGTTCATCGGTGTCGCCAAAGACGCAAACCGGACCGAGCGAGACGTCCTGTCGACGCCCGCGCCTGGAGAAGTGCTCCAGACTTTCTACCTGCGGACGAAACATTATTGGGCGTCTCTCGCGCACGAGCAGAGCGACGGTGCATCCCGCGGGAAGCAGCTGCGCCGTGACGGCTTCGACGTGCGTAGGCCGCGTGCCGCGCGACTCACACGCAGCTCGCCGAGAAGCGGTACCTCGCGTACAAGCCGATTCTCGAAGAGGTGCGTGCGCCAGGCGCGTAACCTGCTGACAGCAGATCGAGCGAATCCGTCTCGAGGCGGACGTAGACGAGGGCGATGGCACCGCAAGTGTGCGCCGCGCCGGCGGCCCCGGCGTCGAAAGTCGGAACCGGAGGTGACCGCGGAGTGCGTCGCGGATTCGCCGCGCCCAGGTTCCTGCGCGGCCACCGGCCCATCGCAGGACGCGGCGGCGTGCGCTCCGCGGCCCCATGCACGCCGACGCCCCCGGCGCGTAGCCGATCCCCCCCCCCCCCCCCCAACACCTATTGGCCGAAATTCCACCCCCATAGCCGAAAATGAATTCTGACGGCCGGCCAAGCCCGCGTCCGAGTAGCCTACCAGGCACGGAGCCACAACACCCGTGCGTTCTCATCACGACCGACCAGCAACCATGTCGGAGGGCTCGCTGCTAGACAGGCTCGATCGCCTGCCAAAGGTGCGTACGCGAGCGGGGACCACGGTGCCATGCTCACCCGCATACAGCTGCGGCGCTTTGATGCTTTCCCCAAGGTAGGTGACCAGTGCCCGCCGCCGCACCCCGTCGCTCACCCTTCAGGCGCAGCCCGTATACGTGCAGCGGTCGTCGCACGGCGGCGCCGCGACGGTGCTCGTGCTGCTGCTGATGGCCATCACGTTCCTGGTGAACGTGCATTCGTATCTCGTCGGTTCGCGCAGCTACTCGTTCTCTGTGGACGACCATCTCGGGAAGAACATGCAGGTGAACCTGGACATGACCGTCGCCACGCCGTGCCAGAGTGCGTCGCACGCCACCCGCGCTCACCCGCAGAGGTGTCCGTGGACCTGCGCGACGCTGCGGGAGACCGCATCCACTTCCTGGACGACGACCTCGCGAAGGACAACACCATCTTCCGCGCACAGCACCGCCGCGCGTTCCAGCGACACGACCCGGGCGATCTCGTGCAGGTGTTCCACTCGGCGAGCCGGTGGAAGGAGCATGTCATGCGCGGGAAGGCAAAGAAGGGGCAGCCGGCCCCGATCGTGCGTCCACGCGACAAGCACTCCGGCTTTGCGAAGACGTATCCGCTCGTTGCGAAGGGGTCCGCATGCCGCATCTACGGGAGCATTCTCGTGAAGAAGACCGCGGGAAACCTGCATGTGTCCCTGGTCGACCCGGCGATGCTGCTGGTGGCGGACGACTCCATGCTGCAGATGAATGCGTCGCACGTCATCCACGAGTTCGGCTTCGGCCCATACTTCACGAACATGGCGGAGCCGCTGGAGTCGAGCATGGAGATCACGACGGACCCGCGCGCGGTGTACCAGTACTTTGTATCCGTCGTCCCTACGCGGTACATTTCCGCGCGTGGGCAGACGATCGAGACGAACCAGTACAGCGTGAACGACTACGTGCGAAACCCGAATGGCCCCATCGCGTTCCCTGGGATCTACCTCAAGTACGACCTGGAGCCGCTGACGATGACTGTGCACGAGCGCACGCAGTCGTTCGTCTCCTTCCTCGTGCGCCTGCTGGGCACGATGGGCGGCCTGTGGCTCTGCTCCGCGTATGCGCTGCGCGTCGTGAACCGTGTTGTGATCTGGACGAGTGGCCGCCGCGCCGCCTCCGCGGGCGCCACGTACTCGCCCATGGCGGCGCCCCTGGACACATTCGTGGGCTCCAGTCCGCTCGACCCGCACCAGTCACACGCCGCGCACCGCGTCCCGAGCGGCGGCGCACGCTAGGCCGCCTCCGGCTGTGCAAACGGGCTGGGTCCGTGAGTGTCGCACCGCCGGCGACGCACTTTTCGATCATTTCCATCCCGTCCGTCGGGTTGATCAGGGTGAGTGCGGGGCCGCGCAGCACCGCGAGGCCCAGCGAGCGCGTCTCCCCCGTAGCCTCCCCCGTCTCCGGGCTGTACAAGGTCTCTTCGACGTCGTCCATCACGAGGTTCATGAGCTTGTCGTATCCCTTTAGAATGCCGACCACTGTGGTGTGAGCGTTCTGCCAACCCGGGCCATGGCGCGCCGCGGCCCTGCGGCGCCTGTCCGGCTCCCCCCCCTTCCGCTCCCGACCTACCTTGGCGGCCCCCAGCAAACTTGACGCGCACCGATTGGTCGACGTATTTGCCGAGGTTTAAAATCGCCTCCTTCTTCGGTTTCTCCTGCGGAGGTGCCGCGCGCGACGCACCCCCACCGCGCCCGCCGCGCGCACCCCCGCCGCGTCCGCGACGTGCATTATTGGTCTGCGGCTGTGTGAGCACGCACCCGCGTTGCCCCGCGCCACGTACCCTGTCCGCCATGGAAGTCGCACGCTGTAACTCGGCGGCGGCGGCGCGGCCTCCGCCGGGGCACCGCGACGGTGTTTAGTCAGCGCACGTGGCCGTGTGTGGCGCGTGCGGCGGCCGTGTGCGCGGCGCGTTCCCAGCAATGGCGGAGGACGTCGCGGCGCTTCTTGCGTCTGTCGGCTCGCCGCTGGTAGACGCGAATCCCGTCGATGCGCAGCGGCAGCAAAAGCTTCCCGCTTCCGCTGTGCTTGCGCTGCTCGATGCGCGCCTGGAAGCTAGCGGCCGGCTTGTCGACGCGGACGAGGGCGGCGACGAGGAGGCGGCGGATAGGACGCCGCCGACGGGCGGGCGCACCCCGCCGCTGTGCCCCACTGTGGACGCGTCTTTCGCGTCCGCGCTCCGCACGTATGCGGAGGCCACGCGGCAGTACACACAGGCGTCCGTGTCCGCATCGATCACCGCGCATTTCAGCAGCGTGGTGGACTGTGTGGGTGCGTGGCAGGACACTGTTGCCGCCCGCGATGCGGCACGCCTCTCGGCGACGGCCGCGGACGTGGAGACGGCGCTGCGCGGAGTCGGACTTGAGCTGGATATTTCGCGCGGCACGCTGCGCAACGTGCCGGGCGCGCCGTATGCGGACCTCTGTACGACAGCGGCGGTTCAGGAGATGTGCGAGCAGGTTCTCGCGCAGATGCGCGCGCAGCGCGGGGCAGACTGGGACGAAGCAGTCTCCGTGTCGGAACGAGACGGCGCGGTGGTCGTTTCCGTCGCCCATGCTGACCGCGACAAGCCGTGGACGGCGCGCTGGGACTATGCGGTCGCGTGCGGCTTCGCGGAGCAGGTCGCGGACACGGTGGCGGCCACGCTGCGCCGGGTACTGATCCATTGCGTGCTGGACGGAGACTTGCGGCGGCGTGCTGTGGAGACGCAAGGGACAGACGCAGCTGCACCCGTTGCGGGCGCGGCGCACCCGGCCGCCGTGCGTCTCGTTGTGGAGGACGACGGCGCCGCTGCGGCGGCGTCCGCGGTATCGCCGGTCGTGTCGGTGCTCCGGCTCGCCGCGCGGCTCTTCCGCGATACAGCGCGCGGTGCTCCGGAGACGGACGCGCCACTGGCGCCGACGCTCCAGGTCCTTGTCGCGCACCGCATCGTGCCGGAGCTCGTCGCGCACGTGAAGGAGTACATACTGCGGTGCCGTCCCACGCACGTGGCAACGCCCGCAGCGTGTGCGGCCGTCGAGGACGGCATTCGCGCGGCCGTGCACGAGGTGCATGGATCGCTCGTCTCTCTCGGATATGCACGCGATCGGTCGGCACCCGTCCGCACGGCGCGCTGGCCGGGCTGGTCACCTACGGAGCCGCTCTCGGACCTGCCCGAGTGGACCAAGACAGTCGCGCCGGGCACCACGAAGCTGCTCCTTGCGGGCCTCCTCGCCGAGGTGCGCGCGGCTGTCGCGGTGCCTGGCGACGCCGCTTGGGAGGCGTGTGTTGTGGCGCGCGCACCCCGGGACACGGTGGGCGGCACCGGGCGCCCGTTCGCGGCGTCGCCGGGAAGCGTGCGCATGGAGCGAGAGCAGAAGCGCGCGCGCCCCCCGCCCCCGGGTGCGCAGCAAGAGTACGTCGCGGACGAGGGGCGCAAGCGTCCTGTCGATCCTCCACTGGGCTGTGCGCCCGGCCGACACGGTGGTCCGCACGCGCAGCATGCGCCACCGTCAGTGTCCCCGGCAGCCTCCGCAACGAAGCGGAAGAAAAAGGTGTCTCTTGGCGGTGTGAAGCGGCTGGGGGAAGGGGTCCTCGGGGCGGCTGAGAAGGCGTCGCCGCAACGAGCGCCGGCTCCTCGCCCGGCCGCGGCGGACATGCCGGCGGAGGGAGTTTGGGAATGGGGGGATGATGGGTTGGGGGAGAAGAGGGCGGCTGAGGAAGAGGGTGGGAACGGAGAGGCAGCGTGGGACGAATGGGAGGTCGGAAACGTGGGCGCGGGGGATGGTGGCGGTGCGGGCGGGGCACAGAGAGGCGCCGGCGGAGCGGGCGGTGGTCGCGCGGGCGAGGCACGAGGTGGAGACACAGGCGAGGACGACTGGGGGTGGGGAGACGAGGACGGCGCTTGCGATGGGGGAGGCGCCTTGGCGGCGAAAGAGACTGCGTCCCCCGATGCCTCCCCCCGTGCCGCATCCGACGCTGGGCCCCAACGCGACGGTGCGCCTTCATTAACCGTGCCGACACCCCCGCACGCCGCCGACCCGCCGCCGGACGAGTTCGACGCCTGGGACTGGAGCGATGGCGAAACTGATGTGGCCGAGGTGGAGAGGGAGCTTGCCGGGGAGGGCCGTCGGCCCGCGCAGCAAGTGGCGGTTTCCCCACGCCGCAGCACGGAGGCAGCCGCCGGCGCAGCAGCGCACGCGCGTCCCACGGCCGCCCCCCCACCCGCACCGCCACCCGCCGACGCGCCAACGCCGTTCACCGTGTCGCAGCGCGGCGCGGCGGTGGCACAGCACATTGCCGGCGCCTGGCGCATGTTGGAGCATGCAGACGCAGGCTCCAGCGCACTGTATGCGGAGGGTGTCGTGGACATGATCCGCATCTTCCGCGCAATGATGCCCGTGGTGCATGCGCATGTATTGCAGCATGTGGCGCTGCTGAGCATCCTGTTCGCACACGACTGCACGTACCTGGCAGAGGAGGCACTCAAGTATGCGGATCGCGTGCCGCGGCTGCCCGTGGGCGTGCGCGCATCGATGCGCGCACCGCAGCTCCCACACACACTCCGCGAAGAGGCGCACATGCTCGCGGACGTCGGCGCTGCGTGGCGCCAGGCGCAGCTGGTGCGTTGCGCGTGGCCGCCACTGACCCGCAGACAGTGCAGGTGCTCGCGCTGCGCGAGTCGCTCGACGGCGCGGACCAGTTTGCGCGCACGGACGAGGGTGCGCGCTTCGAGCAGTGCGCGCGCGCCGTGCAGCAGGTCGCGCACACCCTGCAGCATCTTGCAAATGTGTGGGCGCCGGTCGTGGCACGTGACGAGCTCGCGGCGATGCTCGGCGGCCTCGTCGACGACGTGTTCGCGCGGACGCTCGCCAACATCCAGGGACTCGATGACATCTCGGAGGTGGAGAGCACGCGCCTCGCACACCTCTGCCGCGTCCTGCTCGACCAGGCGGCCGCGCTCTTCGCGCAGATCGGCGGCGCCGCCGCCGCCGCCGCCGCGGACGACGGCGCGAGCCTCGCCGCCGCAGTCGTCCCGCGCTGGCTCAAGTTCTCGTACCTGGCAGAGATCCTTACCGGCTCGCTCGCCGACATCGAGTTCCTCCTGTTCGACCCCGACGCGGGCGGCGCACTGTCGGACTACACACGCGATGAGATGGGCGCCCTTGTGCGCGCGCTCTTTGCAGACACGCCGAATCGGCGGCGGCTCCTGGGTCGGATTGGGGCTGGGGGGTGAGGGGGTGAATGGGGGGGTGAAAAAAGTATCGGTGGCAGGGTGAATGGGGGTGTGAAAAAGTATAGGTGGGGGGATGAATGGGGGGTGAAAAAGTATAGGCGCGAGAGAGGCGCAAGATGGGTTCGCGTACGGCCACGGGCGCACGGCGCCATACACGGACAGGGGTCACCCTGCGCGGGATCGCCTGCCCCCATGGCGCAACCCCCGCCTCCCACGCGTAGTTAACATCGTCATTGCTACAAGGAGTCGACGGAATACCGTTATGCTGTCTCCCGCACAGCGACCGGTGAATAACTCCTCTGCACTGCAGGGGCCGCCCCATGCGCGGCCTTGTGGGAGCGCTCCGCCGCAGTACCGCCGCGCGCCACGCGCAGGGCGGGAAGAAAAAGAGGATCGCAACACGAGCAACGCCTCACGCCGGGACGCCCCCCGGACTATTCGCGGTAAAAATGAACAGGTTGTTTGTCGCAGCGATCTGTGGTGAGCCGGGACGCGCGCGGAGCGTACGGCGATCGTGTCTTCCCGGGGATGGTAGCTGGCATGGAGGATCTTTTTGTTGAAGTCCTGCGGTGAGTGCGGCAGGAGAAAACACGCACAACATTGTTCGGGTTAATGGACCCGATGCCTCCAGCAAGCCCAGCGCCCTTGCTACCCGCCTTGTTCATCGTCGCGAGTTTCTTCGTCTTGAACGCGGACTTGTCCGCCTGCAGCACGACGCTCGTGTCGCGCTCCCAGTCGATGATATGGAAATAGTTGCTGTAGCTGCCCGTGAGCACCGTGGAGCCGGTCGGCCCCCAGATGCCCTCAAACTTGTCGAAGATGCAGTCGTTCTCGTACAGATCGCACAGCTTCGGACGCAGGTAGTCGTGGATCGGGATCGTGGCGACGGGACGCGACTCCATGTTCACGTCCCACACCTTGAGGGTGAGATAGTCGCGCGAGAGGATGTAGCGGCCGTCGTGGCTAAACCGCACGTCCGAGATGCTGCTGATGATCTCGCTGAAAAACGACTTGGCCGCGGGGTCTTCCTCCTCCTCGAACACTGCGGTGAGCGCGCACGCACGCACGACGTACATTTCGCGTGCCGGTCGCACAGCGCGGACTCGCGCATGTCCGCGAGCTTGATCGTGCCCTTGGAGCTCGAGTAGACGAGCTCGTTGCAGTGCTTCGGATGGAACTGCGCCGCGGTGATCACCTCAGTGAGCTCCTCCATGTTCACGGGCTTGATGTCGACGATGTCTGCGGTGAGCGGCGCATGCAGCGCACGCACTGAAGCTCTTGTCGCTGATCCCCAGATTCCACAGATTGATGCGCAGGTCGTCCGCGCTGATGTACGTCTCCCCATCCGAGTTCACCGAGAGCGAGTTGATGTGGTACGCATGCGCGTTTGCGTAGATCTTGCGCGGGACCGCGGCGACGATTGTATCATGATATACAAGCCGCGGAAGGCGCAGCAGCCGCGACTGCGCGGGGGACAACAGCGGGCTCTGCAGGCCCGCCGGCGGCGCGCCGAGCCGCAGCAGACTCGGGTGCAGCGCACCGTCGAGCTTCGTCTCGCCCATCGTGCCCGAGGACATGAGCATCGCGGAAGGGTCCTCGCCCGTCGCGAGGCTGCCCTCGGACACCGCATGGAGCGGCTTGTCAAACACCTTCCACAGCTTGATGGTCTTATCTGCGGGCGCCGTCAGCCACGCCACGCGGCCTCACCAACGTACCATTGGTGCTCAAGAGCAAGTGCGAGGAGTTCTGCCGCTTGCACCAGCAGATCTGGTTGATCTTCTCCTCGATCTCGAGCGACTTCAGATAGTCGAACTCTGGCTCGTGCGACTGGAACTCGGTATGGAACCGGTACTCGCACCCCTGCCGGTTCGCCACATCCACATCGTTCCGCTCAAACAGCACAACGCGTCCGCCCTTGTCTCCCGTGGCCAGGTAGTTCCCCGTCGGGTCGAACTCGACCGTAGAGATGATATCCGCCTCGGTAATGTCGTCCACGTCGCCCTTGTCGCCAAAACACTGTGCGAATCGCCAGCCACCTGAAGCAGCCCCGGAGGCATTATTTTCGCGTTCCATCTCGGAGCACAATTCGTGTGCAAGAGCTTAACTACTACTCCGTGCCACGCAAAAGTCGTTCTCTCCAGTGCCACTAGCAGTTGGTGTCGCCGGTCAAACCGCACCGCAGAAATCCCACCCCGATCACCGCCGCGTCCAGCACGGCAGTCACGTGATAGGTTCTTTGCTGGACGCCGGGGCGGGAGGGGGGCAGAGCGGAGCGGAGGGAGCGGAGGGAGGGGACGGCGTGGCGCGGGCGCATCCTGAGGCACATTGCTTCCGTGGCGGCTGCGCGATCCCGCCGCCGTGCGCCGCTCCGCGCCGCGCATCCGCCACGGGACGCTTGCTCCTGCGCACGGTCCAGCGATGATGACAAATAAGGTGTCCGTTTGGTAAAACCCAACAATGGGGGGTGAATTGTGATACTGTCCGTGCGCGAGCGCCGCTGCTTAACTGTACAAGGCCGTCTGGGCGCGCGCGCGTAGGATGTCCCCGGGGGACACCTGTGTGCTCCATGCCGCTATGGTCCCGCCGGCGGAGCTGCGTGTGGCGCGAAGTTGCCAACGCGCCCACACTTTTCCTCCTCTCCCGCCGCCGCCCGATCTGCCCACCCACGGCACCATGCCTCCTCCTCTTCCCACGCGCGCACCTCCCCTGCGTGCGAAAATTCTAGGTCATGTAAGGCGTGTCTCTCGCTTGCCCAGACGTACCGCATCCATCGCCGGGCAGCTCGACATAGCGCACGTTTCCGCCCTGCGCGCGGACGGCATCCGCCATGCGCGACCCTTGCACGGACGGGACAAGGGCGTTGCGTGCACTCTCAAGGAGAAGGAGTGGGGTTACAATGTGGGATGCGTCCGTGATGGGGCTGCGTGATGTGTACACGTGCTCGCTTGCGTGAAGGTCCCCGCCGAGGAGGCCCGCCACGTAGTGCCTGTTTCTGCGACGTGAGCCGCGCCCGCCCCGCTTACGCACTCGGCGCTACTGTGCTGCGCGAGATCGTGCAGGTCGTATATGCCGCACCAGGTACATGCCGCAGAGAACACAGCCGCGTTGTTCGCGAGCGCACGCAGCACTGTAAACCCGCCCGCGCCGTGTCCCACGAGGCAAATCCGCGCGGGGTCGACAGTCAGCGCATCCGGCGCCGTGGCCGTATGCGGCCTGCCGGCCTCCTGCCCCGCTCCATGGCCCACGTCGCCTGACCCGCGGCCGCAGTCCTGCACCATGAGCCGGTCATGCAGACTGCGGTACGTGGCAATGTAGTCTGCAACGGGTGGAAAGAGATGCTGGGGTCAGGAAAGACACACGCGGGCGTACGGGAAAGACGACGAGGAGTGCCGCCGTGTCGCCCTGGGGCGACGGCGTGACGGTCGCGAGCGCCGCGTAGTCGACGACCTGCCAGCGGTGCAGTCCCTCGACCAGGAAGAAGTCGCGGATGTGCTCGCGTGGAACCAGCCGGCGCGCGCAGTGCACCTCCCAGAACCCATGCGGCGCGGCACCTGCGACGCGCCGCGCTACGCGCCGCCACAAAAACAGGCCACGCCTCGTCTCCAGCTGCGCGCCCATATTGGGGAGCACAACAATAGATTCATGCGATCAGGCCTTGCCACTGCGGATGCGTACCTGATTGGACGCAAAATAACCCTTGCAGCAGTACGCCCAGCGCACACAGAACTGCGGCCGTACGCGCATAGGCTGGGGCAAAATGGAGCTGCACTCAGCAACGCCCGCGCATCCACGCACCGTCACAACCGCAGCGTGCATGCAGGCGCCCAGCGCTGCGGCGGCGACGAGGCTTGGCACCGCACTGGCGGCCGCCTGGCGGTGCAGGGTGACGCGTCGCGCACCATCCGCACAGTCCGTCACGACGAGGGCGTAGGGAGAGGCGGGCGGTGACGGTGTTTTTCGCTGGCGTCCCTGCGCCTGCCGCCGTCTGTCCTGTATGCGTCGCTCTTCGGTGTCCGCCGGTCCCGCCGCCTGCCGTCCGGCGGTACGTAACGGGTCACCCACCGGCCCACCCCCCCTCACAGTACGCAGCTTCCTGCGCACATGTGCCCCACCGAGATACGCAGCCGCCGCAATACAGTCGCTTGCATCTGTAACGCCCCACGCGCCGTTCAGCTGTCGCCTGCGGTCAGCCCGGCCGTCGGGGCACCGCACATGTATTCATATCCGTCTGCCGTCAGTAGTGCCCCAACGCCGTCCATACATCCAGTGCTCCCCGCGTAGTTCAACGCACACACTTTTGTGAGTCTCCGGATGACTTGCACCGTACCAAGCCAGCCACGGGTCGTCCAGTACTGGATCTTCCCGCTTAGCACCGTGTCCATCCGCGCGGTCGGCCCATCGTGAACGACAATGCGGCACGGCGGCAGTGATCCAGGCGGAGCGCGGAACGCGGGGTTCTTCGGCGGGTACACCAGTGCGAACGCATCGCGGGACGAACCGTCCTATGGTGAGCGCGGGCGGCGTGTGCAGCGTACTGGACGCAGCGACGGGAACGCGATGGGCTCGGGCATGCTGATGCAGTCGGCGTCCAGTGGCGTCGCCGCCACGCGATGCAGCACGCGCCACAGAGACGCGCCCGTGTCGGCGGCATCCAAGACGCGGGCAAGCGGCAGCGCCGCGAGCGCGAGTGCACTCTGTGGTGAGCCCGCGAAGCAGACAAGCACGGGACAATTCCGTGCGGCCACGGCAATGTGCAGCTGCGCGAAATATGTGAACGGAGAGGCGACTCGGCGCTGCGTCTGCGCGGCGAGATCCAGAAGGACCAATGTGTCGTGCGCATGCTCTGTCACAACAACGAGCGCATGGCGCGCACTGACGGCGACGAGGGTAGAGCTGAAGTGAGTCTGCCAGCGGTGCGCCATGCACGCATGGCGTTTCCAAGACGCAGGCTGCACATCCGCGGGTACATGCCCCTGGGCGACCGCCACGCGCTGCACCTGCGCTGCGGGAGCACTGGTCCCCGGGACGTCACAATCGATGCAGGCCTGCAGCACAGCTGCTGTAGCAGATCCAGAGGCAACGCACAGAAGCGTGGCGCGGCCATTCGGCGCATCCGGCAGCCAAACGGGTTGCTGCACGACGGAAGTATCCACGTCCGCGTGCGCGATTCGTGTAGCACACGACAGGACGGGCCCGTCGACGCAGTTACTGGCGCTCGCAACCCACACCTGAGAAGCCCAGCACGGCGTCTCGGCGGGCGCCCAAGCGACCCACGCAAGGAATGTCCCGTCGGGGGAGAATCGTGGCGATGAGATACAGTCACCCGTCGTGAGAAGCGTGTGGACGCGGGGCAGGGGCCCGCCCGGGCCGGGTACCTCGAAGGAAACGATTCGACGCACGCCTGCCGCGTCCTGGTCCTGCACCGCGGCAACAAGACGCGGGCGCCGCGGATGGAGCTCGAAATCCGTGTACCGCACGGGGGTGTCGGGGGGGATGCAAACATAAGATGGGTCGCCGCGGGCGGCGCCGGAAAGAGGCACCACATATGTTCCGCGCCCCCCGTCCCGCCGCACGCTCACGACGGCGCGCCCGTGTGGGAGCACAGCCATCGCACGTCCGACGCAGCTGTCGAACGTGCCTCCCACACTGCACTCGGCATAGTCACTGGCACTGCACTCGGCCTCGTCCGCGACGCGCAGCGTGCCTAGCACATGCGGGCTCCCACTCGCCATCCCACCAATGGAGAACGCGACGCGGAACGAATGGGGCGCGTCACCGTCTGTGCGTGGCACAACAGCAAGCTCATGAAACGACGCACGCTCCGCGACGAGCGCGCGGGCAGCCAGCGGAGAGTCCCACGCGCCGTAGGGCGCGACGGTGCATGGGCCGGCGCGGCGCATAGAGCCCGCTGCGTGCGTGGGAACGGGGGTCGCCGGACAAGAATGGCCCGAATCAGCAGCGCTGTGGAGCGTGACCGACGCCGCAGCCGTCTTGTAGCGTATCGATCGCGCGCGCGCCACGTGGTCCTCGGACACATTCTGGCCAGTCGGCGCGTTTCCCAGAGGAAAAGGCTCCGACGCTTAGGTGCACGCGCAGCAATATAGAGGTACTGGGTTTTTGCACGCCCTGCAAAACCCCCACGACCATGGACATGGGGAGTATGAGCAGCATGGGCATGAGCAGCAGTATGGCGCCCGCAAGCACCGGCGCGTCGTCTAGCATGGGCGACATGGGCGGCATGGGTGGCATGGGCGACATGGGCGGCATGGGCGACAAATGCAGCACTGCGATGCTGTGCGTCCACAGGCGTATCCGCTGACCACCAGTGGCAACTGGCACACCATCGGCACGTGCTTCCTGACGTCGTCCTGGCTGTACGTTCGCGCGCGCTGCGTGCTCATCGCAGCAACTCGACGGAGGCCAAGTTCGCCGGCTCGTGCGTCGGCCTCGCGTTCTGGATGATCCTCTCCGAGGTTGTCCGGCGCATGGCGCGCGAGTACGACCGCTACGTGATCGCAACCGCCATGCGCAGCGTTGCAGAGGCACAGCGCAACAACATGCTTGCCTCGGAGAAGGGTGACGCGCTGCCTGCGCAGTCCGAGGATGGGGATGCTTCTTCCGCGACGCTCGGCCGCAAGATGGCGTTTGGCACAAACGGAGGCGTCCGTCTACGGCCGACCGTGTTTCAGCAGGCGGTGCGGGCGGTGTTCTACGCGGTGCAGCTGACAAGCGCGTACCTCATCATGCTTATCATCATGACGTACAACGGGTACGTGCTCTTATCCCTTATCCTTGGTGCGATGGTGGGATACTTTACTACGACGTGGGACACGCTCGGTGTCGTTCCGCAGGCGATGCCCGCGTGCAACGTGAATACGGGGCCGTCCGAGATTGTCCCCGCGACCGACGGCGCGCCAATGTGCGAGCCGAGCACCGTGACGACCGGGATGGAGCCCGGGCACTCGAACGCGTGGTCCCCCGACTCAAACCGCCCGTACGACCACCAGAACACGACCCAGTGCTGCTGCTAGTGCGTGCGCCGCGATGCGCGCGCAGGCGCCGCATCATTCATACGTCGCCGGGTGCGGAGCGTTTGTAGCTGTTTCCCAGTGGGGTGAGGAGTTTCTCTCGCACGCGAGACCGTTGCGCCGCGCGGCGCCGTACGCTGCGCCTTTTACGCGCCCCCCCCCTGCTTGCGCCGCCCATTTCGGCGCCCCCCGGCTCGCACCCCCATCCAATGGCGCACGGCGCTTATGTAAGCACAGCGCGGCACGGACGCGTCGAGGCGTGGCGGGTGGCGTCTCCCAGTCGAGTGGCGGACGCCGCGTGAAAGCGCGTGGTCACCGTGGGACGCATGGAGCATGGGTGGCATATGGAGCGTGCGGCGGGCACGCAGGACAGTGATGCAGCGATGGAGCAGGGGCTGGTGGCGTTCGCGGGCGCGGCGCCGGCGCTGCGGGCGCGGTTTCTGCAAGGCATACTGCGCCGGTGCAACAACCGCGAGCTGTCACAGCTCGAGGCGCTGATCGTCCCACGGCTGAAAGTGGATTTTCTCGCGCGGCTCCCGATGGAGGTCGGGCTGCATGTGCTCGGCTTCCTGGACGAGCCGCTCTCGCTTACGCGGGCGGCGCTCGTGAGCCGCACGTGGCACCGCCTCGTGAACGACGAGCACATCTGGGGCGGCATGTGCGTGATGCACGCGTACAACACGCCGCCGAAGCTGCGCTGGATGCTCAGCAGCCTGCTTCCGGATGCGGTCGCGTCCTGGCCGCTCACGCCGCCACGCGCCGCGCCGGACAAGGATGCGATGGCCGAGGATGTGACGGCGGACGCGGACGCGCTGACGCTGCCGCCCGCGCACATCACGCGGCGTGCGTCGTTCTACCGGCTTATCGCGCCGCAGCAGCGCGGCGAGGCGGCACCACCGCGCACGCCCGGCGACTGCATCTCCCTGCGCGCGTACTTCCGCCTCGCCTATCTCACCGGTGCGTGCGGCCGCCGCGCCACTCACCCGCAGCAAGCAACTGGCGGCACGCGGGACGCATGCTCACCAACTTTGTGTCCACGGAGCTCGCGGATGCGGACCCGGACCCGAACCGGCGGCTCGCGCTCACCTGCTGCGCCCTGGACGCGAACTACATCGCCGTCGGCATGACCAACCGGTCCGTGTTCGTCTTCTCCGCGCGCACGGGCGAGCTCGTGCACGCGCTCGAGGGCCACGAGAGCGGCGTCTGGTGCCTCTCCCTGGTCTCCGGCACCATGCCGGCGCGCAGCGGCGCGTCCTCCGCCCCGGACGCGGTCGGCGCCGCGAACGGCATGGCGCTCGCCTACCGCGACGCGCGGCCGAGTGCGCGCCTGTCCGTGTCGCGCGCGCGGGACCACGGACTGTCGCTCGTGGACGTGTCCCTGGCGACGGAGATGCAGCGTCGGGCGTCCGACGTCGCGTGCGCGCGCACCGTCGGCTGGGGCGACGCGGACACGTATCTCGTCAGCGCAGGATCCGACCGGCACCTGCGCATCTGGAACCTGTCCTCGGGCACGTGCCGGCATGTGCTCTCTGGGCACACGTCCACCATCCGCTGCGTGCAGGTGCTCGAGGGGCGCGCGACCGCGGTGACTGGCTCGCGCGACGGCACGCTGCGGGTGTGGGACATGCAGACGGGGGCGCTGGTGCATGTGCTTGCGGGGCACCAGCATTCGGTGCGGTGCCTGGACACCGCGGACCACCGCGTGGCCAGCGGCAGCTACGACTTCACGTGCCGGATCTGGGACGTGGACACAGGGCAGTGTCTGCATGTGCTCAAGGGGCACCATCTGCAGATTTACGCGATTGCGTTCGACGGCCAGTACGTTGTCACGGGCAGCTCGGACTCCACGGTGCGCGTCTGGGACGCGGCGACAGGGTACGTGCGGCGCTGTCGCGGCTCACAGATAGGCAGAGCCTCGCGGTCTTCCAGGGATACACGCATGTCGTCGCGCAGCTCCAGCTGCACAACGACCTGCTCGCATCCGGCAGTGGCGACGGCCGCGTGATCGTGTTTTCGCTCCGCACGTTTGAGTGTCTGTATCGGCTGTGCGCGCACGACAGCAGCGTGTCGACGCTGCAGATGAACGAACAGTTCCTCGTCACAGGCGGCTCCGACGGACTTGTCAAGCTGTGGGATGCGCGCACTGGCCAGTTCATCCGCCAGCTCTGTGAGCCGTGCGACACGGTGTGGTCCGTGCGGTTCGAGGAGGACAAGTGTGTGATTTTGTGCAAGCGGCACGGGAAGTGTTCTGTGGAGATTATTTCTTTTTTGCCCGAGGGATAGAGGGGCGAAGGGAGGGTGCGGAAAGGGAGGGGGCGGGAAGGGGGGGGGGGACTAAACGCAACGCATTGCACGAGCAAAGCCGGGAACGAGCATGCGACGCGATGCCAGGACGGAGCGCGGGAACGGCGGAAGGAGGCACGTAACACAACACGTTGCAAGAGCTGGAAAGCTGGAGAAGACGCAGCGCGGTACGAGGGCAGGAAACGGGCGAATGCGCTAGACGAGCGCGAACCCAAGCCCTTCTGCTGCGAACTGCTGTTCGATGCGTCTGCAACGCCGCACGTGGAGGCGGCGGCTTGGCATGGCGCGCTCGGCTCCATGGTCTAACTACGTGGCCCCACTTCCCAGCGACACGCCCGCGCAAACTACAGCCGCCCACTGCGGCGCTGCGGCGGCCGCCTCCCCCACCCCCCCCCCCCCCGCGACGCCGTCCCGCTCAGCCAAAGTGGTAGTTGGTCGCGCCGCCATGCCGACCGCTGGGATACGAATCGGGGCCCATCGGGAAGCTGGCAAAGCCCGCACCGAAGAGGTCCGCGAGGTTCACACCGCCGCCCATGCCCGCCGCAGTGCCCATGCCAAAGTCCGGTGCCTCGACGTCGTCGGCGCCCGCATCGTAGCGGCGGCGCTTCGTCTCGTCGGAGAGGATACTGTACGCCTCGCTGCACAGCTTGAACTTGTCCTCGTCACCGCCCTTGTCCGGGTGGTGCTTCAGCGACTCGCGGCGGAACGCCTTCTTGATCTCGCTCTCGGACGCGCTCTTCGGCACGCCGAGGATTTTGTAGTGGCTGGGGTTAGCGCGTCCGCGCGCACACGCACTCCTTTTGCTTGCTGCGCTTCAGGTCCAGCTCCGCCTGGCGCAGCTCGCGGCGCAGCGTGTCCGCGTCGGGCGTGCCCGCGCTCTCGTCGAGTGCCGCGCGATAGTCACGTACGGCCTCCTCGTACTCCTCCATCGCCAGGCGCGCGCGCGCGCGCGTGCGCAGCGGCTTCGCGTATCCCCGGTCGAGCGCGAGCGCGCGTGTGCTGTCCTCGACAGCCTCCGCGTTGCGCTGCAGCTTCGCGAGGAGGATCGCGCGGTTCGAGTAGATGACCGCCATGAACTTGCGCGGCTCGCCGTCCTGCGCGCTGTCCTGCTGCGCGAGCTCGAGCAGCTCCGCGTACTTGGCGAGCGCCCCCTCGGACTGCCCCGCCTTGAACGCCGCGTTCGCCGCGTCCTTCAGCGTGGCAAGCCGGCGGCACTTGCGCAGGAGCCGCTTTGCGTCCTCACTCTCCGGGTCGTTGCGGAGCGCCGACTGGGCCTGTGTGACGGCCTTTGCGACGTCGTTATTCGCAAGCATCACGCGCGCCCCCAGCACGAGCGCATCCGTGCTGCTCGGATCCGCGCGGTACATGTCGCTCGCGAGCGAGTGCGCCTGCGCAATCTGGTTGCGGTGCAGCAGGACTTGTGCGCGGAGCAGCTGCCACGCGCGCGGGCTCGAGTAGTCCGTAACGTTCGCCGCGGCCTGCGCCTGGTCCAGCGCAATGCTCGCGAGCATCCCGTTCTTCTCCGACATGTACGCGTGCGCGGACGTGATGTGGCGGTCCACCGCGTCCACCTGGTCGCTGGCCTCGCGTGCTTGCGCTTGCTCCGCGACTGTCCCGTGCTGTAAAACGGGGGAGAGTGCCTCCCGTGCTTGCACGAGCTGCCCGAGCGCGACGTCGCACTTGGCCAGCCGGAGACGCGCCTTTGCTGCAAGCTCCGGGGCGTGCAGCGCGACCGCCTGCCGGCAATCCGCTGCCGCCTGACCGTATTCATTCAGCGCCATATATGCCGCCGCGCGGTTCAGCAGCGGCGTCGCCGCCGCCGCCGCGTCCGCCGCCACCGCCGCGGTATATTCGTCCACCGCCGCGCGGTACTGCTTCGCCTTGAAGTGCGCGTTTCCCCGCTGCTTCGCCTCCTCCGCGCGCTCTACCGCATCTGTGCCACTCATCGCGCGACGAGGAGCCCGTGGAATGCCCCCGCGAAGGAACCAGAGCAGTCACGTGATAGACTGCCCTTTTGTCGCGCAGCGGCGCACGGCAGCCGCTGTTGGCATGACGCATGCGAAGCGCGTCACCGCACCCGCGGCAGCGGCGGAGAGTGCGCAGAGGGAGCGGAAGCGCGTGAGGGGGGAAGACGGGGGGCGGGAGACGTTGGTGGAAGTGCGGGGGGAGGGGGAAGCGCGGGAAAACGGGTTGGCCGGCGGCGGGGACGCATCGTCGGCCGCCGGGGGGGAGCCTTTGCCCGGCCGGGACACCCGCCAGGCGGTACGCGGCGTGCGCGCAGAGAGCTCATCGACAGAAACGCAAGGTGGCCATTTTCTTCGGGTACTGCGGCTCGGACTACTCCGGCCTGCAGGTGTGCGTGCACGGCGCGGGCGTGCTGACCGCCAGGAATCCGGGCGTCCGCACGATCGAGGGCGACATCTTCGACGCGTTCTGTCGCGCGGGCGCGGTGAGCGCGGAGAACGCGGTGAACCCCAACAAGGTGCAGCTGCAGCGCGCCGCGCGCACGGACCGCGGCGTGCACGCCGCGGGCAACCTGCTCACGCTGAAGCTCATGCTGGAGCCGCCGACGCTGCGCGACGGACAGACGCTCGCGGAGCACGTGAACACGTTGCTCCCGGACGCGCTGCGCATCTGGGGGGTACGCCGCGTGCAGAACGCGTTCAATGCGCGCACGAGCTGCGACTCGCGCCTGTACGAATACTTGCTTCCGACCTACGTGTTCCTGCCGCCGAAGCCGCTCTCATCGATGTGGAAGATGCTGCGCCGGCTCGCGTACGGCGAGGAGCTCGCGCGCGGCAGCGACGGGTGCGCCCTCCTCGCGTGGGCGGACCCGGCGCTCGCCGACGACCCCGTGCTGAACCATGCGTTCTGGCGCGCGCACGGCATCGAGGGCGACTTTGCGCAGGACACGGCGGCGAAGCGCGCGTGGCGCATGCCTGCGTCCACGCTCGCGCGGGTGCGCGCGGTGTTCCACGAGTACACCGGATCGCACAACTTCCACAACTACACGCTCGGGAAGGAGTTCCGGGACCGCTCCGCGCACCGCACCATGAAGCGGCTCACGGTGCGTCGCGTGCGCCGACGGTGCTCACCGCAGGTCTCGGACCCCTTCGCGATCGGCGAGACGGAGTGGGTCTCGGTGAAGCTGCACGGGCAGTCGTTCATGCTGCATCAGATCGTGCGTGCCCCTACGCCACGCCGCTCACGTTGCAGCGCAAGATGGTCGGCATGCTCGTGCTCGTGGGCCGCACGAATGTGCCCGCGGCCTTCGTCCAGCAGACGTACGGCCCCGCGCGCATCCACGTGCCAAAGGCGCCAGGCCTCGGCCTCCTCCTCGTGGAGCCGCACTTTGGAGGGTACAACGGGAAGGTCGCGAACAACAACGAGCGCATCGACCGGCTGCTTGCGGAGCGCGCGTCAGGCACGTCGGGGGGCGGGCCCGTGGACCCTGCGGCTGAGCGGCGCGAGCTTGTCGACTACGAGGCGTACAAAGAGCGCATGGATGCGTTCAAGCAGTGCTTTATCTACGAGCAGATTTACCGCACAGAGGACGCCTCCGCGGAGTACGTCATGTGGAGGCCCGCCCCTAATTTGCAGATTCGCCAAGTGGCTCAACTATCTCGACGTTTTCGTCGGCCCGGACTTGTGCGTGCGCCACGCTTGCACTCACATCAGTGAATTCCTGAACCCCCAGGGCGTGATCCCACAGTGTGCGATTTTGCGCGTCGGCGAGCAGCGGCGCGCGCCCGGGGGACAGCCGAAGAGTAAGGACGTGTCAGGGAGTGACGACGAGGTGGAGACGAAGGGGGGTGATGATGATGCGTAGGGGGGGGACGCGGGGGGGTAGGAGGGGGCGGAGGGGGGGACGAGGAAATGGGGAGGGAAAGCTGAGAAAGGAGGACCCAGGAGGGAGGCGAAGAGGCACGGGAGGGGAAAATAAAAAAGGCACGGGGGGGCCAATAGGGGCGTCCACGGAGGGGAGGCCGCAGCGTGACAAGGTTGCATACGTGCCGTGCGCGATGCGCTCGCGATGTGCAAGGATGCATGTGCGCATCCGCGCTCGTGCGCGGCACCGGGGAACACACTTGCATGGTGGGGGACGCGCGGAAATGGAGCGCGGACAGCGCGCAGCCGTCCACCGGTACCTCGCCTCTACCGGCACCGCCCTCTATTGGCTCCTCCCCTCGACCGAATGCGCACCCCGTTTCAAAAGTCCCCCAAGTCCACATCAATCGTCGGCACGAGCGCCGTGTCTGGCGGCGCGGTCGCGAGGACCGCCGCGACGTCAATGATGGGCGCGCGGGGACGCGGCGCGTCGGCACGCTCCGCGTGCACGCGGCGCTTTGCGCGCGCGGCGCGGCGCTCCGCATCCTGGATCCGCTCGCGGTCCTCACGCCGGTTCCGTTCATTCAGCCGCGCCATCGTGCGCTCGTCAATGCGCACGCCAGACGGCTGCGGCACGGAGGCCGCGGCGCCGATCCCGTTCGTCTCTGCTGCGGCGCGCAGCGCGCGCTTGCGCTCGATGATGGCCTTCACATCCTCCTCCGTGAGCGGCGCACTGAGCGCAGTCTCGAGCTGCCGCTGCTTCGCCTCCACCGCCGCGCCACTCGGGAAGAGCGCCCCCGCGCCCTTGTGCGCCGCGATCCAGCGCTCCCGCTCGGATGCGGTGATGGGCTGCGCGCTGAGCGGGCGCAGGTCCACCGTGTGCTCGGTGCCGTTCCACTGGAACGTGATGTATGCGTTCATCCAGCGCCCGGACCTGTCGGCGCTCAGGTCATAGAACTTGCCCTCGCGCTGCACGACGCTCGTTATCTGGTGCACCCGGTACACATGCTCCTTCCCAGCGCCCCCCACACGCTCCCGCATACCCCACGAGCAGCGCACAAAGCAGCCGCGGATCACCTCGTCGCCACCCGGCAGGAACGCGAGCCGCTCGAGCTCGTCGCGTCCGACGCGGCAGGCGTTGAGCAGCTCCAGCGGGGGGCCGTCCTCCACAAGCCCCATCAGCACCGGCGAGACGCCGCGTACGCCGCGGCGGTATGCGGACAGCTCCTCGTACTCGGACTCGCTCTCGTACGCGTCCGAGTCGCTCGGCGCGCGGCGCCGACGCCGCTTCGGGGCGTCGTCGTCACCGGCACGCCGCCCCGTCCCGTCCGCGCGCTCCTGCCGCAGCCTGCGCAGCTCCGAGAGGCGCGCGGCCTTTGCGGCCGCGCCCGTGCGAGGCGTGTCGAGGTCCGACTCGTCCGACTCACGGAATACGTCCTCCTCCGCGAACGGGTCGCCGAGGTCTTCCAGCTCGCGCCGCGCCTGTTCGTGCGTGCGCTTCCGGCGGCGTGCGCGCTCGGCGTCACCCGTGCGCTCCGTCTTCCGCGCGCCGCCCGCACCGCGCTGCGTCCTGCCCGCGGCGGCCTGCTGTGAGCGCACCATCGCCGCGAGCTGCGCCTGCTGGTGGCGCTGGGAGATCTCGTCGCGGCGCTGCGCAAGCACCTCTTCGCGCTCCAGCTCGTTCATAGACAGAAGCCTAGCGCGTAAGACACTGCGTTTGTGGCACGCACCATCTCCGGTCCTCCTCGTCCTTGTAGATGCCGTCTAGCGGGTACACCGGCGCCGCGTCGGGCTCATCGCTGGACGCGTCGTCGGACAGGTCGCCGAGCAGCTCAGACCGCCGCGTCGCACGCGCCTCCGCGCCCGGCGAGCGCGCGCGGCTGCGTGGGCTCGAGGTGTCCTCGCCGACGAGCGCGATCAGCTCCTCGTCCAACCCGTCCTCTGACATGGCAGCGGTGGCGGACAAGGGCCGGCGGCGTCGCGCGCCGCGTACACGTGGCGCCACGTGGCGTGGACTCGCGACCGCGCTGACCGTGCGTGGCGCCACGTGGCGGGCCGCCCGTCGTGCTCCCGGCGCGGCGCGCATCATTACGGACCTACGATGGCGGACGAGCGCCCGATTGTGGTCGACAACGGCACCGGCGTACGTGTGCACGAGCGACCGCGCTGACGCGCAGTTTGTCAAAGCGGGGTATGCGGGTGTGTGGGCGCACGCGCCGTGCACTGACCGCAGGGTCCAACTTCCCGGACCACGTCTACCCCTCCATTGTCGGACGGCCGATCCTGCGCACCGAGGAACGCGACGCGATATCCGCGAGCGGTGTGCAGGTGAAGGACCTCATGGTCGGCGAGGAGGCTGAGGCGGTGCGGACGTACCTGCAGGTGTCGCAGCCGATGGAGCACGGCGTCGTGAAGGACTTTGACGACATGCGGCATGGTGGGCAGCGCGGGGGACCGGCCTGACAACAGTGTGGAACTATACATTTGACGAAAAGCTGCGCGTGGACCCGCGCGGGCGCAAGATCCTGCTCACGGAGCCGCCGATGAACCCGAAACGGAACCGCGAGGAGATGTGCCGCATCATGTTTGAGGAGTATGGGTTTGATGGCGTTTACGTGGCGATCCAGGCGGTCCTCACCCTGTACGCGCAGGGGCTGCAGACGGGCGTCGTGGTCGACAGCGGCGACGGTGTCACGCACATCGTCCCCGTGTACGAGGGGTACGCTATGCCGCACCTTACGCGCCGGCTCGACGTCGCGGGCCGCGACGTGACGCGGCACCTCATCAAGCTGCTCCTCCTCCGCGGCTATGCGTTCAACCGGACTGCGGACTTTGAGACCGTGCGCCAGATCAAGGAGAAGCTCTGCTACGTGAGGTGCGCTGCGTGCGCGCGCCTGCTCATGCCAGCTACGACCTCGCGCTGGACAAGCGCCTTGCGGACGAGACGACGACGCTTGTCGAAAGCTACACGCTGCCGGACGGGCGCATAATTAAGGTCGGCTCCGAGCGCTTCGAGGCGCCCGAGTGCCTCTTCCAGCCGCATCTCATCGGCCTCGAGCAGTCGGGCATGGCTGAGACGCTCTTCCAGACGATCCAGTCCGCTGCCGTCGACGTGCGTCCGGAGCTGTACAAGCACATTGTCCTCAGTGGGGGGAGCAGCATGTACCCCGGCCTCCCCAGCCGCCTCGAGAAAGAGATGAAGCAGCTGTATCTCACGCACGTCCTCCGCGGTGACGGTGCGCGCCTCCCTGTACGCTGCATGCACCAGCGCCACTCACCGCAGCACTTCAAGATCCGCATCGAGGACCCGCCCCGCCGCAAGCACATGGTGTTTTTGGGAGGCGCTGTGTTGGCGGACATTATGAAGGGCCGCGACTCATTTTGGATTAGCCGTGACGAGTGGTACGAGCAGGGGCCGCGTGCGCTTGATCGTCTGGGGCGGAATGCATAGGGCGGGTTGCGGGAAAAGGGGGGAACGGGGGGAACGGATATGCACGTTGGCGGGGGAAGAGGGGAGAGGGGGGAACACGATGTGGAGGCGGCCGGGGGGGAGAATTGCGAAAATGGACGGGTGCACAACTTTTGTGATGCGCCGTGCGGCCATAGCGACGGCCTGACCGCATAACAGCCACGCCAAGCATGCGTTACGCGGCCCCCCCACGCGCAAGCGTCCACGAACCTGCCCCCCAGCGCCGCCCCTGCTCTAATTTACATAAGCAACCTGCGTGTACTACAACCACCAAAAGCCAGAAACACACCCCGCATCCCCCCGGCCCCCGCCGCTCATCTAAACCCCTTGGCGATCTCAGACTGCCAGTTCGCCGCGCGCTCGAAACCGTTGCGTGCGTTTTGGAAGTCGTCGACAGCCTTGTACACCTCGTCCATGGACGTCACGACAAAGGGGCCATACTGGACCACGGGGTGTTCCAGTGGCTGGCCGGCGATCACGACCAGGTGCGCGGGCTTGTCCGTCGTGTTCGCGATGCGGACGCCGTCGGTGTTGCTCAGCACGGCCTTGGCCTCCTCCGCGCTGTCCGTCTTCAGGCCCGGGTTCGAGAGGACGAGTGTGTGGAACTGCTTGTGCAGCGACTGCTCGTCCGCGTCGCCGACGGCAACGTCGCCCTGGAGAACGTAGATGAATGCGTTCCAGCCATGTGGGATCTCCTGGAACGCCCAGCCGCCGGGCTGCAGCGCAACGTCCAGGTACCAGCAGCCGCCGTTCTCCGGGGCGCGCACGGGGGACTCGACGCCGTGGCTCCTGCCGGCGATCACCTTGATCTTCCATCCCTCGCCCTCGCGGTCCGCCGGCTCGCCGGCGCGCGGCGTCTGCGACGGGATCTCCGAGCCTTTGTACTCCTGGTACTGCGGCTCGCTTTTCTTCGCGTCCTCCGGCAGGTCGATCCAGAGCTGGAGGCCCGCGGGCACGGGGAGCTTCTGCCCCGCCTTGTCGTAGTGAAGCGGCATCTCTGCATGCATGATGCCGCGGCCCGCGAGCATCCACTGCAGGTCGCCTGGCCCGATGATGCCGCGGTGCCCGGCGAAGTCTTCGTGCTCAAAGTAGCCCTCGAGCATGTACGTGACCGTGGTCTGCCCGCGGTGTGGATGGTCCGCGAACCCGGCGCCCTCGTCCACGCGGAACTGGTCGAGCATCAGGAACGGGCTCAGGTTGCGCAGGTCGCGCGTGCCGATGGAGCGGCGGACGCGGGCGCCGACGCCCTCCGCCTGCTCCTTTGCGAACACCGACTGCACGACGCGGCGTGATATCTGCTGCAAATTGTGTGACATGTGGCTGGTGCTGAAGTATGCGCTGGCCAGAATGACGAGTGCAGGTGCGGCCCAAAAAAACCTCGTCTGCAGTGGCGCGGGGCGCCAGCGAGACCCTTTTATCCTTTCCGCGCACGGACGCAAGCGCCACAGCCGGAAATAACGTCCCGCCGCTAACGCGGACATAAGCCTGTTAGGCCGTGTTACGCGCTAACCCCGTGCTGCATGGAAGCGACCCGTCGTCCGCAGCGACTCTGCATGAGCCGGCCGTCGACCCTGGCGGACCTCGCGCTGGTTGCACAGTCGGTGAGCCGCCTCGTGCACGATGTCGTCGTAGTGCCGCGCGTACATACGCAGCCAGTAGGCCCGTGGCCCACGCGCGCGCGTGCGCGCCAGGAGACCGAGCCGTACGGCAGCGAGCACTTCGGTGCGTCGGGGGCCGCGGGGGGCAGCGCGAAGCGCGGGACGGACGGCGGCACAGTGCACGGGGAGCCCGTGCGCGGGGTGGGCGCGGCAACGGGGAGCAGGGGAGCCACGGCAGGGGAAGGCGCTGCGGCGAGTGGGACCGTTCACAGGCGTGTTGCGCCGGGTGGCGTCGGGACGGAAGTGGGCGCCGCCGGGGACGGGATGGCAGCGGCGGACGGGGGGCCGGCGGCGGCGGCGGGAGGCGCGGCTGCGGAGGGAGGTGCAGCGGTGGACGCCGCGGGGGACGGGGTGGCAGCGGAGGGCGCGGGGCCGGCGGCGACGGCCGGAGGCGCGGCTGTAGAGGGAGGCGCAGCGGTGGGAGGCGCGGTGGCGGGAGGCGCGGCGGGGGGGGGGGGCATCCACAAAAGTGTCGCGCCGGCTCCCTCTGTGCGGGAGATCCGCGCCGCGACGGGGGCATGTACGCATGCTCCCCCCACCCCCCCCCCTCCTGCCCCCGCAGAGGAATACGACGCGGCAGCCGAGGTACGCAGAACCCGCGCGATCCACCTCACAGTAGACGGCGAATGCGCCACTGCGCGCGACCCGCGTCCCCTCGTCACGGCTCGGGCGCCTGCTGCACTACGGGAGTCTGGGCGCGGGGCTTGCGTGGGGATCCGCCGGCGAGTATCTGCGGCGCGCGTCCGGGGGACAGAGCGAGGGCGCGCCGAGCGTGTTCATGTCCGAGGCGAATGTGAACCGGCTCGTGGACAAACTGAGCACTATGCGCGGCGCCGCGCTGAAGCTCGGGCAATTTTTGAGCATCCAGGACAGCCACATGCTGCCACCCCAAGTGGAGCACGTGATGCTAAGGGTGCAGAACAGCGCACACTACATGCCGGCGTGGCAGCTGGAGCAGGTGCTGTGCGCGGAGCTGGGGGACGACTGGCGCACGCACTTTGCGTCGTTCGACGAGCGCCCCTTTGCCGCGGCGTCGATCGGCCAGGTGCACACGGCGGTGCTCGCGGACCCGTTCCCCGCGCAGCCGGAGCTGGCCGGGCAGCGCGTCGCGGTCAAGGTGCAGTTCCCCGGCGTTGCGGAGAGCATCGCGTCGGATTTGGGAAACATCAAGTGGCTGCTGATGGCATCCGCGCTCCTCCCGCGCGGGCTGTTCCTCGACAGCTCCGTCCGCACACTGCAGCGTGAGCTCGCGGAGGAGTGTGACTACACGCGCGAGGCGGCAATGGGCCGTCGCTTCCGCGAGCACCTGGACGCGCTCCCGCGGACGCGCGCAGATGCGCTCGCCTTCGAGGTGCCCGCGGTCGTCGACGCGCTCTCGACGCGGCGCGTGCTCACGACCGAGTTCATGGCCGGGCGCCCGCTCACGCACGCGTCGCGCCTGGACCAGACGCAGCGCGACCGCATCGCGCATGCGGTCATGGAGCTCAGTCTGCGCGAGCTCTTCGACTGGCGCCTCATGCAGACGGACCCGAACTGGACGAACTTCCTCTTCCACGAGCGCCGCGGCGCGATCCAGCTGATCGACTTTGGTGCGACGCGCGAGTACTCGCGCGCGTTCATCGACCTGTGGCTCGCACTCCTCCGTGCCGCGGTAGCCGGCGACGCGGACGCGTGCGCGCACTGGAGCGTGCAGATCGGGTACCTCACCGGCGAGGAGAGTGCGGTACGTCCACGCCGCCTGCCCCTGCTCACCGCAGGCCATGCGTGGCGCGCACGTCCGCTCCATGCTCACGCTCGGCGAGCCGTTCCGCCGTGATGCACCCGCGCCGTATCCGTTCGCGCACCAGACGATTACCGACCGCGTGCGCGAGGACATCCCGCTCATGATCCGGGAACGCCTCCGTCCCCCCCCCCCCGAGACGTACTCGCTGAACCGCAAGCTCAGTGGCGCGTTCCTCCTGTGCGCGCGCCTCGGCGCGAGCGTGAACTGCCGTGACCTCTTCCACGAGATCACCTCTGCGTATCCCACGCGCGCCAGGGAGGATGGGGTCGAAGGGGGGGGAGGGGCCGGAGAATCGGAGCGCGAGGCGGTCAAGGGGGAAGAAAGAGGGGAAGAGGAGGAGCCGACGGAAGGCGCAGGTGGGGGGCGAAGGGGGAAGGAAGGAGGAGAAGGAAAAAAGGGAGGGGCACCTCCCACCGCGACGCCCCTGGACACCCGCGCGCACCGCTCCGCATTCCCCTCCCCTTCTCCCTCCGGCACGGGCGCACTGCACACCGCGAGCCACCCCCACCGATACTGTGCGTAGTGGGTTCTGCCTCTGCTCACCGCAGTCGGTCGCAACCTCGTAGACGTGTGGGCGAAGCAGGCGCGCGCATCCCTGGAGCAGCAGACGCACGACGCGGAAGCGGCGGCGCACGACGCGGAGGCGCCGCCACCGGCGGAACCGACGGACCTCGAGCCTGACACAGCGACGCTCCGGCGGCCCGTGGAGCCGGGCTACGTGATGGTGCGCGGTATCCCCGTGCCGCGGCGGCCGATGCCGCCGGGTGCGGAGGACTGCTGCATGTCTGGTACGCGCTGCCGGGCTACCCACTCACGCCAGGATGCGCACGCTGCGTGTACGACCTGTACACGGAGGAGCTGCAGGACTACAAGGCGGAGATGGCGGACGTGCACGAAAAACTGAAAAACGCATATCCGCCGCTGACCGCGGAGGAGTGGGACGAGGGCGCGCTGGGCCAGCGGCCGTCGGCCGCCGGCGCCAGCGCGGTCGCGTCGGTGGAAGCCGACGACGACGTGGATCCATCGCTGAAGGCGTTCATGGCGTTGGAGAAGAAGATCAAGGCGGGGTGAGCACGGGCAAAAGGGGGACGAACGTCCCCAGGACGCCTCGCCATGTGGGGCGCTGCGGCGCGGCGCGCGCGGCGCGCGCATGACGGCCCTGCGCGTCGGTCACACACCGCGGCAGCCCGGCGCCATCGCACCCTGCCGCCGCACACATGATAACAGCAGGTTGCTACCTCGCGCCGCGCTACCATCAGGACGTAAACAGCTGCTCCTTCGTCTGGATGCTGAGCTCGTCACGCAGCGGCTTCGTAGCCTCCAGGTACTGGTTGTACTGCGCCTCGTTCTCCACCTTGTACTTGAGGCCCTCAAAGATGCGCACCCCGACGCTGAAGTCGTTCACGCGCCGGCTCGCACGGACCGCGGTCTCAATCACCTCGAGCGAGGGGACGAGGTCGTGTGCGAATGCATTGTTCAGTCCACGCTGGAGCTCGTACTGGTCCTCGACGTTCTCGAAGAACTTGACGAAACGCGCGTTGAACTCCTCATACGACTCATTATCCGCCGAGTATGCACGCACTGCCGTCAGCTGCGCCGCTCCTGCCCCTTCCCCCACGTACCCTGCGTGCCCGCCGCGGCACGCGAAAACAGCGCTGCACGCGCCCCCGTTGACACAGCAGCAGTGCGGAATGCGCCCGTGAGGAAAGACATGGTGATGGAGGCGAAAATTGGTCGCCCGGCTCTCGCCGCCCGCCCGTTTTTGGTCACGTGATGCAGACGTCGAGTGCGTCGCGCCAGTGGCATGTGCCTGCGCGACATGCGCCATGCCGTGCGCGTGGAGGGGGGAGACAGGGGGGGGGGGAGTGGTTCTGCGCACGCACTAGGGCTCTGCACATATATGGACGTGGACGGCTGGGCCGCGTGCGGGGGGCGTGCGCGCGAACGGCTGCGGGGACGGGCGCCCGCTGTCGCGGATGTCACTGTCGGTGACTCTGCCCCCGTCGACTGTGCGCCCGTCGACTACGCACACTCTGCCCCCGTCGGCTCCGCACACTCCCTGCCCATCGACTCCGCGCCCGACGACCTCTTTTCCCCCGACTCCGTACCGTGCACCCCCCCCGCCTCCTCCGTACGGACCCTCCTCGACACCACCCTTGTTTTCCGCATCGCGTCGGCATGCGACAGCGACGTGGTGCCGTTGCCAGAGGTACACGGCGCGGTTGCGCTGCGCCGCATAGACGATGTTGCGTCGCGCCTCGTCCCGGGGACGCTGCCGCCTTCCCTGTTGGTGGGTCTCGTGGATGTGGCGTGGGACGGGGGGACGAAGAAGGAGGCAACGTCCGAAGCGAAATGGGTGGCAGAGGGGAAGCCGAGAGAGCCTGAAGGGAAGAGGAGCTCGGAGGCGCTTCCAAACGATGCGCATGGACACGGAACCACGGGTGACCCCACACCAAAGAAAAGAAAAACGCGCCACGGCTCAGGTGGCAAACGGCGCAAAGACCAAATGCACACTGCAATGATGGCGGGCAGTACTACAGCGGTGCGCCCGCCGCAGAAGGGGGACCCCGCACCAGCGGACCCTCTTCTTACGCTGCCACTGTTCTACGGCGCGGCGGGCGGTACAACCGAAGACTGTGATGAGCCGCACCCCGATGGTAGCGCGGCAGAGAGTGCGGCGTCGCCAGCCGACGGATGGCTCCTCGCAGCGCTCGCACTCGCCGAAAAGAGCCTCGTTTCTGTGCACGTCGACGCGCACGTATACCCGAGCCGGCACGATGGCGACGGGGCGCAGGCGGGGTGTGATGCGCCTGCGGCACACTGTCCGCACGCATGTCACTCTGCGGCACCCTCGTCCGATCCGACGTCCCCCCCCGGTCGCCTCGGCTCTCACGTGTCCCCCACTCCCTCGGCCCCGCGCTCCTCCCCGCCCCCCTCTCCCGCCCACCTCCACCTGCACATCACGGTGCACGCGGCCAAAGGCGCGCTGCACAGGGGCCACGACGCGGCGACGACGGACGAGCTTCTCGCCCTGGTGCACCGCGCGAATGGACGCGCCACACCCGCCCACCAGGCGATGGGCGCGGGGCTCGTATACAAGAGCCTGTGCGACCGCGAGGCAGACGCGGACACGCGCATGCCCGAGGCGCCGCAGCCGCGTGCCCTGCATGCGCACCTGCTCCCGTTCCAGCGCCGGTCCGTGGCCTTCCTGCTGGAGCGCGAGGCGCCGGCGGCGGAGCGGCGCATCCTGCGGGACGCATGTGGGCCGTGGTGGGTGCGGGTTGGGGCGTCGCCGCTCTTCTTCCACGTACTCACTGGGGAGCTCACGGACGATGCGGCGCGCGCGGGAGACGACGTCGCGGGAGCGGTGCTCGCGGAGGAGATGGGCCTTGGGAAGACCGTCGAGATCCTCGCGCTCATCCTGCAGAACCGCGCGCCAGAGCGGAACGAGCTGCCCGCGTACTGGGACGCGGCGAACGAGGTGCATGTGTACCCTGTGGCCGCCACGCTGATCGTCGCGCCCGAGACGCTGCGAGGACAATGGCTCGACGAGATTGCAACGCACGCGCCGAGCCTGCGCGTGTACTCGTTCCTCGGGCACCGCGCCGCGGACGCCGACCGCGCGGCGCGTGGGCACGTGACGTGGGGGGCGTGGGCGCGCGACGTGGACGTGGTCGTGCTCTCGTTCGAGACGCTCGCGCGTGAGCTCGCGGCGTCGCACAAGGCACCGCCGCGCACGCTCCGGCGCCCGGCGCGCTACGCGCGCCCGCGGAGTCCGCTCGTCCAGCTTGCGTTCCGCCGTGTGGTCATGGACGAGGTCCAGCTCGTCGGCGGGAACGCGGCACGGACGATGGCCCTCGTCCCGCGCGCATCGAGCGTCGCCGTGTCCGGCACGCCCGTGCGCCGCGTCGAGGACCTGCGTGGCTCCCTTGCGTTCCTCGGCCTCCTGCGCGCCGCGGCGACGCCGTCCGCGTGGCAGCGCGTGCTTGCGCCGACGCGCGCGCCGTACGTGGCAGATGTGCTCCGCCGCACGGGCATCCGGCACACCAAGGTGCAGGTCGCGCACGAGATGGTGCTCCCGGTGCAGACGCGGAGCCTGATCCCCGTCGACTTCTCGTACACGGAGACCGCGTTCTACCGGGACGTGCTGAGCGACGCGCTCGATGCGCTCGGCATGGATGCCGACGGCACCCCGCGCTCGGAGGCGTGGCAGCTCGATGCCGCGGTGCTGCGCGCGCAGCTCCTCCGCCTGCGCCAGGCGTGCACGAACCCGCGCGTCCTGCTGCGTGCCGCGCACGGCGGCGGCATGCGCGCCGCGGCGCCCGGCGCTGCAGTCAACCTGCGCAGCATCGACCATGTGCTCGTGGTGATGATCGACGGGACCAAGTCCGAGCTGCTCACCCTGCGCCACAGCGTCGCGCTCAAACGCATCTACTGCGCGGCGGTACTCCTGTTTGCGCCGCGCGACGAGCTGCTGGGGGCGGCGGCGCAAAGTGGGCGCGTCGCGGAGAACGCGGGGGGGCACCGCACGCCGAATGACGCGCTGTGGCTGCACGAGCTCGCGTCGTGCGACCGTCTCGCGCTCGCGCGTGCGCAGCTCGAGCGCGTCCTCCCCGACGCGCACGACCACGTTGCGCGCCTCGAGGCCGAGGTGCGCGATGCACACGTCCATGGTCCCTTGTACGAGTTTTCCGCGGAGGAGCTGCGGCGCGAGGACGTATACGAGGAGCGCACGCGCGGCGATGACACGGCGCCTCCGTGGGCCACTGTCGCGGACGCGCCCAGCGACAAGGTGCGTGCGCGCCAGCAGCATGTCGCCGCGCTGCGCAACCGCCTACGCCACTGGCTGCAGGTCGTGCATCGCGTGCACCAGTTTATGGGTCACTGCTTCTTCCAGATGAGTGGGGGCGGGGAGGCGGACGGAGGGGAGGGAGACGAGGGGGGTGGAGTGGGTGCGGGGGCGCTGAAAAACGAGGCGGGAGGAAAGGAGGGGGGGGCAACGGAGCGAGGAGGACAAGAGGGAAAAGCACACGACGCCACGCCAGGAACCGTTCCCAAAGAACTGCGCGCGCTCGAGGACGCCGCGTACGAGGCGGCGGAAGCGACACGACAGCGCCTCCTCAAGGACGCACGCGACGGCGTGGCGCACAGCCTCGCGGCCCTCGTCCGCGCTGCCGAGACGGTCACCGCGCGCGACTTCGCGCCGGCGCCCACCGCACGCGTGGGGCTTGCAGGGCAGAGCGTCGTGGAGCGGATCGCGGCGTGCAGCGCGGCGCTCGCGGCGCATGCAGCGGTCGTGTGCGACTGGCGCACGCAGATGCGCACGCGGCTCTGCATGCCGGTGAACCGGGAGGTGGACCGGGAGCGGGAGAACGACGACGTGTATGCGGAAAACCTCGACGCGCAGACCGAAGCGGAGACGCTTCTGGAGATGTACCGGCCGCTCCTCGCGCAGCGCGACGAGCTGCTCACTGGCCGCATCGCGCTCGGGTCCACTGCGCGGCCGCAGCTCTTCGTCGAGCTGGACCGTTCGCTGCGCGCCGCCAAGACGCGGCATGTCGCCGCGGCGCCGGCGCCGGACGAAGCAGACGCCGCCGAGGTGCAGCGCGCGCAGCTCGCGCACTTCCAGCGCCTTGAGCGCGAGCGCACCGCCGTCGCGCGCCGCGCGGACGCCGCGCCACTCGCCGAGCTCCTTGCGCAGTTGCGCGACGCACGTGACGCGGCGACGCGCGCCGAAGACATTGCGGTGCTCACCACGGCGCACACGCAGCTGCATGCGGAGCTCCGACGACAGACGCAGCTCCAGGAGCGCCTGCGCCGGGAGCAGGCGCTCTTCCAGGCGCTCTTCAACGCGCGCGCACTGTACTTCAAGCAGATGCAGGAGCTCTCGGACCAGGTGCAGGACCCGGAGATGCCCGGCGGCGCGATCGAGAGCCTGCGCGCGGCGCACGCGCAGGAGCGCGCGTGGCGGCGGCGTATCGGTGCGCTCGAGGGCCGCGTGCGGTACCTGGAGCACCTTGAGCGCGTCCAGGCCGCGGACGCAGTGGACGAGGAGGCGCGCCGCTGCTTCATCTGCACGAACGCGATTGAGACGGGCGTCCTGACGAACGCATGCGGCCACCTGTGCTGCACGGCATGCTTCCACGCGTGGGTCAGCGGCGGGCACCGCACGTGTCCCATGTGCAAGACGCGCCTTGCGCTGCGCGACGTGCACCGCGTCGTGTACCGGCGCGCGGCGCCGCACGCGGGCGCGCAGCCCTGCGGATCGCACGCGGACCACCCGTCCCCCGCGCCGCCCTCACAACCGACGCGCCTCGCACGGCTGGACGCGGCGGAGCGCGCGCGTGTTGAGCGCACCGCGACGCATGGACGGTTCGGGAGCAAGCTCGACCTGCTCACGAAGCATCTCGTCCACCTGCACCGCACGTCCGGCGCAAAGAGCCTCGTGTTCTCCGCGTTCTCGCGCGGACTCGACCTCGTCGCAGAGGCGCTCCACGCGAACGGCCTCGAGCACGCGCGCCTCGAGGGCGCCGGCGGCAAGGCCGTCGCGCGCGCCGTGGACCAGTTCCAGCACACGCCCACGGTAAATATCCTGCTGCTCCACAGCGAGGCGCAGTCGGCGGGGCTCAACCTGCTTGCCGCGACACACATCTTCCTCCTGGAGCCGCTGCTCAACCACGCGCTGGAGCTGCAGGCCATTGGCCGTGTGCACCGCATCGGGCAGACGCAGCCGACGCACGTGTATGGGTACATGGTCAATGACACCGTCGAGCAGCGCATTGTCGCCCTCGCCGCGTCGCGCGGCCAGTCCCTGTACACGGCGCGGCACACGGACACGGACAGTGCCGCGCTCCATGCGCGCATCCTCCACGCCGCCGCTCAGCAGACGGGCGGCGCCCTGCGCGAGGCGTGTCGTGGCGACCTAGTGGAGGGAACGGATGCGTTGCTCGCCTGCCTCTTTCAGGAGCATACAGGAGGGGGGCCCTGGGGCGAGGGGGGGGCGTGCGAGGAGGGCGGGGTCAATGGGAGAGAGTGTGCGGATGGGGGACATTTGGCGCACGCGGGGGACCCCCCCTTGCGGGACAGCGGCGCAGACGCGCATGCACAAGTCGCCACGCCAACGCGGTGCGAAGCAGAGAGCAGCGCAGTGGACAGGGCGGCGGGCTGTGTGGGAGGGGAATGCGGGGTTGCTGCCGATGCAGCCAAATGCGGGTCGCCGCGCGCACCAGCCGACACGGATGCGGAGACGCGAGATGGACCCTGCGCGCCGTCCATGCAAGGAGACCGATCCGCCGAGGATACCCCATCCCTCTCGTCCCACAATGCGTGCCCAGTGTCCCCTCCCAACGCTGCGCCTTCCCTCTCTGATTTGCGCGAGCGGAGGGTACGAGCGTTGACGGCACGACATGTGCCATAGGGAGTATGGAGGGGGACGGGGGCGGTTGGGAAGGGTGGAAAAAGGGGGCGGAAAGGAGAAGGGGTGTAGGGGTGGAGATGGACGTGTGGCGTGTATTTTAGGGGTCAAGGGGTCCTGGGTGTCATAGGCTCATCGGCGAAAAGGCCATGCATTTTGGGGTAAGACTGGGTATGCTGCGTATCATAGGTTCGTTCGGCGGTCAAGGTTCTGTAACAGAGGGGGCGTGCGTGGGTGGAGGGACCTAATTTAAGGGCATTACAGGAAAACCGCTACCCCCCGGAGCCCCCACCGTACTTGCCGCATTAAAACGCCAACCACCGCCGCGGAGCGCGGAATGTGCGTATGCCCTCTTGTCTGAGAAAGAGTCTTGCTGCGCCGCGGTCAGCGCGGTGGAGACGGGGGGGGGGGACGTTTGCGTGCCGGCCGCGGCCAGCGCCGTCGCGTGGGAGTCGCGAGGGGGGGCGCATGTTTGCGTGCCGACCGTGGCGGTCGGTGTCGAAAGATGCGCCTGTTTACCATGCTGGTGCGTGTGGGTACCGTCAAGAGGTGCGCGGATGTTGGCATGCCGGTGCCAGTGGGTGCGGCCGAATAGGGAACAGGGTGCTTGACATATTGGCGCCTGGAGGCGCCGTTGAAAGAAAGGCAGATGCTGGCATGCCGAGGACTGCTGGCGCCGTTGAAAGTGGCATCGATGTTGGCATGCCCACGTTTGTCGGGTCTGTTGAAGGATGCAGTGACGCTGGCATGCTGAGGGCCGCAGGCGCGGTCGAAAGGTGCACAAATATTGGCATGTCCGTTTCTGTGGGTGCAGTCGGAAGGTGCGGGCATGCTGGCACTCTGGCGTCTGCCGGTGCGTGCGCGAGGTGCGGGTATGCTGGCACTCGGGCGTTTATCGGTGCCCGCGAAGAATGCAGATATGCTAGCACTCTGGCGTCCGTAGGTGGCGTCGAAAGATGCGCAGACGTTATTAGATCGGCGGCGCCAGAAGCGATCGACAAACGAGCATGCCTTGGCTGGTCCACCAAACTCGGCGGCCCCGCAAGCAAAAAGGGCGACGCAAAGTCCGCGGGGTTCGGATGCCCCATCATGTTGGACATCGAGCCAACACCCACGGCACCGGGCGCCGCGGCGGTCATACATATGGGCGCAAAGTGCCCTGTCGTCCTCGGCACCGTCGCAGAAGATACAGAGGCCAAAGAAGAGCCCTGAACGGCACTGCCCATTGGCATCAATACTGTGGCCGGCTCCACGGTGCTCGACGCGCACGCGCTCTTTTCCATCTCCCCTCGTAGCGCATTTCCATGGCGTGCCTCCACACTGACATGCGGCTGCTGGCGCAGGTACCCCATCGACAGCGTCGAACTCACCCCCTGCGCATCGAGCGAGCTGCCCATGCGACACGGGTCCATCGGAGGAGACAACGCCGTCGCGAGTGTCGATGGCGGCCCCACCACCTCCGTGTGGTCCGTGTGCGGGAAAAAAGGGGGCACCGGTACGTCATGGCCATAGACCGCGCTAAGCATGTTCGGGCGCAGGATCGTCTCGCTCTGAGCGTACGCAGCGCCCGGCCCAGCCGACGTCGCCCGCGGAGCCGACAGCGTCGACGGGCTTGCGACCAATCCGCTCTGCGCGAGCTGCGGTTCCGTGAGGCTCTGCCTCAGGGGAGGACGCCGCGCTTCGCGGGATTCGGCGCGCAGAGATAATGCCGGGTCTGGCGAGACGTTCTTGGGATGAGAGGGACGCATTCGCGGTTTGTATCCCGCGCGGCGGTAGTGATCAGGATACGCATTGCGAAAATGGTCGCGCACGTCCGTAGAGCGGCGCTGGCCCTGGAACACGGGGTCACGCGCGATGAGCGCCCACTGCGCGCCAAGGCGCATGTACCCCTCGAGGACCACCGAGTCCTCTTCCGCAGTAAAGGGGCGGCGCTCCCTGGCCTTGCCGCGCTCGAAGATGCTGCGCCCGTTAGGCGCTTTGCCGCGCGTTTGATTGCCCCAGTGCGTCTTGGCGTTCGGGTACAACTCGTGGTACGAGTCGGGGAAGTAGGTGCGGAAACGGTCCTTTAGGTCGCCAGGCGTACGGATCAGGAGACGGTAGCCAATCGCTGGGTCCGCCAGCATCAGCGACCAGGCGCCGACGCCGTGCTTGTTGCATCCATCGACAAGCGTCTGCGTTTCCGCACCTGTCCAGCGCAGTTTCGCAGCGCGCGCAGAGGGGCCGCTCGCGTCCGAGCGGCGGCGCGCAGAGGTGCGTTCGTCGCCGGACATTGGTGCGCCGCGTGCGTGAATGGTACGTGTTGCTGGGGACTGTGGGCGAAAGGTCACTGCGGTAGCACCTTGGCGTGCAGCGCGGCGGTATCTAGGCACATGACAGGACGCAGGAACTGCGGTGGGCGCAGTAATAAGCCCGGTTGCCGTGAAAACGACAGGACAGGCCCAGCGACTCCGGTCCCTCTCTCACGGCGCATGCCGCCGTTCGTCCACTACAGTTCGGCTGGGTGTCCATTATAGGCAGTGGGTGCGGACAACACCGGTCCTGAGTCAGCTACGTCTGCAGGAACTCGGCCGAGACGCCAATCACATGCGCGCATACGTGTGCATGACTACACGCTATGCCGGTCGGCGCGCGCAATTCGCCGCTCTGCGCGCGGCGCCGCGCACCAATGAAGTCACGGTTGCGCAGACGGCGCCGCAGCGTCTGTGGACGGTCCGACCGCACCTTGTGCGTGGCGCAGCAGTTCCTGCAGGGACTCGAGCGGGATCGGCAGTCCAGCCATGACATCCGATGACGCAGACGCCGGCAGCGGCGCGGGCGTGGCGCGCTTGGCATCAGCTCCCGGAGATCCCTCCGCGTGTGCCGCAGAGTGTGCGGCGGCGTCGTCCGGACGGGTGCGTGGCGGCTGCGACGTGGGGGATGCGCCAGCGGCTGTGGCTGCGGGGACGGCAGGGCCTCTTGCCAGTTCCGCGCGGTCGTCCGCGCGGGATCCTGGCGCTTCGGGGGCGCGACTTCCTGCGCCGGCCCCGGCCCCGGCCCCCTCGGCGGCAGCGCTTTCTGTTGTGGGGGATGGGAAAGCGCGGTCCGTGTCGCGGGTGTCGCTGACCTCTGCACCCGCACGGCCGCCCCATGCCGCCCCGCCACTCTCGGCGCGCTCCTCGCCCGCGCTGCTCGTACTGTCGCTTCTTTTCGCCCCCCCAACCTCCGCACGCTCCTCGCCCGCGCTGCCCCCTTGCGCTGTTCCCCGCAGCGCTCCCGCCTCCCCCGCCCTTGCATCCTCTGCGCCCTGCGTGGATGTGCCCTCGACCCCCCCGATTCCCTCCCTTCCTTCCTCGGCCCCACGCACCCCACCGTTTCCCCGCACGCCACCATCCTCGTTCCGGTCCTCTCCCCCGCCCCCGCCCTGGAGCGACGCCAACAGCTGGGATTTAGCGACGATGTGTATCTGCACAAACCTGTTGCACCTTCTGCGCCTGTTCAAGCCGGTTCTCCGTGCTGCCAGCATCGCTACCAGATGCGCGCGCGCCCCATGGAGACGGCGGCACGTTGTGCACAGGAGCGCGGCGGGGCGCGGGCGACGCTTCGTCGCGGCGGGAGCGCGTCTCTGCGGCAGCCTTGGCTTCGCTGCGGTTCCTCGCGTCGGTCACGCTGCCGGTCAGGTGAGGCGGGCGCATACGCACAGCGAGACAGTCGCGAGGTCCCACGCGAACTTCAGGGCGAGACGGCCACCGAGCAACGGGGACCCGTCGAGTGCATCGTGCGCAGCGACACACGCGCGGCTGTCCCAGAACTCGACGAAGCGTGCATGGTCCCGCTTCTGGTATGTGCGCACTTCGCGCAGCTCGCCAAAACGGGAGGCCGTCTCACGCACGAGGTCGTCCGTGAGGGGCGCGGTCGCGTCCAGCACCTCGAGAAACAGGGTGCCCTGGTTTTTCTCCCGGTCGCAGTGCTGCTGATGGTCCGCATCCTTCGGCAAGCTGAAGTGAACGTCCATCGTGCGGCCGCCGAGGATCTTGCCGTTCATCTGCACCTTGGCATTCTCCGCCGCACGGGTATCATAGTACGTAACAAACACCATGCCGCGGCGTGGGATGAGATCAAACCACACCTTCACGTCGCCAAACGACTGAAACTCTGCGCGCAGCTGTGCGGGGTCCACCTCGAACACAACATTGCGCACAAACAGCGTGCGACATGGCTTACTGTCCTCGGGCCGCTCCGCGTCCGGGTCCGGCTGATACAGACTGCGCGAAGGGCGTCCACTGCGCGAACGGCCGCCGCGTCGCGGCTCTGACGACCGGTCGCCCTGACGCTGGCGCCGCGGCGCACCGCCACGCGGGCGCGGCTCCCCGTGTGCACCTGCGGGCGCCTCGTACATCCCCGGCGGCCCCGACGGCCCAGGCGCCGCGCCGCCGTACGGGGACATGGGCCACGGCGTCGCACCGTACATCGCGGGGAGGGCGTCTGCGGTAAGCGGTGGGGGCAAGCGCACGCACCTGAGGGAAAGCCGCCGCCGAACGCAAAGTCCATCGGTGGCATACCAAGCAGCGCGCCGCCCACGCCGGGATACATGGGCGTGGGAAACGCGCCGCCCCAGCCCGGGAAGCTGACGCCCATGGACGGAGGCTCGGCGCTGTGCGATCCATACCCTGTGCGTGGGTCCGCGCCGGCGGCGCGCGCCGGCGCGGCGCGCCCACGCGGGGGACCACGCCCGCCTCCATGCATGTTGCGGCGCGATGGGCGCGCGCTGTCCTCGTAGCCGCCGTACGGACTATGCCGCTTCATCGCCTCTGCAGAACTACTGTCGCGGTGGCGTGGCAAGCGGCCACGCGCCTTGGCGCCCGCGTGGGCGGAGGGTATTTTTGCAATTCCAAGCGACGAAGGGCGCCCATGGGTGCCGGCGGGCAGACCGACACGGCTGTCGCCACACAATGAGTGGCATCGTGAGCTTCAAGCTAGTGCTGCTGGGTGCGTGTCGGTGGGCGCGCGGCTGACACATGTGCAGGCGAGTCGTCCGTGGGCAAGTCGAGGTAGGCATGCGGCGCGCGCGGCGCTCACCTGCAGCATTGCCCTGCGGTTCGTCAAGGACCAGTTTGACGACTTCCGCGAGAGCACGATCGGTGGTATGTCGGCACGCGGTGGCCGCGGCACCCGGTCTCACACGGCAGCTGCGTTCCTCACGCAGACGGTGCGTCGCGACGACGACACGAGCGTGAAGCTGGAGATTTGGTCGGTGGCGTCCGGTGCCGTGCTGACGCCAGGGATACCGCCGGGCAGGAACGGTACAAGTCGCTCGCGCCGATGTACTACCGGAACGCGCACTGTGCGGTCGTCGTGTACGACGTTACAGAGGAGGAGTCCCTGGAGAAGGCGAAGGGCTGGATCCGCGAGCTGCAGCGGCACGCGGACGCCAATATTATTATTGCGCTCGTCGGCAACAAGCTGGATCTCGCAGACGCGCGGCGTGCGGTGCCCGCGGAGGAGGCGCAGAAATACGCGGACGCCGAGGGGCTCTTCTTTATCGAGACTTCCGCGAAGACGCCGACTAACATAACCGAGCTCTTTGACGCGCTTGCGCAGAAGCTTCCGCTCGATCGCGGCATGGGCGGTGCCGCGAAGCGCCCGGCGGCCTCGTCAGCCCAAGGCGCGCGCAGCACCCCTGTACAGCTTGGTGCGTCGCAACAAGCTCCGCAGGCCGACGGGTGTGCTTGCTAGATGTGTGGGGCGCACGGCCGCCGTGTGTAGTTTCCGGATGGCAGCACGAAACAATGGGCCTCCGGGGGGAGCTATGGATTGTGTACGGCGCATCGCGGAACCATCTTGTCGTTGATGGATGCGTCTGCGCTGGGCGATGCCCGCGTCGCCTGTCGCCCTCGACTTCTCAGCGCGCTGGATGGCTGGTCTCCTGGCCATCCCCCCTCCTAATCCAGCTGAAAACCAAGCAGCTCATTGTCAATGATACGCGTCGCAGGCTTCTCGTCACGCGCGTCGTTGCGCACGTACAGTGCGCCGCTGAGAACCGCACCGTGCGTGCTGGTCGTGTCGGTGAGTACTTCAAGCGTCGTCGGGTCGTTCAGCGAAAAATAATCCAGCTCCACGGCAGCTGCGGGGCCTTTTGATGCTTCCGATGCGAGTGCTGCGGCGCCGACACTCACCGTGCCGCGCGCCGCGTCCAGCGTCCGCTGGACGCGCTCCGCGGGAGGAACGCTGCCGTCGGCGAGGAGCGCCTCCCAGGTGGCCTTCCCCGCGCGCAGCGCCTGGTTCAGCAGCGGTGCAGCAGCGCGGCCGCGCGCGTCCAGATACGCGTTCCGGCTGCTGAGCGCGACGTTGTCCGCGGGATCGCGCGACGTCGCCAGCACACGTACATTGCGCGATCCGAGCGGATACCGGAAGAGCAGGTCGTCTACTAGACGGCGCAGGATGATCGCCTGTTGGATGTCCTTCTGCCCGAAGTAGGCGCGGTCCGGCTGCGGTGAGTGGGGCACGACGGGCACGCACCAGCACGACATTGAACAGCTTCGTGACCACAGTCGCGACGCCGCGGAAAAAGGTCGGCCGTGTCTGTCCCTCCATCTGGTGCGAGAGCCCTTTCACTTCGACGAACGCGCCGACCTGTCTGTCCACGTGCTGCGTGAACCCGTGGGGGTACATGTCGCGCGCGCTGGGGACAAGTGCGACAAGGCGGCCCGGCGCCAGGCGCGCCGCGTCCTGCCGCGCCGCGAGCTGCGCGAGGTCGCCCGGCAGCGTACGCGGATAGTTGGACAGGTCCTCGTGCGGCGCAAACTGCGCGGGATTCACAAAGATAGACACCACCGTGTAGTCGTTCTCCTTGAGCGAGGCGTCCACCAGACTCAGGTGGCCCTCGTGCAGTGCACCCATCGTCGGCACGAAGCCGACAGAGGCGCCGTCACGCATCGTGGCATCGCGCCAGGCGCGGTACTCGGCGGTGCGCTCAAAGATTTCCACCGCGCCGCACGCGGACGAGGCCATCGCGCGGACACATGGCATGGGAGGCATTGCGGGAGCACGCAGGGGCGCCGCGGCACGCACGCACCGTACACGAGCTGCGCGACTGAGCGAGCGCAGAGCCGACACGGGCATCGATCACGGGGAAGGAAAAATAAGCGCCGCGCCTCCACTTTCCTCTCTGCGTGACACATTCGCTTGCTTCATGGGGGACGTGTTCGATCCGTTCGAAGGGGTGCGCGGGTTCCGGTACGCGGGCGGTGTGCGCGCGGCATACCCTCTGAGTGCGAAGCCGAAGATCCCCAGCTCCGTGCGCCGCCCGAACTACGGACGCGAGGCGGTGCGTGCGTGCGAGGCAACGCGCTCACGGCAGCTCTTCCAGACGAAGCGGATTAAAGTGAACCCGCCCGCGGACCAGGACGGGGTGCGCACGGCGGCCAGGGTGCGCACGCGCTCGACGCACGCTCACGCCAGCTTGCGCGCGAGGCGCTCAATCTCGTCGCGGCGCACATCCGCCCGGGCATCACGACGGACGAGCTCGACAGGATCCTGTTTAGCGCCGCGATCGAGCGCGACTGCTACCCGAGCCCGCTGGGGTACAACGGATACCCGAAGAGTGTGTGCACGTCGGTGAACGAGGTCATCTGCCACGGCATCCCGGACCAGCGCCCGCTCCAGGATGGAGACATTCTCAACGTCGATGTGACCCTTTTCCACCACGGATTCCACGGCGACCTGAACGCCACCTATCCGGTGGGCGAGAAGGCGCGTGCGGACGAGGGCTTGATGCGCGTGATCCGCACTGCTCGGTGCGTGCGCGCGGCGCGGCGCGCTCATCCGCAGCGAGTGCCTTGACGCGGCGATTGCCATCTGCGGCCCCGGCATGCCGTATGCGGAGGTCGGACACGTGATCCAGCCGATCGCCGAGCGGAATGAGTGTGCGGTGGTGAAGAACTACACGGGGCATGGCATTGGCCGTGTCTTCCACGGACCGCCCACGGTCTTCCACTATCCGACGAAGGAGGTGCGTGGATCTTGTGCCGTGTTTCGTACTAATATGACAGTCTGTCGGCGTCATGCAGCCCGGGCATGTACGTGGGGGGAGTGGGAAAGGATCCAGCTGACGATGCAGATTTTCACGTACGCATCACGCGCCCTGCCCCATCCTTTGTCGCATGATGAACCCGGTTACAGTGGTCTCTCGTTGCTTTGGCTCCCATGTTTCCGGCCGCACCCCTTCCCCCTCCCCTTCCCCCCCTCCCCAGCCCCTTCTCCTGCCCCCCCTTCCTTCCTCTACCCCGCTCCCCCCACAGCCGCCTAACCGCCAGCATCGAACCCATGGTCAACCTCGGCCAAGAGTGGCGCGACATGGAATGGCCCGACGACTGGACCATCACGACGATCGACGGCGCACCGTCGGCGGCTGCGGAAGAGACACTGCTCATTACGGATACCGGCGTCGAGGTCCTCACCGCGCAGGGCGGCTCACGCCGCATCGACACGACGGCCGCCCGTGCGACGCAGCTCGCCGCTCGCCGCGCACGCGCATAGATTATAGTCACGTGACCCTCACGCGGCGGCGACCGGGACCAACGGCGGCGGCTGGATTTCTACGTCTCTTCCCTTTCTCACTGTATGTGGCGGCGACGCGGGGGCTGACGTGCGCGCAGCAGCATGGCTGGCGCAATTGCTCCCATCACTGGCATGCTCCGGAAGCGGTTCACCATCGATGTCGCGGTCAGCTTCGCGGGCGGCATCGCTCTTGCGGAACTGTACTGGTGCGTAGACGATGCTGCGAGAGGTGCATGGCTGACGCCGGCGCGCAGGCACGGCTACCACTTGAGGCGTGTGGAGAAGCGTGTGTATTGTGCCGCGTTGAGAGGCTGACGGGGCAGGCGATCAGTACTACGCGAAGCTCAATGAGGACAAGAAGCTGTAGGCGCGTCGCCGCTGCGTGCGCGCGTCGCCGCCCGGTGGCCGCGGGATGGACTGTCTGCGGACGAGGCGTCCCCTTGCCACGGCGCAATGGGACGCGTCCCCCCTGGCCACAGTTGTAGCTCTCCAGTACTAACAGCAAGCTGCTGGATGGACCTTGCGGAGAGGGGAGAACCATGGGCGTCGAGGGCGCAGCGTCGCAGAGGGGGGGTCGTGGCCCGCGTGTTGGACGTCAGGGCATGCGTGCGTGCGTTGCCGTGGATGCAGCTGCGCTCCGCCGTGTACAGGGGTGCTCTGCATTCACCGCCCGCGGTGTGTCTGAGATGACGCGACCCCCCGCCCCCCGCCGGTGCGCATTTTTTCCGTCTGCCCAGCTACCAACACTCCTCCTGCCACCGGCGCTCCCCCTCCAGCATGCTCAGGTATCGGGTAGCCTGCTCCTCGGTGAGGCGGCCGTGTGTGACGCAGATGTCGCGCATCGCTGCGCGCACCTGCTCGGGCATTTTGCCAGACGTCCTGCACTGTGAGAATGCCAGTGGGCACGGGCGACGCACCCGCACACGTAGACAATGCCGTGCTGCACCCCGACGATCTCCCATACGCGCCGTCCTTGTGCACGCAGAACGTCCTGGACATACACCTTGTCCGATTGGTCCCGGCTCGCCGCGATGCACAGGGAGAGCGGTGGCGGGTTGGGGTTTAATGAGAGTTGGTCGAGGTTTGCGTCGATGGCGGGTACGGCTGCGACGACGCCCGAGGGGGGGGTGTCGGGCTGGGTGGGGGATGCGGTCAAAGGACCGGTGGCTTGGGCCCCCGCCTGGCTCGTGGGCAGCGCGCCCGAGCGGCTGCCAGAGCCTGCTGCGGCACCCTCTGCGTCGCCTGCTGCGCTGCGCGCTCCCGCTCCCCCCGCGGACCCCTTTACGCCCCCCTCTTCCCCCTCCGCTCCGGCTCCCTCTTCAGCTCCCTCTCCGACCCACTCTCCGTCCCGCTCTCCGCCCTCCTCCACCCGCCTTCGTCCCCTGCCAAACCCCTCCCATTCGGTACGGAACAGACAGTCCCTCTCCAGGTACCGACAGCCAACAACGACGAGGTTGTCAAATGCGCTGTGCTCGATGCGCTCGTGGACGATAGAGCGCAGCGGCGCAATGCCGGTCCCCGGGCCGACAGCGACGATGGGCGTCTTCGTTGACGAGGGGAGGAGAAGCGTGCCGCGGATGATGCGCACCGGCACGGCGGCACCTGCGGTAAGGCACGGCATCCACAACACGCACCCTCGCAGAGGCGAGCGATCCACGCGCTGCAGACGCCCTCGCGCGGCTTCTGCAGACGCGTCTTGTACTTTACAAGCGCAACGACAAGCTGCACACGACGGCCATGCCACTGGCGTTAGACTGCGCGCAGCCGCACGCACTGTCGGGCCGCTCGCGATGCTGTACTGCCGTGCCTGGAGAAGCGGGAACAGGTCCATCACGTACGCGCACGGCACCTGCACGCTCTGGAACTCGTCCAGCGCCTCACTCATCGTGCGACGCACGCGCTGCGCATACTCGAACATATCGTCCGTGCCGTCTCCCGGCTCGAGGAACTCGCACAGCTTTTCCTGCTCGCGGTCTCCGCGCGGGGAAAAGTGGCTGATCATTTCGAAGAACGAGCGCCGCGGCACGGAAAACGGGTCCAGGTACACCGTGAGAAGACGCCGCAGCGTAAGCGTTCCGCGCGCGCTCTCTTCGGCGAGTGCCGGTGGCAGCGCGCGTTCTAACGTGAGTGCTGCGCCATCGCTGACGCACGGTCGTCCCCGCCAGTCAGTGTCAGCCGCGCATCTGCGTCACGTGTCCATTGGAGGCGTTCAATGAGGTGCGTGACGTCCGCGGGGTCGTTTTCGGGGTGGAGGCATAGTATGTCTCCCGCGTGGTATCTGGGTGTTAGGGGGGGCGGGAACGGAAGGGGGGGGGGGGGGGTAGGAAAGGAGGGGGGGGAAGGGCGGGGAGGCGTGGAAAGGGAAAGGGAAAGGGCGGGGAGGCGTGGAAAGGGAAAGGGCAGGGAGGCGTGGAAAGGGAAAGGGTGGTGAGAGAGGGTTAGGCGGGTTGGTGGATGGGGTTGGCATACGGGTTCGCAAAGGGCGATTAAGGAAAAGCGCGGCAAAGAACCGCGGAGCGGCGTGAGGGGAACGAATAGAACAAGGGGAAAAGTGGGAAAGATGAAAAGATGTAATGACACCCCCGACACGTACGCAGGCAGTGGCACCGTGTCCGGCAAAACAAACTCCAAGAGGCGCACGTCTTGAAAGTGTGCGCTTGCAGTCATCCGTATATTCTTCGTCAGCACCGCAGACACGGAACCCGGCGGGGCCACCCGCGGAAGGTCTGTGGCGGGACCACGGACGCTGGCAAGCACGCTCGGCGGGAGCAGCACGTCGTCAGGAATGCGCTCCATGCCGGGGGGCATCGGCATGTCCTCGTCCATACGCGCTGTGAGCTGGTCCAGCCACGGCTGCAGGCCGCCCTCGAGGCTGCTCTGTGAGCGCGGCAACACCTGCACACACCCCAGCGCGTCCTGGTCGTCCGCCTCGCCGTCGTCGATCCACGCATGCGCACCGAGGCTCTCGAGGCGTCGGCTCAGCATGCGCGCAGCCCAGCAGAACCTGGCGTACACTGAGTCGCCGAGCCCGAAGGTGGCAAACGAAAGATCCGACAGGATGTCGTCCGGCAGCGACCGGCGCAGGAGGAAGCGCCAGAAGGGGCGCGCGGCCGTCGGCATCTCCCCGTTCCCCGTCGTCGCGACGACGAACACGACGTACGTTTCGTTGATAAGCGACATCTGCCTGTTCGTGCGCAGCCCGCGGAACACGCACCTTGTCGTAGTCGGCGAGGTTCTCGATATGCGTGGCAATGTGCCGCCGCTGTGCGATGCGTGCGATGCGCTGCGCGACATCCTCCGCGGTCCCTGTCTCTGTCGCGTATAGCACGGTGAGCTGCCGTGGGACGCCGCCATAGACGGCCGGCCGCGCCCCCCTGTCGCCACGCTCCCACGCAGGTGTCGCTACTGCCATGCAGGGCGAGGGAACACGCGCGGAATCGGGGAAATGGGCGAATTTTCAAAAACTACCAAATCACGCGGCCACCGCAGGGGGCGGTAGCCTGGGGCCAAGTTATGAGAGAAACGAGAAAAGCAAGACTACTTCAAAATCTTGCCGTCGGCCCACTCCTTGCCGTCGATGGTGGCCGCCCAATCGAGCATGTCCTCGAAGAACTTCTTGTCCTCCGGCTTCGACAGGTCCAGGCGCGACACAGTGTAGCTCTCGATGTCCGGCGCCACGCTCAGTACGGGCTCCCACTCCTGGCCGCGCAGGACAACGACACCCGCGATCGCGCTGTCGTTCGTCTTGCCAAAGACACCGGCCGTGCCCATGACGTACTTGCGGGTCGCCTCGAGACGGGTGAACAGGCCGGAGATCTGGTTCGAGCTCATGAAGACATGCGTGAGCTCGTCGTTGTACTTGAAGTCGAAGCGCCACACACTGAAGCCCTGCGGATCAAAGTGCTCGTAGAACCACGGGAGTGCCTTCGAGCGCGTGTCCTCGTTCGAGTACACACGCTTCCACTCGTCGATAACGAAGTCCGACTTGGGGAGCTCGTCCAGCGGGTTCTTTGGCTTCGCCGCGGGCTTCTCCTCGTCCTTGGCGGGGGCGGCGCCCGCCGCGGCTGCGGACCCCGATGTACCCGCACCCGCGCCCGCGGCCTTCTTCGGCTTCTCCTCCTTGCGCGGCGCCACGTACTTCGCGTCCGCGGCGGCGAACTGCGCGTCGACGGGGATCACGCCGCCTACCGCACGCTGGTTCACGATCGTGTTGTAGTAGCGCAGCACGTGCGGATATTTGCTGCGCGTCTGCTCGCCGAACGTGCGCGTGAAAAGGGGGTAGAGCATCGCGGCGATGGCGAGGTCCGCCGCGGTGAGGCGGTGCCCGACGACGAACGTCTGCTTCACGAAATGGTCGTTCAGCACGGTCATCGCGCGGTGCAGCTCCGACCATGCGCGCGACTCAAACGCCTTGTTGTACGGGAGCAGGTGGTTGTACAGGGCGATGAGCATCACAGCATTGTTGTGCAGCTCGTCGTCGGTGAAGCTCACCCACTGGTTCACACGCGCGGCCGACTTGGGACATGTGCCGTTCAGGTGCGCATTGTCGGAGAGGCCGGCGACTGTCGGTCAGCGCACGCCCATCTGCGTGTCCTCTCGGCGCGGTGCTCAGAGAAAAATACCACCGTGCAAAGGCGCACAACCCTCGACATAAAACATTAAGACAGGGATAACTGAAAAACACATCCTTGCACCGCGCCGGGAGACGCCACATGCCACGTACCGTAAGTGAGGATCGCGCTGCCCTCCGAGAGTGTCCAGCCGTCCGGGGCCTCGAATCCGGGCACCTTGCCCATCGGGAACTTGGCCCGGTACGCGGGCTTCTGCGTGTCGGCAGGCGGGTTCGTCGGGACCACGTCGAGCTTGGCGCCGTTCACCTTCGCGGCCGCCACGACGCGGAGCACCTTGGGCGCCTCGGGCTGGCCGTACAGCTTTCCAATGCTAGCCATGTCGGGACGAAAACAAGGTCGGATGGAAGAACGCGGAACTCCGCTGCGAGCCTCTGCGTCAACATGGCCACGTGGCAGTGATCGGCCGGCCGCGAGCGCCGTCTGGGCGTGCGCGGCCCTGGGCGCAGTCGCCGTACGATACCATGTCGCGCCGGTACGACTCGCGCACGACCACGTTCTCTCCAGAGGGGCGGCTGTACCAGGTTGAATATGCGATGGAGGCCATCTCGCATGCGGGCACGGTACTCGGCCTCCTCGCGGAGGACGGGGTCGTGCTCGCTGCGGAGAAGAAGGTGACGTCCAAGCTGCTGGAGCAGGACAAGAGCAGCGAGAAGATCTTTACGCTGAGCGGGTGCGTCCGCGCGCAGGGCGTGTGACTGATGGCGCAGGAATGTGGTTGCGGGTGTCGCCGGCATCACCGCGGACGCGAACTCGCTCGTGAACTACGCACGCAACGCGGCACAGCGGTACCTCCTTTTGTACGACGACGATATCCCCGCGGAGCAGGTCGTGCAGCGGGTGTGCGACCTGAAGCAAGGGTACACGCAGTTTGGTGGTCTGCGTCCGTTCGGCGTGTCGCTGCTGTATGGTGGCTACGATGCGCACCATGGGTTTCAGCTGTACGCGTCGGACCCGTCGGGCAACTACTCTGGCTGGAAAGCGACGTGCGTGGGGATGAACAACGGCACCGCGACGAGCCTGCTCAAGCAGGACTACAAGGAGGGCATGAGCATTGCGGACGCACTGGGCCTGGCCGCGCGCGTCCTGAGCAAGACCATGGACACCACGGTCGTCGAGAGCGACAAGTGTGCGTGCGGCCCTCGGCGCGCGACTGACGCCCAGTGGAGATTGCCGTGCTCAAGCTGCACCCGCGCACGGGGCGGCCGTACCCGCACATCCTCTCGCCTAGCGAGATCCAGCGTGTGCTGCAGGGCCAGGGCCTTACCAAGGGGGACGTGCCCGGCGGCGCGCCCGGGGCGGACTCGATGGTCCTGGACTCGTAGCGGGGGCGCTCGGTGCGGACAGGAGTAGATCATCTCGATCGTGTGTAGCATCATCGTGCGAAGCTACGGACACGTGCAGTGCATCGCGGGCCGGACGGGCGACGCGGGGCGGCGCGGCTCTTCGCCACGTGCCGCATCCCACATCGCGACCCGCCGCCGAAACACGCCTCTGCACGGGAGCCCCTGCCCCGCCGCCCGCCACACTACCGGCGGATGGGCGGAGGACGCCCACGGCGCGTCTGCGCTGACACAGGTCAGCCGCGGCACTCCCGACACCGTGATACGTACCCCGCAGGATCGTCGCACGGCCACGGGCGCTGCCGATGCCGCGCCCCTTCATGGCGTTCGGGCCGACACGCTTGAACATGGGCGCCTGCTGGAGCATGTCCGGGACGACGAGGAACCGGATCATGTTCCCGCGGATATACACGCTGTCGAGATGCGTCTGCTTGCCGTCGCGCGCTGTAACGGCAATGTCCTTCATACTGATGTTGAAGTTGTCCTCCGCTGCGGTGAGCCCGGCGCGCGTCAGCAACGCACCATCAAAGAGGCGGCCGCGGTAGCTCGCGCCACCTTTCAGCTCGATGGTGACGGTGTGGCCAACAGCCTCATGCAGCAGCTTCACGGGGATCCCAACCGTTCCCATGGCGCTGGACGACGAGGAACCGTGGCGCGCGGCCGACAGGGAAAAAGGCACGTGATAGGGCGCCGCGCGAGAAGCGCGTGGCAGTAAACAGCGCGGGCGGCCCGCGCATTGGCCGCGGGCGGAACGCGGGTGGACAGCCTCCTCCATACCACGAGACGCGGGTGACTGCGTAAATCAACACGACCCGATCGGCGCGTCTTGTTTTTGGCACGAGCGTTTCTCCTGTGTGCGAACCTGTTGCTACGTACGGCGGCGGGCGCGCGGTGCTTACCCGCAGGACATGCCTAAGGAAGCGAAGCCCAAGGTGGCGCCCAGCGCGCGGAAGACGAAGGCAAAGAAGGACCCCGCTGCGCCGAAGCGGCCGCTGAGCGCGTATATGTTCTTCAGCCAGGACTGGAGAGAGCGCGTGAAGACGGAGAACCCGGACGCGGGCTTTGGTGCGTGCTGTGCGGGTGTGCGCTGACCGCAGGCGACGTCGGCCGTCTGCTCGGCACCAAGTGGAAGGAGATGTCCGACGAGGACAAGAAGGTGCGCGTCGCCCATGGCCCCGCTCACCCCAGCCGTACAACGACATGGCCGACCGCGACAAGACGCGTGCCGAGTCGGAGAAGGCTGCGTATGCGGTGCGTTGTCTCCACGCCGCGCGCTCACCATGCAGCAGAACAAAGCGTAGGCTCTCGGCGTCTGCGTGTTTGCCGCGCAGCTCTGAGGGGTGCCGGCCGTCGTCGCTCGCTGCCAGGCCGTCGCTCCGTACCGGCTCTTTTCTGTATTTGTCTCCTAATAGCCGTTCGCACCGTACTCTTATGGCCGCGCCCCGCCGCTCGACGGGGGGGGGGGGGATGGGTGTTGTAGGGGCACAGGCCTGGCTCACGCGGAGCGGCACGACGCCGCATCGGTGCCCACGGCCCGCGATAGGCAAGCAGTCCGATACTACGTGTCGTCTCGGACCGAGGAGACTGGCAGGGGGCCCAGGCTGCAGGGGCAGTGTAAACGGGAGCGGCGGTCCAGACGAACGGGCGGTCCTGTGCCTGGACGATTACCACGCTGGTTCCACGCGTCATCAGGATTCTCCGCCGCGCACCGCCGCGATCGCCCCGCGGTTTCCCACCTATTCTGTTCCGCCCCACAATTTCCCACCTATTCTGTTCTCCCCCCCACCCCCCTTGGCCCCTACCCAAACGTCCTGTTGAGCAGCTCCATCGTCTTCTCATACTAATGGTGTGAGAAACATCCCTCCCCTTTGCACCCACCGTCGTAAACACGATACCGCCCGAGAGGATGAGACGCGCGAGACGCGGGGTGGCGCCACGCCAGAATGCCAAGATGCCTTCATTGCGCATAATCTGGACCATGCAGTCGAATGTCCCCTTGTAGTTCTGGCGCGCCTCGAGCGTCTGCATGCGCGTCTTGACGACGTCCAGCGGCATCGTCGCGTACACGGTGACGACGCCCGCGATCGCGCCGATCCCGAACGTGATGCCGCCAGGGAGCGGCTCGCCGGCGCGCGACGAGCCCTGCACCAGGTTCCGCAGCGTGGAGTACGTGCCGAAGCGCACCGCACTGTTCGCACCCTGGCGCAGCATGACGGGCACTAGGCCCCGGTAGATGCCCGAGAGGCCCTCGGACCGCACGATGGCCATGGACCCGCTCACGAGGCCCGGCGGGTACTTGGGGTGCGGGTGCTTTGCGTCGTCAATGAGCTTCGTCCTGCGGTGAGTGCGCGGCGGGTGGGAGACGCACTTGATCGTCTCAGACGGCGTCACCGCAAAGGTCGCCTCCATCATGCCCGCGCCGAGCCCCGCGAGGAGGCTCCGCGGCCCCGTGAGCCGCCCCTACGGTGAGCGCAGCGGATGCGGGACCTACGTCTTGGTCCTGGAGGAGCGACTTGAAGTGGTCGTACGAAAGGAACCGGACGCCCGCCTGATGTGAGCTGCGCGTCCCGCCCGTCGCCCACCTTCACCGCATTGCCCGCGACGAGCGCACCGCACCCCGAGTACAGGCCGCCGATGCCGTGCTGCCGCACGGTATCGCGCACGATCACGAGCGGATTCGGCGGCTGCGGTCAGCTGTGCGCCGGCGCGACGCACCTTTTCGCCGGGCTTCGTCGAGAACTGCGCAACGGTTTTGGTGTACTCGATCGGGTACGTCGCGAACCCCTCGACGGCGCCCGCCAGCGTGCCGGACGCGAGGGAAAAGAGGGGCTTTGTTTTTTCCGTTCGCTGCGCCATGGCCCGCAGTGAGGTAGGGGGTGATGGGGGGAATAGTGACTAACCTGCGTAAATTTCTCCCGCGCGAATTTCCGGCCGCTGCAGGCCCCTGCGCGCGGCGCTGCAGAGACCTAATTACGGGCATGGTACAAGGGGTCGTCTCGCGGGGCACATGGCCGTGCACCAGCGATTCTGCCACTACTCTACGAGGCCAATAGACGCGCGCAGCCCCGTCACCTCCGCGCTGTGAATCGTGGACGTGGAAAGCTCAGAGAGCTCGCCGGAAGGCGCGCGCGGGAGCCACAGCGCGGACTCCGCGGACGTGTCGCGCGGGCGCCGTGCCGGCGCGGGCGTATGTGCGGGCCGAGTGCGCGGCGTCGACGTGCGGTCGTACAGGCGCGCCTTGGACGCCGCGCGGAAGTCCGCGCGGGGGGGCTTTCGCGCGGTCGCCCGCTGCTGGGCGTCGGGATTGTCCACAGTGAGCTCCAGGGCGTCCTCGAGACGCCTGGGGCCCACGTTCCCGGCGTCCTTGTCGTTTCGGGCGCCGTGGCCACGTGCTTTGGCGGGGGGATGGACCATCTGCGCGCCTCTGTCCATATTCACCGGAAGCGGTTGGAAAGGCGTCCGCCGTGGCGCCCGCGCGGTGCGCTGTGAGAGCAGCTGGAGGTATGCGGCGCCGTTCTGCGTCCCGCGTTTGATGAGGCTGAGCTCCTGCTGTTTCGCGGATCTGATGGTGAGGGGGGAACGGGGGGGGGAGATGACGTACAATGCCATGGATAGATCGAGTGCTTCCCGTCTGACCTGGTCCCTTTCCTTCTCCAGTTTAATGTTCGCCAGTCCGCGGCTTGCGACTTCGTGTTCGAGCACGCGGATGCGGTCGGCGAGATGCGCGGTGGGTGGTGAGGGAGGAGTTTGGTTGTGGAGTGCGGGGCGGGCGTGTTGCTCCCATTCGAGATAAAGGTTGTGAAGGACGTCGGGTTTTAGCTGGCGGCCGAGGTCCTGGAGCACACTGGGTTTCAGCTGGTGGTGGAGATCGTGGAGGACGTCGGCTTTGAGCTCGTGGCGGAGCTCGTGGAGGACGACGGGTTGTAACTGGTGGCGGAGATCGTAGAGGACGTCGGCTTCAAGCTCGTGGCGGAGGTCCGATTCGAACTCCGGGCGGAGGTCTTCTTTGCGATTGCGGTGGGCGTCCGATTCGAGGTCGCGGCGGATATCCGATTCGAGGTCGCGGCGGATATCCGATTCGAGTTCGCGGCGGATATTTGACTCGAGCTCGGCCCGCATATCCGACTCGAGGTCGCGGCGGATATTTGACTCGAGCTCGGCCCGCATATCCGACTCGAGGTCGCGGCGGATATCCGACTCGAGCTCGGCCCGCATATCCGACTCGGCCTCGGCCCGCATATCCGACTCGAGGTCGCGGCGGATCTTTGACTCGAGCTCGGCCCGCGTTTCCGCCGCGAGCTCGGCCCCCACTGCCTTTGCCTCCTCCCCCCGCACCGCCTCCGCCTCGTCTCCCCCCACAACCTCCAACCCAGCCTCCCTCTCCACATAGGCCCTCACATCGGCATCCCGCCTCCACACCTCCTTCGCCTGCTCCACCGCGTGCGCAATGCGGCGCTCGACGTCCTCCACAGGCACGATATCCGATCGCACAGCGCCCGCCAGCCGAATCTCGAGGTCGCGCCGCTGGGTGTTGATCAGACGCAGCTGCTCCGCGACGTGTGCCTTGTCTTCTGCAAGTTGCGCACGCTCCTCCTCGGCCCTCTCCTCCGCCGCCTTCTCCTCCGCAGTCGTCTCCCGCCCGGCAGCAGACGCCCCCGCCGCATCCCCCACACGCAGCGCTGCCTGCAGCACCGTGCCGCCACGCTCGCCGTGCGGCCCGTCGTGCACACCCCCGAGCAGCTCCGCGAGGCGGGCCGCAAGGATGCGCAGTGCACCGGCACCGTCGCGTCCGTGGCCGACAGAGTGCATAAACTCCTCCACGTACGCGTCCACTACGCGGAGGCGCTCGTGCGCGAGCCGCAGGCTCTCATGGAGCATCTGGCACTGGCGCTGCGAGCGCGCGAGGCGGTGCTGCAGGAAGACCGTGCGCTCAGAGTGCGTGCGGTCGAGCGCACCGACCATCTCGAGCAGTTCGTGGGCGTCCGCGTTGCCGAGCGTGTCGATGGCGCCCAGTCGCGAGGACAGCTCGGCAACTGCGTACGGGACAAGTACGCCCGCGTCGTCCGCGTCGAGCTCCTCCTTTTCGCTCAGGTAGCTCAGCTCGTACATGCCCGGCCAGCGCGTCGGGCTCGCTGGCGCGTCGCCCGTCGCGGGCCCTCTTCCCTCGGGCCCCGTCGCTGCGCTGTAGAACGAGGCGAAGCTTGCATCACTGCGTCCTGGCGTCCCGTCGCGCGCGCCATGGCTTGTCGGCGACGCGGGCGGTGGAGCCGAGGCGGCGAGCAGCCGCTGCGTGCTCGTCTGTCCCACGGCGTCCTCCTCGGGTGGACCGGGGCCATTCTGTGGGTCGGACAGGTGCGTCATGCGGGGAGGGGAGGGCCGCGGGGGAGACGTGGGGGGGGTCGCCGTATGCGGGGGGGAGGCGTTTGGGGGAGAGAGCGGCATGTTGGCGACGCGCAGATCCCTGCTGTGCGCATGTGTGTCCCACACGCTGGCATCCTCGTCTCGCACAGGATCCCGCGTCGTCGCTGACACACAAAGTCCGGCGGCTTCCCCCTGGTCCCGCTGTCCATCCATGGCATCCCGCGTGGCCGTGTCCGCATCTCCCTCGGGCACCCCGTGGCGGGGTCCGCTGCCGCCGCCATGCGCGGTGTGTTCGCTGTCCGCCCCTCTGCGGGGTTCGTAGGCGGAGTCTTGCAGGCGGCTCGGTGTCGCTGCGGCGGCACGATCGATGATTCCTGCCACGCCCGCCGCGGCCGTGTCCCCCGGGGGCTGCGAGGGCCGTGGGGGAGGCGAGGCACTTGGTGAAGTGGAGAGGCGTGGGGGGGGGGACGCACTAGGTGAAGTGGAGAGGCATGCTGAAGTGGAGGCGCCCCCGAAACTCGAGGCACGCACGAGAGGCGAGGCACCCCGTGTTTCCGTCCCGGGCGTCAGTGGATGGCGCGAGTCCTCCGGGTGACCCCCGTCCCCCGGATCGTGTCCACGGTCAGCCACGGGGGTCGCGGTTTGCGGCACCCCGCGGGAGTCGCATGCAGCAGTGTAGGGCCGATTTTCCTTCTGCCCGCGTACGGGCGATGCAATAGTGATCGTCTTCACGGCGCGCACGGTCTCCGGTGTGGCAGCACTGCCTCCCTGGCGCCCCGGCGTCACAGCGTCCAGTCGAGCGACATCGCTGCGATCCGTCACCGCTGGAGACGCCGTGTCCACACGGCGCATTCCTTCCCCGCCCACGTCGTCTGTGCGGGCGGCGCGAGTTGGCTCGGCACCGGGCGCGCGCGCGCCAGCATCCCCGTGCCTGGGTGCCGACTCTCGGTCCCGCGGCCGCGCGAGCAGCCGGCCCGCCGCTGCACCACCGGCATCCAGCCCCGCGAGCGCATCGCCGACCTCTCTCTTTAGGAAACTCTCTGTAAAGCTCATCTCCATGGACTCGCCGTCCGGGAGCACCAGCCCGGGGACGCCATCGGCGCCGCGAGACAGCTGACTCGCGTGCGAACTGCGGGACGCATTCCGCGCGCGGTCGAGTGCGCAGCCCTCGTGGAAGTCCAACGCAGCGTCCCCATGCGCTCCGCCGCCCCCCCACACGTCGACGCCGACACGCTCGTCCACGTCTTCGAGCACGTTCAGACTCGCGTGGGAGACCGTCAACACACTCTCCTCGCCGTCGTCGTACGCGCGCATGCCGAAGCGCACACTGCTCCCGCTGCCGGGCGTGCGCGGAGAGCGGAGGATGCCCGTCCGCACAGTGCGTGGCGTCGGCGTCTGCCACGCGATCGCGTCCACGTCCCGCACGGCGCGCTGCATCGTCGCCCACAGACGCGCCGCCGCGCGCGCCGCCGCGCGGCACGCGTCTGGCGCCCGCGCATCACGTGATCGCTTGATGCAAATTTCCGCGGACGACTGCGGCGGGTTCTCGAGTGGCCACCGCCACCAACGCAGAGATGTGGGTTCGGGCGCCCTCTGTGCTCACCATGTAGGTCTCGGCTTATCGTGAAGGGGCTGCCGACGTATGTGGCGGAGGCGCGGGTGCGCGAGCACTTTGCGCAGAAGGGGGCGGTGACGGACGTGCGGCTCATGAAGCGGGCCGACGGCACGTCGCGTCGCTTTGCGTTCGTCGGCTACCGCACCGAGGAGGAGGCGGACGCCGCGCGCGCGTACTTTGACCGCACGTACTTGGACACGTCGCGCATTTCTGTCGCGCGCGCCAAGCAGATTGGGGACGAGGAGCTGGCGCAGCAGCGCGCGGCGCGCGCGCCGCCGGCGAGCCGCTTGGGGGGGGCGCCTCCCGCGGGGGCCGCCCGTGGGGGCGATGCGCGCCACGGCGGGCGTGCGCCACGGGGTGCGGACGTGGGCGCGCCGGTGCGCGGGAAGTCCTCGCAGCGCACCGCGACGTTTGACGACTTCCTCGCGGTCATGGCGCCGAAGCGCAAGCGGCAGTCGTGGCAGACGAACGAGGACCTCGACGCGGCGGCCGCGGATTCGCCGTCGGGAGACGGGGATGGGGCGCCGGGCGCACGCGCAGCCCCGCGCACTGCACCGCCGAAGAAGCGCACAAAAAAGGCGGCCGCGGACGCGCCCGCACCGCCATCCGACCAGGCGGCCGCGGACGAGGGGCTGACGGACCTCGAGTACATGCGGCGGCGCATGCGGCACAGCGTGCACGGGGAGGACGCGCCCGCGTTTGAGCAGACGGACTCGGAGGCGGAGGAGGACGGTGCGGACGACCCTGCGGACCGCCCCGCGGACGACGCACTGCAGGCGGAGCAGGCGCGCGCGCGCGCAGAGCGCGAGGCGGCGCAGCGCAGGGACGAGGAGAACGTGGACATTGCGCTGCAGACGGGCCGCCTGTTCGTGCGCAACCTGCCGTTCTCGGCGGTCGCGGAGGAGCTCGAGGCGTTCTTCGCCCGGTACGGCGAGGTCCAGCAGGTGCGTCGCCACGGGCAGCAGCGCGGGAAGAGGATGAACGTTCAGTATAGGGACAACCGAAGCGCCAAGCTGTTGCGGATGCAATACTGGGAAAAAATAGTAGAAGACTGACTCCCGCGCTGCTGCCGCGCCACGCGGCCGTGCTGACAAACAGGTACACATCCCGCTCGACCCGGCGACGAAGGCGTCCAAGGGTCTCGCGTTCGTCACGTTCACGGACCCCGCGAACGCGCTCGTCGCGTTTCGCGCGCGCGACCGCGCCGTGTTCCAGGGCCGCCTGCTGCACGTGCTGCCGGCGGTGAGCGTGAAGCCGAAGCCGGAGGGCGCCGCGACGCTGAAGCAGAAGCGCCTCGAGGCGCGGCGCGCGAGTGCAGGCAAGGACTTCAACTGGGGCATGCTGTACATGAACAGCGACGCGGTCGCCGCCTCCGTGTCGGACCGCCTCGGCGTGTCGAAGGCGGACATTTTGAATCCGGACGAGGGGCACACGAGCGCCGCGGTACGCCTTGCCCTCGCGGAGACGCGCGTCGTCCAGGAGACGAAGCAGTTCCTCGCGGAGCATGGCGTGGATCTCGACGCGCTCGCGCAGTCGCGCGAGCGCAGCGACGACACGATCCTCGTGAAAAACATCCCGTACGGGACGACCGCGGACGAAGTCCGCGCCCTCTTCGCGCGCTTCGGCGACGTCGGCCGTGTCCTGCTGCCGCCCGCGAATACGCTCGCGGTGGTGGAGATGCCGGTCGTGGGCGAGGCGCGCGCGGCATTCCGCGCGCTCGCCTACAAGCGCTTCAAGGATGCCGTGCTGTACCTGGAGAAGGGGCCCGCCGCGCTGCTCCCCGCGGCGGGCGCGGACAGGCCGCAGACGGTCTCCGGTGTCGCGGGGAAGCCCGCTCCGGCGTCGAGCCGCGCGCTGCTGGACAGCGGCGACCGCAGCGCGGACCCGGCGGCGGCGTCCGCGACGCTGTACGTGAAGAACCTGAACTTTGCGACGACCAGCGCGCGCCTTGCGGACGCGTTCCGTGGCATGGACGACTTTGTCTTCGCCCGCGTGCAGGAGAAACCCGACGCGGGGCGCCCCGATGCGCGGCGCAGTATGGGGTACGGCTTCGTCGGCTTCCGCACGATGGAGCGGGCGGATGCTGCGCGCCGTGCCATGGACGGCGCACTTGTCGACGGCCACGCGCTCGCCGTCTCCCTCGCGCGGCGCGGGCACGACGCGGACGATGCGGCGCCGCGGCGCGCGCCGAGCGCCAAGATGCTCGTGAAGAACGTGCCCTTCGAGGCGACGAAGAAGGACATCCGCGCCCTCTTCAGCGCACACGGCCAGCTCAAGAGCGTGCGTCTCCCGCGCCAGATTCACGGGCGCACGCGTGGCTTTGCGTTTGTCGAGTTCGTCTCGCGCCGCGAGGCGGAAGTCGCGATGGCTGCCCTCCGGCACACGCATCTCCTCGGCCGACACCTTGTCCTGGAGTGGTCCGGCGACGAGTCCACCGCGGACGTCGCCGCGCTCCGCGACAAGACCCGCCGCGCGTTCATGACCGAGTCCGAGCGCCTTGCCGTCACGGGGCAGCGTTCCAAGATCCGCATGGGCACCGACCAGATCGCCGATGCGGTGGCTGCGGAACGCGCGAGGAGGGAAGCGGGCGAGTCTGAGAGTGATTGAGGGGGGCAAAGGGAGGGGCGAGGAGGCGTTGGGACATGGGTCTCGTATTGTAAAATAGGGTATGTATTATAGGCACGGACTCGCTTGATGCATTTGGGAAACCCAGCAGGAGGATGTGTGCTGCGCCCCGGGTGTGAACGGGGCTGCGGAATGCCGTGAAAGGGGGGGAGATGCGGGATGTTGAGAGCGGGGCACTATGCAATGGAGCGCCCCCCTCCTCCCCGACCCCTCTCCACACCCTTTTTCACCCTCCTCCACGCCCCCTTTATCTCGCTCTCCATCCCTCTTTCCACCACTTTTCCACCCTTCTCCACCCCCTCTTCACCCCCTCTTTACTGCGCCCTCTGCCACCCCCCTACCCCTCCTTCATCGCCCCTTCCCCATCCAACCCCCCGTCGCCCTCCTTCATCCCCTCTTCCTTCACCCCTCCCTCCTTCACCCCACCCACCTCTTCCTCTTCCCCCCCCCGTATCGCCGGCGCAAGCAGCGGAAACGCCTCCGCAAGAGCTACCCCGAGCTGGTCATGGAACCCCTGCCGTGAGCACCATCCGCCGCGCCCACGCACGCGAAGCGCCTCGTGCTGCGCAAGCGAGTACTGATTCTCGCTCGCTAGTCGGTTGATAAAGGTGCGCGTGTGGCTGTCCGGATTCCTGCCCGCGTCCACGAGGCTGGCGGTGAGCACACAGCGCATGCGACGCACTCGATCACGTCCCGCGGTACGAGCGTGTGGATGTGCCCCTTCATCACGTCCAGCTCCGCGAGACGATGCACGAATGCGTTTCTGCCGGTTAATGTGGCATGCGCGCACACATACACGCTCTCGCCCACGGACGCCGGCGCGTCCGGCTGCACGTACGCGACGTGCGTCGACATCTCGTACAGGGCGTCCACCGCGACGCGCGTCCGTGTCTCGAGGTCCCGCCGCACGACCTCGTGGATCGGCAGTGGCACCGCGCGCAGCGGGCCCCCCGCAGGCGACCGCGGCGCATCCGCCTGCACGTCGTCCCCCACGCGCGGCGGCGACGGCGACGGCGACGTGGGCGTCACTGCGCGCTCCGCCATGGCATGTCGGACACACGCGCCAGCTTCCACCGCCCCAGGCGCATGCATCACGTGACTACGCGTCTATGGCCACTCCTCGTCCGAGTCCTCCATGTCGCCATCGGCGATCTCGTTCGCAAGCTCGCGCTCGCGCTCGCGGGCGGCCGTGGCGCTGGCGAGCTCTGCACGGTGGTTGTCCAGGGAGTAGCGCATGGCCTGTGTGTTAGTGGGTAAGGGGGGGGGAGGGGGAGCGGAGGAGGATGGAAAAGGGACCGAGGGGTCGCAAGGGGCTTGGGGGTAGGTTGCGGAGGGGTCGCAAGGGGAGAGAGCAGAAAAGAGGGGTTGCCGCGTAGGCTGGGGCAA